>JASDDO010000019.1:445905305-446560436 GCA_030015575.1 Agapanthus africanus | reverse complement strand
AAGCGTATACGCTAGTCTACTCTGGAGTATCGATGCCCTGTCATAATACTCCCATGACTAGGAACAATTGAAGGATGTACTTGCCGAATACCTCTGCCCCACTAGTATGATCTGCATCATAATCCTGGTAGTCAAGTACTCATCCTAAGGGCTTTGTCAACATGTAATAAAGAGACAATAAGTGTACATGTTAAGATAAAGTGCAACCAGATAGCATATTATCATGTCGAGCAAGAAAGTCCTCCCTATATATGTCCAAACATCCACTACAATATACATCACATGTACAGCAATGGCCTCTAGGGCATACATATAACTAACAATCTCCCACTTGCACTAAGGTCATTTGTTGCGGTATCTCATACTCAACGTCCTATAGAAGTCTCTCTAGAGAAAGGCCTTTGTGAGTGGATCCGCCGTGTTATCCTTCACGTCAACTCTCCTTACCTCGATCCCTTGGAGATGAACCATCTCCCTGATCAGGTGATACTGTCCTCAGAATATGTCTGGATCGCTGTGGGACCGGCGTTCCTAGGCTAAAACCATAACTCCTTTGTTGTCACAATAACAGTTATTGGACGCTCAATGGTAGGAACCTTGTTCATCTCATGAACAAGAAATGTTCAGACAATCTCTTTGGTAGTATCGTTGGTAGCGATGTATTGAGCCTTTATCGTCTAGTATGTCATAGTATCTAGCTTGGAAATCTTCCAACATACCGTCTATCCACTGAGGGTAAAGACAACACCTGTGACTGACTTTCAGTCAACCTTATCACTCTGGAAGCTCGAATTGGTAAGGACTCCTACTAGAGTTCACCGTTACCAAAACCCCAAGAACATCTCTTTAGTGCTTCTCAAGTACTTAAGAATGTCCTTCATAGCTGTCCAGTGATTCTTCCAAAATCCGATTGATTCCTGATCACTACAGCTAGTGAGTTAGCTACATCTGGTCCGGTATATAACATCGCATACATGATAGAGCCTACTGCCGAAGTATAGGGTATCCCTTGCACGCGAGCTCTCTCCAAATCAGTCTCTGGAGATATCTTTGGAGAGAGTGATTCATGAGTAAGTGGGTGAACCACCACGCTTAGAATCCTCCATACTAAACCCTTTTAGAATGGTGTTAATGTACCTGGATTTGGGACACTCCCAGTTTCCACTTAGATCTATCATCATAGATCAAAATCCACAAGATGTAGTAGGTATCATCCAGATCTTCCATGGAGAATCCCCGTGATAAGAGGAGCTTGACCGAGTGTAGCATAGCAAACCTTTTCCTATCAAGAGTATGTCATCTACGTACAATACGTGGAAGACAACCTTACTCTCTACAACCTACTTGTATATACAAGGTTCATCTCATTTTTTGATGAAGTCAAACACTTTGACTGCCACATCAAAACAGATGTTCCAACTCCGCGATGCCTGCTATAATCCCGATGTACTTAAGCATAGCCAATGGAGAAAAGATTTCATCATAAACCACACCTGGTTATTGACGATAACCTTTTACTACAAGTCTAGCTTTGAAAGTCTCAACTTTTCCATTTACACCAAGAATCTTCTCAAAATCCATTTGCTCCTAATGGGCTTTACCCCTTCAGGTGCAACATTCAAATTCATACTGTTAGTTATATGTATGCCCCTAGAGGCCATTACTGTACATACGATGTATATTGTAATGGATGCTTGGACATATATAGGGAGAACTTTCTTGCTCGACATGATAATACGCTATCTGGTTGCTCTTTATCTTAACATGTACTCTGATTGTCTCTATGTTATATGTTGATAAAGCCCTTAGGATATGTACTCGACTATTGGGACTATCATACTAGTGGGGCCACGGTAGTCGACGAGTACATCCTATAACTGTTCCTAGTCAAGGGTGTATCGAGACAGGGCATCGATACACCAGAGTAGACTAACATATACGCATCTTGACCCATATGATGGGCGATGGATGATCCCATATTCATCGGTGTTTGACATCAAGGATGGTGTACGGGTGCTCAGTAGAGACTGGGTACACTGTACGGACTCGCCGAGAACTCCCAGATGGTATTATACCTCACGTCAGATGGCAGTTCTCCGGTGACACTGGTACAGAGTAGTCTGTTGATCCGAGATCATCATAGAGTCTTGTGTGATTCCCACTGTGCTTTGATTTCCATCATACCACGTCCAAGAGGGCGTGCAAAAAGGTGGCTTTTAGGTACAGTCCCAAATCACATGGAGGCAATGAGCGATAGGAGGGGATTCGTCTCTCCCGGTATAGGGAGTTGTGTTGTGCTGTGTTCGATTGGCTATAACTGGAAATCCCTGGCCAGGGTTGCTGAGATTTACTGGTAAGTGTTATTAGTAGTTTCTTGAACTGTTATAGACCTCATATCGACACGACTTATCAAGCTACTGGGGTCTGACGTTTACCACCCCTAGGTGAGATATACGACATATCAGACGACGAGACCGGACTGTACGGGAGTGTTACTGATTGGATTCACAAGAGAATGTACAGGCTTGCTTATTGATCTTCTAAGCGCTCAATACCTGGGTGGCTGTTACGTTTAGCTGACCGCTTGCAGCTTGTGGGTGTTTGATATGATCATCACCTACTACCGGCGTATTGACGATTCTTTAGAGTCCTACACAGAGGTTTCTTGACTCAGGAAAAACAGAGTAGGAGCACATATGTGATATGTGCAGGACTGAGGATAATGCGATATGAGATACCGTATTATATTCTCGCGATATTTGATATCAGCCGGGTCATCGGATCAAGTGTTGATTCGATGAATCGGTAAATGAGATATTAGTCGGTTATATGCGATATAGCCGGATTGTCGGATCAAGTGTTGATTCGATAATTTAATGTATAATAATATATATGATATATTAAATTACATTAACTAATATTAGCTCACTAAAAGATTCTTTTTCTCACTCGGGTAATACATTGATATATATGCGATATATGTTAATTGTATTATTTTATTTTGTTACAATAAATATTATATATGTGATATATAATATTGTAACATGATATGATTACTAATGCAACATGTTTAGTGGAGATTAAACAAGATTAGGGTTTGATTTGGTTTGGGCATTCATGAACCTTCTAGAAGGTTTCTTTTTGTTTTGTGTTAAGATATTTTGTTATGACTCATTCTTAACCCAACCAAAACCCTAGCCCTAGTTAAATCTCTACAAAGGTTTAGTCAACCATGGTTGCATTATTCATCATTATCATCTTTTCATTATTCATCACAAAAGGATTCTAATTATTCATTCATCTTCTTCTTGCTTGAGTTCTTCATGAAAAGCTTTCTTGCTTTGATTTTGTGATGAAAAATGAGTGAGAATAAGAGAACAAATGAGAGAAAAAATCCTACTTCATCATCCTCATCTACCCTTGCCCTTTAGATGAGAGTGTTCACTTCATTTAGTGAGTGAGAGCTTGTGTTAATGAAACTTCAAGGTAGATCATCTTTGTTATCGAAGATCGGAAGCAAGCTTGCATCTTTCTCTTCGTGGAGCCTCTCGAGAGTCCGGAACACGATGATCGCAGCGAAGGGACCTCAACACAGAGCTTTAGAAGTGAAGGACCGGATCTACAAAGGTTGTAATCCCTCTCACTTAGTGTTAAAGTGTTTAACATACTTGTTTTCGCCTAAACTCTAGTATAAAGATCCGGCTTTGGGTTGTTCGGCACGGCTAAATTTTAAATCGGGCATGGTTGATGCCTCGTAGACCCTTGTGGCAGTGCCTGGCATCCCTATACTTACTTTGTTGGTATATATGGATTCCATCTTTGATCGCATAGCATCCAGCCTTTTCACAGAGTCCCTACTCGTGATGGCCTGCCTAAACCTAGTTGGGCCATCATCTACCATGATGCAATCCTCGCTCCCACTGTTACCGAGAAGACCGTAGTATCTCTCAAGTGGATGAGGAACCCTACCAGATTCGCGGAGAGGCTGAGGTTCATTGGAGACTATTGAATTCTTTGGTTTCACCAAATCATCAGCTGTTAGTTTGTCCAGATGGAACTCCTTCCAGTTCTACCTTATGACCACTAATTTCTTCAGAAGAAATTCCTTTTCTAAAAAGGTGGCATGCTAAGAAACAAAACACCTTTTCCTCCTCGGTTAGGTAGAAGATATACCCTAGCAAATGTTCGGGATATCCAACAAACTTATACAGAATTGACCTTGCCTCGAGCTTGTCCGGATTTTGCTTTTCAACATAGGCTGGACAACCCCATACCTTAATTTGTTTAAGACATGGTCTCTTCCCATTCCATATCTCATATGGAGTGATAGGCACTGATTTGGATGGAACCCCATTCAATAGGTATGCAGCTTCTCAAGTGCATAATACCAAAAGGAAACAGGCAACTCAGCAGTACTCATCATAGAGCGCACCATATCACATATGGTGCGATACCTCCGCCCGATACACCGTTTGTGCTGTGGTGTACTCGAAGGAGTAAGCTGAGAGAGAATCGTGTTCTCCTTTTAGAAACTCCAGGAACACCATGCCCAAGTATTTTCCTCCTCGATCACACCAAAGGACTTTAATACTTCTACCCGTTTGGTTCTCTACTTCGTACTTATATTCCTTGAATTTCTCAAAAGCTTCAGACTTGTGTTTCAACAGGAACACATATCCGAATCTTGAGAGATCGTCGATGAATGTAATGAAGTACAGAGAACCAACCATGGAATTTGTAGACATAGGACCGTATACATCATCATGTATGCGTCCCAAAAGTTCAATAACTCTTTCTCTGTTTCCAGTAAACGGAGTGTTGGTCATTTTACCTTTGAGACAAGACTGGCAAGTATCATAAGATGAAAATTTGAACATATTCTTATATTCATCCTTATGTAACTTAGCCGGTCGTGTCGCATTGGTATGACCTAGTCTATAATGCCACAAGAAGGATTCGTTCATTTCTGAACTAAATCTCTTATATGTGATCTAGATACTTTGAACTGTGATTTGATTTATAACGTATATGCTATTATATAACGTGCATGATCCAATCAACACTTGATTCAGGAAAATGTTCACAACATTATCCTCCAATACAGAATTATATCCTTCTTTAACTTAATAAAGATTTGATGTAATGTTGTATATCAGATTCAGTATCTAATAACATTTGTTCAGAATCAATGTATTTACCATTTGGTAATACAGGGTGATATTTACCAATTGATTTGGCTGCAACAATTGCACCATTCTCTAACACTTAGAGACATATCACCCATTCCAAGTTCTCTACCTTTCTATAGCCTATGTAACAAATTACATATGTGGGATCCTAATCCGGTATCTCATACGTAGGACGTAGAGGACACTGAGAAACAGTTCTTGGTAATGAACACACCTGAAGAATATGCATCAACATGCTTATTCCTCAATTGGGTGGCATGTAAATCCGGATAATCCCCTATTTCCTGTTCAAACTTATAATAATTATAAGAAAGAACGGAACCAATGTTCCCCAGCACAGTATAACAAGCAGGTTCAGTCAATACATCCATATTATTATCTTGATTAAGGCTTAACATGGTCGCTACCAGGAGAGACAGAAGAAAACACTCTGTGTGTGCTCTTACAAAATTAGATTGGTTATTATTTTATCTAATTAGGATGGCTCCCACTGCTTTTTATCAATTCTTCCTTAAAACCCTAAAAGGTAAGACTAGCCGGGATTAATTACACCCTACAAGTTCTCCAATCTTTCGGTCAGGCCAGTGTCGGTACTTTGAGGGAGGTTCCCCGTGCTTTCGCACGGACCTAATTAAAATAAACCTCGTTTTCCCAGGGGCATAACCCCGTTAACACCTTTCTAGACACCTACTCGATCGGGTAATTGTAATGTGTAAAACTCTCACAGGAGTAACAATTGCTTGCAGTGGGTATCGGGATCCAACTATCTCATAGAAGGTATGCAATCACATTGCAAATTTCAACTCTTGAAATTCCCGATATGATTTTTACCCCTAGTGACTTATGACCTTGACTATAATCAACATATCATAAGCACTCTTCAGAGAAAAAAAACTCTAGGTGAGAAGAAAAAGAAGAAGTTCATTCTACAAGCTCTTACAAATAAAAGAGAATTTAATTCTCAAACTAAGAGTTTAACTCTTCTGAATAAGAACTTAGTTCTTCCTTTGGTTGAAGGTCTGCAGAAGCAGATTTCCCCATAAGTTGAGAATTTAATTCTCATCAGGGAGATTCTGCCATGCAGATCTAAAACCTAAGGGAAAAATCTAAGTTTAGAGAATTCAATTCTCACATCAAAGCAATTAGGAATTTAATTCTTTCAAACAAAATAGGGTTTAACCCTTAATACAAGAACTTAGTTCTTCTTTTGGTTGAAGATCTGCAGAAGCAGATCTCCCCATAAGTTGAGAATTTAATTCTCATCGGGGAGATTCTGCCATGCAGATCCAAAACTTAGAGGGAGAATCGAGTTTAAAGAATTTAATTCTTCCAAATACATAAGAATTTAATTTCTCTAAACAAATTAGGGTTTAACCCAACAAAAGAATTTAATTCTTAAAACAAGGGACTTAAAACTCTCCATGCACGTAAAGAAATCAATATCCAACCTGGTCACGTGGAAACACGTGACCCTCCCCCTCAATGATCAGAAAGAGAATGAACAAGATTAGGTCACGTGACCCTTAAACAGACTTCTCAAAATAAAGAAGGGCAGAACAGATTCTGGCACGCCCGGTGGGACCTTTTCCTCTTTCCACTCCACACTTCGTGTGTCGTGTTCGTGAATGAATCGTGGTTTAATATGGTTGCCCTTGGGTTCTAGGTACAAAGATTTGGTTTTGCTCTCGTGCAGAAAGAAGAACATCAATGGGCTCTAACTGCACAAGCTGCAACAATGGCAATAACTCTCACTCCGTCCCCGCAGGAGGAGTGATCTTCTTTACTCTCTTGAGAATTAAATTCTCCTCTCTTTTTCCTCTCTGTTGTTGTGTTTCTCTAAAAAAAAAGATCCAATCCCCTCTCTTCTCTTCTTGGCTCCTATTTATAGGAGAAAGAAAAGAATCAGTTTGTTTAGTCAATCTTTCATTAAAAAATTTTAATTGATTTTGTAACCAACATGATCTTTTAGATCACTCAGTGAATTTTATTCACCATTGGATCTTTAATCCAAAAGATATTCTGTTTGTTATTCTTGGTGAATTTCAGGGAAATCTTTCCTTTTATAGAATCTTTCTATAAATTGGTGATTTTTAATCACCATTGCATTTTTTAATCCAACGGTGCTCCACTTTACAGAGCACGGTCTTTTTGTTTGGAAAGATCTAGGAAAATATTAGGGTTTTTGATTTCCCATAATTAGAATTTAATTCACTTATTTCAGATATCTTAGGATCCCATCACGTGTTGACACGTGACCCCCCCATTAAGCATTTAACCAGAATTTAATTCTGTTGTTTTAAAGAACTCAGGAATTATCACGTGTGAGCACGTGATGCCCCATTGGGGTTTTTCCTTGCTGTTTTATTGTATCTTTTAATCCTTTTCAGTAGGTTTAAAGGCCCCTCACGTGTGGGCACGTGACTCTTGTTGATTAGAATTCAATTCTATTATAAAGAGTCCCCAGGAAACCATCGCGTATCAGCACGTGACCCTTGGTCACGTGTGAGCATGTGATGCCCCATTGGGGTTTTTATGAGGGAACAAGCACTAGTCAAGTTCTACCTGTCATTTCGTGATTAATTAGACCCACCCACATGACCCTTGACTATAATCAACATAATCACATGAATATCCTAATTAATCTCATCATATACTATGTAGGAAGACATCACTTAGCTACCGTACATTACGCCTTGACTATAATCAACATACGCAGTACGAATACTAAGTACTCTACTTCCTAAAATGACGGAGGGTTGCGGATGGTTTTTGTGAAAACCTTTAACGCTTTGAACTTGATATCGTTGTAGAATCGAGTGATTTTTGAAAAGGAGTGTTTTTGAGGCCTTTGCTAGTTTCGCTAAAGAGGTCACTCCCGGTGATGGGATCTCGGCTCTTTCCTCGTGGAATGGGGTGCAGGATATTCTCAATACCACTATGAAAAGTAAGAACTAGAAAAGCAATCAAAAGACGAAACTGAATGGGTTGTAGCATTTGCTAGTTATTGCTAAAGAGGTCACTCCCGGTAAAAAGATCTCGGCTCTTTCCTCATCGAATAAGGTGCTGGATATTCTACAAGGAATACTGATATGCAAAGCAAGAACTAGAGCTACCAGTTTTTAAAACAAGTTTCTACAATATCTTTAGGTTTCTTTTCTTTCATTAATCTCATTAATGAAGTCGCATCAAAATATGCTTCCCAAGCATCAAAGAAGAAATGAAAATAGCAATATTTATTATATATCATATATATATGTAAGTCCACGTTACCCACCCCGGTGCTTACGGGGAGGCAGAATAGGTAAAAAGCGATTTTTAAAGACAAGGCAACATGGACTAAAAAGGGGATCTTTGCTAAACAAAAACTAACAACCAAGCTAAAAGATTTAGCTACTCGGTTAGAGGGTTATACCTAAATCTTGAACTCCTTCTCTTCTTGCTCCTTGGAGTGGGTTGAACGGCTCCTCCTCGTCGCCTTCTCTTACCGAAGAAAGATCCACCCGAGGGTCTCTACCTTGAGCTCCTACCTCAACCTAGAGGTAACTAAAGTGCTTGGCTTGCTAAACCTAGAACCCTAGAATGAGTAGAGATGAGTTTTGGTGTTTTATCTCAAAAGCAAATGGTTCTCAACACATGAGAGATGAGAGCTATGAGAGAGAGGAAAAGGAAGAGCTTTGGATGAGAGAGAATGAGCAAGAGAGAATGAGGATAATTATCAACCATTCTCACATATATGTGAATTATGAAAATTAATAATTAATCAAAGATAATTGTGATGGTTTATATGAAATGACCATTATCATTTCACATTAATGAATTTTGTAAGAATCAAAGAGCATCTTTCATGTGAAATGATGATAGTCAATATGTCAACATGGGTCAACAAGTCAACCATAGTCAAATGGTCAACAACCCTAACCATAACACAATTATCTATAATTAATATCAATAATCATATTTCACATATTCATTAGGGTTTGAAAAAAGAAAACGGTCATCAACCCTAATGAGAATCCTCTGCCTCTGCCTCTGTCAACTGTGCATACACACCCGTATCCATGTTCTGAGGAACACGAATAGAATGAGATAAAACCAATCCCAAAACATATACTAGGATCTGGCTTAAACCAAAGCCCGCTAGTAATAACTGTCCGGACACCAAACGTGCACAAGTGCGCGGATGTGAACGGACCCCGTCGCAAAACCATGCGACCTCTACTCTGTTTTGCCCAAAGGCGTCTCGACACTACGCTGGTAGTGGGTTTAACCACAGGCCGCAAGCGGTACTAGCTGTACGTAACGGTCCCCAGGTAGATGCCGATAAGAAGACTGATGAGGTGAACCCATCTGAATTCCTACTGAGACTGAATGTGACAATCTCCGTACAGTCCGGTCTGTTCGTCTAAGAGTATCGCATGGCGGGCCTAGGGACGGTAAACATCAGTCCCCTAATAGTGGTACAAGTCGTGTCGGAGTGTAGCCCAGAACAGCCTGAGATAACACTGGAAACGCTACCATTCTATCTCGCTAGCCCTGGCCAGGGACTTTGTATAATGGCTCTCCTAGACACAGCGCGATATCAACCCCAAATACCGGGAGAGACGAATCCTGTCTAACCGTCACTGCCTCCAAGAGCTTCGGGACTGCACCCAACTGCTACCTGTTTGCACGACTCATTTGAGCCGGGGTAGTGTAGTAATCTAAGAACAGTGGGAACACACTCGAGGCGAAGTGACAGTGTCAAGTGAACGGACTAAGTTGTACTCATGTCACCTGGGAACTGATAACTGACGATAGGTATAGTACCAACCAACAGTTCCCAACGAGTCTTGTCCAGTGTACTCGTAACCTAACGAGCACCCGCATACTATCTCAAGTACGATGTACTAATGGCTGTGGGACAGACCATCTCCCCTGCTGGGATGAGAAGCGCATACGCTAGTCTACTCCGGAGTATCGATGCCCCATCTCGATAATCCTACGACTAGGGACCTGTATAAGGATGTGCTTGTAGATTACCCAGCCCCCACTAGTGTGACTGCCATCACAACGCTGGTAATCAAGTAAAGATCCTAAGGGCTCCACTAATGTGTAAAGGCGATATGCTAAAAGAAACACATGCACACATTAAAGTAGAAAAAAACCAAGTAGCATACTACTATTTTGAGCAAGATTGTCTATACAACTGTGAATATCCCAAGCTTCCATTAAGTAATATACAAACTAGTATGATACAGTAATGGCCTCTAGGGCATATACACTAACAATCTCCCACTTGCACTAAGGCCATGTACTGGCGTATCGAAGACCTATCATCTCGATCAGCCGCTCGAACTGAGTCTGGGGTAAGGCCTTCGTGAATGGATCTGTAGTGTTATCTTCTGTAGCAACCCTCCGAACCTCGATCTCCCGGCGATCCACGATCTCCCTGATCAGGTGATACCGCCTCAAGATGTGCCTGGACTTCTGATGGGACCTGGGTTCCTTCGCTAAAGCTATAGCCCCGTTGTTGTCACAATACAGAGGTATTGGATCAACAATGAACGGAACCACCTGAAGTTCTGTCAGGAACTTCCTCATCCAGACGGCTTCTTTTGCGGCATCAGATACAGCGATATATTCCGCTTCCATCGTCGAGTCAGCAACGGTTTCCTGTTTGGAACTCTTCCAACACACCGCCCCTCCATTGAGGGTAAAGACATGACCTGACATGGATTTGGGGTCATCCTTGTCACTCTGGAAGCTGGAGTCAGCAAAGGCCTCGATCTGGAGGTCTTTTCCGCCATACACCAAGAACATCTCCTTAGTCCTTCTCACTTGAGAATATTCTTTACCGCTATCCAGTGCTTCTCCCCAGGGTTTGACTGATACCAGCTTACCACACTCAGTGCATAAGCTATATCTGGTCTGGTACACAACATCGCATACATTATAGAGCCTACCGCAGAGGCGTAAGGTATAATAGACATGCGATCCCTTTCCAAATCAGTCTTGGGAGACATCTCTTTGGAGAGGGTGATCCCGTGACAAGCCGGTAAAGTACCACGCTTGGAAACTTCCATACCGAATCTTTTCAGTATGGTGTCGATGTACCTGGACTGTGAAAGTCCTAATATCTTTTTGGACCTATCACGATAGATCCGGATCCCCAGAATGTAAGAGGCATCACCCAGGTCTTTCATGGAGAACATGTGTGACAAGAACCCTTTGACAGATTATAGCATAGGAATGTCATTTCCTATCAAGAGAATGTCATCCACGTATAAAATGAGGAATACGACAGTTCGTGCTACAATTTTACTATAAATGCATGGTTCATCTGGATTTTTGATAAAGCCAATTTTTTTGACCGTCTCATCAAAACAGATGTTCCAACTCCGCGATGCCTGCTTCAGTCCATAAATGGACTTAAGCAACTTGCATACCTTCCCGCGGCTCCCACTCTGAATGAAACCCTCTGGCTGGTCTATATAGACACACTCCTCTAAATTTCCATTTAGAAAAGCGGTCTTTACGTCCATCTGCCAAATCTCATAATCGTGGAAGGCAGCAATGGCAAGAAGGATCTGAATGGATTTGAGCATAGCCACTGGAGAAAAGGTTTCTTCATAGTCCAAACCAGGTCTTTGATGGAAACCCTTTGCAACAAGTCTAGCCTTATAGGTCTCAACCTGTCCATCTACACCAATCTTCCTTTTGAAGATCCATTTGCAGCCTACGGGTTTTACCCCTTCTGGAGCAACGTCCAAAGTCCATACTTTGTTGGTGTACATGGACTCCATTTCGGTCCGCATTGCATCCAGCCATTTTACCGAGTCAGCGCTCTGAATGGCCTGCTGGAAGCTAGTCGGCTTATCATTATCAATGATGCAATCCTCTATATCCCTGTCTATGAGAAAACCGTAGTATCTCTCGGGCGGATGAGACTGCCTACTACTTCTGCGGAGCGGCGTAGGAATGTCGTGTTCTTTCGAACCCTCTGGTTCTACTAAGCTTTCAGTAATAGCTTGTGGTTCTGGAATTTCTTCCAGTTCTATTGCGCTCCCACTTATCTGATTTTCCAAAAATTCAGTTTCCAAGAAGCAGGCATGACGAGAAACAAAAACCTTTTGTTCCTCTGCGCAATAGAAGAAATATCCCTTGAAGTTCTTTGGATATCCCACAAACTTACACTGTACTGAGCGTGCATCGAGTTTGTCCGCATGCTGCTTTTTGACAAAAGCTGGACATCCCCATGTCTTAATGTGCTTAAGATAGGGTTTCTTCCCACTCCATATCTGATATGGTGTGGTAGGCACTGTCTTAGTTGGAACTCGGTTCAAAAGATATGCAGCTGATTCTAGTGCATATCCCCAGAATGATCGCGGTAACTCAGCATTACTCATCATGGAACGTACCATATCCAATAGGGTTCGGTTCCTTCTCTACGATACACCATTATGTTGTGGGGTGTTTGGAGGAGTAAGTTGAGAGAGAATTCCTTTCTCTTTTAAGTAACCCAGGAACTCGGCACTCAAGTATTCACCACCTCGATCAGATCTCAGTGTCTTGATACTTTTACCTGTTTGTTTTTCTACTTCATTCTTGTATTCCTGGAATTTTTCAAAGGCTTCTGATTTATGCTTCATTAAGAAGACATACCCGTACCTTGAAAAATCATCCGTAAAAGTAATGAAGTAAGAATAACCACTTCGCGCATGTGTAGACATTGGACCGCATACATCGCTGTGTACGAGTCCCAAGAGCTCGCTCGCTCTTACTCCGTGTCCAGTGAACGAAATCTTTGTCATCTTTCCTTTGAGATATGATTGACAAGTTGCATATGATTAATACTCGAACGGATCCAAATATCCTTCTTTATGCAACTTAGTTAATCTTGTCTCATTTATGTGACCCAATCTACAATGCCATAAGAAAGCATGATTTATTTCTGGAGACTTTCTTTTGTGTGTATTCTGGACATTGAAAATCTGTGGTTGGTTCAATACGTATATACCGTTGTTTAATGTACCCGACCCAATCAGAACATGATTAAGGTGAATGTTTACAACATTGCTTACAAATGCAAAATCATAACCTTCTTTAGACATTAAAGATACAAATATGATATTACAAGTCAAACTGGGTACAAAATAACAATCACGCAAAACCAAAACATGTCCATCTGACAATCCCAGGTGATAGTCCCCCACGGCCTCAGCATCCATGCTAGCTCCATTTGCAACTCTGAGGGTCATATCACCTGCCTTCAAAACCCTACGCTTTCTCAGTGCCAGCAAAGAATTACAGATATAAGATCCTGATGCGGTATCCAATACCCAGGAAGTGGAGTTTATTGATAGACGGTTTTCAATAACATATACACCTGAAGCCGAAGCCACAACTTGCTTCGGGTCCTGGTTTCTGGCCTTCCAAGCCCTGCAATCTTTCTTCCAGTGTCCACTCTTGTGACAGTAAAAGCATTCTTCCTTTCCCATAAGCTTTCCCGCTACCTTTATTACTTTTGCATTTCCCTTGGCTTCCACTTTACTAAAACCGCCCCTTGGTTTGGTGGGGGCCTTCTTCCTTCCTTCCTTTGGCTCTCGCCTTGGACCTGGAAGAGGAAGGTCCTCCAACAAACAAAGTGGATGTTTCCCTACCTTTCTGTAGGGTGCCCTCTGCACTCTTCAACATCTTTAGGAGTTCTGAAAGTTCAACTTCCTTTCCTTGCATGTTGAAGTTCAGGATAAACTGGGCGTAAGTGGAAGGAAGGGACTGGAAAATCAAGTCAGTGTAGAGCTCGTTCTCTAACGTGGTCCTAAGGTCCGTGAGCTCTTCAATGTAGCCAATCATTTTAAGCACGTGTTCCGCTATGGATGATCCGTTGGCCAATCTCGCCGAAAACAACTTTTTCGAGACTTCGTATCTAGCGATACGGGATTTCTCTCCATACAGATCCTTAGTATGAAGAAATATGGATTCGAGGTCCATATTCTCGTGCCTCTTCTGATGTTCATTGTCCATAGAGGCAAGCACGAGGCACTTGGCCTTCGCGCTATCAATCTTCCAGGTCTTATGGATTTCCTTATCCGCGACGCTGGATTGAGGACCTAGGATAGGGGGAGCTTTGGTGGTAAGGAGATACCCCAACTTGTCATAAGTGATTGCCATTTTGACATTCCTGAGCCAATCTTTGTAGTTTGGCCCTGTCAGTATGTTTTTATCTAGTAGTAACTTAAGTCCGATCATGATGCTTGGTCGTTGCAATTAGGAGAGAGAGACGAAACACTTTAGCATGATGCTCTTGCAAATTTAGAGTGGTTTTTAATTTGTCTAAACAGGATGGCTCCCACTGTTTCTCGAATCCTTCCTCAAACCAAAAAAGAAGAATTAGTCAGGATCAATCTCACCGTACAATACCTTCTTAACCGTTCATCCAGGCCAGTGTTGGTACTTCGAGGGAGGTTTTCCAACGCTTTCGCGAAGTTCCTTAATTAAATAACCTCTTTTCCCTGTAGGCGTAGCCCCGCTAACACCATTCTAGACACCTACTTGGTTTATAGCATTGATCCTTAAGTGAGAAAGTTTCCGAGGAGTAGCATATACTCATAGTAGGATCGGGATCCAAACATCATCGTGTGATAAAACTGAAGGAATCCTACCAGAATCATCACACTCCAAATGGTATGCAGCACTAGCAAGTTTCAGTTTCTTTAGAAACTCCCGATGTGGATTTTTCCCCATGCTCTTATGACCTTGACTTTGGCCAATAAATCATAAGTCACATGTCAAGTTCTACCCATCATTTTCCAGGTTAATTTGAACCCACCCGTACCTACCCTTGACTTTGGCCAACAAGGCAGTACAACTGTCCCAAACCAACGCATCTATCTATGCTACACATGAATATCCAATAGCTACCAATCACTATGCCTTGACTTTGGCCAACAAACATAGCTTGAATACTATTGACTATCCATATGAAATGACGGAGGGCTACGAATGGTTTTGGCGAAACCGTGAACGTAGTGAACTTGATATAATCGAAGGAACGAGATAGCTTTTAAAGGGAGTGGTTCAAGCTCCGCGTTTTTAAAAGTTTTCTATTTTGAAAAGAAACCGAGTGGTTTTGAAATTGTTCCAACGACTTTACTTTGGTTTATTTTCTTGCATTAATTTAATGCGTCCCATCAATTAATCCTACCATTGCAGAAAACAACGAAAATATGACGTATGCTTATGCCATCCGCATTCGCCACGGGGCCCCGTCATCACCCGTTAGGTTACTTAACTAACGACAGAGCGGGGGCTAGACTAGCGCGGATGCAAAACATAAGCAACGCCTACTAGATATCATATATAGATATAAACATTCGTCAGATGCAATCATAGCCATTCCAGATCACAGATGAAAACATTGGATATACTAGGAATCCGCGTTTCGTTCGAGCCTGCAACGAAAAACGGATTACACGGTCGCGATGAATAGCCAAACCCCACCCTAGACCCCTACGGGTGCGGCAAACTACCCGCCAAGTACCCGAAGTGAAGCAACCTCCCTCAACAACGTGAGTAGGCCACTCGGCACTTCAAAGTACCCGTTAGTTTGTGCACCCCACCTTGGGTCTATCCTAGGAGCAAAAACAGTAAAAGAAATAATATACAATGGCGGTTACAACCTCATCCCGGATGTGCGGCCATAAAATAATATTACAACAATTTACATATTATATCAAATGAAAGAAAAAGAAACTCTCATCTCATAAAACCCCGGCTATTCATCCGCGACAATCCAACGAGTTCATATACACAATCCATCAACATTACAGATCACAGATATGCACAACCCCCACTAATCGACGTATAGCGATTAGTTGACGTTCAGTGCATATATCACATCACAGATATAACCCATTAGCTAAAGTCTACAGAACTTCGATCAAAAATACGGATTTCCAACTACCCCAAACACAACTTTGTTCTCTGGAAATTCTGGGCAGAAACAACATATCCTAAAAATCCCAAAACAGAACACTGATTAAACTGCAGCAAAGATGAGTCGCGGCCGAGTCAACTCGGCCGCGGATCCGCGGTAAGAAGCATGTTCTCGCCGTGGTTCCACGGCGCGTTGACCGAGTCAGTGGCTCGTTTTTGCTGACTATTCTTACAAAATCCTGAGCCGATTTTTAAAGTATGTGGAATTATTTTAAAAGCAGTTTTAAAAATCGGCAGAAGGTTAAGTTTTTCGGACGTGTTTTGTGATTTTTCTCGGATCGAAATTCTAAATACTTTGCTAACATGCTAGTTGTTATTTAGCTAGGCTATGATACCACTGTAAGTCCACGTTACCCACCCCGGTGCTTACGGGGAGGCGGAATAGGTAAAAAACGATTTTTAAAGACAAGGCAACATGGACTAAAAAGAGGATCTTTGCTAAACAAAAACTAACAACCAAGCTAAAATATTTAGCTACTCGGTTAGAGGGTTATACCTAAGTCTTGAACTCCTTCTCTTCTTACTCCTTGGAGTAGGTTGAACGGCTCCTCCTCGTCGCCTTCTCTTGCCGAAGAAAGATCCACCCGAGGGTCTCTACCTTGAGCTCCTACCTCAACCTAGAGGTAACTAAAGTGCTTGGCTTACTAAACCTAGAACCCTAGAATGAGTTGAGAGGAGTTTTGGTGTTTTATCTCAAAAGCAAATGGTTCTCAACACATGAGAGATGAGAGCTATGAGAGAGAGGAAGAGGAAGAGCTTTGGATGAGAGAGAATGAGCAAGAGAGAATGAGGATAATTATCAACCATTCTCACATATATGTGAATTATGAAAATTAATAATTAATCAAAGATAATTGTGATGGTTTATATGAAATGACCATTATCATTACACATTAATGAATTTTGTAAGAATCAAAGAGCATCTTTCATGTGAAATGATGATAGTCAATATGTCAACATGGGTCAACAAGTCAACCATAGTCAAATGGTCAACAACCCTAACCATAACACAATTATCTATAATTAATATCAATAATCATATTTCACATATTCATTAGGGTTTGAAAAAAGACAACGGTCATCAACCCTAATGAGAATCCTCTGCCTCTGCCTCTGTCAACTGTGCATACACACCCGTATCCATGTTCTGAGGAACACGAATAGAATGAGATAAAACCAATCCCAAAACATATACTAGGATCTGGCTTAAACCAAAGCCCGCTAGTAATAACTGTCCGGACACCAAACGTGCACAAGTGCGCGGATGTGAACGGACCCCGTCGCAAAACCATGCGACCTCTACTCTGTTTTGCCCAAAGGCGAATAACCCTCTGTATGGGACTCTAAAGTCTCGACACTGCGCTGGCAGTGGGTTTAACCACAGGCCGCAAGCGGTACTAGCTGTACGTAACGGTCCCCAGGTAGATGCCGATAAGAAGACTGATGAGGTGAACCCATCTGAACTCCTACTGAGACTGAATGTGACAATCTCCGTACAGTCCGGTCTGAGTCGTGTCGGAGTGTAGCCCAGAACACCCTAAGATAACACTGGAAACGCTACCAGTCTATCTCGCTAGCCCTGGCCAAGGACTTTGTGTAATGGCTCTCCTAGACACAGCACGATATCAACCCCCAATACCGGGAGAGACGAATCCTGTCTAACCGTCACTGCCTCCAAGTGCTTCGGGACTGCACCCAACTGCTACCTGTTTGCACGACTCATTTGAGCCGTGGTAAGGTAGCAATCTAAGAACAGTGGGAACACACTCGAGGCGAAGTGACAGTGTCAAGTCAACGGACTAAGCTGCATTCATGTCACCTGGGAACTGATAACTGACGATAGGATAGTACCAACCAACAGTTCCCGACGAGTCCTGTCCAGTGTACTCGTAACCTAACGAGCACCCGCATACTATCTCAAGTACGACGTACTAATGGCTGTGGTACAGACCATCTCCCCTGCTGGGATGAGAAGCGCATACGCTTGTCTACTCCGGAGTATTGATGCCCCGTCTCGATAATCCTACGACTAGGGACCTGTATAAGGATATGCTTGTAGATTACCCAGCCCCCACTAGTGTGACTGCCATCACAACGCTGGTAATCAAGCAAAGATCCTAAGGGCTCCACTAATGTGTAAAGGCGATATGCTAAAAGAAACACATGCACACATTAAAGTAGAAACAAAACAAGTAGCATACTACTATTTTGAGCAAGATTGTCTATACAACTGTGAATATCCCAAGCTTCCAATAAGTAATATACAAACTAGTATGATACAGTAATGGCCTCTAGGGCATATACACTAACAATATAATATAAGCGTTCGTCTCAGAATTGTAAGTGATCACATCACAGAAAATAAGCAGCGGAAAACATCATATGAAATATTGGATATATTAGGAATTCCGTGTTTTAAATTAAGCCAGTATAAAACACGGATTCCACGGTCGTGTTGAATAGCCAAACCCACATCCCTAGACCCCTCCGAGAGAGGCAAGCAACCCTACCAATTCTAGAGTTAGGAGACCCGGTCTTGACTCTTCGAGATGGTCTTATTAGTTATATATATGCCCTAGAGGCCATTGTTGTACATATGATGTATATTTTAATAGATGCTTGGATATATATAGAGAGGAATTTCTTGCTCGTCATGATAGTATGCTATTTGGTTTCACTTTATCTTAACATGTTGACTTATATTAGTTTACTGTCTTACTCTCATATGTTGATAAAGCCTTTAGGATATGTACTCGACTACTGGGACTATGATGAGATCATACTAATGGGGCCAGAGTAGTCAATGAGTACATCGTATAACTGTTCCTAGTCGAGGGTGTATCGAGACAGGGCATCGATACACCAGAGTAGACTAGCGTATACGCATCTTGACCCATATGATGGGCGATGGATGATCCCATATCCATTGGTGTTTGACATCAAGGATGGTGTACGGGTGCTCAGTGGAGACTGGGTACACTGGACGGACTCGCCGAGAACACCCAGATGGTATTATACCTCACGTCAGATGGCAGTTCTCCGGTGACACTGGTACAGGGTAGTCTGTAGACCCGAGATCGTCATAGAGTCTTGTGTGATTCCCACTGTGCTTTGATACCACTGTAGGGTTACTAGGCACTCTTACAAGGGTCTATAAGGCATCAACCATGCCCGATTTAAAATTTAGACATGCCGAACAACCCAAAGCAAGGATCTTCGCTAGATTATTAGAGTTAAACATGCAAGTATTTTTAATGCAGAAAAAATCACATTTTTAAAAAATTTCGAGAGAGGGGGTCTATTTCGACGTTTCGGGGTTCGATCGGACTTTTAACTTCGTATACACGTCGCCTAATACTCTAGCTAGTCTCTGATACCACTGCGAGTAAGAGTTACTCCTGGGAGGGTTTTACACAGGACAATTAGCCGATCAAGTAGGTGTCTAGAAAGGTGTTAACGGGGTTATGCCTCTGGGAAGACGAGGTTTATTTTAATTAGGTCCGTGCGAAAGCACGGGGAACCTCCCTCAAGTACCAACACTGATCTGGCTGAAAGATTGACGAAATTGTAAGGTGTAATTAATCCCGGCTAATCTTACCTTTTAGGGTTTGAAGGAAGATTTGATGAAAACAGTGGGAGACATCCTGATTAGATAAGATAATAACCAATCTAATCTTGCAAGAGCATACGCTAAAGTGTTTCCTTCTCTCTCTCTCCAGGTAGCGACCATGTCAGGCCTTAATCAAGATAATAATATGGATGTATTGACTAAACCCGCTTATTATACTGAGCAGGGGATCGTTGGTCCCGTTCTTTCTTATAAGAGTTATAAGACTGAGTAGGGAACAGGAGCATATCTGGATTCTCATGCCGCCCAAACGAAGAACAAGCATGCTGATGCATCTTCTTCAGGTGTGTTAGTTATTGAGAACTGTTTCTCAGTTCACCCTACGTCCTGGGTATTAGATACCGGATCGGGATCCCACATATGTAAATTGTTACGTGGGCTACGTAAAGGTAGAGAACTGGGAAAGGGTGATCATTCCGTACAAGTAGGGAATGGTACGAATATTGCAGCCAAAGCAGTTGGCGAATACCACCGTGTATTACCAAGTAGTAATACATTGATTCTGAATGAGTGCTATTATATACCGAACATGATGTGCAACATTATATCAGTTTCTATATTGAGTAAAGAAGGGTATAATTTTGTAATACAGGATAATGTTATGAACATCTTCCTAAATCAAAAGTTGATTGGATCAGGATCATTACATAATGGCATATTCATTCCCAATCAAAATACAGTCCTTAATATACAAAACACACACAAGAGGAAAAGTTCAGAAATGAACGAATCCTTCTTGTGGCATTGTAGACTCGGTCATATCAATGCGACACGGCTAGCTAAGTTACATAAGAATGGATATTTGAATCCGTTCGAATTATCATCTTATGATACTTTCCATTCATGTCTCAAAGGTAAAATGACCAAAACTCCGTTTAGTGGACACGGAGAAAGAGTTGAGGAACTCTTAGGACTGGTGCATAGTGATGTATGTAGTCCCATGTCTACACATGCCAGGAACGGTTCTTCCTACTTTATTAATTCACTGACGATCTCTCTAGATACGGACATGTGTTCCTGATGAAACACAAGTCTGAAGCTTTTGAGAAATTCAGAGAATATAAGAACGAAGTAAAGAACCAAACGGGCAAAAGTATTAAGATCCTTCGATCTGATCGAGGAGGAGAATACTTGAGCAATGAGTTCCTGGACTATCTAAAAGAGAATGTGATTCTCTCTCAGCTTACTCCTCCTTATACACCATAGCACAACGGTGTATCGGAGCGGAGGAATCACACCCTATTAGATATGGTACGTATAGGGTTCCTAGGCACACTATAGAGGTCTCACAAGGCATCAACCATGCCAATTTCAAAAATTATGGGTGCCGAGAAACCCTAATGCGGATCGTGTACTAGAAATCTAGGCGAAAAGTTAATCTAGTTAACTACTTAACTAAAAGTTAGATGCTACAACCTTTATAGATCCGGATATCCACTTCCTTAGCTCCACATAGTCATCCTCTCGCTGTCCTTTTCGAATCCTAGACTCTTTCGTCGGCTTCATCGGGAAAACGAGCGGAATAGGTCGTCGGCTTCGTGTCAAAGACGATCTACGTCGAGGTTGCACAAGCTCAAGCTCCGACTTCACAAACTTGTGAAACTTGTGAAGAAAACACCCAAAACAACTTGGCAAGAGGTAGAGGGTGAAGAAATAGGAGGTGGGTTCACTTTAGAATTGGATTTCTCTCACTTTTGCTCAAGTTTCCATTGATGGCATCAAGCTTTTCTTGAAGAAGAAGATGATGAAGAAGAAAAAATATGATAAGTTTCTTATTTGAAAAAGAAACAAATATGAATACTTATCATATCTTGACCATGGTCAAGTGTAGAGATTAAACTAAGGTTAAAAGGAATGGTTAGGGTTAAGGATGAGATAAGGATGGTGGACTTTGTCAAAGCTTCAAGAAACTTCAACAAGAGACAAAGAAAGCCACCATTCTCATCTAAACCTTTTCTAAATAAATAAACAAATAAATAAATAAAAAGGAAAAACCCTAATCATCTCCTAACCATGGTTTAATACTTCACACTTAACCTAATGAGCAAGTATCATCAAACATGATACAAAGATGTGCACAAAATTATATCACATATACAACATGTACATCAAGTGAGAAAATCCATTTAAAGTGAACCAATACTAGTTAATGCAATGCAATATATCAAATATATAATTATGCATCAAATCATTAAATCAACATTTGATTCAATGATCCGGTCATGTCGCACATAACCGACTAGAATCCAATGTATCGATTTATCGAATCAATGATTCGATAACTAGGTCATATCGAATATAACCAATCGAAACATATATCGCGAGAATGAAATGCGGTATCACATACACGCATTATTCTCGGTCCTGCACATATCTCATATGCGCTCCTATTTCGTTTCGCTTGAACCAGGAAACCTCTGTGTAGGACTCTAAAGACTCGTCAATACGCCGGTAGCAGATGATGATCATATCAAGCACCCACAAGCCGCAAGCGGTCTGCTAAACGTAACGGCCATCCGGGTATTGAGCGATCAGAAGATCGACGAGCTAGTCCGCTCACACTCCTGTGAATCCAACCAGTAACACTTACCGTACAGTCCGGTCTGTTCGTCTGATACGTCGCATATCAAGTCTAGGGGTGGTAAACGTCAGACCCCAATAACCGATAAGTCGTGCCGATGTGAGGCTCATAACGGGTCGAGAAACTACTGGTAACACTTACCAGCAAATCTCTGATCAGCCCTGGCCAGGGACTTCCCTGTTACGGCCAATCGAGCACAGCGCAACATCAACTCCCAATACCGGGAGAGACGAAACCCCTCCTATCGCTCATTGCCTCCATGTGACTCGGGACTGTACCCAAAGACCACCGTTTTGCACGCCCTCATAAACGTGGTAAGGTGGAGATCAAAGCACAGTGGGAATCACACAAGACTCTATGACGATCTCGGGTCTACAGACTAACCTGTACAAGTGTCACCTGAGAACTGCCATCTGACGTGAGGTATAATACCATCTGGGAGTTCTCGGCGAGTCCGTCCAGTGTACCCAGTCTCCACTGAGCACCCGTACACCATCTTTGATGTCAAACACCAATGGATATGGGATCATCCATCGCCCATCTCATGGGTCGAGAAGCGTATACGCTAGTCTACACTGGTATATCGATGCCCCGTCTCGATACACCCACGACTAGGGACCATGAAGGATGTACTTATGGACTACCATGTCCCCACTAGTATGATCTGTATCATAGTCCAGGTAGTCAAGTACACATCCTAAGGGCTTTACCAACATGTAACTATAAGACAGTTTAAAGAGACTAGTGTACATGTTAAGATAAAGAGTAACCAGATAGCATACTATCATATCGAGCAAGAAATTCATCTATATATATGTCCAAGCATCCAATATAATATACATCATCTGTACAATACTGGCCTCTAGGGCATACATACAACTAACAATCTCCCACTTGCACTAGGGCCAGCTGCTGTAGTATCGCATACCGAGCATCCCGAAGAGTCTATCAAACTGTATCTGGGGAATGGCCTTCGTGAGTGGATCCGCCGTGTTGTTCTTCGTGTCAACCCTCCTGACCTCGATCTCCCGGCGATCAACTATCTCCCGGATCAGGTGATACCGCCTCAGAATATGCCTGGATCGCTGATGGGACCTGGGTTCCTTGGCTAAAGCCACCGCTCCATTGTTATCGCAATACAAAGGTATTGGATGCTCAATGGATGGAACCACTCCAAGTTCAGTAATGAACTTCTTGATCCAGACAGCCTCTTTGGCAGCATCGTCGGCAGCGATGTATTCAGCCTCCATCGTCGAGTCTGCCACGGTTTCCTGCTTGGAACTCTTCCAGCTAACCGCCCCTCCGTAAAGGGTAAAGACAAAGCCCGACTGCGACTTAGAGTCGTCCTTATCACTCTGGAAGCTCGAATCGGTAAAGGACTCCACTTGGAGCTCTCCGTTACTGTTCACATCATAATATTGCAATTCATACGCCCCATTTTTGTGCAATTTATAAGTAAACAGGTGCTTTTGACGATCGTTTGTTACATGATACAGGATACAGACTTTTGAAGCAATTACAGTGAAAAAGACAGAGATGATACAGGAAATGGATTTTTGACCAAACAGCACACGGATCCTACTCAAGCCGAGACGAACGTCAAGAGAAACGGTCGAAAAGATCCTTACAAGATTCACTGAGAACCTGGAGAATACTAGAAGCCCAACAGAGAAAAGAACAGTAAAAGAAGAGAGCCCAAGAGAGGATCAATCAACCACAGAAAGATGGTGGGCCCAGCCTACCATATGGCCGCGGTTTCGCGGCCAAAGGCATGTTTTTGCCGCGGAACCGCGGCCATATGGTGCCCGTGTTGGCACCGACTTCTTGTGTCGGTGTGTCGTTTCATTGTTGGGATTTTTAGGGGTTAAATCAGTAAGCTCATGTCTACGAGAGTCTGTAACCCTAGCTTCACTAGTTACTTATAAATTGTAATCTAGATCTTAAAAATTGTATGCCTCTTTATATTCAATAAAAGTGAGATTTGTTGAAGGAATCAAGAGCATCATCTTCTTCTTGTAAGTCTTTAATTTATTTAATTTCTGCCTTAGTATAATTGTTTGCTTGCCCTAGGAATCATTTAATTGCTAGTTAGCTAATTTCTAAATCTGTCGTAAGATAACTATTTAAAACATAAAACATAAAAATGTTTCTTACTTATAATTCCCTAATGTGCGAGTAAAAATTCTCGCTCGTTAGGGTTAGGAACAAGGGAGTGAGTGAGAGATGGATGTCTCTCACCTCCTTCAATGTCAACTTATTTTTAAACGAAACCTTCATGCACACATATACGATCCTCCCCCTACGGCACCCTACCTATAAGGTAACGGTGTTCCGTAGTATAAAAGGCCGGACTTATATGATGTCCATGAAGCTCACATCAATGAATAAGAAAAGACGGACAAGGATCTAGAGGAAGAAACTTTGTTTCTTCCCGATCATCCTAATCCCTTTTCCTATTGATTGTTGTGACTTTCCTAAAAGCTTAAATCACGACATTGAAAGGGGTGAACACATTGATCTCAACACACCTACCTTCGACCTAACCCTAATGAGTTCTTTCTCATCACATAAATTCGTCTTAAACTCAATCGATAAAAAAACCAACAACGATTTGAATCAACTCGTTATAATACAAAATCGGAAATTAACCATCCCTGTGGATCGACCCGTATTCACCGGCTAGCTGCGAAGCGACGCCGTTTCTGATTACGGTAAACTATAAATTTTTGGATTAATCAAATGGCGCCGTTGCCGGGGAGTCTTCTTCTTCTTCTTCTTCTTCTTCACCATCTTCTTCTTTAGAGCCTATTCTCTACCCTTCACATGGCTCTACCTCTTCTAGCTTGAACGGATCTAATTCTCACGACATGAACACTTCTACACGAGGTACCGTTCCAACTCGACAATCTGATCCACAAAAATTGGACTCAACCACCTTTCAAAATGTTCCTTTTCCGAATCGGTTGAGATCCAATAAACCAACTCCTCAAATGGAAAAGATTGTCGAGTTGTTCAAACAGGTTAGCATAAACATCCCTCTCTTGGATGCAGTTCAGTAAGTTCCTTCATATGCCAAAATTTTAAAGGACTTGTGCACCAAAAAGAGGAAGTCGCAAGTGCCAAAGAAAGTTTTTGTGGCCAGTGCTATTAGTGATGCTCTTGTAAATTCCCTTCCCCCAAAACAAAAGGACCCCGGGTGTCCTACCATTTCGATAACAATTGGGGACAAGAATATCAATAGAGCACTCTTAGATCTTGGCGCGAGCGTCAATTTGCTACCCTATTCTGTGTATGAGCAATTGGGCGTTGGAGAGCTTAAGCCCACTCACTGTACTCTCCAAATGGCCGACCGGTCAATAACCCATCCTAGGGGAGAGTTGGAGGATGTGTTAATAAGAGTAGGGGATTTCATTTTCCCCGTAGACTTTATAGTGATGGATACACAACCTGTTGCAAACCCCCGGAACCAAATTCCGGTTATATTAGGGCGACCATTTTTGGCTACTTCCAATGCAGTGATCAATTGTCGTAACGGTTCAATGAACTTATCTTTCGGCAATATGACAATTGAGCTCAATATTTTCAAGTTAGGAAGTCAGCCTGCTGAGCCCAATGCTAGCATACTAGACGTTTGCTCGATCAATGAGATCGCGGAGGAGGACTGTGAGTTCGAGAATTTTTTATTCGACCACAGCAATGTTAACGCCACTAGTGCGTCCCTCCTAGAATCCGACTCAGTTTTCGCGGCGGATAATGATTTTGAATGTTTTACATTCGTCGACGAATTCGAAGACTCATCACCTGATTTGGAGTCTTTTGCTTTTGCGGATGAGTTAGTAGAACCATCCGACACTATTGCGTACACTCAGTTCGAACCTTTGATGGAATCATTCGAGTTTGAAACAACTACCCCATTGTTACCATCTATTGTTTCACCCCCTAAACTCGAATTAAAGCTTTTGCCGACGCACCTAAAATATGCATATCTAGGTGATAATGAGACCTTACCTGTCATTATATCAACTTCTCTAGCTCTTGAGCAAGAGAAGGCTCTCTTGACGGTCTTACTTAATAATCGGCAAGCTTTCGGCTGGTCTATGGCGGACATAAAGGGGATTAGTCCCCTCATAGTCGAACATCATATACACTTAATGGATGATGCCAGGCCAGCACGAGATCCACAAAGGCGCCTCAACCCCATCATGAAAGAGGCGGTTACGAAGGAAATTGTCAAATGTCTGGATAGCGGTATCATTTACCCTATCTCGGATAGCCAATGGGTTAGCCCAATCCACGTCGTGCCCAAGAAATCGGGCATTACGGTCATTGCAAACGAGGCAAATGAGTTGATTCCCACTCGCACCCAAACTGGGTGGCGAGTCTGCATAGACTATAGGAAACTCAATGCCGCTACAAGGAAAGACCACTTTCCTTTACCTTTCATTGACCAAATGCTCGAGCGATTGGCAGGGCACGAATTCTATTGCTTTCTCGATGGCTATTCCGGTTACAATCAAGTCCCCATCGCCAAAGAGGACCAAGACAAGACAACATTTACTTGTCCCTTTGGCACCTTTGCTTATCGTCGCATGCCCTTCGGGTTATGCAACGCGCCCGCTACATTTCAGCGGTGTATGATGGGGATCTTTTCAGACATGGTCGAAAAGTTCTTGGAGATTTTTATGGACGATTTCTCCATCTTTGGCGACTCCTTCGACGAGTGTTTACGCCATCTTGACGCTGTTCTTACCCGCTGCAGGGATAAGAACCTAACATTAAATTGGGAAAAGTGCCATTTCATGGTACGAGAGGGCATTGTCTTAGGACATGTTATCTCGCAAAACGGCATCGAGGTAGACAGGGCTAAAATCGAAGTGATTTCTAACCTACCTCCCCCAAAATGCGTCAAAGATATTAGAGCCTTTCTTGGCCACGCCGGTTTTTACAGACGGTTTATCAAGGACTTTAGCAAGATTGCTAGACCCTTGACCCTTTTACTGGCCAAGGACACGACCTTCGCTTTTGACTCCACATGCACTGAAGCATTTGAGTCTTTAAAACATTCACTCATCACTGCACCCATCCTCTCATCTCCCGACTGGACGCACCCTTTTGAAATCATGTGCGACGCATCAGACTTTGCAATTGGAGCTGTTCTTGGACAGCACATTAATAAGATGCCGCACGTGATTTATTATGCCAGCCGAACACTAAATGAGGCCCAACTTAATTACACAACAACAGAGAAAGAATTTTTAGCTGTTGTGTTTGCACTCGAGAAATTTCGGCCTTATTTAATCGGCTCTCCAGTCGTTGTTTTTACTGATCATTCGGCTCTTCGCCACCTCTTTGCGAAGAAGGATGCTAAGTCTAGGCTAATACGTTGGATCCTTTTATTGCAAGAATTCGACCTTGTCATTAAGGACAAAAAGGGATGTGAAAACGTAGTAGCTGATCACCTATCACGACTTCCTTCTTCGCCCACGCTCGATCTTCCAATCTCTGACGTTTTTCCCGACGAGCAGCTCTTGACCGTTTCTTGCGAACCATGGTTCGCCGATATTGTAAATTATTTAGCCACCGGCCTGATTCCTAATGATTGGTCGAAACAGGATAAGCTTCGATTTTTGTCCCAAGTAAAGCATTTTTACTGGGATGAACCCTATCTTTTCAAATACTGTTCCGACCAAATCATTCGTCGGTGTGTGCCCGAGAGTGAGGTCAAGAGCGTGCTGTCTTTCTGCCACGATCAAGCATGTGGCGGGCACTTTGGCCCAAAGAAGACAGCCGAAAAAGTTTTGCAGTGTGGTTTCTATTGGCCACGACTCTTCAAGGATGCATTTGAATACTGCAAAACCTGCTCCCGGTGCCAACATTTGGGCCGGATTTCGCGGAGAAACGAAATGCCACTCCAACCCATTTTGGTAGTGGACATTTTTGATGTTTGGGGTATAGATTTTATGGGACCATTTCCTAACTCTTTTGGAAATGTGTATATTCTGTTGGCGGTTGACTACGTTTCTAAGTGGGTCGAGGCTGTGCCCAGTCGAACGAACGATAATAAAGTTGTCGTTCGATTCCTTAAAGAACACATATTTTCTCGATTCGGGCACCCTCGGGCGATTATAAGTGATAATGGTTCTCATTTCTGCAATAGGACTTTTGAGTCTTTGATGCGTAAATACTCTATCACCCACAAATTGTCAACGCCTTATCACCCCCAAACATGTGGGCAAGCCGAGGTTTCAAATCGGCAGATAAAGCAAATTTTGGAGAAAACGGTTTCCAAAAACCGTAAAGATTGGTCACTAAAACTGATAGATGCACTATGGGCTTTCCGTACTGCATATAAGACCGACCTTGGTATGTCTCCATATCGGCTTGTGTACGGGAAGGCTTGCCACCTCCCAGTGGAGATCGAGCACAAAGCTTTCTGGGCTATAAAAGAGCTAAATTTGGCTTTAGGAGATGCGGGCAGCAACAGAAAGCTGCAACTGAATGAGTTGGAGGAGCTAAGGGATGAGGCATATGACAATGCCATAACTGCTAAAAACCGAGCCAAGGTGTTCCACGATAAACACCTTTTACGAAAAACTTTTGAACCTGGTCAACAGGTTCTACTTTATGACACTCGGTTACAGTTGCATCCTGGTAAGCTCAGGTCCAGATGGAGAGGACCTTTTGTGGTCCGCACCGTTTATCCGCACGGTGCGGTTGATCTTGAGAACCCTGAAGACGGTACCTTATTTAAGGTAAATGGGCATCGACTAAAACCGTTCTTCACTGCGGATCCTTCGGAGGAGCTCCTGTTTTTGCAGGAGCCGCTTTACACTGATTGATCTTCCTCCGCTTTCACCCCCAAACTTTGTTTCCCAAGGACACTATTTCAAATAAGTTTGGGGGTGTGTATATCATTTGTATGTACATTTCCAAAATACCATAAAAATAAGATAATATAAAATAAAAAAAAATAAAAAAAAAATAATAAGAATAATAATATTTTTCTGGACTAAATTGCAAATGTGCAGATTAATAGCTGCATTTACGAATAAAACCCTCACCTTTGAGGGTGTTTTTTGTAAATCACCCCTTTCCCCCTATATAATGGAACCCGAGCCCTCCTGCCCTCATACCCTAAAACATTTTCTCTTCATAAAAACCCTAGGCGCCGCCCTTCCCTCTGCAGAAATCTCGAGACGCGCCGCCACCATCCAACCGCGGAACCGCCGCTCCTGCCGTCTCCAGCCGCGTAACCGCCGCCGATCTGCCTCGTCACCCCCTGAAATTTTCAGGGGAGGTAAACCTGAACCCTTGCTCTCTGTTTCTTCATAGACCTTTCTCTGTAAACTTGTGATGGCCCACAAAATGCAGTACGAGAGAGATTTCTCACCGGTGTTCGCACACGTGATCTATGGATCATACTTTCCACACGAAATTGCACAAAGGGGATGGAATTTCCTCCTCTATAACCATGGATCTGCATTTGCTGTCCTTAGCTTAGTTACCCAATTTTATGAGTCAATGGAAGAAAATAGCCTAGACAACTTAGGTTATATTAAACTGATTTGGGGAAATAATGAAATTCGCATTGATAGGGATATGATACACGAGGTGACACTAATACCACGTGTACCGGCACACGAACAACCCTTTCGCTTTGAAGACTATATTCCTTTAATGGGTAATGACTGTGCGCGAGAACCGCGCAAGGGGATCCAAGCACGGACCCTCTTCGCAAATGTTTTAACTGTGTGCCGGTGGGCACAAAACAATATTTTTGGAAGTTCTCACAACACAACCTTTTTCACCCCTTCCTTACATGTCGTTCATACTTTAATGACGAAAAACCCTAGATTCGACATGTGCACAGTTTTGCTATACTCCATAGGTTCGAGTAAACGAGGGAGTGTATATCCATGTCCCATGCCCGTGACCCAACTCTGCCGTTATTTCCTCCCGGCCGAAGAATTTGACTCTTATTTGACAGAAGGTACTGCAGTTCGACCACTTTTAGAGGGCGTCTCTTCGTCTTACTCTAGACTGACGGATATTTGGACACGGACTGAGCCGGGAGAAAACATACCTGCACACACACCCAGCTCGAGCTCGACTTCGAGCGGGGAAGAACTAACTCCCCAAGAACATGCGCGATTAATGAGAAGAACAGTGAGGAGATTAGACTCTTTGCGGGATGAGTTTCGGGAAACGGCACGAGAACACGACCGTCGGTTGACGGAGATTGAGAGGGGGATACAAACACTGTTGGCTAGGGGGGAGAGATCACGTTCACGCTCACGAGCGCGACGTGGGGCCGGGCAGTGAGGGCACTGCTTGGTTCAAGTTTGGGGGTATTAGAGGTGATGTATATAGTTATCCTTGCATTGCATATTGTATATATCTTTGTTTTCCTTTTGCATATTTAATTTCTGCATTGCATTTTTATAAAAAATCATAAAAAATTTTGAAAGTTTGAAAAATAAAAAAATTAGAAAACAGTAAAACCCATAAAAATTGAAAATTTTCAAAAAGTAAAAAAAATAATGTATTCAATTCTGGTTAATTGACTTGAGTTTGATAAATAGGTTAACTGGCTAGGAAAAACTAAATCTTAGACTTAGCAAATTAAAAACCCTAAAAATAACCTTCCTTAAAGTTTAACTGTGGAAAGCATATGTTTTTGTAGGCTATTTAGAAATAGGCAAATCTTGGGTTCAGTTCTTGGGCTAAGTCGAAACAAAGGAAAAGTATTAAAACTCTTATTAGAGTATAAGTTTGAAAAATAGTTCCTAACTTAAGTCTAGATTCTGAAAATGTATACCCTACAAATTGCACAAACACGCACCTTGAAACTTGGATTAGTAGAAGCGACCTTGAAATACTCTTGTCTAACGTCCTTAGCACAATGAAAAAGAAAAAAAAGAGTGAATAAAGAAAAAAATGGACACTGGTTTTTGTGATTACTTAAGGCTAAAAAAAAAGAAAAAAATAGAAAAATATTTAGCGAAGGTGCTACTGCTAAAAGCCTTGGGTGTTGCAAAACTAGGAAGTACGCCTTAAAGTGCTAACGCATCTGGTAATCGGTTGTTGGTACCTCAAGAAGTATTAGCAATCGCATGAAGGATGTGAAAGCGAAGTCTCACAAGTGCTTTGGACAATGGGCTGGAGTATGATTGCTTGATTTGAATTTCCAAGTGTAGGGGTGATATTTACACACACGTGGGGATATGTGATTAGAGTTTAGATAAGAGAAAGGAATGAAGAATAGAACTTGTGTCTTTAATAGAGTTGATAGAAATTCCTAAGTGGAGATGGAACTCTAGAAGGAAAACTTAAGAAATGCCGAAAGCTAGGTAATTCTACAGGATATGTGTAATCTTAAGTTAAATAATGAGCAAGCGTGAAGAATATGGGTGGATAATTTGCGGGTCAACGATAATAGATTTCCTTGTTAGAAAACCTAAATGGAGAACAAAAGTCGAAAAACCAAGTTGATAGGATTTTGTGGGTGTAATCCGCTGAAAACCCTCAGGAGACAACACTCCTCCTACTAGGGACACCTAGAGGTTTAACGGCTTGTTGCACGTGCTCAGTGCAATCGCGTTTCCCTGCGAAAATGTGGCTAGGTTAGAATAAACTAATAAATTTGCTCGAGGACGAGCAAAAGGTAAGTTTGGGGGTATTTGTTCACATCATAATATTGCAATTCATACGCCCCATTTTTGTGCAATTTATAAGTAAACAGGTGCTTTTGACGATCGTTTGTTATATGATACAGGATACAGACTTTTGAAGCAATTACAGTGAAAAAGACAGAGATGATACAGGAAATGGATTTTTGACCAAACAGCACACGGATCCTACTCAAGCCGAGACGAACGTCAAGAGAAACGGTCGAAAAGATCCTTACAAGATTCACTGAGAACCTGGAGAATACTAGAAAGCCCAACAGAGAAAAGAACAGTAAAAGAAGAGAGCCCAAGAGAGGATCAATCAACCACAGAAAGATGGTGGGCCCAGCCTACCATATGGCCGCGGTTTCGCGGCCAAAGGCATGTTTTTGCCGCGGAACCGCGGCCATATGGTGCCCGTGTTGGCACCGACTTCTTGTATCGGTGTGTCGTTTCATTGTTGGGATTTTTAGGGGTTAAATCAGTAAACTCATGTCTACGAGAGTCTGTAACCCTAGCTTCACTAGTTACTTATAAATTGTAATCTAGATCTTAAAAATTGTATGCCTCTTTATATTCAATAAAAGTGAGATTTGTTGAAGGAATCAAGAGCATCATCTTCTTCTTGTAAGTCTTTAATTTATTTAATTTCTGCCTTAGTATAATTGTTTGCTTGCCCTAGGAATCATTTAATTGCTAGTTAGCTAATTTCTAAATCTGTCGTAAGATAACTATTTAAAACATAAAACATAAAAATGTTTCTTACTTATAATTCCCTAATGTGCGAGTAAAAATTCTCGCTCGTTTAGGTTAGGAACAAGGGAGTGAGTGAGAGATGGATGTCTCTCACCTCCTTCAATGTCAACTTATTTTTAAACGAAACCTTCATGCACACATATACGATCCGCCCCCTACGGCACCCTACCTATAAGGTAACGGTGTTCCGTAGTATAAAAGGCCGGACTTATATGATGTCCATGAAGCTCACATCAATGAATAAGAAAAGACGGACAAGGATCTAGAGGAAGAAACTTTGTTTCTTCCCGATCATCCTAATCCCTTTTCCTATTGATTGTTGTGACTTTCCTAAAAGCTTAAATCACGACATTGAAAGGGGTGAACACATTGATCTCAACACACCTACCTTCGACCTAACCCTAATGAGTTCTTTCTCATCACATAAATTCGTCTTAAACTCAATCGATAAAAAAACCAACAACGATTTGAATCAACTCGTTATAACACAAAATCGGAAATTAACCATCCCTGTGGATCGACCCGTATTCACCGGCTAGCTGCGAAGCGACGCCGTTTCTGATTACGGTAAACTACAAATTTTTGGATTAATCAGTTACCATACACCAAGAACATATCTCTAGTCCTTCGCAAGTACTTGAGAATGCTCTTCACAGCTGTCCAGTGACTCTCTCCAGGATCAGCTTGATACCTGCTCACTACACTTAGTGAGTATGCTACATCGGGTCTGGTACATAGCATCGCATACATGATAGAGCCTACTGCCGAAGCATAGGGTATCCCTTGCATGCGAGCTCTCTCCAAATCAGTCTTGGGAGACATCTTTTTGGAGAGAGTGACTCCAGAGATCGTGGGCAAGTTCCCACGCTTGGATTCTTCCATACTAAACCTCTTTAGTATGGTGTCAATGTACCTGGATTGGGACAATCCCAAAATCCGTTTGGATCTATCTCTATAGATCCTAATTCCCAATATGCAGGAGGCATCACCAAGATCTTTCATCGAGAATCTTTGTGATAAGAAGAGCTTGACCGATTGCAGCATAGGAATATCATTTCCTATCAAGAGTATGTCGTCCACGTACAATACGAGGAAGACAACCTTACCCTCTGCCACCTTCTTGTAGATACAAGGTTCATCTGGATTTTTGACGAAATCAAACTCTTTGATAACGACGTCAAAGCAGATGTTCCAACTCCGTGATGCTTGCTTTAATCCATAAATGGATTTAAGCAGCTTGCATACCTTCCCGCTGCTCCCACTGTCTACGAAGCCCTCTGGCTGAGTCATGTACACGCACTCTTCTAAATCACCATTTAGAAAGGCGGTCTTAACATCCATTTGCCAGATTTCGTAGTCATGAAAGGCAGCAATGGCAAGCATGATTCGGATGGATTTAAGCATAGCCACTGGAGAAAAGGTTTCGTCATAGTCCACACCTGGTCTTTGACGAAAACCCTTTGCTACAAGTCTAGCTTTGAAAGTCTCCACTTTCCCATCTACACCAAATTTCTTCTTGAAGATCCACTTGCTCCCAATGGGTTTTACCCCTTCAGGAGCAACTTCCAAAGTCCATACTTTGTTGGTGTACATGGATTCCATCTCGGACCGCATAGCATCCAGCCATTTCACTGAGTCCCTACTCGTGATGGCCTGCTCGAAGCTAGTTGGGTCATCATCATCCATGATGCAATTCTCGCTTCCACCATCAATGAGAAAACCGTAGTATCTCTCAGGTGGACGAGAAACCCTACTAGATCGGCGGAGAGGCTGGGGTTCGTCGGGTACTATCGAATCTTCTGGTTCCACTAAATCTTCAGTTATAGTTTGTGTATCTGGAATTTCTTCCAGCTCTACCACTTTGCCACTAATTTCTTTTTCAAGGAATTCCTTTTCTAAAAAGGTGGCATATTGAGAAACAAACACTTTTTGTTCTTCAGCATGGTAGAAAAAATATCCTTGGGAATTCTTAGGATATCCCACAAACTTGCAGAGAACTGACCGTGCCTCGAGTTTGTCTGGATTTTGCCTTTTGACATAGGCCGGACAACCCCATATCTTAACTCGTTTAAAATATGGTCTCTTTCCACTCCATATCTCATATGGTGTGGTAGGTACAGATTTAGATGGAACTTGATTCAATAGGTATGCTGCTGTCTCCAGCGCATAACCCCAGAAGGAAATAGGTAACTCAGCCGTGCTCATCATAGAGCGCACCATATCTAATAGGGTGCGGTTCCTCCGTTCAGATACACCGTTGTGCTGTGGTGTATATGGAGGAGTCAGCTGAGAGAGAATCCCATTCTCTTTTAGGAAGTCCAGGAATTCATTGCTCAAGTATTCCCCTCCTCGATCAGATCGTAGGATTTTAATACTTTTTCCGGTTTGGTTCTCAACTTCTTGTTTATATTCCCTAAATTTCTCAAAAGCTTCTGATTTGTGTTTCATCAGGAACACATACCCGAACCTAGAGAGATCGTCAGTGAATGTAATGAAGTATGAAGAACCATCCCTGGCATGTGTAGACATGGGACCGCATACATCACTATGTATAAGTCCCAAGAGTTCTGTAACTCTTTCTCCGTGTCCCGTAAACGGAGTTTTGGTCATCTTGCCTTTGAGACATGACTGGCAAGTGTCATAAGATGAAAATTCGAAAGGTTTCAAATATCCATCCTTATGCAACTTAGCCAGTCGTGTCACATTGATGTGACCCAGTCTACAATGCCACAAGTAGGATTCGTTCAGTTCTGAACTCTTCCTCTTGTGTGTGTTTGTTATGCTCAGAACTGTTGATTGATTTAGAACATAAATGCCATTGCACAACGTGCCTGATCCAACCAACTTTTGGTTACGGAAAATGTTCATAACATTATCCTGTAATACAAAATTATATCCCTCTTTACTTAATAAAGAAACCGATATAATGTTGCATATCAGGTTCGGCATGTAATAGCATTCGTTCAGAACCATTGTATTACCAGTTGGTAATACAAGGTGATATTCCCCGACAGTCTTAGCTGCAACAATTGCACCATTTCCAACTCTAATGTCTTTATCTCCTTCTCCAAGTTCTCTACATTTCCTTAGCCCATGTAACTGATTACATATATGGGATCCTGACCCGGTATCTAATACCCAGGACGTAGAGCAAATAGAGAAACAGTTCTCAGTAACGAACACACCCGAAGAAAATGCATCAACATGTACTTTCTTCAATCGGGTGGCATGGGAATCCTGGTATTCCCCTATATCCTGTTCATTCCTATAACTCTTATAAGAAAGAACGGAACCAACGTTCCCCAGCACAGTATAACATGCGGGTTCGGTCAATACATCCATATTATTATCTTGATTAAGGCATGAAATGGTCTCTACCTGGAGAGAGAGAGAAGAAAACACTTTAGCGTATGCTCGTGCAAGATCAGATTGGTTATTATCTTATCTAATCAGGATGGCTCCCACTGCTTTTTATCAAATCTTCCTTCAAACCCTAAAAGGAAAGACTAGCCGGGATTAATTACACACTACAAGTTCGCCAATCTTTCAGCCAGGACAGTGTCGGTACTTTGAGGGAGGTCCCCCGTGCTTTCGCACGAACCTAATTACTGTAAACCTCGTTTTCCCAGAGGCGTAACCTCGTTAACACCTTTCTAGACACTTACTTGATCGGCTAATTGTAATGTGTAAAACTTTCCCAGGAGTAACTCTTACTCGCAGTGGGTATCGGGATCCAACTATCTCATAGAAGGTATGCAATCTCATTGCAAATTTCAACACTTGAAATTCCCGATAATATTTTGCCCCTAGCAGCTATATGACCTTAACATAGTCAACAAATCATAAGTGCTAGTCAAGTTCAACCCGTCATTTCCCGATTGAATTAAACCCACCCGCACGACCCTTAACATAGTCAACAAAGTCGCACGACTACCCTAATCCAATCGCATCATATGCTTATACAGATAAGCACTAATTAGCTACCGCACACTACGCCTTAACATAGTCAACAAACGTAGCACGAATACTAACTAGTACTTATCTGAAATGACGGAGGGCTACGTCAGGTTTTTCTGAAAACCTATTGCGTAATGAACTTGATATCGTTGTAGAATCAAATGAAGTTTTAAAATGGAATGATTTTGAGGCTTTTCTAGTTTTGCTAAAGGGGTCACTCCCGGTGAAGGGATCGTCGGCCCTTTCCTCGTCGAATGAGGTGCGGGATATATCATATATATCACTGTGCAAAGAAAAAACTCTTAAAAGCAATCAAAGCCAAACCGAGTGTGTAGCATCTGCCAGTTATTGCTAAAGGAGTCACTCCCGATGAAGGGATCTCGGTCCTTTCCTCATCGAATAAGGTGCAGGGTATATCATATATACCGCTATGCAAAGCAAGAACTGTAGCTACCTGTTTTGTTTAAAATCTGATTCTACAACATCTTAGGTTTCTTTTCTTTCATTAATCACATTAATGAAGTCCCATCATTTAAATACCTAAACATCACAGATAGATATGACGTACACTTATGCCATCCGCATTCGCCTCGATGTCCCCTCGTGCACCGTTAGGTTAGGTAACTAACGACAGAGCAGGACAGGGCTAGCGCGGGTGTAAAACATAAGTAACGTCTATATAATATATCATATATACTATATACTATATCCATCACAGAATCACAACACAGATATCGCAGCAGAATAAACATATGAAATATTGGATATACTAGGACGTCCGTGTTTTCAATACGAGCCAGTATAAAACACGGATTCCACGGTCGTGATGAATAGCCAATCCCACACCCTTAGACCCCTATGAGAGCGGCAAGCAACCCTGCCAATTCTAGGGTTAGGAGACCCGGACTCGACTCTTCGAGTTGGTCTCCCACTGGACCCCAGAACCCGGTTACTTGTGCTCCCCTCCTGGGTCTATCCTAATGCGGAAAAGTAAATAATATACAAAAGGTGACAACTTCCGCTACATGGAAGTGCCCCATATAAAAGAATATTACATACAAGTTTTTACATGAATGAAAATGGAAAACACTCATCTCACATAAAAACCCCCGGCTATTCGAACACGACGATCCAATATAACATATCCAGCAACACATAACATCACATGTCATCAACGTAAGTAAGTATGCATACCCCAATTGTCATTGACGTATAGCAACGAAACCGGCGATATGAACATACTACACTTACGGTCACAGAAAAGAAAGTGTAAAACTACAACAGTTGGAATCCGCAACCTCTTTAGACATCGTATGCCTAACAGATATAAATCCCGTATTTTAGTCTCATTATCGAAAACTCTTTTCAATATCATATGGGACTAAATTGCTAGATTTATAACATTCATTCAGTTATCTCATAACTACTTGTGAATTCCAATTATTGTATCACATTCCAGATAAACAGAAAATGTTAAACTTTCCGATCGAACAGTCGAATACCCAAGTTTTCCCGATACAACTCAACACATGAAATAAGTCTAACAACATTCAGTTCGTGCCTCAGTACCAACGGTCCAGCCGTAGAAGGGTCAAGCCAACGCCTCACATGTGGCACGCCGTACTGCCCCAAACCCGAAGGTTCAAAGGGCAGTTCAAGACGGTCACATAATCGAGTTAAGGTTTGTTGTCTTCTAGAGGGTCCATCGCGTTACTTGCACTACTTAGAACGTCGTTAAACAACGAAAAAATCCAACACTTGGAAATTTCCCGACAGGGGAAAAATTGGGTATTTATATCCGGTCGAACTTTTTAACATATTCTAAAAATTATCCGGAAATACACAAAGACGAAATTTGATAATCCGATCGAAAACATCGAAGCTCTAAAACACCCCAGAAAATTCAACTCTTGAATAAATTTTAAAAATTCCCAGAAAATCCAACACCAGAAGATATCAGTTACTGTGCAAAAATTAAATAATAATTTAATAAATCTGCCGCGGATCCGCCGCCTAAGGAGGCTTAGGCCGCGGATCCGCCGCGCTTTAGACTGTTCAGAAAGAAATTTTTGCACCGTAATTCATATATTTCCCTGCTGAATTTTTTAGCAATTTTTAATCTGGAAAAATCCCAGAATTTAGAAAAAGTCCAGAGAGCATCTTAAAGTTAGGTTTCCGGGTTCGATCGGGTTTCAAACATCGTCTAGACTTCGCCTAAGGCTCTAGCTAGGCTCTGATACCACTGTAGGGTTCTTAGGCACACTATAGAGGTCTCACAAGACATCAACCATGCCAATTTCAAAAATTATGGGTGCCGAGAAACCCTAATGCGGATCGTGTACTAGAAATCTAGGCGAAAAGTTAATCTAGTTAACTACTTAACTAAAAGTTAGATGCTACAACCTTTGTAGATCCGGATATCCACTTCCTTAGCTCCACGTAGTCATCCTCTCGCTATCCTTTTCGAATCCTAGACTCTTTCGTCGGCTTCATCGGGAAAACGAGCGGAATAGGTCGTCGGCTTCGTGTCAAAGACGATCTACGTCGAGGTTGCACAAGCTCAAGCTCCGACTTCACAAAGTTGTGAAACTTGTGAAGAAAACACCCAAAACAACTTGGTAAGAGGTAGAGGGTGAAGAAATAGGAGGTGGGTTCACTTTAGAATTGGATTTCTCTCACTTTTGCTCAAGTTGCCATTGATGGCATCAAGCTTTTCTTGATAGAAGAAGAGATGAAGAAGAAAACAATATGATAAGTTTCTTATTTGAAAAAGAAACAAATATGAATACTTATCTGATCTTGACCATGGTCAAGTGTAGAGATAAACTAAGGTTAAAAGGAATGGTTAGGGTTAAGGATGAGATAAGGATGGTGGACTTTGTCAAAGCTTCAAGAAACTTCAACAAGAGACAAAGAAAGCCACCATTCTCATCTAACACCTTTTCTAGATAAATAAACAAATAATAAATAAAAGGCAAAACCCTAATCATCTCTTAACCATGGTTTAATACTTCACACTTAACCTAATGAGCAAGTATCATCAAACATGATACAAAGATGTGCACAAAATTATATCACATATACAACATGTACATCAAGTGAGAAAATCCATTTAAAGTGAACCAATACTAGTTAATGCAATGCAATATATCAAATATATAATTATGCATCAAATCATTAAATCAACATTTGATTCAATGATCCGGTCATGTCGCACATAACCGACTAGAATCCAATGTATCGATTTATCGAATCAATGATTCGATAACTAGGTCATATCGAATATAACCAATCGAAACATATATCGCGAGAATGAAATGCGGTATCACATACACGCATTATTCTCGGTCCTGCACATATCTCATATGCGCTCCTATTTCGTTTCGCTTGAACAGGAAACCTCTGTGTAGGACTCTAAAGACTCGTCAATACGCCGGTAGCAGATGATGATCATATCAAGCACCTCACAAGCCGCAAGCGGTCTGCTAAACGTAACGGCCATCCGGGTATTGAGCGATCAGAAGATCGACGAGCTAGTCCGCTCACACTCCTGTGAATCCAACCAGTAACACTTACCGTACAGTCCGGTCTGTTCGTCTGATACGTCGCATATCAAGTCTAGGGGTGGTAAACGTCAGACCCCAATAACCGATAAGTCGTGCCGATGTGAGGCTCATAACGGGTCGAGAAACTACTGGTAACACTTACCAGCAAATCTCTGATCAGCCCTGGCCAGGGACTTCCCTGTTACGGCCAATCGAGCACAGCGCAACATCAACTCCCAATACCGGGAGAGACGAAACCCCTCCTATCGCTCATTGCCTCCATGTGACTCGGGACTGTACCCAAAGACCACCGTTTTGCACGCCCTCATGGACGTGGTAAGGTGGAGATCAAAGCACAGTGGGAATCATACAAGACTCTATGACGATCTCGGGTCTACAGACTAACCTGTACAAGTGTCACCTGAGAACTGCCATCTGACGTGAGGTATAATACCATCTGGGAGTTCTCGGCGAGTCCGTCCAGTGTACCCAGTCTCCACTGAGCACCCGTACACCATCTCTGATGTCAAACACCAATGGATATGGGATCATCCATCGCCCATCTCATGGGTCGAGAAGCGTATACGCTAGTCTACACTGGTATATCGATGCCCCGTCTCGATACACCCACGACTAGGGACCATGAAGGATGTACTTATGGACTACCATGTCCCCACTAGTATGATCTGCATCATAGTCCAGGTAGTCAAGTACACATCCTAAGGGCTTTACCAACATGTAACTATAAGACAGTTTAAAGAGACTAGTGTACATGTTAAGATAAAGAGTAACCAGATAGCATACTATCATATCGAGCAAGAAGTCATCTCGTATATATGTCCAAGCATCCCAATATAATATACATCATCTGTACAATACTGGCCTCTAGGGCATACATACAACTAACAGTACGCTCTATGATGAGCACTGCTGAGCTTACCTATTTCCTTCTGCGAGGCATGCGCTTGAGACAGCCATAGACCTATTGAATAGGGTTCCCACCAAATCTGTGCCAACCACTCCATTATGAGATATGGAAAGGAAACGAGACCACATCTTAACTACATTAAGATATGAGGTTGTCCGGCATATGTGAAAACACAAAATCCGGACAAGCTCGAGACAAGGTCAGTTCTATGCAAGTTTATTGGATATCCCAAGCATTCGCAAGGGTATATCTTCTACCACTCCGAGGAACAAAAAGTGTTTGTTTCTCGACATGCCGCCTTCTTAGAAAAGGGTTTTCTCATGAAACAAGATAGTGGCAATGAGGTAGAACTAGAAGAAGTTCCAACGACACAAACTACAACTGAAGATTTAGTAGAGCCAGAGGATTCAGTAGTTCCCAACGAACCCCAGCCTCTCCGCCGATCTAGTAGGGTTTTTCATCCACCTGAGAGATACTACGGTTTTCTCATTGATGGTGGGAGCGAGGATTGCATCATGGAAGATGATGACCCGACTAGTTTCAAGCAGGCCATCACGAGTGGTGACTCTGTGAAATGGCTGGATGCAATGCGATCTAAGATGGAATCCATGTACACCAACAAAGTATGGACTTTGGAAGTTGCTCCTGAAGGGGTAAAACCCATTGGGAGCAAATGGATCTTTAAGAAGAAACATGGTGTAGATGGAAAAGTTGAGACTTACAAAGCTAGACTTGTTGCAAAGAGTTTTCGTCAACGACCAGGTATGGATTATGACAAAACCTTTTCTCCGGTGGCTATGCTTAAGTCCATCCGGATCTTACTTGCCATTGCTGCATACCATGACTACGAAATCTGGCAGATGGATGTTAAGACCGCCTTTCTAAATGGTGATTTAGAAGAGTTGCGTGTACATGACTCAGCCAGAGGGCTTCGTAGATAGTGGGAGCAGCGGAAAGTTGTGCAAGCTGCTTAAATCCATCTATGGATTAAAGCAAGCATCGCGGAGTTGGAACATCTGCTTTGATGTTGTAGTCAAAGAGTTTGACTTCATCAAAAACGTATATGAACCTTGTATTTACAAGAAGGTTGCAGAGAGTAAGGTCGTATTCCTCGTATTGTATGTAGATGACATACTCTTGATAGGAAATGATGTTCCTATGCTGCAATCGGTCAAGCTCTTCTTATCATAATGATTCTCAATGAAAGATCTAGGTGATGCCTCCTGCATACTGGGAATTATGATCTATAGAGATAGATCTAAACGGATACTGGGATTGTCCCAATCTAGGTACATTAACACCATACTAAAGAGATTTAGTATGGAAGAATCCAAGCGTGGGAACCTACTTACGATCTCTGGACTCACTCTCTCCAAAGAGATGTCTCCCAAGACTGATTTGGAGAGAGCTCGCATGCAAGGGATACCCTATGCTTCGGCAGTAGGCTCTATCATGTATGCGACGCTATGTACCAGACCCGATGTAGCATACTCACTAAGTGTAGTGAGTAGGTATCAAGCAGATCCTGGAGAGAGCCACTGAATAGCTGTGAAGAACATTCTCAAGTACTTGAGAAGAACTAAGGAGATGTTCTTGGTGTATGGTAACGGAGAACTCCAGGTGGAGTCCTTTACCGATTCAAGCTTCCAAAGTGATAAGGACGACTCTAAGTCGCACTCGGGATTTGTCTTTTCCCTCAATGGAGGGGCGGTGTGTTGGAAGAGTTCCAAACAGGATACCGTTGCAGACTCGACGATGGAGGCTGAATACATCACTGCCAAAGAGGTTGTCTAGATAAAGAAGTTCATTACTGAACATGCTGTGGTTCTGTCCATTGAGCATACAATACCTTTGTATTGCGATAACAATGGAGCTGTGGCTTTGGCCAAGGAACCCAGGTCCCATCAGAAGTCCAGACATATTCTGAGGCGGTATCACCTGATCAGGGAGATAATTGATCGCCGCGAGATCGAGGTCAGGAGACTTGATACGAAGGACAACACTGCGGATCCACTCACGAAGGCCATTCCCCAGATACAGTTTGAGAGATTATTCGGGATGCTAGGTATGAGATACTACAACAGCTGGCCTTAGTGCAAGTGGGAGATTGTTAGTTATATATATATGCCCTAGAGGCCATTGTTGTACATATGATGTATATTATAATGGATGCTTGGATATATATAGAGAGCACTTTCTTGCTCGTCATGATAGTTATGCTATTTGGTTTCACTTTATCTTAACATGTTGACTTATATTAGTTTACTGTCTTACTCTCACATGTTGATGAAGCCCTTAGGATATGTACTCGACTACTGGGACTATGATGAGATCATACTAGTGGGGCCAGAGTAGTCAATGAGTACATCCTATAATTGTTCTTAGTCGAGGGTGTATCGAGACAGGGCATCGATACACCAGAGTAGACTTGCGTATATGCATCTTGACCCATATGATGGGCGATGGATGATCCCATATCCATCGGTGTTTGACATCAAGGATGGTGTACAGGTGCTCAGTGGAGACTGGGTACACTGGACGGACTCGCCGAGAACTCCCCGATGGTATTATACCTTACGTCATATGGCAATTCTCCGGTGACACTGGTACAGGGTAGTCTGTAGACCCGAGATCGTCATAGAGTCTTGTGTGATTCCCACTGTGCTTTGATTTCCACCTTATCACGTCCAAGAGGGCGTGCAAAACGGTGGCTTTTGGGTACAGTCCCGAATCACATGGAGGCAATGAGCGATGGGAGGGGATTCGTCTCTCCCGGTATAGGGAGTTGATGTTGTGCTGTGTTCGATTGGCTATAACTGGAAGTCCCTGGCCAGAGCTGCTATAGAGTGCTACTGGTAAGTGTTATCAGTAGTTTCTCGACCTGTTATGAGCCTCACATCGACACGACTTATCGGTTACTGGGGTCTAATGTATACCACCCCTAGACTAGATATGCAACATATCAGACAAAGAGACCGGACTGTACGGGAGTGTTACTGATTGGATTCACAGGAGAATATACAGACTTGCTTGTTGATCTTCTGATCGCTCAATACCTGGGTGGCTGTTCCGTTTGGCTGTTCCGTTTAGCTGACCGCTTGCAGCTTGTGGGTGTTTGATATGATCATCACCTGCTGCCGGCGTATTGACGATTCTTTAGAGTCCTACACAGAGGTTTCTTGACTCAGGCAAAACGGAGTAGGAGCACATATGTGATATGTGCATGATCGAGAATAATATGATATAAGATACCGTATTCTATTCTCGCAATATATGATATCGGCCGGCGATATTTGATATCGGCCGGGTCATCGGATCAAGTGTTGATTCGATGAATCGGTACATTAATATATTAGTCGGTTATATTCGATATAGCCGGATTTTCGGATCAAGTGTTGATTCAATAATTTGATGTATAATTATATATGTGATATATTACATTACATTATCTAAAATAGGCTCGCTTTATTAAATCATTTTCTCACCGGATAATACATTGATATATTTGCGATATATGTTAACAGTATTATTTTCTTTTGTTATAAAAAATATATTATATATGTGATATATAATATTGCAACATGTTATAATTACTAATGCAACATGATTAGTGGAGATTAAATATGGTTAGGGTTTGATTTGGGTTAGTTCTTTCATGAAGCTTCTAGAAGCTTTTCTTTTGTTTCTTACAAAGATATTATGTGTTGATATTTTATGAGATATTTGTAAACCCAACCCAAACCCTTAACCCTAGTTAACTCTCTACAATGGTTAGCCCTTTCTATTATCAACCATGGTAGCATTTGTAATTATCACTACAATTCATTATTCATCACAAAAGGATATTCATTCTTCTTCTTCTTCCTTGAGCTCACAAAAGCTTTCTAGGTTTTTATTTTGTGATGGATTAGTGTGAGAATTTGATAATAAAAGAGAGCATAAATCCTACTTCATCATCCTCATCTAATGTAGCCAATTAGATTAGGGTGTTCACCTCATTAGTGAGTGAGAGCTTGAGTTAAAGAAACTTCAAGGTAGATCATCTTTGAAAAGGAAGACTACAAGCAAGCATAGATCATTTGGGTTGTGGAGCTTCTCTTGAGTCCGGGAGATCATGGATCGCGGCGAAGGGACTACTACTCGGAGCTTGTGAAATGAAGGAGCGGACTACAAAGTTTGTAATCCCTCACTCTTAGTTGTAAAGATGTTTACTTGCATATTTAACCCTAATAATCTAGCAAAGATCCTTACTTTGGGTTGTTCGGCACGTCTAAATTTTAAATCGGGCATGGTTGATACCTTATAGACCCTTGTAAGAGTGCCTAGTAACCCTACAGGTCTTCCACCGGACCCTAAAACCCGGTTACTTATGCTCCCCGCCTTAGGTCTATCCTAATGCGGAAAAGTAAATAATATACATTAATGGTGATATCATCCTCAACCTGGAAGTGCCCCAATAAAAGAATATTACATACAAGTTTTTACATGAATGAAAATGAAAAACTCTCATCTCACATAAAAAAAACCCGGCTATTCTAAACACGACAATCCAATATAACATATGACAGCAACACATAACATCACATGTTATCAACGTAAGTAAATATGCGTATCCCAATTGTCGTTGACATATAGCAACGAAACCGGCGATACACCACATATTACACTTACTGTCGCAGAAAAGAAAGTGAAAAACTACAACAATTGGAACCCGCAACCACCTTAGACATCATAAACTCAATGTATCACATACTTTGGATTTCATGCCTAACAAAATGCATTCCTTAGACATCACATGCCTAACAATTATAAACCCCGCATTTTAGTCTCGATATTGAAAACACTTTTCAATAACCAGTCAGGTAATTCAACAAGATTTTCGATAACCTGATCGAATGCTCGTCGGAAACTTTAGTAGACGGCCGCACCCCCGATGCCGTCGACGAAGTACACCGCGAGCACCCGAACGGATGCTTTTGGTGACAGGGTTCTCCTATAGTCACTTGGTCGGGGCTATGGGGCATGGCTATCTAGTAAGGTTACCCGGCGAGTATCCGCGTACACTACGTAATTGCGACGGACTTTTGATCCATATCAAAATTCCGTGGCAACCGATCAAATGAGACTAACTTTCTAGATTTATAAAATTCAATCTAGTTATCACATAACTAAATATGTGGATTCTAAATATTGTATCACAATCACAGATAGCTAGACGATATTAAACATTTCGATCGAATAAACAAACACCCAAAATTTCCCAAAGAGCTCAACACTTGAGCGAAGTTTAAAAAGTACCCAGAACATGTCACAGCACCTATGAACCATCCGTAGAAGGGCCGACCCATGCCTCACTCATGTCGCCGCGGAACTATGGAAAACCCTAGGGTATGACCGTGGTTCCGTGATCCAAAAAGTCGAGTTTGGGTATCGTTCTTCTAGAGGGTCCACAGAATCGCTTGCATGATTTTCTGAAGATTTTAAACTTGGAAAAAATCCAACTCTTGGAAAATTTCCAGCGAGGGAAAATATGAGTTATTGATATTCGTTCAAACTTTTTAACGTTGTCTTAATAATCCGAAACAATGTTAAAATTATGAATACGAAACACTCTGAATTGCCTTTGCACAAAGATAATATCACATGCAAATTTAGCAAAAAAAAGCGACACTTGAAATACCAAAACCCAGAGACTGGAACACCATAAAAATCTGAGGCCAGAACACCTTGACAAAACCGAGGTGGCCGGTTTTTGAAGACTTGTGGCCGGCCATTTTTCGGCGAGGAGGTCTCAGGTTTCTGTGGTGTTCATGTTACATCTCATGTGACATTCTGCAGTTGCTTAAAAAATTTTTAGACTCTCTGAAAATTTCGACAGAAACTAAGATTGTATATCGGGTGTTTCGAAGTTGTTTCGGTTTCGTAATTCTAACAAACATCGTTTAATTCTCTAGCATGGCTCTGATACCACTGTAGGGTTCCATAGGGGCGCAGCAAGGTTTCGGGAGGTATCGTCCATGACGTTTTCAAATTTTTGCCGTACTAAAGAACCCTAACCCTAGAATCTTAACTAGAGATTTAGACAATACAACAATGTAAATATCTTTACATCTAAGTGAATGAGGAATACAACCTTTGTAGACTGGTCCATCACTTCTAAAGCTCCATGCAGTAGTCCCTTCGCTTTAAGTAGTGAACACCCGAACTCTAGTAAGGGTTCACATGAAGAAATGAACAAGCTTGCTCGAAGTCTTCGAGACCGAAGATGATCTATGTTGAGGAGACTCAAGCTCATGCTACCTCTTCACTAATGGTAGATTAGTGAAGCAAACACTCTAAACTAAATGGCTAATATGTTAGAGGATGATGAAGTCGGGAATGGGCTCACTTTAGATTAGTTTTTCTCACAATATTTCATCATCTTTTCAAAAGCTAGAAAGCTTTTCCATGAGGAAGAAGAAGATGAAGAGGAGATGAGAATGAATCTCATATAAGGTGAGAATAGCAACCATAGGTGAGTTAGTGTCATACACTAAATGATGTAGAGAATAAAACATGGCTAACAATAATGGTTAGGTTAATAAATATGTACAAGTAGAACAAAACTAGTGGACTAAGTCAAAAATGCTTCAAGCTTCTCCAAGCTTCCAAGCATGATAATTTCCAACTAATATTGAATTACTTTAAATAAATAAAACCTCTCATTATTATTAGCATGGTGTGAGTCTCATACACCCATGTAGCATGTGGCATCTAGCATGACATAAAAGATGTACATTAATATATATCACATATATACTAAATATGCACTAGTGAGAAAAAGAAAACTTAAGTGAGCTAATATTAGTTAATGTAATTAATATATCACATATATAATTATACATTAAATTATTAAATCAACACTTGATTTAATAATCCGGCTATATCACATACAACCGACTAATATGAAATGTAACAACTTATTGAATCAACACTTGATCCGATAACCCGACTATATCACATATAATCGACCGATATCACATACCGCGAGAATAGAATATGGTATCACATACTCGTATTAATCTCGGTCCCGCACATATCATATATGTGCTCCTACTTCGTTTCGCATGAACCAGGAAACCTCTGTGTAGGACTCTAAAGACTCGTCAATACGCCGGCAGTAGGTGGTGATCATATCAGTCACCAACAAGCCGCAAACGGTCTGCTAAACATAACGGCCACTCGGGTATTGAGCGATCAGAAGATCAACAAGCAAGCCTGCTCATACTCCTACGAATCCAATCAAGTAACACTACCGTACAGTCCGGTCTCTTCGTCTGATATGTCGCATATCGCAGCCTGGGAGTGGTAAAATGGCATACCCTAATAGCCTGATAAGTCATGCCGATGCAAGGTCGATAACGGTTCAAGAAACTACTGATAACACTTACCAGTAAATCTCAGCAACCCTGGCCAGGGATTTCCTGTTATGGCCAATCGAGCATATCGCAACATCAACCCCCAATATCGGGAGAGACGAATCCCCTCCTATCACTCATTGCCTCCATGTGATTCGGGACAGTACCCAAAAGCCACCGTTTTGCACGTTCTCATGAACATGGTAAGGTGGAAATCAAAGCACAGTAGAGCCGTGGTAGGGTGGAAATCAAAGCATAGTGGGAGACACACAAGACTCTATGACAATCTATGGTCGACAGACTAACCTGTACCAGTGTCACCAGAGAACTGGTATTTAACGATAGGTATAATACCATCTAGGAGTTCTCGGCGAGTCCGTTCAGTGTACCCAGTCTCCATTGAGCACCCGTATACCATCTCTAATGTCAAACACCAATGGATATGGGATCATCCATCGCCCATCATATGGGTCAAGAAGCGTATATGCTAGTCTACTCTGGAGTATCGATGCCATGTCTCGATACTCCCACGACTAGAAATAATTGAAGGATGTACTTGCCGACTACCTCTGCCCTACTAGTATGATCCGCATCATAATCCTGGTAGTCAAGTACTCATCCTAAGGACTTTATCAACATGTAATAGAGAGATAATAAGTGTACATATTAAGATAAAGTGCAACCAGATAGCATACTATCATGTCGAGCAAGAAAGTCCTCCCTATATATGTCCAAGCATCCACTATAATATACATCACATGTACAACAATGGCCTCTAGGGCGTACATATAACTAACATCCTCCAACAGCTCGGTCTGAGAGATGTTTAGAGGAGTGTACTCCTGAAACTTCGGGGAGTAAGGCTTCGGACGATCGACTTTCTTTTTCTCTTCCCTGCCCCTCTTCTTTTGGTCTGCTTGGTCGCCTCTGGGCAGGTTAGAGTTCTCCTCTGACTTGAGTTGGATTTCCCGCTCAGTCTAAGCTTTTACTTCGGCTATGGTCTTAGGTTGCGCCAATGCGAAATAGCAGAGCCACTCTTTATGCCTAAGACCCGACCACAGTGCAGTGATAACTGTTTCGTCGCGGTGCTCGGGGACCTCCAGGAGGGCATTGTAGAACTGGGTGACATGCCCTTTGAAGGATTCCTTGTCCCCGCTCTTGATAGTGAATAAGTAGTCAACTGTTTTCTTTTGTCATTGGTTACCGATGAAATGACCGAGGAATTCGGTAGCCAGCTCTGAAAAGGTAGAGATAGAGCGTGGCGCAAGCCTCTAGAACCAGTCCGGCCAGCTCGGATCAAGGTGGCAGGAAAAGCTCAACATTGAGCTACGTCCGAGTTATCCTGGAAGCTCATGCCCGCCATAAATGTGTCTAGGTGGTCCTTCGGGTCGGATTTCCCGTCGAAAAGGGCCACTTTTAGAGGCTTGTTCCTGGACAAAACGTGCTCGGCTAGCAGCTCTTCTGTAAAGGGCTTCATTAGTGAGTCGGTGGAGTACATGGCCCCTTCTCCGGATGTGTGGCCATCCCTTCGTATGCCTTCGATTTTCTTCTCGAGGGCTTTAAGCCGATGGTGGTACCCGGAGGATTCTGCACAGTTTGAGTGGTGGCTACCCCCGCTCCGGGTCTATGCGAGGGTGTGGCTTCTATTTCGCTCTATCAAGTGTCTCAAATCCTCGGACTAGGCCTTTCTCGAGTAGTCCCTGCGCTCATCTTTCATGCGACCCTGGCGAAAGTGAGGTCGTCGATCATGCCTGGAAGCAGGCAAGCTACCGACACCTCCTCAGGGGTGAGAGCACGCGGTGGGCATTGGAGTGACGGCCCAGTCTTCCCTGGGATCGTGGCGTAGAGCTGTCTGGCGCCCAGCGGGTCATGGAATCAATCGCCGCATGCGGGTCAGGGTGGCCGGAGTCATCCCGCCAGCACTCAGTGGTGCTGAGATGAGGGTGAGTGAGCTTGAGGGCTTGAGAGTGCCCATCCGTCCTCCTACAGACATTGTTATCCCGGGGTGGGGGAGCCACGGTCTGGTGGGTAGAGCCCGCCACATGAACGCGAACAAGGGCATCCACCAGCGATGTAAGCCTGTCTATTCAGATGGATAAGGCATTGATGGTGTTGGGAGGGGGACGAGCCGCTCCCTCCTCTGTTGTAGCGGCTCGTATTTAGACTGTCACGGTTGTCGCTCGCTATCGGGTCAAGGGCGGAAGATCGACTTTTGGGTGGAACCTTCTGAAGCGTTTCCATAGACGGCGCCAACTGATGGAAGCTGAGATCTCCTTCAGATGTTGTCCTCTGTCAATCCTGTGATGGCAGTCTTTGATGGCTGAGATTTGTTTTGGAAGTTGTTAAGTGTGGATCTCAATGGGTTGGTATTTGATGCCGGGGTACCTGTAAAGAAGTCCCGGAGTGGGTGACCATCGTAGGAACCTCCGACGATCAAGTTAGTGGCGAGGTATAAGTGCATAGTAGCGGCGTATTGAAAAATGAGTTCCAGTTACCTGAGTCGTATGAGAGAGGGGTTTATATAGAGGTCGCGTGGAGCGAGCAGGTGCGAGATCTTCGCCGTCAATTATGCCCCAGCGTTATCCTCGCCTTGAATGGCGGGATGCGCCTATTAATGGGGGGATACGCTCATTAATGGGGGTGTTAGGAATATGTATGCCTTAGAGGCCATTATTGTATGATATAGTGGATGGTTGGATATATATATAGAGGACTTTCTTCCTCAACATGATAGTATGCTATCTGATTGCCTTTATCTTAACATGTTCACTGGTATTATTAAACTATCTCTTATATACATGTTGATAAAGCTCTTAGGATGTTGACTTGACTACCAAGACTATGATGTGGATCATACTACTGGGACCTGGGCAGTCCACAAGCACATCCTTCAATTGTTCCTAATCGAGAGAATATCGAGACAGGGTATCAATATTCCAGAGTAGACTAGTATGTACGTTTCTTGACCCTGTATAGGCCGATGGTTCATCCCATATCCATTGGTATTTGACATCAAAGATTGTACGCAGGTGCTCATTAGAGAATGGGTACACTGAACAGGACTCGCCGAGAACTCCTAGATGGTACTATACCTATTGTTAGATAGCAGTTCTCTGGTGACACTGTTATAGGTTAGTCTATAGACCCGATATCATCATAAAGTCTTGTGTGGTTCCCACTGTTCTTTGATTTCCTCCCTACCATGGCTCAAAAGAATCATGCAAACAGGTGGATTTTGGATACAGTCCCGAGTCACATGGAGGCAATAAGCGATAGAAAGGGTTTCGTCTCTCCCGGTATAGGGAGTTGATGTTGCGTTATGCTCGATTGGCTATAACAGGAAGTCCCTGCCCACGGCTGTTGATGAGATTTACCGGTAAGAGTTATCAGTAGTTTCTCGTACCGTTATAGGACACACATCGGCATGAACTATCGAGTTATTGGGGTCTGACGATTCCATCCCCAGACTCGATATGCGACATATCAGACGAGGAGACCGGACTGTACGGTAAGTGTTACCTATAGGCTTCATAGGAGTTTGGACAAACTTACTTGTTGATTTTCTAATCGCTCAATACCTAGGTAGCCGTTACATCCAGCTAGTACCGCTGACGGCTTGTGGGGGACTGACGTGATCTCACCTACTGCTGGCATATTGACGAGTCTTTAGAGTCCCACACAGAAGTTTCCTAGTTCAAAAGAAACGAAATAGGGCACATATGCTGATATGTGCGGGGGCCTGATTGAATACGAGTATGAGATACCGTATTCTAATCTGGCGGTTATCTATTATCGATCAAGTTATATGTGATATAACCGGTTTATCGAATCAAGTGTTGATTTGATAATATGTTGTACAGATAAATGATATTAGTAGGTTATATGTGATATAACCGGATTATTGAATCAAGTGTTGATTTAATAATATGATATATATTTATATTTGATATAATTATATATTAACTAATATTATTGCTCTCTAATTATTTGTTTATCTTTATATATATATATATATATATATATATATATGAAGTATGGTTTGATTTTTCTATTTTGTGAAAATAGAAAAATGAGGTGGAAAATGTGGAGACTTTTATGGAATGGGTAAAGCATGGCTTTGATGATTATTATATTGGTCTTGACTCACTATTGAAGTATGGTTCCATTTTATTATAGTTTTAAAATGGATGCTTCAATTATTGAAAAAAGATATAAGTCATTCTTCACTTCATTTTTCACTTGATGCTTGAACACTTGTACATTCTTCTTTACTTGAGCTCCTTGCTCTCTAGCTCTCTCCATCTTCTTCACCTCCACCTCCAAGCTCAATCCCTCACATGAGTCTTGAGCTTGTGAGAACCCTAGTGAGCAAACAACACCCCTACTTCACCATCTTATGCTAGATTAGCACTTTGGTGCAGTATGTTTCCTTCACTAAAGAGTTTAGTGAAGAGGTAGCTTGGATTAGCGGAGCTTCGGGTGGATCATCTTCGGTACAAAGATCACGAAGGAAGTTCGATCCAAGTTCAAGTGGAGCCTAGTGGAGTCGCGTGGACTACTACACGGAGCATGAGAAGAGAAGGACATGGTCTACAAAGGTTGTAGCCTCCATCTCTTAGTGTAAAGTTTTTGTTATATCATAGTTAAACCCTAATCATCTAGTTTCGATTCTAGGTTAGTGTTAATTAGCACCCCAATATTTTAAAATTGGCATGCTTGATGCTAGTAAAACCCAGTGGTGGTGCTAACAAACACTTTCATGGTATCAGAGCTATTAGGCATTGGATGTCGACCTAAGGGGGGTTCTCACTGTGTGACAGTGTAGCGAAGCATAGGCTCTTACCCCCAGGGTGTCTCGAGACCAGAAGGTGTTCCGGCGGGTTGTAGTTCTCGCGAGGGGGCATGCGTAAAAAGTAGCTGCTGATGGACCTGTAGGTGCCACGGCGTCTCCATTGGATGGGGTGGCTGCCTAACTTACATGGTATCAGAGCCAAAACTAGAAGATTAGACGATATTTGTAAAACTACGAAAATGAAACAACTCCGAAACCCAAAACATCAAGTTTCTATAAATTTTTAAATGATCTCTGAAAATTATTTAAACAGCTGCAGAATGTTGTACTAGATATAACTAGACACCATGAAAATTCGAGACCAAAATTCAAAAATCGACCCGGCGAGATTACCAATTTGGCCGGCCTAGCCGGTCCCATTGCAAGATTTTGGCCTCGAATTTTTTTTGTGTTCTGATATGTTGGGTTTAGGGTTTCATGTTTATATTTGATTGGCCCAAAATTACATGTGATGTTAATTTTGTTAAGGGGAAATTCGGAGTCGTAATTTAACATCGTTTTGGGTTTAAGTTTGATATGTGATGCAATGGTTAGAATCTACATTAAATTAGTTTTGTGAAAACTTGTTTGTTTGTAAATCTAGCATGTTAGTCTCTATTGATAGATTGCCACGAAGTTTCGATTTGGATCGAAACTCCGTCGCAATCGCGTATCGTACGTGAGTACTCACCAGATAACTTTACTAGGTAACCACACCCCATAGCTCCGACCAAGTAACTTTAAGAGAACCCCGTTGCCAAAAGCATCCACTCGGGTGCTCGTGGCCACGGTGTTCCGCCTAAGTGCACTTGGCCGATGGCATCGGGGGTGCGGCCATCTACTAAAGTTCCCGACGAGTATTCGATCGGGTAGTCGGGAATCTTGTTGAATTACCCGACTAAGTTATTGAAAAGTGTTTTCGAATTGAGACTAAAATGCAAGGTTTATGGGTTAGGCATGAAATTCGGAATATGAGATATTCTGGGTTTATGATGTCTAAGGAAATGTAGATTCTAATTATTATAGTTTTTCATTTCTTTTCTTCGACCGTAAGTGTAATATGTGGGGTATCCCAAATCTCGTTGCTATATGTCAACGACATTCGGGATACGCATATTTACTTATGTTGATGACATGTGATATTATGTGTTGCTGTGATATGTTATATTGAATCGTCGTGATTGAATAGCCGGGGTTTTTTTGCGTGAGATGGGAGTTTTTCAATTTTCATTCATGTAAAAATTGTATGTAATATTCTTTTATTAGGACACTTCCTGGTTGAGGATGATGTCACCATTGATGTATATTATTTACTTTTCCGCATTAGGATAGACCCAAGACGGGGAGCACAAGTAACCGGGTTTTAGAGTCTAGTAGGAGACCATCTCGAGGAGTCGAGATCGGGTCTCCTACCTCTAGAATTGGCAAGATTGCTTGTCGCTCTCGTAGGGGTCTCGGGATGTGGGTTTGGCTATTCATCACGACTGTAGAATCCGTGTTTTTCATTATTGGCTTAATTTAAAACACGGACCTCCTAGTATATCCAATATTTCATATGTTGACTTCTGCTGCTTGGTTCTGTGATCTAATCATATAATTGCGTGAGACGAATGCTATATATATATATATATATATATAATAAACGTTGCCTATGTTTTGCACCCACGCTAGTCCAGCCCCCGCTCTGCCGTTAGTTAAGTAACCTAACGGTGCATGGCAGGGCCCCGTGGCGAATGCAGATGGCATAAGTGTACATTCTATTTTCGTTTCTTTTTCTGTGATGTTTAGGGAAACATAAATGATGGGCCTTCATTAATAAGATTAATGGAAAGAAAAGAAATCTAAAGATATTGTAGAATCAAAAGTTTTTAAAAAGATAGCTCTAGTTCTTGCTTTGGATAATGGTATTCCTTGATGAATATCCAGCACCTCATTCGATGAGGAAAGAGCCGAGATCCCTTCACCGGGAGTGACCTCTTTAGCAAAACTAGCAAATGCTACAACCCACTCGGTTTATCATCATAGCTTCTGCAGTTCTTGCTTTGCATAGTGGTATTCCTTGATGAATATCCAGCAACTCATTCAACGAGGAAAGAGCCAAGATCCCTTCATCGGGAATGACCTCGTTAGCAAAAGCTAGTAAAATCTATTCGGTTTATTTTTGAAAACTACTCGATTTTAAAAGAGGAGATTAAACCACTCCTTTTCAAAATCACTAGATTCTACAACGATATCAAGTTCATTACGCTAAAGGTTTTCTTAAAAACCAACGCAGCCCTCCGTCATTTCAGATAAGTGCTATTTAGTATTCGTACTGTGTTTGTTGACCTTGTCAAAACGTAGTGTGCGGTAGCTGATTAGTGCTTATCTGCCGCATATAATGCGATTGGATTAGGGTAGTCGTGCGGCCTTGTTGACCTTGTCAAGGGTCGTGCAGGTGGGTTTAATTCAATCACGAAATGAACGGGTTGAACTTGACTTGCGGTTTATGGTTTGTTGACCTTGTCAAGGTCATAAATCGCATGGGGTAAAAACAATATTGGGAATTTCAAGTGTTGGAATTTGCAATGAGATTGCATACCTTCTATATGATAGTTGGATCCCGATACCCACTGCGAGTAAAAGATACTCCTGGGAGAGTTTTGCACTTTACAATTAGCCGATCAAATAGGTGTCTAAGAAAGGTGTTAACGGGGTTATGTCTCTACGGAAACGAGATTATTTAATTAGTTCCATGCAAAAGTATGGGGAGACTCCCTCGGAGTACCAATACCTACCTGGCCGAACAATTGGTAAACTTGTAGGGTGTAATTAATCCCGACTAATCTTACCTTTTAGGATTTAAAGGAAGATTTGCTAAAAACAGTGGGAGCCATCCTGATTAGATAAAATAATAACCAATCTAATCTTGCAAAGAGCGCACGCAAAAGTAATTATCCTTCTCTCTCTCTCTCTCTCTCTCTCTCTCTCTCTCCTGGTAGCGACCAATGACACGCCTTAATCAAGATAATAATATGGATGTATTGACCGAACCCACTTATTATACTGGGCTACGTTCCGCTCTATCTTATGACTGTCAAAAGTCTGAGCAAGGAATAGTAGAATACCCGGATTCCCACGCCACCCAAAAAATGAAGAAGGAGCATGCTGATGCATCTTCTTCGGGTGTGTACGTTGCCGAGAACTGTTTCTCAGTTTGCTCTATGTCCTGGGTATTGGATACCGGATCAGGATCCCACGTATGTAATTTGTTATATAGGTTAAGTAGAGGTAGAGAACTGGAAAAAGGTGATATGTCCCTCAGAGAAGGGAATGGTGCAATTGTTGCAGCCAAAGCAGTTGGCGGATATCACCTTGTATTACCAAGTGGTAGCACAATGATTCTGAGTGGCTGTTATTTCGTACCAAAAATATTGTGAATGTTTTCATAAATCAAGTGTTGATTGGGTATGGTACGTTGTATAACGGTATATACGTTCTAAATCACAAAACAATTCTAAGTAAACAGAACACACACAAGAGAAACAGTTCAGAAATGAACGAAGCCTTCTTATGGAATTGTAGACTAGGTTATATCAATGCGACAAGACTGGCTAAGTTGCATAATCAATGCGACAAGACTGGCTAAGTTGCATAAGGATGGTTATTTGAATCCGTTCGAATTTTCATCTTATGAAACTTGCCAGTCATGCCTCAAAAGCAAGATGACCAAAACTCCGTTTACTGGACACAGAGAAAAGAGCTACTGAACTCTTGAGACTGATACATAGTGAAGTATGGGGTCATATGTCTACAAATTCCAGGAATGGTTCTTCGTACTTTATTACATTCACCGATGATCGCTCAAGATATGGACATGTGTTCCTGATGAAACACAAATATGAATCTTTTGAGAAATTCAAGGAATATAAGTATGAAGTTGAGAACCAGACGGGTAAAAGTATTAAAATCCTTCGATCTGATCGGGGAGGAGAATACTTGAGCACGGAATTCAGAGACTACTTAAAAGAGAATGGGATTCTCTCTTAGCTTACTCCTCCATATACACCACAGCACAATAGAGTTTCAGAGCGGAGGAATCACACTCTATTAGATATGGTGCGCTCTATGATGAGTAATACTGAGTTGCCTATTTCCTTTTGGGGTTATGCACTTGAGATAGCTGCATACTTATTGAATAGTGTTCCAACCAAATCCATGCCTACCATTCCATATTGTCACGACCCGAAAAGTACGGAACATGACCGGCACTTAAATTACGAAACGTCTCGAGGCGTACGTAATCTAAGTAAGCCAAAACACAGAAATCAAAACCAAGTAAAGCAGTAGAGTGAAGGAAAAACCAATTTAAATCAAGTAGTTTAGCAACATAAGCCGAAATATGTATTTTTAAAATCACAGTCTTTTCTAAAAATTTCGGCAGAGTTTCCTTTGTAAAAACTGGCCCCGAACGGGGTACAACATGATCAATATATATACATAATGATAAAAGGCATCCCCAAGCGGGAGCTAGCTCTTCGTCAATCGACGGCTACAACCACGCAAGCAATATAATATACAACGCCGAAGGGCGAGGATCAAAACTGAAAGGAAAACTCAAAAACAACATGAAATCCATCATAATACAACGCGCGATGAATGATGAGAATTTTCCGATTGTTTAGTAGGAAAATGTATATAGAAATCACAACCAAAAATTATTTGACCGCAATCAATAACGGTGTCGGATGTAGCGCGTTAGTAAGTGCGGATCGTCCACAGGGAAAGTGTAATCATTCGTGTTACGAATTAGATGAATTGAAACTTTAAGCAAAAGAAAAAAAAACAATTCATGATTTAAAATTGCATTTCAAGAAAGAGAAAATATCTAGATCTAAGAAAGCATTAAAATCAAGAAGTGATAATTTGGGATGATTTCCAACCAACAATCAAGATTCGAAGTGTAGCTCGTAGGAGCAGATCGGATCTATAGATGTGATGAGATCTAATGATTTCATGTTCTTATCTTTTAACGAATTGATACTAGATCGATGATAATTCATCGAGGTTAAGGATTTTGCGAAGAAGCTAGGGTTTCCTCGTCTTATCCTTTATCCTCTCAATGAATCTCATTCAAATTCTAGTTTCTAGTTAATCAAATGATCAACAGTTGTTCCCTAGTTTTGAGTGAACACAATCAAGAAAGGATCATCCCAAAACTAGGTCATCGATCATTTGATTCACAAGAATTTACAATCGTTATAAGATTTAAGAATTGTAAAAGAATCTAAATCATCATCATTCTATTGATCGTCACAACTCCTATACGAGCGGAGTTTACTCAAACATCATCATAACAAACGCAATCACAAATTGAGATTGAATCATAATGTTGAATCAAAGGTAAGCAAGATATAGAAATTTCACCTTTATTTATCGACAAATTTCGTTACAACTCTCTTGAATTTACAAAAGGAAGGAACTAGATCGTCGATTTCGGCTTCGCTCGGCTCCTTGAGTCGCGGATCGGCTTGGATCTCTTGCTCCGATGGAATCCGGCGTCGGTTTCTAAAGGTTGAAGGCTCTCTTGCTTGAATGGTACTCGGGATCTTGATCTTGATTTTGAATTGGAATTAGGGATTGGCACAAGTCGTGTCACTCAACTTGTGGGTGGAAGAGGGAGAGATGATGAATTGATGAACCTCAACCCTAGATCTAGGCTCCTTTTTATAGACCTCAAAACCCTAGATCTAGGATTTCAAATTTGAATTTCCCTCCAAAAGTTTGTTAACTAGAGATTTGAATTTCCCTCCAAAAGTTTGTTAAGAGAGCCTTCTAGAAATAGTTTGTTAAGCCGAGCCTTCTAGATGAGCCACATGGCGAATCGGGAGTCTTCTGGAAGCTTGGGTAGTTATATAAGCCACGTGTAACAAATCTGCGCACCTGAAGCCATCAAGCCGCCGCGGTTCCGCGGCTTAAGCCAGCTCCCGCCGCAGAACCGCGGCGGTTTTGAAGCTTTGGGGCTTGGAATTTCAGCTACTTGTTTGAGCTGATATTTGTGGGCTTTTCTGATATGTTGATTTTCCAAATGAGTCCCTGATCATTGCCAGATCTCTGGCCTTTGAGTTGGCGTATTTTTCAGCACAGTTTTTATAATTATGGCTCGGTTTCTGGACTTTCCTGCACAATTTCACCGAGACAAAAGTTGCGCAATACAAGGATGATGCGATGCCATGATAAACACACAATTTCCCTAAAAGTGCCGGTTTTAAAGTCTAACACATGCAATCTGGTATTTCAGAGATGTTTTGTTAATATGTGCAATATGAATACCGAACACCTCTAGATGAGTGCAAATGATAGGGAAATTGCCGTGTTAAAAATGCAGTATTTTCGACTGATCAAATTCCCCCAAACTTATTTTCGATCGTCTTGATCGAACTGTATTATTAAAAAGAGAAGGAGAAAATAAAGAAAGAGAAAAACTAACTAGCACACTTTCGTAGGCAACACGATTGCACTGAGCACGTGCAACAAGCCTTTAAACCTCTAGGTGTCCCTAGTAGGAGGAGTGTTGTCTCCTGAGAGTTTTCAGCGGATTGCACCCACAAAATCCAATAATAAAAGGAAGATCATGAATATTACATTTAAAGACAAGAATCGTAAAAGAAAAGCCTTGAAAATTAGGGTTTCCAACTAAGCTAGCTTTTCGGTTGTCATGAGCCCTATCTTAATGGTCATGAAAAGATGTCAGAAATCACGTCCTCCATCAATAAAATATCGTCTTATTCTTCATTCCTATCTTTCTTCCAAACATCGATCATATAACCCTGCGTGTGTGTAAAGACATCCCTACACCCGGAGAATTCAATTCAAGTTATCATACTCTTATCCATCTGCCTCAGTACTTTTTAATTAATGAATATTTAGATGATTTGCTCACACACTTTCATGCGACCGTTAATATTTCTTGAGGTACTAACCGACCGATTACTCATGTGCTTGCTTATTTGGTGTATTTTCCTCGTCTTGCACCACTAAGGCTTAGCAGTGACTCCCAGACCAGTTGGCCTTAGGGCACTAGCTGAAGAGGCACCCTCGCTATATATTTTTTATTTCCCTCGGTGATAACAAGACCAGTGTCCATTTTTCTCACCATTTTATATTTTCTTCATTATTATTTTTTTTTATTTCCTTCATACATCGACTTTAAGACAAGAGCATTTCAAGGTATCCTCTACTATCCTGGGCTTCAAGACGTGTGTAAGTGCGAATAGCAGGGTATCAACGTTCAAAATGTTTGGCTTCCAGAATAGAAACTATTTTTCAGACTTATTTTTATCCTCAGATTAGTGACGTCCTTCATCTTACTAACCCTTGGGACAACGGCTCATAACTACTTATTACTAGTTCGTATAAGAAAACTTCTAATTTTCTTGGTTTTCTTAAATTTTTCCAATCTCATGGATGTAATTTTTCACTATCTAATCTTTTATTATCTTATTTATGTACAAAAAATATTTTTATCTTTTGAAATTTTTTAAATTTTTATAGGTTTTCAAAAATGTTTTATGCTTATGCAAAGTATGATGCAAATGATGCGAAAATAAGTACAAACCTCCCCCAAACTTGTTTTCAACAGTGTCCTCACTGTTGCCTTCTGCTAAATCTCGAAAAACCTGTAAGCTTGGGAGGAAATTTATTAGTGGGGGCAAAATATTTAAGTGAAGAACCTCCCCCAAACTCATTCTTGGCTCATCATTTTGTAAAAAATTTCCTTTCAAGAGCCAGATTATACCCCCCCAAACTTGAGTTATGCAATGTTAATCTTTGAAAATCATATGAGGGGGTCAAAAATCATTGGTCGATGCCAAGCTTTGCAAAGACCGAAGGTTAACACCAACCATTCAAAAAATTTATCAATGCAGTGCTCTGGTTGGTGAAAGAAAAAGTGGGGAAAGGGTAAGGGGTGGAATAGAACGTGTGTGCGTCTTATTTTGGAGAGACGATGCAGTGAATGTGATAAATTGCTCGCATTCTTTTTACAGTTCAGAAGAAGGGGTGGAGGTTCAATTTCATTGATTGGGACATGATTCATCTCAACACCCATGTCATTCAAAAATGCGAGTTCATCAGCGAAGATTTCCTCAAAAGTTCCATCAATATCCCGATGAATAATGTCATCACAAAGTGTGGCATGATCTTCAGACTCCAGAAACGGTTCATAATCGGTGTTAGTTGTTGACCCGTACATCTCGGTGGAAGAGTCTGTATGTATATGATACATAGTTGGGTCAAACAATAACGTATGAAAAGAGTCAAGATCGGTATCATGAGGATCATCAAATTCGCTGCTGTCGACATCCATTAAGTCGACAGAACAGACCTGAGCAGTAGGTTCGGAGGGTACACTTCCCAACTTGTAAATGTTCAGCTCTATTGACCTATTCCCGAAAGATAGGGTCATAGAACCATTACGACAGTTGATGATAGCGTTGGAAGTGGCCAAAAAGGGGCGACCTAAAATCACCGGAATTTGATTCCGTGGGTTCGCTACAGGCTGTGTATCAAGTACAATAAAGTCCACAGGGAATACAAATTCCCCGATTTTTATTAACACATCCTCCAGTTCACCCCTAGGTTTGGTGATTGATCGGTCAGCCATCTGGAGAGTGCAATGGGCTGGTTTCAACTCTCCGATCCCTAACTGCTCATAGACTGAGAAAGGAAGCAGGTTAACACTTGCGCCCAGATCTAGTAGAGCACGGTTAATGTGTTTTTCCTCAATAGAAATGGAAATAGTAGGATATCCAGGATCCTTACGTTTCCTCGGTAATTGTTGGGGGAAAGCCGTGTCTACTGTCTTTGCCATGAAAATTTTCTTGGGCACTTGAGTCTTCCTCTTCCTAGTGCACAAGTTCTTAAGAGTTTTCGCATAGGACGGAACTTGTTGGATGGCATCTAGGAGAGGGATGTTGATGTTAACTTGCTTTAAAATGTCCATGATCTTCTCCATATGTAGACTCGATGTGTTAGCCCTTAACCGATTAGGATAAGGTGCTTTAGCAATAAGCGCTGGGTCCATCATAGGAGAAGGTGGTGTGTGTGGACCCGATCCCAAAATAGAAGTGGGGATCGTCCGTGGAGAACTAGAAGAGATAGGCTGAGGTGTCGAGCCTTTTGGGAAACGAAGAATAGGCTCGGAAGAAAGTGGTGGGGTAGAAGAACTGGGGTCAGAATTAGAAGTGTGTGTGTGAGGAAAGGTCTCAACCGGGGTATCATCGATAGATTTTTCGGTATCATCAATCTCTTCCCCAACGTGATTGTCAAGCACTCTTCCAAATCTCAACGTGATTGCATCCACATGATGTGAATAGCCAGGATTGGGTAAAGGTTGAGCTGGAAGTTTCCCTTTCTCTCTTGCACTCATTTCGGTTTTTAGTTGTGCAATTTATGCTTCCATCGATTTGATATTCTCATTTTGAGAGACAATGATCTTCATCACATTCTCGACAGAAGATTACAAACTTGCCGTCCCTTGGATGGATTGTTTCATGAAAATATCCAAGGTTTGTGCTAGTGCAGAGGTATTATCTGTACCGGTCAATTGCAAAGAGTTTTCATGTGGTGCGAAAGTGTTGGCCGGATTTTGGAAGTTTTGTACTTGGAAGGGGTGCTGACTCAATTGAAGTGGTGGTTGTTGTTGTGGTGGAGGGACCCTTTGGAAATTGTGTTGGGTTGGAACCGTGTTTTGAGATTATGATTGGTTCCAAGCAAAGTTAGGGTGATTCCTCCAACCCTGATTATATGTGGAAGAAGATGGATCGTTCCTAGGTCTTTGAAATGCGGCATTGGTATGCTCATGACCTTGAAACGGAGAATTTATTGGACATTCTTCCGTGAGATGTGATGGATCAGAACAGCATCCACATACAGTTTTAGAGAGTGACATTTGGTTTAGGACGGCAGCTAAAAATTTGTTTTCCATAGTCTCGAGTTTCTTTTGCATAGCTGACATCTCAGCTCTAACTCCTATGGAAACTTCCGATTGGTTATTGCCAGCCCTAGACGATTGACTCACACCCTCCCACTGTAAAGACTTTTCAGCGAAATCTTCTAGAAATTTCCAGGCTTCCCCATCATCTTTGGTCATAAAGTTGCCTTGACACATTAATTCAAGGGTCTGTCTTGTGTTAGGATTAATGCCCTCATAAATGATTCGGCACAGTTCCCATTTGGGGATTCCGTGATGAGGACATTGGACTAACAGATCCTTAAAGCGTTCAAGACATTGTGAAAATGTTTCATATGGAAGCTGGGTGAATTGATATATTTCGCTACGGACTTGAGCTGTTTTATGATGTGGGTAGAATTTCTTAAGGAATGCTTTTACGAATTCTTCCCAGTTTGAAATGGAATGTGCGGTTGTGTTATACAGCCACTTCTCGGCTATATCGCACAAAATGAATGGGAGAAGACGAAGACGCATAGCATCCATAGAAAGCTGTGAGGTACCCATCATTGCGCATACATTTTCAAATTTGGTGATAAAGGTATATGCGTCTTCAGTCTCGAGATCGTGAAATTTTGGTAGAAGATTGATGTATTGAGGTTTAATCTGAAAATTATCCCCGTTGGCTGGTGGAATGGAAAGGCAGGTGGAAAGGGGACCTCGAATAGGATAGCACCTCTCTTGGAGAGAGATGCGAGGTGGATTCTGCGCACCAACGGACGGCGGCAGGGTAGTGGAAAAGAAGTTCGATGGAGACGGATCCATCGATGTGGGTGTGGTGGTGGGTAAAGAAAAGGTAAGTGTAGAAATACCGACTTTAGGGTCGATCGGGGGACGCAGACTGAACAGGCACTAGAATCCCGTGTCCAGCCGAGCTTGCACTAAAGGGTTTAGCACAAGTGGCAACGTTGATATAATTAGGGGAATGAATGTGATTGGTATTTGTTTTGAAAATATACGGATTTTTGAAAATATGATGCAAGCACAACAAATGCAACACACAAAACCCTAATTCTAGGGGTCACCTAGGTCAAATCTCTAGACCGCTCCTAACTGCCAAAAGACAAGTCGCAGGATCAATCCTCCACTGCCTCTTTGTCTCTCATGTGGCCAGGTAAGTGCCAGGTAAGTGGGAGGTTCTCCACTACGTAAGTAGTGGGCCTAATTAAGTAACCACTAGCTTTCGACACACTTGCCTTAGACACCACAACAGAAACGCGGATAAGCAATGAATTACCCACGGCCTTCTTCTGTCCTAAGTGAGCACGACGGTCCTTAGAGTCATCTCTAGATATTTTTTAATTAATGAGGGTAATACGGATGCAAGTTTGTGATTTTTTTTAGGCTTAGGAAGGATAATGAACTCCCCACCTAATCTGGATTTGGTCATGCCCCTTAATATCCGTATTAATATGCAAACAACCAAAATATCAAAACATGCACAATTTTTTATTGCTTTTTGCGGCGCTGCGATTATTTGCAAAGAAACCTGCAGAAAATTGTTATTTGGAGCAGCTGAGGGAGAAGATAAGAAAGGGTAGAAGTCACCTGAGAATTTTTATGCAGAGATGAGATAATGTCACCGCGGAACCACAGTTTTAGTCGCTTACTGCCGCGGAATGGCGGTGGAGTTAGGGGATCACTGCACCAATTTTTGTCTACAAGCTCCTGTTCACCTCTAAACCTCTCTGGAATATTCAAAAAAAAAATTCTCCAGCACCAATAATTCTAGATTTCCTCGCAATCAAATCACAACAACACGTATTAGTGTTTGCACGAATTTTGATCTAAAAAATTATAATGGAATAAACTTTTCAACACAAATTTCAAAATACGAACAATTAGCGCACAATTCCCGGCAACGGCGCCATTTGATTGATGAGAATTTTCCGATTGTGTAGTTGGAAAATGTATATAGAAATCACAACCAAAAATTATTTGACCGCAATCAATAACGGTGTCGGATGTAGCGCGTTAGTAAGTGCGGATCGTCCACAGGGAAAGTGTAATCATTCGTGTTTCGAATTAGATGAATTGAAACTTTAAGCAAAAGAAAAGAAAACAATTCATGATTTAAAATTGCATTTCAAGAAAGAGAAAATATCTAGATCTAAGAAAGCATTAAAATCAAGAAGTGATAATTTGGGATGATTTCCAACCAACAATCAAGATTCGAAGTGTAGCTCGTAGGAGTAGATCAGATCTATAGATGTGATGAGATCTAATGATGTCATGTTTTTATCCTTTAACGAATTGATACTAGATCGTTGATAATTCATCGAGGTTAAGGATTTTGCGAAGAAGCTAGGGTTTCCTCGTCTTATCCTTTATCCTCTCAATGAATCTCATTCAAATTCTAGCTTCTAGTTAATCAAATGATCAATAGTTGCTCCCTAGTTTTGAGTGAACACAATCAAGAAAGGATCATCCCAAAACTAGGTCATCAATCATTTGATTCACAAGAATTTACAATCGTTATAAGATTTAAGAATTGTAAAAGAATCTAAATCATCATCATTCTATTGATCGTCACAACTCCTATACGAGCGGAGTTTACTCAAACATCATCATAACAAACGCAATCACAAATTGAGATTGAATCATAATGTTGAATCAAAGGTAAGCAAGATATAGAAATTTCACCTTTATTTATCGACAAATTTCGTTACAACTCTCTTGAATTTACAAAAGGAAGGAACTAGATCGTCGATTTCGGCTTCGCTAGGCTCCCTGAGTCGCGGATCAGCTTGGATCTCTTGCTCCGATGGAATCCGGTGTCGCTTTTTAAAGGTTGAAGGCTCTCTTGCTTGAATGGTACTCGGGATCTTGATCTTGATTTTGAATTGGAATTAGGGATTGGCACAAGTCGTGTCACTCAACTTGTGGGTGGAAGAGGGAGAGATGATGAATTGATGAACCTCAACCTTAGATCTAGGCTCCTTTTTATAGACCTCAAAACCCTAGATCTAGGATTTCAAATTTTAATTTCCCTCCAAAAGTTTGTTAACTAGAGATTTGAATTTCCCTCCAAAAGTTTGTTAAGAGAGCTTTCTAGAAATAGTTTGTTAAGCCGAGTCTTCTAGATGAGCCACGTGGCGAATCGGGAGTCTTCTGGAAGCTTGGGTAGTTATATAAGCCACGTGTAAGAAATCTACGCACCTGAAGCCATCAAGCCGCCGCGGTTCCGCGGCTTAAGCCAGCTCCCGCCGTGGAACCGCGGCGGTTTTGAATCTTTGGGGCTTAGAATTTCAGCTACTTGTTTGAGCTGATATTTGTGGGCTTTTCTGATATGTTGATTTTCCAAATGAGTCCCTGATCATTGCCAGATCTCTGGCCTTTGAGTTGGCGTATTTTTCAGCACTGTTTTCATAATTCTGGCTCGGTTTCTGGACTTTCCTGCACAATTTCACCGAGACAAGAGTTGCGCAATACAAGGATGATGCGATGCCATGATAAACACACAATTTCTCTAAAAGTGCCGGTTTTAAAGTCTAACACATGCAATCTGGTATTTCAGAGATGTTTTGCTAATATGTGCAATATGAATACCGAACACCTCTAGATGAGTGCAAATGATAGGGAAATTGCCGTGTTAGAAATACAGTATTTTCGACTGATCACGCGACTCTAAGGTCAAAAGAATATACATCACTGGTCTCTAAGTCAATAAAATATACATATCTGGTTGATGGAGTTTACTAGATACAACTGAATGTAATAAAGTACAATGGCGGTCACGATACAAGTGAACCCACCTACCAAAGCAATCACCCGGAAAAGGAGCAGTGTGCCAGCAAAGCCGTAATGAAACATGTACGGTAAAACCTGCAAGAAACTGTGGCACAACGGGGGTGAGCTGCCAACTCGTGAGTAGAAAACATCACCGAGAAGAAATCGTATGTATGACACAATCCTAGATCAATACGATCAATATATAAATATCCTCAATATGATAAAGTCTGAAGCATGAAAAGGTGGCAAGGGTAAACATCTATACCAAGTGTAATACCGAGTGCTCGTGTCAGTACCTCAGGTAGTAACATATCATATGAATGTGGTATGAATTCATGAAAACAGAATACATGTAAATGAAGAAAACTGCTTTCATACCTTAGTGAGATTTCTGTATATTTAAAACGAGGTATCATCAATGAAATCAACATAAACAGTGTCTAGTATCGACACAAAACATAAATCCCAATATCTCAATATCTCAGGCTCCGGCTATTCGGATTGGCCTGTATCATCAAATCTCAATACCTCAATATCTCAAATCTCAAATCTCAGTGTCTCAAATCTCACTATCTAGGGCTCCGTCAGTCCGGATCGGCCCCTATCATCAATCACACGACCACGAACGGTATCCTCCGGATATCCGACGCGCCAGGTAAAATCACCGGTAGTCAGTCTGCCCCTGCCGGGCTCATCGTCTACACCTCGAGCTTCTTGCCCCGGATACCTTACCGGGTCCACCATGTACCCGCAGACGGTTCATCCAACTCCTCGAATCAGGTCTCAAAATCCATCTAATAACCGAGAAAACATCATGATGGACGACTCATACATCACGAGAAAACCGCACTTTTCATTTTAAAAAGAGAGAGAGAGAGAGAGAAGTTTATATATATTCTTGCGGTTTTCTCCCAAATCCAAGAAATCTCATGAAAATCCGAAATACAATCATCAATAGCAAGTAAACAGTGAATATCGGCATAAAACTCCATAATACTGCATAACAGTGAATAATAATATGCATGCAGTAGCAAGTAATAACTGCAATGTCTAAACTAGCATATAAAGACGAGTGCGCTAATACCATGTCGAACTATCAGTTAACAAGCTATGTCAATGAGTAATATTCTCTAAAGTGTTCGTGACATGACAATTACCGATGATGATGTGTATGAGCTGGCAAGTAAGTGTATGTGGAATATAAGCATCATCGGTAATGGTGCTGGTGTCCTGACAGCATGATCTCAATAAGGGCATATGAAAACACAATATAAGCATGCGGTGCGATGCAAACAGCAAGAATATGCGGGAGCTGAACAATATACACAATGATAACTAATCTGCATGTATATAAATATGAGTCATACAGTTTTGCCATTTGAAATCATACGAATCGTGGTGTTTTGAAAATAAGGGCTACGGTGTTTTTAAGAAAAGATACGTTCTTTAAAATATCCATAGAATCCCTTGGCCTGTCTTTAAAATACTCACGATTCGTTAGTTTTGAAATAGATATGACTCGAGTCTAATCCATCATTTACAAGTAAACTACCGGGCTAAACTAACAGGCTGATCGAAAGGTAAAGAAACCACCTAACATCTGAGTCGATACATATATATAATAATAGTCGGTGATCCCGCCTCAATAGTATCCCATATGATACCCTAATACAATATGACATCCTCGAGTCAAGAGTGCGGATCTAACATCAATATAGCTCGTACGGTAAATCCGTCGTACGATATCCCAAATCTGGGTACGGGTCAATGTCACATCAATCACATTATTAATCTGGTATCCTCTTTATCAAATATCATGATCGGGGGTACTGATCTACGTTTAGTACAGTACTGATACCACATATGTATGTGCATGCGTGTGTCTGAAAACACCACGTCGAAAAGACCCGCTAAAACATCACGGCGTATCTCAAATACGAACCATATCACATCACCGATCTCACGGACTCTAGCCCAATCTCATCGACTCATCTCCAATCCCAAGTAATCCATATATATGTATACGTATATATATATATATACATAGTCCCATACCCATGTGTGTGTGTGTGTGTATCTATATATATACATATCCCCATATACACACAGGTAATAAAATGAATGCACGTGTGTGCGTGTGGGTGTAAACCTATTCTAGGTTTCGCGACTAAGAAGCTATGCTAGTTCACTTCTAATAACACCAAACTAACCATGAACACATAATCATATCTTGATAATCATCCACGTATCATAAACCACATATATATATATATATATATCATAACAATACTACGAACTGCGGGGGTACTATATGCCATCCACCCGATTTCCTCCGTAGATATATATCTACTCACCTTGCTTCTTATGTGCCGATGCCGATGTCGCCATCTTCATCTTCAACGTCTCGACATCACGTAGGGTACCTACACATATAATCCAATCGCATTGCGTATTAAAATCCAATCGGAAAAACCCAAAACGGCACACGCTACGCTCACAGGTAAAAACCTATAGCCTCGCATGCAAACACGACCAATAACCCTAGTCGTTGACGTTCAAACGTCACACGACGGAAACGAATTATTAAATACCAATATCCATGTTAAAACAAATCGTAAAACAATGCGCCAACATAAGAAAATGATCCCAGATTTTACCCTATATGAAATCAGCCAATTTTGCATATGCCAAGAGTCTAGTTTACTGGAAATAAAGCCACAGAACACACTGCTCTGGCTGCAAATTGTAGGGTTTGTTTAGCACCCTATGAAGAGTTTTGAAGCATCACATGTCCAAAAGTTTAAGTTTTTATTGTGCTAAACAAACACGCAAAGGAATCGATCCTAGAAAATTAAGGTTACAAAACTTTAATGCTAATAAAAGTTAGGGTTTAGAGACTACAACCTTTGTAGCTCCCTACGCTAGACTCCTCGGCTACTTGGGGGTTGAAAAAACTCCGCTTGAACTCCTCGACGTCACCGATGATCCACCCGGAGTCCGCTTTGTCCAAGCTAGCGACTTTCTCCGATCAAGTGAACGGAATCAAGTTAACACCCTAAACAAGTGGGCTATACTTGTGTAGAATGGTGTTGTGGTTCTCTTTCTCACTTCAAAATCCTAACTTGTTGATTATATAGCTCACTACAAAAATCTAGAGAGCTATGAAGGAGGAGGAAGAAGATAATGGCAATATTGAAGAAGTTGATAACTATTTTTCCTTAATCAAAATAGAAAAATTATATCAATATATCTTTTCCATCTATCATCTCAAACCATGGTTGAATCATTATTGTACTAGAGTTAAAACACAAAAGGAAATTAACCAAAGGTTAAAAGGTGGGTGAGAATGGTTAAGTCAAAAGAAGAGTGTAGAAGAAAACAATAATGAACCTTTTATTTCCTTTTATGTTTAAATATAAATACAATAATAATTCATAAAAAATACCGTGGTGTGAGTCTTATATTGCCACCATTTTCATATATATCCAACCATGATAAATGTATGTATGCATGTATGTATGTATACACATCCATATGTGCATGAAACTAGAATGAAAGAAAAACATACATGCATTCATACATCCATCCAACACAAGAAAAGGATTTCTAGTGAGAAACTAATGGTTAAATGATAAATCAACACTTGATTTATCAATCCGGCCATATCTCATATGACCCCTACCAAAAGCAAGCTGCCCGATCAATATACGGTATCCCATACGCGCATTTTAATCGGGTCCATGCGCATATCGCATACGCGCACCACAACGTTTCGCCTGGACTAGAAAACTCCATTGTGGGACTCTGAGACTCGTCAATACGCCGGCAGTGGGTGATGATCATATCAAGCACCCCCAAGCCGCAAGCGGTCAGCTAAACGTAACGGCCACCCGGGTATTGAGCGATCAGAAGAGAACAAGCGAACCTGCTACAACTCCCGTCGAGCCGATCGGCGACACTTCCCGTACAGTCCGGTCTCCTCGTCTGATATGTCGCATATCAAGTCTAGGGATGGTAAACGTCAGACCCCAATAACCGATAAGTCGTGCCGATGTGAGGCTCATAACGGGTCGAGAAACTACTGGTAACACTTACCAGCAAATCTCTGATCAGCCCTGGCCAGGGAATTCCCTGTTACGGCCAATCAAGCACAGCGCAACATCAACCCCCAATACCGGGAGAGACGAAACCCCTCCTATCGCTCATTGCCTCCATGTGACTCGGGACTGTACCCAAAAACCACCGTTTTGCACGCCCTCATGGACGTGGTAAGGTGGAGATCAAAGCACAGTGGGAATCACACAAGACTCTATGACGATCTCAGGTCTACAGACTAACCTGCACAAGTGTCACCTAAGAACTGCCATCTGACGTGAGGTATAATACCATCTGGGAGTTCTCGGCGAGTCCGTCCAGTGTACCCAGTCTCCACTGAGCACCCGTATACCATCTCTGATGTCAAACACCAATGGATATGGGATCATCCATCGCCCATCCCATGGGTCGAGAAGCGTATACGCTAGTCTACTCTGGTATATCGATGCCCCGTCTCGATACACCCACGACTAGGGACCTTGAAGGATGTACTTATGGACTACCATGTCCCCACTAGTATGATCTGCATCATAGTCCAAGTAGTCAAGTACACATCCTAAGGGCTTTACCAACATGTAACCATAAGACAGTTTAAAGAGACTAGTGTACATGTTAAGATAAAGAGTAACCAGATAGCATACTATCATATCGAGCAAGAAAGTCATCTCTATATATGTCCAAGCATCCAATATAATATACATCATCTGTACAATTCTGGCCTCTAGGGCATACATACAACTAACAATCTCCCACTTGCACTAGGGCCAGCTGCTGTAGTATCGCATACCGAGCATCCCGAAGAGTCTCTCAAACTGTGTCTGGGGAATGGCTTTCGTGAGTGGATCCGCCGTGTTGTTCTTCGTGTCAACCCTCCTGACCTCGATCTCCCGGCGATCAACTATCTCCCGGATCAGGTGATACCGCCTCAGAATATGCCTGGATCGCTGATGGGACCTGGGTTCCTTGGCCAAAGCCACCGCTCCATTGTTATCGCAATACAAAGGTATTGGATGCTCAATGGATGGAACCACTCCAAGTTCAGTAATGAACTTCTTGATCCAGACAGCCTCTTTGGCAGCATCGTTGGCAGCGATGTATTCAGCCTCCATCGTCGAGTCTGCCACGGTTTCCTGCTTGGAACTCTTCCAGCTAACCGCCCCTCCGTAAAGGGTAAAGACAAAGCCCGACTGCGACTTAGAGTCGTCCTTATCACTCTGGAAGCTCGAATCGGTAAAGGACTCCACTTGGAGCTCTCCGTTACCATACACCAAGAACATATCTCTAGTCCTTCGCAAGTACTTGAGAATGCTCTTCACAGCTGTCCAGTGACTCTCTCCAGGATCAGCTTGATACCTGCTCACTATACTTAGTGAGTATGCTACATCGGGTCTGGTACATAGCATCGCATACATGATAGAGCCTACTGCCGAAGCATAAGGTATCCCTTGCATGCGAGCTCTCTCCAAATCAGTCTTGGGAGACATCTCTTTGGAGAGAGTGACTCCAGAGATCGTGGGCAAGTTCCCACGCTTGGACTCTTCCATACCAAACCTCTTTAGTATGGTGTCAATGTACCTGGATTGGGACAATCCCACAATCCCAAAATCCGTTTGGATCTATCTCTATAGATCCTAATTCCCAATATGCAGGAGGCATCACCAAGATCTTTCATTGAGAATCTTTGTGATAAGAAGAGCTTGACCGATTGCAGCATAGGAATATCATTTCCTATCAAGAGTATGTCGTCCACGTACAATACGAGGAAGACAACCTTACTCTCTGCCACCTTCTTGTAGATACAAGGTTCATCTGGATTTTTGACGAAATCAAACTCTTTGATAACGACGTCAAAGCAGATGTTCCAACTCCACGATGCTTGCTTTAATCCATAAATGGATTTAAGCAGCTTGCACACCTTCCCGCTGCTCCCACTGTCTACGAAGCCCTCTGGCTGAGTCATGTACACGCACTCTTCTAAATCACCATTTAGAAAGGCGGTCTTAACATCCATTTGCCAGATTTCGTAATCATGATAAGCAGCGATGGCAAGCATGATCCGGATGGATTTAAGCATAGCCACTGGAGAAAAGGTCTCGTCATAGTCCACACCTGGTCTTTGACGAAAACCCTTTGCTACAAGTCTAGCTTTGAAAGTCTCCACTTTCCCATCTACACCAAGTTTCTTCTTGAAGATCCACTTGCCCCCAATAGGTTTTACCCCTTCAGGAGCAACGTCCAAAGTCCATACTTTGTTGGTGTACATGGATTCCATCTCGGACCGCATAGCATCCAGCCATTTCATTGAGTCCACACTCGTGATGGCCTGCTCGAAGCTAGTTGGGTCATCATCCTCCATGATGCAATCCTCGCTCCCACCATCCATGAGAAAACCGTAGTATCTCTCAGGTGGGCGAGGAACCCTACTAGATCGGCGGAGAGGCTGAGGTTCGTCGGAAGCTACTGAATGCTCTGGTTCCACTAAATCTTCTGTTGTGTTTTGTTCAGCTGGAACCTCTTCCAGTTCTACCTCAGAGCCACTAATTTCTTTTGCAAGAAATTCCTTTTCTAAAAAGGTGGCATGTTGAGCAACAAATACTCTTTGTTCCTCACTGTGGTAGAAGATATACCCTCGCGAATGTTTGGGATATCCAACAAATTTACACAAAACAGATCTTTCCTCGAGTTTGTCCGGTTTTTGTCTTTTGACATAGGCCGGGAAACCCCATATCTTTATAAAATTAAGATATGGTCTCTTCCCTTCCCATATCTCATATGGTGTGGTAGACACAGATTTGGTGGGAACCCTGTTCAGTAGGTATGCTGCTGTTTCCAGTGCATATCCCCAGAAGGAAACAGGTAACTCAGCTACACTCATCATAGAGCGCACCATATCTAATAGGGTGCGGTTTCTCCGCTCCGATACACCGTTGTGCTGTGGTGTATATGGAGGAGTTAGCTGAGAGAGAATCCCATTCTCTTTTAGGAAGTCCAGGAATTCAATGCTCAAGTATTCTCCTCCTCGATCAGATCGTAGGATTTTAATACTTTTTCCGGTTTGGTTCTCAACTTCTTGTTTATATTCTCTAAATTTCTCAAAAGCTTCTGATTTGTGTTTCATCAGGAACACATATCCGAATCTAGAGAGATCGTCAGTGAATGTAATGAAGTACGAAGAACCATCCCTGGCATGTGTAGACATGGGACCGCATACATCACTATGTATCAGTCCCAAGAGTTCGGTAACTCTTTCTCCGTGTCCCGTAAACGGAGTTTTGGTCATCTTGCCTTTGAGACATGACTGGCAAGTGTCATAAGATGAAAATTCAAACGGATTTAAATATCCATCTTTATGCAACTTAGCTAGTCGTGTCACATTGATGTGACCCAGTCTACAATGCCACAAGAAGGATTCGTTCAGTTCTGAACTCTTCCTCTTGTGTGTGTTTGTTATGCTCAGAACTGTTGATTGATTTAGAACATAAATGCCATTGCACAACGTGCCTGATCCAACCAACTTTTGGTTACGGAAAATGTTCATAACATTGTCCTGTAATACAAAATTATATCCCTCTTTACTCAACAAAGAAACCGATATAATGTTGCATATCAGGTTCGGCATGTAATAGCATTCGTTCAGAACCAATGTATTACCAGTTGGTAATACAAGGTGATATTCTCCGACAGTCTTAGCTGCAACAATAGCACCATTTCCAACTCTAATGTATTTATCACCTTCTCCAAGTTCTCTTCCTTTTCTAAGACCATGTAACTGATTACATATATGGGATCCTGACCCGGTATCTAATACCCAGGACGTAGAGCAAATGGAGAAACAGTTCTCAGTAACGAACACACCCGAAGAAAATGCATCAACATGTACTTTCTTCATTCGGGTGGCATGGGAATCCTGGTATTCCCCTATATCCTGTTCAGTCCTATAACTCTTATAAGAAAGAACGGAACCAACGTTTCCCAGCACAGTATAACATGCGGGTTCGGTCAATACATCCATATTATTATCTTTATTAGGGCATGACATGGTCGCTACCTGGATAGAGAGAGAAGAAAACACTTTAGCGTATGCTCGTGCAAGATCAGATTGGTTATTATCTTATCTAATCAGGATGGCTCCCACTGTTTTTATCAAATCTTCCTTCAAACCCTAAAAGGAAAGACTAGCCGGGATTAATTACGCACTACAAGTTCGCCAATCTTTCAGCCAGGCCAGTGTCGGTACTTTGAGGGAGGTCCCCCGTGCTTTCGCACGAACCTAATTAATGTAAACCTCGTTTTCCCAGAGACGTAACCCCGTTGACACCTTTCTAGACACCTACTTGATCAGCTAATTGCAATGTGTAAAACTCTCCCAGGAGTAACTCTTACTCGCAGTGGGTATCGGGATCCAACTATCTCATAGAAGGTATGCAATCTCATTGCAAATTTCAACACTTGAAATTCCCGATAATATTTTGCCCCAAGCATCCTATGACCTTGACGGAGGTCAACAAACCACAGGGTGCAAGTCAAGTTCAACCCGTCATTTCTTGATTGAATCAAACCCACCCGCACGACCCTTGACGGAGGTCAACAAGGTCGTACGACTACCCTAATCCAATCTGCATCATATGCATAAGCAGACAAATACTAGTTAGCTACCGCACACTACGTCTTGACGGAGGTCAACAAACGTAGCACGAATACTAAGTAGGATTTATCTGAAATGACGGAGGGCTACGTCAGGTTTTTCTGAAAACCTATTGCGTAATGAACTTGATATCGTTGTAGAATCAAATGAAGTTTTAAAAATGGAGGGATTTTGAGGCTTTTCTAGTTTTGCTAAAGGGGTCACTCCCGGTGAAGGGATCGTCGGCCCTTTCCTCGTCGAATGAGGTGCGGGATATATCATATATATCACTGTGCAAAGCATAAACTATAGAAGCAATCAAAAGCAAACCGAGTGTGCAGCATCTGCCAGTTATTGCTAAAGGAGTCACTCCCGGTGAAGGGATCTCGGTCCTTTCCTCATCGAATAAGGTGCAGGATATATCACATATACCGCTGTGCAAAGCAAGAACTGTAGCTACCTGTTTTATTTTAAAATTCGATTCCACAACATCTTAGGTTTCTTATCTTTCATTAATCACATTAATGAAGTCCCATCATTTAAATACCTAAACATCACAGATAGATATGACGTACACTTATGCCATCCGCATTCGCCTCGATGTCCCCTCGTGCACCGTTAGGTTAAGTAACTAACGACAGAGCAGGGCAGGGCTAGCGCGGGTGTAAAACATAAGTAACGTCTATATAATATATCATATATACTATACACTATATCCATCATAGAATCACATCACAGAAATCGCAGCAGAAGAAACATATGAAATATTGGATATACTAGGACGTCCGTGTTTTCAATACGAGCCAGTATAAAACATGGATTCCACGGTCGTGATGAATAGCCAATCCCACACCCCTAGACCCCTACGAGAGCGGCAAGCAACCCTGCCAATTCTAGGGTTAGGAGACCCGGACTCGACTCCTCGAGTTGGTCTCCCACTGGACCCCAGAACCCGGTTACTTGTGCTTCCCTCCTTGGGTCTATCCTAATGCGGAAAAGTAAATAATATACAAAGGGTGACAACTTCCGCTACCTGGAAGTGCCCCAAATAAAAGAATATTACATACAAGTTTTTACATGAATTAAAATGAAAAACACTCATCTCACACAAAAACCCCCGGCTATTCGAACACGACGATCCAATATAACATATCCAGCAACACATAACATCACATGTCATCAACGTAAGTAAGTATGCATACCCCAATTGTCGTTGACGTATAGCAACGAAACCGGCGATATGAACATACTACACTTACGGTCACAGAAAAGAAAGTGTAAAACTGCAATATCTGGAATTCACATTATCCTTAGACATCATAAATGCGAAATATCACATACCTCGTATTTCATGTCTTATAATGTGAATTCCACACATTGCATCACATTCCGAATAAACAGACAGTATTAAAGTTTTCGAACGACCGATCAAATACCCAAGATTCACTAAAGCTCAACACTTGAGCGAAGTTCAAAATCTTGGAGTGTGACACAGTAGTAGCGGTCCAGCCGTAGAAGGGTCAAGCCAACGCCTCACATGTGGCACGCCGTACTGCCCCAAACCCTAAGGTTCAAAGGGCAGTTCAAGACGGTCACATAATCGAGTTAAGGTTTGTTGTCTTCTAGAGGGACCACCGCAAAAAGACTTGCACGTATCTCCAAAGTATTTAAACCCCGTGAATAGCGAGCAAATGATATTCGTTCAAACACTTCAATACTTTCTAGTTTACCCCGAAAAGAAAACAAAATGAAAATTCCGATCGAAACGACGAGTCCAAAACCATCTCCAGAAATTTTCAACAGCAGATTCAGATTATACATACTCAAAATATACTGTAGCAGGTAAGGAAAAATACTGTGCAAAATGGAGCAAAAGATCCCTTCTTATGGCCGCGGATCCGCGGCCTAAGCCTGCTTAGGCCGCGGTTCCGCGGTCAAAAGTACTGTTCATGGCCACGAATTTTCCAGTTTGTCTTATCTTTACCTGCGCTATTTTTTGAGAATTTTTAATTCTGAAAAAAGTCAGTTTTTAAAAAATTTCCAGAGAGCACCCAAAGAATCCGTATTTTTGTCCGATCGGGGTTTTCACTTCGTAAAAACGTCGCCTAATGTTCTAGGTCAGCTCTGATACCAATGTAGGGTTTTTTTAGCACCCTATGAAGAGTTTTGAAGCATCACATGTCCAAAAGTTTAAGTTTTTATTGTGCTAAACAAACACGCAAAGGAATCGATCCTAGAAAATTAAGGTTACAAAACTTTAATGCTAATAAAAGTTAGGGTTTAGAGACTACAACCTTTGTAGCTCCCTACGCTAGACTCCTCGGCTACTTGGGGGTTGAAAAAACTCTGCTTGAACTCCTCGACGTCACAGATGATCCACCCGGAGTACGCTCTGTCCAAGCTAGCGACTTTCTCCGATCAAGTGAACGGAATCAAGTTAACACCCTAAACAAGTGGGCTATACTTGTGTAGAATGGTGTTGTGGTTCTCTTTCTCACTTCAAAATCCTAACTTGTTGATTATATAGCTCACTACAAAAATCTAGAGAGCTATGAAGGAGGAGGAAGAAGATAATGGCAATATTGAAGAAGATGATAACTATTTTTCCTTAATCAAAATAGAAAAATTATATCAATATATCTTTTCCATCTATCATCTCAAACCATGGTTGAATCATTATTGTACTAGAGTTAAAACACAAAAGGAAATTAACCAAAGGTTAAAAGGTGGGTGAGAATGGTTAAGTCAAAAGAAGAGTGTAGAAGAAAACAATAATGAACCTTTTATTTCCTTTTATGTTTAAATATAAATACAATAATAATTCATAAAAAATACCATGGTGTGAGTCTTATATTGCCACCATTTTCATATATATCCAACCATGATAAATGTATGTATGCATGTATGTATGTATACACATCCATATGTGCATGGAACTAGAATGAAAGAAAAACATACATGCATTCATACATCCATCCAACACAAGAAAAGGATTTCTAGTGAGAAACTAATGGTTAAATGATAAATCAACACTTGATTTATCAATCCGGCCATATCTCATATGACCCCTACCAAAAGCAAGCTGCCCGATCAATATACGGTATCCCATACGCGCATTTTAATCGGGTCCATGCGCATATCGCATACGCGCACCACAACGTTTCGCCTGGACTAGGAAACACCATTGTGGGACTCTGAGACTCGTCAATACGACGGCAGTGGGTGATGATCATATCAAGCACCCACAAGCCGCAAGCGGTCAGCTAAACGTAACGGCCACCCGGGTATTGAGCGATCAGAAGAGAACAAGCGAACCTGCTACAACTCCCGTCGAGCCGATCGGCGACACTTCCCGTACAGTCCGGTCTCCTCGTCTGATATGTCGCATATCAAGTCTAGGGGTGGTAAACTTCAGACCCCAATAACCGATAAGTCGTGCCGATGTGAGGCTCATAACGGGTCGAGAAACTACTGGTAACACTTACCAGCAAATCTCTGATCAGCCCTGGCCAGGGACTTCCCTGTTACGGCCAATCAAGCACAGCGCAACATCAACCCCCAATACCGAGAGAGACGAAACCCCTCCTATCGCTCATTGCCTCCATGTGACTCGGGACTGTACCCAAAAACCACCGTTTTGCACGCCCTCATGGACGTGGTAAGGTGGAGATCAAAGCACAGTGGGAATCACACAAGACTCTATGACGATCTCGGGTCTACAGACTAACCTGCACAAGTGTCACCTGAGAACTGCCATCTGACGTGAGGTATAATACCATCTGGGAGTTCTCGGCGAGTCCGTCCAGTGTACCCAGTCTCCACTGAGCACCCGTATACCATCTCTGATGTCAAACACCAATGGATATGGGATCATCCATCGCTCATCCCATGGGTCGAGAAGCGTATACGCTAGTCTACTCTGGTATATCGATGCCCCGTCTCGATACACCCACGACTAGGGACCTTGAAGGATGTACTTATGGACTACCATGTCCCCACTAGTATGATCTGCATCATAGTCCAGGTAGTCAAGTACACATCCTAAGGGCTTTACCAACATGTAACCATAAGACAGTTTAAAGAGACTAGTGTACATGTTAAGATAAAGAGTAACCAGATAGCATACTATCATATCGAGCAAGAAAGTCATCTCTATATATGTCCAAGCATCCAATATAATATACATCATCTGTACAATACTGGCCTCTAGGGCATACATACAACTAACACAAATTGCGGCCAGAAAGAATTTATTTGCGGCCAGGGTAGAGGGTTAGAGGCTAGGGTTTCAATGGGGGGTCCTAAGTTGCCTGCATGTATCACTGTCTTTGCTAAATAATTTTCAGGTGACCCGGGTGTTAGCAGATTTCATTACACACACACAAAATCCAAAATTCTTCCGATATCGGGTTTCTAAGTTCACTAAAATGGGTTCTAGTCTCTGGTTTAGATCTCCAATCAATCACCACAGAGGTTGTATAGCCTCTACTAACCTTAATTTCACCTTTGGGTTCAACTCAAACCCTAATCCTCAACTTAAAGTTTTCAAAGTCCCCAAAACCACACAATATCGATTCTAATTTAACATGGGTGCTAAAGAAATGGAAATTCTACACTAATGATGGAATAATTACCTCATTTTGCACTCATGAATTCTCTACAGCGCCAAAACTCAAACTTTCTTGGTCCAAAGGATTGCTTGAGAGCTTGTGCACATTTTTTGTGAAGTGGGAGTGGAGTTTTGGGGTGTTTTTTATGATGAAGTGAGGGTTTTGAAGAGGAGGGAGGAGAGGTGCTGCCATGGAGAGAGGAGAAGAGAGAAGGATGAAGAAAATAGAATGAAGGAAGAAGAGCCCATGGTCAACTTCACCCCTCACCTCTCTCTCCCTCTTGATCATCCCTCTCACTATTCTATTCTTTATCTTTTCTTTTCTTTTCTTTTATTTCCTTCTCTTTGCAATAGTAAACCCAAAACAATAACCACACACCCAAAAATCATGTAGGAAAAAAATGTAACAAGTGTTAAAATGACATGTGCATGTCATGTGCACAAAACACGCTTAAAGCCCGATTAGCGATTTTTAATCGCGATTAGCACAAAATTAGTATATAATAAATCGTAAAATTTCATAATTTGCTTAAATCAAATAAAGCAACCTCTTTTTAGTAATTTCCATAATTTTCCAAATTTTTCCCAATTTATCGGTATTTAATTATACCGTCTTATTAAAATATTCAATATTTTATTATTTAATTACAAAAATTCCCAAAAATAATATTTTATTTTATTTTGAAATGTTACAATCTTCCTCCCTTAAAGAAATTCGGCCCCCGAATTTAAATCTAAACCCCTCAATACTAAAACATTTCAGTAAAAGACTAAGCCGTTGGGGTCCCGAAACCATCAATATATAAAACACGTCGTAGCGCAATGCGTGCGCATGAACAATGCGCAGATAACTCAAAAACAAAACTCCGTCAAGCATCCCGAAATTATCGGAGTCATGGGGAAGACATCAATGTCTAAATCCAATACGAAAACCAATATGATATACATCAACACTATACATATAAACACCTGAAGGAAATGCATGCCAAACTGTGTTAAGTCGCTGTGCGATGCGCATAACACTGCACAGTGGCGGACGTCTCTAGTAAAAAAATAACTCTATATATATATCCTTTGTTTACATGCACGTACCGCCGTTTTGAAAACAATTTAGAAGGGTTCCCTTGTTTTAAACGTTTTGTGTTATATCAGACACGTAGGTAAATACTGAGACTATAACTCTCTTTTTGGAAATCCCTTCGATAACTATCAATGCATGCAAAATACATCCAGATACTGTCCTCTGACTAGTCCTGCTCAGTACGAAAACAATAGTAAATATCATAAAAACGTACTGCTCTATAAGAAATCAATCCCAAAATGTGCATATGAATGCTACGTGCGTCTGGTGCGCAACGAAATCAAAATCCATATATGTGCCATACATGTGCACAGAAACAACATCTAAGTGCAATGGGTGTGCATGAAACACCTGTCAGAGGAAACGTGTGTGCCTGACAGCAAAATCAGGTGCATCTGACATGCACGAAGAATCTCGATTTAGTGCATCTGGTGTGCACCAAAATCACATCTCATAACATGCGCCGTGTTATTGTGTTTTCGCGCCATGAGCGTTTGATGGATCGTTGTTATGAGATTTCTCGGGCGTGCAGATTTGCACCAGAGGATTGAGCCACTGATAGAGGCCAGCCAGAATGTGATGACCATTGATGTATCGCTTATTCATGATGATTGAGGCACTGTTCAGCGTGCAGATGAATGAGCCAGTTGTTACTGGGAACGACGAGATATTGCCGTAGATGTTGGAGCTATGCAGTACGAGTTGTACTAAGAGATATGATAGAAGGTCGCTAGTCACCCGAGGATGAATGACTAGGACATGTGGTTCATTCTCTTACCCCAATGCGAGGTCATCAGATAGATTGATTCCAGCTAGAGACGACTTCACGCCGGTACGTTGAGAGTCGATAGAGGCGATCGAATGTCAGAAACCCATATTCCAAGTTTAAAGTATTCGGAAAGACATACAAGCAATTCTATGGACCCTCTAGAAGAATGAGACCCTAACTCGACATAATGACCGTATGAAAGCCTTTGAACCTTAGGCTTTGCGGCAGTTCTGCGGTGCCATTAGTGAGGCTTGGGTTTGCCCTTCTACGGCTGGTCCACCAATACTGTGGTATGTACTCGATACTATTAAACCGCACCCAAGATGTTGAGCTCTTGGGGGATTATGAGGTTTTGACGAATCGATCGAATGGTTCGACTTTATTCGGATGCTATGTGGTGAGATGCATTTCTTGGGAGACTCCAGATACGAGTATAGCCGTTGGAGCACAGTCCATGCAGCCACGAAGAGACGGGTCCGGAGCAGTCGACATTAGATAAAAGTGGAGTAAGAGGTTCGTACGAGATCTTGATGAGATGACGTTCCACTCCGCCGACATCAGAGATGTGATATGCATGCAGAGGCGTTGTATATGGATATATCTTCCAGAAGGAGTCGCGATGAATATGCAGCCGTTCCAGAACAAGAAACAGATTTAGTGAAGGGTGATAACTTCTGAAATCCATCTCATGACAGAGAAAACATCATGGTGGACGACTCATACATCACGAGAAAACCGCACTTTTCATTTTAAAAAGAGAGAGAGAGAGAAGTTTATATATATTCTTGCGGTTTTCTCCCAAATCCAGGAAATCTCATGAAAATCCGAAATCCAATCATCAATAGCAAGTAAACAGTGAATATCGGCATAAAACTCCATAATACTGCATAACACTGAATAATAATATGCATGCAGTAGCAAGTAATAACTGCAATGTCTAAACTAGCATATAAAGACGAGTGCGCTAATACCATGTCGAACTATCAGTTAACAAGCTATGTCAATGAGTAATATTCTCTAAAGTGTTCGTGACATGGCAATTACCGATGATGATGTGTGTGAGCCGGCAAGTAAGTGTATGTGGAACATACGCATCATCGGTAATGGTGCTGGTGTCCTGACAACATGATCTCAATAAGGGCATATGAAAACACAATATAAGCATGCGGTGCGGTGCGAACAGCAAGAATATGCGGGAGCTGAACAATAAACACAATGATAACTAATCTGCATGTATATAAATATGAGTCATACAGTTTTGCCATTTGAAATCACACGAATCGTGGTGTTTTGAAAATAAGGGCTACTGTGTTTTTAAGAAAAGATATGTCCTTTAAAATATCCATAGAATCCCTTGGCCTGTCTTTAAAATAGTTCTGAAATAGATATGACTCGGGTCTAATCCATCATTTACAAGTAAACTACCGGGCTAAACTAACAGGTTGATCGAAAGGTAAGGAAACCGCCTAACATCTGAGTCGATACATATATATAATAATAGTCGGTGATCCCGCCTCAATAGTATCCCATACGATACCCTAATACAATATGACATCCTCGAGTCAAGAGTGCGGATCTAACATCAATATAGCTCGTACGGTAAATCCGTCGTACGGCATCCCAAATTTGGGTACAGGTCAATGTCACATCAATCACATTATTCATCTGGTATCCTCTTTATCAAATATCATGATCGGGGGTACTGATCTACGTCTAGTACAATACTAATACCACATATGTATGTGCAAGCGTGTGTCTGAAAACACCACGGCGAAAGGACCCGCTAAAACATCACGTCGTATCTCAAATACGAACCATATCACATCACCGATCTCACGGCCTCTAGCCCAATCTCATCGACTCATCTCCAATCCCAAGTACTATCCTCATAATCCATGTATATGTATAAGTGTACACACACACACACACACACACACATAGTCTCATACCCATGTGTGTGTGTGTGTGTGTGTGTCTATATATATACATATCCCCATATACACATAGGTAATAAAATGAATGCAGGTGTGTGCGTGTGGGTGTAAACCTATTCTAGGTTTCGCGACTAAGAAGCTATGCTAGTTCACTTCTAATAACACCAAACTAACCATGAACACATAATCATATCTTGATAATCATCCACGTATCATAAACCATATATATATATATATATATATATATATATATATATATATATATATATATATATCATAACTATACTATGAACTGCGGGGGTACTATACGCCATCCACCCGACTTCCCCCGTAGATATATATCTACTCACCTTGCTTCTTGTGTGTCGATGCCGATGTCATCATCTTCATATTCAACGTCTCACATCACGTGGGGTACCTATACATATAATCTAATCGCAAAGCGAATTAAAATCCAATCGGAAAAACCCAAAAGGCACACGCTACGCTCATAGGTAAAAACCTATAGTCTCGCATGCAAACACGACCAATAACCCTAGTCGTTGACGTTCAAACGCCACACGACGGAAAAGAATTATTAAATACCAAAATCCATGTTAAAACAAGTCTTAAAACAATGCGCCAATATAAGAAAATGATCCCAGATTTTACCCTAGGTGAAATCAGCCAATTTTACATATGCCAAGGGTCTAGTTTACTGGAAATAAAGCAACATAACACACTGCTCTGGCCGCAAATTGCGGCCAGAAAGAATTTATTTGCGGCCAGGATAGAGGGTTAGGGCCTAGGGTTTCATTGGGGGGTCCTAGGTTGCCTGCATGTATCACTGTCTTTGCTAAATAATTTTCAGATGACCCGGGTGTTAGCAGATTTCACTACACACACACAGAATCCACAATTATTCCGATATCGGGTTTCTAAGTTCGCTAAAATGGGTTCTAGTCTCTGGTTTAGATCTCCAATCAATCACCACAGGGGTTGTATAGGCTCTACTAATCTTAATTTCACCTTTGGGTTCAACTCAAACCCTAATCCTCAACTTAAAGTTTTCAAAGTCCCCAAAACCACACAATATCGATTCTAATTTAACATGGGTGCTAAAGAAATGGAAATTCTACACTAATGATGGAATAATTACCTCATTTTGCACTCATGAATCCTCTACAGCGCCAAAACTCAAACTTTCTTGGTCCAAAGGGTTGCTTGAGAGCTTGAGCACATTTTTTGTGAAGTGGGAGTGGAGTTTTGGGGTGTTTTTGATGATGAAGTGGGGGTTTTGAAGAGGAGGGAGGAGAGGTGCTGCCATGGAGAGAGGAGAAGAGAGAAGGATGAAGAAAATAGAATGAAGGAAGAAGAGCCCATGGTCAACTTGACCCCTTACCTCTCTCTCTCTCTCTCATGCCCATCCCCCTCACTATTCTATTCTTTATCTTTTCTTTTCTTTTCTTTTCTTTCCTTTTCTTTGCAATAGTAAACCCAAAACAATAACCATACACCCAAAAATCATGTAGGAAAAAAATATAACAAGTGTTAAAATGACATGTGCATGTCATGTGCACAAAACACGCTTAAAGCCCGATTAGCGATTTTTAATCGCGATTAGCACAAAATTAGTGAATAATAAATCGTAAAATTTCATAATTTGCTTAAATCACATAAAGCAACCTCTTTTTATTAATTTCCATAATTTTCCAAATTTTTCCCAATTTATCGGTATTTAATTATACCACCTTATTAAAATATTCAATATTTTATTATTTAATTACAAAAATTCCCAAAAATAATATTTTTTTTTTTGAAATGTTACACATATGAGATATGGAATGGGAAGAGACCATCTCTTAAACGAATTAAGATATGGGGTTGTCCGGCCTATGTTAAAAAGCAAAATCCGGACAAGCTCAAGGTAAAGTCTGTTTTGTGCAAGTTTGTGTGATATCCAAAGGATTCATATGGATATATTTTCTACCATACTAAGGAACAAAAGGTGTTTATTTCTCAACATGCCACATTTTTAGAAAGGAATTTCTTGTGAAAGAAATTAGTGGTGATGAGGTAGAACTGGAAGAAATTCCAGCTACACAAACTATAACTGACGATTTGGTAGAACCGGAGAATTCAATAGTCCCCGACGAACCTCAGCCACTTCGCAGATCTAGTAGGGTTTCTCATCCACCTGAGAGATACTACGGTTTTCTCATAGGCGGTGGGAGCGAGAATTGCATCATGGAAGATGATGACCCAACTAGTTTCGAGCAGGCCATCACAAGTAAAGACTCTGTGAAATGGCTGGATGCTATGCGATCTGAGATGGAATCCATGTACACTAACAAAATATGGACTTTGGAAATTTCTCCTGAAGGGGTAAAACCCATCGGGAGCAAGTGGATCTTCAAGAAGAAATTTGGTGTAGATGGAAAAGTTGAGACTTTCAAAGCTAGACTTGTAGCAAAAGGTTTTCTTTAATGACCAGGTGTCGACTATGATGAAACCTTTTCTCCTGTCGCTATACTTAAGTCCATCAGGATCCTACTTACCATTGTTGCATACCATGACTACGAAATCTAGCAGATGGACGTCAAGACTGCTTTTCTAAATGGTGATTTAGAAGAGAGCATGTACATGACACGGCCAGAAGGCTTCGTAGACAGTGGGAGCAGCGGAGTGTGTGCAAATTGCTTAAATCAATCTACGGATTAAAGCAGGTATCGCGGAGCTAGAACATCTGTTTCGATGAAGTTGTCAAAGAGTTTAACTTCATAAAAAATATAGATGAACCATGTATATACAAGAAAGTTGTAGAAAGTAAGGTTGTCCTTCTCGTATTGTACGTGGATAACATACTCTTGAAAGGAAACGATGTTCCTATGCTACACTCGGTCAAGCTCTTCTTATCACACAAGTTCTCCATGAAAGATCTAGATGATGCCTCCTACATCTTAGGGATAAAGATCTATAGAGATAGATCTAAACGGATGTTAAGATTGTCCCAATCCAGGTACATAGACACCATGCTAAAGAGATTTAGTATGGAAGATTCTAAGCGTGGTAATTTACCCGCTTGTTCAGGAATCACTCTTTCCAAAGAGATGTCTCCCAAGACTGATTTGGAGAGGGCATGCATGGAAGGGATACCCATTGCTTCGGCATTCAAGTCTATCATGTATGCGATGTTATATACCAGACCGAATGTAGCTTACTCACTAGGTGTAGTGAGCAAGTATCAATCAGATCCTGGGGAGAAACACTGGACAGCTGTGAAGAACATTCTTGAGTAATTGAGAAGGACTAAAGAGATGTTCTTGGTGTATGATAACAGTGAACTGCAGGTGGAGTTCTTTACCGATTCGAGCTTCCAGAGTGATAAGGACGATAGTAAGTCGGTCTTCGGTTTTTGTCTTCACCCTCAATAGAGAGGTGGTATGTTAGAAGAGTTCCAAGCAAGAAACCGTAGCAGACTCGACGATGGAGGCTGGATACATCGTTGCCAACAATGCTGCCAAAGGGGCTATCTGGATGAAGAAGTTCATAGCTGAACTTGATGTGGTTCCGTCCATTGAGCATCCAATACATGTGTATTGTGATAACAATGGAGCTGTGGTTTTGGCCAAGGAACCCCGGTCCCATCAGAGATCCAGACATATTCTTAGGCGGTATCACTTGATCAGGGAGATAGTAGATCGCCGAGAGATTGAGGTTAGGAGAGTTGACACGAAGGATAACACAGTGGATCAACTCACGAAGGCCCTCCCCCAGATGCAATACGAGAGACTTTTTGGGATGTTGGGTATGAGATACTACAACAATTGGCTTTAATGCAAGTGGGAGATTATTAGGAATATGTATGCCCTAGAGACTATTATTGTATGATATAGTGGATGGTTGGACATATATATAGAGAACTTTATTACTCGACATGATAGTATGCTATCTGGTTGCTTTTATCTTAACATGTTCACTGGTATTATTATACTGTCTCTCATATACATGTTGATAAAGCCCTTAGGATGTTAGCTTAACTACCAGGACTATGATGCGGATCATACTACTGGGACCTGGGTAGTCCACAAGCACATCCTTCAATTGTTCCTAGTCGAGGGAATATCGAGACAGGGCATCGATATTCCAGAGTAGGCTAGTGTGTACGTTTCTTGACCCTGTATGGGGCGATCGTTGATCCCATATCCATTGGTGTTTGACATCAAAGATTGTACACATGTGCTCATTAGAGAATGAGTACACCGAACAGGACTCGCCGAGAACTCCTAGATGGTATTTTACCTATCGTTAGATAGCAGTTCTCTGGTGACACTGGTACAGGTTAGTCTGTAGACCCGAGATCGTCATAGATTCTTGTATGGTTCCCACTGTGCTTTGATTTCCTCCCTACCACGGCTCAAAGAAGTCATGCAAACAGGTGGATTTTGGATACAGTCCCGAGTCACATGGAGGTAATGAGCGATAAGAGGGGTTTCGTCTCTCCCGGTATAGCGAGTTGATGTTGCGCTATGCTCGATTGGCTATAACAGGAAGTCCCTGACCAGGGTTGTTGATGAGATTTACTGGTAAGAGTTATCAGTAGTTTCTCGTACCGTTATAGGCCACACATCGGCACGACTTATCGAGTTATTGGGGTCTGACGATTCCACCCCCATACTCGATATGCGACATATCAGACGAAAAGACCGGACTGTACAGTAAGTGTTACCTATAGGCTTTATGGGAATTTGGACAAGCTTGCTTATTGATCTTCTAATCGCTCAAAACCTGGGTAGCCGTTACGTCTAGCTAGTACCGCTGACGGCTTGTGGGTGACTGATGTGATCATCACCTACTGCTGGCGTATTGATGAGTCTTTAGAGTCTCGCACAGAAATTTCCTAGTTCAAGCGAAACGAAGTAAGGCACATATGCTGATATGTGCGGGGGCCTGATTGAATACGAGTATGAGATACCGTATTCTAATCTGGCGGTTATCTGTTATCGTTTAGCTTATATGTGATAAAACCGGATTATCGAATCAAGTGTTGATTTGATAATGTGATATACAGATAAATGATATTAGTAGGTTATATGTGATATAACCGGATTATTGAATCAAGTGTTGATTTAATAATATGATATATATATATTTATATTTGATATAATTATATATTAACTAATATTATTGCTCACTAATTATTTGTTTATATATATATATATATATATATAGATAGAGAGAGAGAGAGAGAGAGAGAGAATAATGGAGGAAAGAGGTCCCTCCTATGGCGTCGAAAAAATATGCCCTCCATCATGTTTTCCGACGATCGGAATTCACCATCTTCATCGTTATCATCTAAGATGTGGGTACGCCAAATTTCATGTGAGTCTACAGCTTTTTCACCGTTGATTTAGCAATATAAAAAGTTCTATTGTCGGTAAACCGTGAATTTTGAACCCACTAATTCAACAGTGAAAAAGTTGTAGAATCACATGAAATTTGGCATACCCACATCTTAGATGATAACGATGAAAATTATGGGTGCCGATCGTCGGACAACACGATGGAGATTGTATTTTTTCGACGTCATAGATCGAAATTCCCTCCTATGATATCTTTCCTCCATTATTCTCATATATATATATATATATATATATATGAAGTATGGTTTGATTTTCTATTTTGTGAAAATAGAAAATGAGATGGAAAATGGGGAGACTTTTATGGAATGGGTGAAGTATGATTTTGATGATTATTATATTAATCTTGACTCACTGTTGAAGCATGGTTCCATTTTATGATAGTTTTAAAATGGATGCTTCAATTATTGAAAAAGATATACACCATTCTTCACTTCATTTTTCACTTGATGCTTGAACACTTGTTCATTCTTCTTCACTTAAGCTCCTTGCTCTCTAGCTCTCTTCATCTTCTTCATCTCTACCTCCAAGCTCAATCCCTCACATGAGTCTTGAGCTTGTGAGAACCGTAGAGAGCAAATAACACCCCTACTTCACCATCCTATACTAAATTAGCATTTTGGTGTAGTGTGTTTTCTTCACTAAAGAGTTTAGTGAAGTGGTAATTTGGATTAGCGGAGCTTCGGATAGATAATCTTTGGCATGAAGATCGTAAAGGAAGCTCGATCCAAGTTCAAGTGAAGCCTAGTGGAGTCGCGTGGACTACTACACGGAGCTTGAGAAGAGAAGGATACGGTCTACAAAGGTTGTAGCCTCCATCTCTTAGTGTAAAGTTTTTGTTATATCATAGTTAAACCCTAATCATCTAGTTTCAATTCTAGGTTAGTGTTAATTTGCACCCCAATATTTTAAAATTGACATGCTTGATACTTGTAAAACCCAGTAGTGGTGCTAACAAACACTTTCAGTGGGAATGCGCTAGCGTGGGACGCAGATCGTGGGGAGGCGGATATCTCGCCCTGGCGATGTACGCGGAGCCGTTGCGGAGCGCATGAGATCTGCTCTCTTGATCGATCGGGGGAAAACCGAGGATGCTCTGCATGTCAGAAGCTCGAAGACAAGCCGGATGGCCGAGAAAGCTCGGTATGTCAGGAGCTCGGAGACTAGTCGGGTGACCGAAGAAGCTCGGCATGCCAGACGGCTCAGAGACAAGTAAGGAGACTAAGGAAGCTCAGAGACGGGCTATTGGTAGTTTTTTAGGTGAAGGTGGAATGTATGTAGGGAGGTCTCCCGAAAAATCGGATACGTTCCTCGAGAAGGGGATCCTGATGAATGTCCCTGATGCAACTCATTTATTTCATCCCGTAGCCTTCGGGACACGTCATCCGCCACATATCGTAATCTGAGAAGATGGCACCTGTGAGCATCATCAGTATCATAATCGACATCCGAATTTTAGTGGGTTTTATCTTCGCTCGAAAAAAGTTTGCCCTATCATGCAAAAATTAAATCAGAAAACAAGTAAGCATGGATGAAATGAATTTATATCCCCGTTCAAATTTCATGATCATGGATACCCAATCCTATGCAGAATACAACGATCACATAGAAGAATTGATTGAAGAAGAAGAAACGAAACATAACCATCAAACTTAAATCTAAAATTTAGATCCAAGAATATATAAGCGATATTAGTATATAATAAATCATGGGTTCATACTTCCAAAAAATTGCCTTTGAAAATGAATTGTTGCAGCCCAAATTGAAGACTGTTCAAAATTAAGGAGGGCTGGAGTGCGTGGCATGCGCTGCATGGTTTTTATTGCCTTTTATTGGTTGGGTTGTTTTTGGTTTTTGGTTTTTTGAAGGGTGGGGTTGGTCATGGAAGGGAAGAGAGAACGGAAAGGAAGAGATGTAGAGAGTGTAATAATGAGGAATTTCTTGTAAAGTTATATACCATGTAACTCTATTATTGGATGGAATATAATTGGTCATCTGATGACTTGTTATGTAGCAACCACTGTAAAGTTTCTCCAAAAGGAGAGGGCAGGAAAAATGGAAAAATAGAGGGGCATTTTGAAAGTCCCCTCCAAATTAATTGCTTGGGCAATTAAAAAGAGAAGTTAGGGTAGTTTTTAGTGTAAATTGTCAAAAAGCCTCCGGTCCGCTTTAAACATGTGTAAAAACTCGTGGGTTTTTTTGCTCTTATTAAAAAAAAACCTAGGTCCAATCAAAACGTCTTGTATAACAATTGTCTGTAATATCTAGACAGCTGTAATATCTAAACAGTTACCTATAATATCTAAGCAGTTGCATGTAATATCCAAATAGTTGAGAAAATACAAGGCCTAAATGAAATACAGTCCAGGGTTTTCTTCTCAAAGATTTCGAACGGTAGGTCCTTCCCAACAATTTTGAAATTACAGGGAATTTTGGACAACTTCCAAGTTGGCCAGGAGCTTTTTGACAATTTACCCAAGTTTTTACAATTCAGATATGGGCCGAGGAAAGTTTTATCAAGAAAATAAAAGCCTATGGATTGTTTTTTTTGGGCAATTTACCCTTAAAAAATTTGTTACCGACTCCATCGATTAGATTGGGGTAAAAAAGAAATCCTGGGGGCCTCCACGGCTCCACTTTAGGAACTCATTCTTTTTCGTCGATAAATACTTCTGCAAATAACTCCCAGCTATAATATTTAAATTAATTATTATAGATGGTGTAGACTTCTTTGATAAAAATTAATGTTTGTGAATAATTTCATTATGATCCCTTTGTAGTCGTGATTTTTAAGATATGCTTGCATATTTGAGTTTTTTAATTTATAAATAGAGTGACAAGGTTGATATGAGGGATTCTTCATGGGTATAAACAAAAAATAAAGGCTAAATTTCAGTAATTTTTTTCTTCAAAAAATTTTTTAAGTTCGATAAATCATGAGGTGTATTTTAAAAATTGCAAAATGATTATTTAGGCTTATAATTTCACTTTTGGGAAAACTTCCATTGATGCAAATATCTATTTTATTATATTTAGTTTCACACATTTGATAAGTGTGATCGTATTGATCAGGTTCGGATACAAACTGGGTGACCTGAAGAATTTGTTTGGAACAATTCACTTTTGCTTGTTTCATGTTATTAATAGAGATGAAAATGAAAACATAATTTCATAAAAAAAGCATGGGCACATAATTTATGTGCTAAGAAATTTGATAGCATTCCATTTACACGAAAACATTTCATCTTCGGCCTCATCTTTATACATGAAAAATTAGTTGTATGTGGATGGGAAACTGCCACGTTCATATATATGTTTGCGCATTTGTGTATGCATATAAAAATGTTTAATGATAGGGTCTGGCCCAGATACAACGTTGGATAAAAAAAATTTATCCAACAAATCAGAAGCGTTCAAAGTAAACCTCTTTTTAAAGAAGCAGTTAAAATCTAACGATTGTCATTTAACAGCTACTTAAACTAGCGGTTAATATCAATGTTGGATAAAAATTATACAATAAATCAGAACTGTTAATAATTAACCGTTACTTTAAATAGCGGTTAAATCTAACGGTTTTTATTTAACCTATACTTAAAGTAGGGTTAAAATCAAAAGTTAATTTAACCAACAAATTAGAACCGTTCAGACCTAACTGCTACTTAAGATAGCGATTAAATCTAACGGTTATTATTTAAGCTCTACTTAAAATAGTTGTTAAAATCAAAAGTTAATCGCTACTTAAATAAAAAAGTTTCAAGCGGTTACGGAATATATCACCTCTCGACTTTCGAAACTTATCTTCCGCCACAGAACATCTACATCTTCCTCAACCAGATTTTTCGAGATGGTTATGGTATATTTTTTATTTCTACATTTATATATGCTATCATGTCTATTAATTTAGCGTATGAGTGGATTATCCCTGAATTTGAAAAAAAATAAAAGGAATATTAATGGAAATAGAAGAAGAAACAATAGAACTAATTAATTTATGATATAAAATCAATCCAAAAAACAATAGAATACCTAGCAACGATCGTAATTCAAATCACATGAAAAAAATGCCCAATTTACATCTGAAAACCCTAACAAAAAACCCTAAAAAGAAAAGAGTAGAGAGCAAGAGAATTCACACCATTATTCTACATCTCTCTTATCTCATCTCATCTCTAGCAAAAATTAAGTGAGGGTTACTTTAAATTGTTGAAGTTGAAGCTAGAACCGGTAGGTTTCGCGTGTATCATCTTCGACGAAGTCGATCGGAGATAAAGCGTAATCCTGAGTGCAACTATTGGAGCAAATGAAGACGCTTCAAAAGTTGTTTCTTCTCTTTATTCTACTCTTTTGTTTGCAAATTATTGTCTTTGGTTAATTCTAATGATTGGAGGTCTTGTTCTCATGGATCCCTTCATTGTTATACAACAACAAACAATAACAACTGAGCCTTTTATCCCAAGCATATGGGGTAGGCTACATGAACCAACATGAGAATCACGCCGGGTCTAGCACATGAATCCTCTGTCTCCACTCACTTCTATCGAACAATATACTTTCATTGAGTCCTTTGGCAACCATATCGTTTCGTATCACCTCCATCTATGTTTTCTTCGGTCTCCCTTTTGCCCTTTTTCCATTGCCCATATCGAGAGTATCTATTCGTCGAACCGGTGCTTCCATAGGTCTGCGTCGCACATGACCAAACCATCTTAGCCGGTTTTCCCGCATCTTCTCCTCCACAGGTGCTACACCAACTTTTGCACGAATATCCTCATTTCGCACCTTATCTTTTCTAGTGTTACCGCACATCCAACGAAGCATGCGCATCTCCGCTACGTGCATCTTCTGTGTATGATGCTTCTTAGGAGCCCAGCATTCTGTACCATATAATAAGGCGGGCCGAATAGCGCTCCGATAAAACTTCCCTTTCAATTTTAACGGAAAGTTACGATCACACAAAATCCCTGTTGCACTCCTCCATTTCAACCAACCAGCTTGGATCCTTTGATTAACATCACTATCGATCTCTCCATTCTTTTGGATGATGGAACCTAGATATCTAAACTGGTCGCTCGGTGATATCTCTTGCCCTTCCAATGTTATACCAATATGGTTTTGACTTCTCTGGCTACTAAATTTGCAGTGCATATATGCTGTCTTGGACCTGCTCAATCTGAATCCCCGAGATTCCAATGTTTGCCTCCATAATTCCAATATGGATCCCTTCATTGTTATGCCTCCGCAAAATTTTTAAATACCCGTCTAGCGATCGAGACCCCCTTACGGTCCTTATGAAATCGTTCCAAGAAACAAGAGAATACCCAGTAAGAATCGCAATTCAAATCATAACAAAAATCGCCCAAGTTCGATCTCAAAATCCTAAATCGCTGAAACTGTTGCACCAGTTTTCTCTTTCATATAATATGAACCATTACTTTAAGTAACGGTTAAATATTTTAACCTATGTTTTAAACAACGGTTAAATCTGAACCGTTTATTTTAACAGCTATTTAAAAGTAGCGGTTAAAATAAACGGTTCAAATTTGTTGAATAAATTAATTTTTTCAACGCTGTATATTATTCCGTCATGTAAATGATGAACTTAAAGTAACTTATTTTAAATTTATTTTCATGCCATAGGTGCATGCTAGTTGTCACTCCTAAGGCATGCTTGGGAGCAAGGAAGTGAGCATGGAAAGTGAGTGTAACATTTCAGAAAAATAAAATATTATTTTTGGAAATTTTTATAATTAAATAATAAATATTATGAATATTTCGATAATGCAGTATAAGTAAATACCGATAAATTAGGAAATATTTGGAAATTATGTAAATTATTGAATTTGAAAGAGATTACAAGATTTGAGCGTTTATAGATTGTTATATAATTAATTATATTCTATTTTAATACTAATCGCGATTAAATATCGCTAATCGTATATTAAGTTTGTTTTGTGCACATGACATGCACTATGTCTTTATCACTTTGTTACATTTTTTGTAACCATGGCTCATTTGGGTTTCTATTGTGAAAAGAAAAGAAAAGATAAAGAAAACAAAAGAAAAGAAAAGAAAAGAAAAAGAAAACACTAAACAAATGGGTATGGGCATGAGAGAGAGAGGAGGGGTGAGGGGTCTTCCTTTGACCAAGCTCCCATTCTTTCTTCATCCCTTCATCATTTTCCTCCCTCTCATTCTTTAATGGCTGCCCTCTTCCTCCCCCATCTCTAAACCTTCACAACTCCATGAAAAATTCATCAAAAGTTCATCCCTACTTCACAAAAGACATGCACAAGCTCACTATAAACACTTTGGACCAAGAAAAATCGGATTTTGAAGACTTGGGGCAACTCAAGAAAATTCTTGAGTTGCCAAATGAGATAATTTCTTCACCATTATCATTGTATATCATTCACTTTAGTTTCCATACTGGTTTAGAAGTGTTTTAGTTCGGTTTAGTGAACTTTGGAAATTCCAAGTTAAGGGTTAGGGTTTGAATTGAATCCAAAGGTGTAATTGATGTTAGTAGGGACCATATAACCCCTGTAGTGTTAGTTTTATGGACTAAAACAGAGACTAGAACCTCTTAACCCAAATTTAGAAACCCCGATATCGGGAAATTGTAGGATTTGTGATGAGAATTGGAGATCTGCCAACACCCAGAGCCTCTGAAAATTATTTAGCAAACACAGAGAGTCATGCAGGCAACCTAGAGGCTACCCTGAAGGCCCCAACCCCTAACTGCTCACCCAGGCTATAAATATATTCCTTTTGGCTGCAATTTGCGGCCAGAGCATGGAATCTGGTGTTCGTTCTGGGTCCAGGGCTTTATCTCCAGTAAAATAGACCCTTTACATATGCAAAATTGGCTAATTTCACCTAGGGTAAAATCTGGGACCATTTTCTTGAGTTGCTGCTTATTTTTTGATTTCGTTTTGACTTGAATTTTTGTGTTTGGTGTATTGTATTCCTTCGTGTGGCGTTTGAACGCCAACGACTAGGGTTATTGGTCATGTTTTTCATGCGAGGCTATAGGTTTTGACCTATGGACGAAACGTGTGTCGTTTTGGTTTTCCGACTTGGTTTTAATATGCGATACGATGTGTTATGATATGTAGGTACCCCCATGAGGACTTCAAGACGACAAGCAAGCGCGTAGCGATATCGGCATCGGCAAGCGAAGATCAAGTGAGTAGATATATATTTACGGGGGAAGTCGGGTGGATGGCGTATAGCACCCCCGCAGTTTCATAGTGTGGAATACGAATATGTATACCTATATATATATATAGATATGTTTATTATGAGACTAGATGATAAACTAGATAGACTTAGGAGTTTATGGATAGAATTTAGTGTAATTGGATTATAGTGTCGTTAGTTAGTTGTAGTCGCGAACCCTAGAGTAATGTTTTGCATACACGCACACATACACACTTGCATACATTTTATTTACTTGTGCCTATATGGGGATATGTATGTGTAGGGTGTTTTTTATCACCCCATTGAGATGGGAATACGCGCGCGCTTGTCAGGCGTACTACAGATTCCCCCTGCCCAGGGTAGGCTGGGGTTTATTGATTGTGGGGATCCGAATCTCCGGCAGCCGCGGACTAAGCTGCCGTTAATTACCCCTCGCCTTTGGAGCGAGAGAAGCTCCGATTGACAGGTTAAACTGGACATGCGAACTCAATGTGCAGTGGTGTGTTTTAGAGGGGTTTTGGATATATCGGGGGCCCCACAGCGTTTTTACGGGGGTCCCGCTACCCCGATAGCGGGTTGGGGGTCAAGGGGGCTAGCAGCCCCCTTGCGGGGCACGGGGCAGCGCCCCGTTAGAAATTTTTTTCTAACAGGGACAGTGTCGTGGAGTATGTGTGTGTGTGTGTATATGTATATATACATATATAAAAAAAAGGAAAAGGCATCCAAAGGATGCGTCGGAAAAAGCGCTAGCGCTTTTGACGCTAGCGCTTTGAGCGCAAGGGCGCTCGTGCTTTGGGCGCTAGCGCCCTACGCGCTTTGAGCGCAAGGGCGCTGGCGCTTTGAGCACCAGGGCGCTGGTGCTAGTGCCCCACGTGCCAGGCACGTGGGCACTCGAGCGCTAGCGCCCCACGTGTCAGGTTCGTGGGCGCTCGGGCGCTAGCGCTTTGGGCGCTAGCGCTCTGAGCGCAAGAGCGCTAGCGCCCCATGTTCCAGGCACGTGGACGCTCGGGAAGCGCTAGCGCCCCACGTGCCAGGCACGTAGGCGCTCGGGTGCTAGCGCTTAAGGCGCTAGCGCCCTTAGCGCAAGAGCGCTAGCGCTTTGAGCGCTAGCACCCCACGTTCCAGGCACGTGGGCGCTCGGGAGGCAAAAGGGACTTGGGCCCTGCAATGGGAGTTGTACTCCCAGAAAAGAGCACTTATTATTTTGTATATATGTATATGTATGAGGAGTTAAACTCCTAGGTTATTTTGAAGCTGATGAAGGAGTGTTCTCCCCTTGAGCTCTGGATCTTCCCCAAAGTGGGGTTTCTGGAGATGGGTCTCCTTCTTCTTCCTGTCATTTGGCCGGATCTTGGAAAAGGGGGGAGACTTAAAAATCTCCCCTTTTGAGATCTAATGGCAGATCCAAGTTCCCCTTTGTGGGTTTTGTGGTGAAAAACTATTTAGTTTTGGAAAAGGACGAGTAAAACTCTTGATTTAATTCAAAAGAGAGAAGAAGGTTTTAGAACCTTGAGGAAGGACAAAGAGGCACAGGCCTTAATTTTTGGGAATGAAAAGTGTCCATTTTATTCATCATCATGTTGCCTTATATAGGCTTACATATTTACATATAGCCCCTTGGGCTTTACAAAATGGCATTTTGCCCATCCCATGTCTCATGTGCTATTTGTTTTTGCACATAAGCCATGGGCTTACAAAAATTTGGCTTTATACCCATTTTGTTTACATTCATACATAAAAAATTACATAAAAATTATTTATTAAATGATCTATATTTTGGCATGGAGGAGGCTGGCCGTGGGCTCGACTTGGGCATGGGCCCGCTTGACCTGGGCTTGGGGTTGACCTTGACTTTGACTCGTTCAACCGGGGTGCAAATTTTGACCCCCAACAAAGTGCCCCCCATCAATAAATGCACACCGCACATTTGAGTTGTGTTCATGAAATTGATGGATCTTGAAACTGGACTTCGAGGTGGAACATCATTTCGGGGGCGGAGCATCCCTCGGAGAGCATGATTCCCGGGGATCGGAGCATCATTCTGATTTGCGGAGCATAATTCCAGAGTCGGAGTATCATTCCGAAGAGTCGGAGCATAATTCCAGGGATCGGAGCATCATTCCGAAGAGCGGAGCATGATTCCAGGGATCGGAGCATCATTCCGAAGTGCGAGCATCATTTCAAGGATCGGAGTATTATTCCGAAGAGCGGAGCATGATTCCAGGGTTCGGAGCATCATTTCGAAGAGCGGAGCATGATTCCAGGGTTCGAAGCATCATTTTGAAGAGCGGAGCATGATTCCAGGGTCCGGACCATCATTCCGAAGGGCGGAGTATGATTCCAACGATCGAAACATCATTCTGAAGAGCGGAGCATGATTCCACGGTTCGGAGCATCATTCTGAAGAGCAGAGCATGATTCCAGGGATCAGAGCATCATTCCGAAGGGCGGAGCATAATTCCAGTGATCGGAGCATCATTCCGAAGAGCGGCAGACATTCTGACCGAAGCATAATTTCGATGCAGAGGTTGATTCCCTGGAGAAGTATAATTCCGAGAGGGAAGGCAGATACTCCAAGGCGAAGCTTGATTTCAACGTGGGGTACACTCTGAGACGAAGCATGATTCCGGCGCAGAGCTTGTTGGCTGACTTGATTCCGAGACGGAGCATAATCCCGACGAGGAGATCGTTGGTTGATTCCGAGCCAAAGCATAATTCCGACAGGGAAGACAGATACACCGAGGCGAAGCTTGATTTCGACATGGGGTACACTCTGAGATGAAGCATGATTCCGGCGCAGAGCTTGTTGGTTGATTTGATTCCGAGACGAAGCATAATTTCGACAGGGAAGGCAGGTACACCGAGGCGAAGCATGATTTCGACACGGGGTAAATTCTGTGACGGAGCATGATTCTGCCGCAGAGGTTGTTGGTTTGATTTGATTTGGGTTGACATCAGCATCGCTATACTGGAATATGGTACCAGAAGCGAATCATCATTTTCCATGAGTAGATTTGGGGATTTAGGTTTTTGTTTGGCATCTACATTGCTGCACTGGAATAATGCCAGGAGCAACTCATTATTTGCCCCGGGAGGATTTGGGAATTGGTTTTTTGCTTGGCATCAGTATCGCTACACTGGAATATGGTATCAAGAGCGAATCATCATTTGCGCTTTCTTATCAGGAAGCGAAGGCTTAGGAGACAGGTTTTAGGTCCCTATCACCTAAGACTTTTCAATTTTGTGAGCCGTAAGGGTCTCACAAAGCATTTTCTCCCTACGGGTGGTAAGGATCCCATAGGTGTATTTTCTCCTTAGGAGTCATGGGGACTCCTAAGTGTGTTTCTCCTTCGTGAGTCGTGAGGATCTCACGCGGGAATTTTCTCCTCACAAAGTCGAGAGGACTTTGTGAGTGCATTTCATCTCTTTTTCACGACTTTGTGCCCTTTTGGGTTTTCACAAACTCGCCAGCAGTCCAGCTGTTTTTACTCACGGAGCCCTTTCGGGTTTTCATCCGTGCCTATTTTGCTTATGGACATACCATTTTTTTTAATCTTCACCGCCGGCGGGACTTTGAATGTGGTCTCACCGGCGGGACTTGGGAGGGATTGGGATCGTTTTACGCCCATGGATTGTATACGGATTTGCAGGATGTATGATCCAGACCGTAGGGCTGGAAAAATTTTGGGACTTTGTTGGCGTTTGCATCGCTGTACTGGAATATAGTCCCAGGAGCGACTCATCATTCACCGTTGGGGTATGGGATTTAGAATTTGTTTGGCGTCTGCATCGCTGCACTGGAATATGGTACCAGGAGCGACTTATCATTCGCCACTTGGGGTATGGGGTTTGGAATTTGGTTGGAGTCTGCATCGCTGCACTGGAATATGGTACCAGGAGCGACTCATCATTCGCCATTGGGATTTCAATTTGGAATTTGGTTGGCGTCTACATCGCTGCAATGGAATATGGTACCAGGAGCGACTCATCATCCTCCATTGGAAAGCGATGGCTTAGGAGATGTTAGTTATATGTATGCCCTAGAGGCCATTACTGTACATAGGATGTATATTGTAGTGGATGCTGGGACATATATAGGGAGGACTTTCTTGCTCGACATGATAGTATGCTATCTGGTTACCCTTTACCTTAACGTGTATGCTGATTGTCTCTCTGTTACATGTTGGTAAAGCCCTTAGGATCTGTACTTGACTACCTGGACTATGATGCGGATCATACTAGTGGGGACATGGTAGTCCATAAGTACATCCTTCACAGTCCCTAGTCGTGGGTGTATCGAGATGGGGCATCGATAATACCAGAGTAGACTAGCGTGTACCTTCTCGACCCATACAGATGGGCGATGGATGATCCCATATCCATCGGTGTTTGACATCAGAGGAGATATACGGGTGCTCAGTAGAGACTGGGTACACTGGACGGACTCGCCGAGAACTCCCAGATGGTATTATACCTCACGTCAGATGGCAGTTCTCTGGTGACACTGGTACAGAGTAGTCTGTTGACCCGAGATCGTCATAGAGTCTTGTGTGGTTCCCACTGTGCTTTGATTTCCATCTTACCACGTCCAAGAGGGCGTGCAAAACGGTGGTTTTTGGGTACAGTCCCGAGTCACATGGAGGCAATGAGCGATAGGAGGGGATTCGTCTCTCCCGGTATAGGGAGTTGATGTTGCGCTGTGTTCGATTGGCTATAACAAGAAATCCCTGGCCAGGGTTGCTGAGATTTACTGGTAAGTGTTACCAGTAGTTTCTCGAACAGTTATAGACCTCATATCGACACGACTTATTGAGCTACTGGGGTCTGACGTTTACCACCCCTAGGCGAGATATGCGACATATCAGACGATCAGACCGGACTGTACGGTAGTGTTACTGGTCGGATTCACTGGAGTGTGAGCGGGCTTGCTCGTCGATCTTCAGATCGCTCAATACCCGGGTGGCCGTTACGTTTAGCAGACCGCTTGCGGCTTGTGGATGTTTGATATGATCATCATCCGCTGCCGGCGTATTGACGAGTCTTTAGAGTCCTACACAGAGGTTTCCTGGCTCAAGCGAAACGAAATAGGAGCGCATATGAGATATGTGCGGGACCGAGAATAATGCGTGTATGTGATACCGTATTCTATTCTCGCGATATATATATCGAATGGTTGTATGCGATATAACCTAGTTATCGATTCAAACGTTGATTCGATAAGCCGATATATTAGATACCAGTCGGTTATGTGCGCATGACCGGATCATTGAATCAAGTGTTGATTTAATGATTTAATGTATAATTATATATTTGATATATTACTTTACATTAACTAGTATCGGTTCACTTTAGACGGATTTTCTCACTTGGTTCGTGCGCATTGCATATGCGATATGTTTTTGTGCACTTGATTGTATCATGTTTGATGATGCAAGTCAAGCTAGGGTTCAAGTGTAAAGATTAAACCTTGGTTAATGAAATGGTTAGGGTTTATTATTCATTATTCATTTATCTTATTTAATTATCTTTTTATTTTTGATAAATGAATAAAAGAAAAGAGAAAAGAATGGTTGCTAGATTTGGAGTTTAGTTGAAACTTCATGAAGATTTGATAAAGTCAACCATACTTATCTCAACCTTAACCCTAACCATTCTCACTAACCATGATTCATTCTCTACACTTGACCATGGTTAATATTATGATAAGAATTCATTTTCTTTTCATTTTCTATTAACTTATCATAATGTTTTTCTTCTTCTTCTTCATTCTTCAAGTGAAGAAAAGCAAAGTCCATCAATGGTGATTGTTGGATATGAGTGAGAAATCCAATTCTAAAGTTAACCCAATTCCTATTTCTTCATCCTCTACCTCTTGCCAAGTAGTAGAGTGTGTTTCCTTCACAAGATTTTAGGGTTTGGTGAAGGTGGAGCTTGATTCATCGATGCCTCGACGTAGATCATCTTCGGCATGGACATCGACGACCTAGCTTGCCCATTCTCCGACGAAGCCGATCCTAGAGCCCAGATTCGTTTTGGACAGCGGAGAGGACCTCGTTGCGGAGCTATGGAGGTGGAGCACCGGATCTACAAAGGTTGTATTTCCGTATTTTATATAGTTAACTGTTAACTAGTTCTTGTTCGCCTAGATATCTAGCAAACGATCCGTACTTTAGGGTTTGTAGGCACCATAATTTTTGAAATTGCCATGGTTGATGGCTTGGGAGACCTCACTAGAGTGCCTAGGAACCCTGCAGTGGTATAAGAGCCTAGCTAGAGCCTTAGGCGATCCCCGGACGGAATTAGAAACCCGATCGAACCAAAATCCCATTGCAAAATTGCTCTCTGTACTTTTTTCAAAACTGTTGATTTTTGGCAATTAAAAATATCCAGAAAAACAAGCAGGCTTTTTTAAGAATTACTGTGAAATTTGGTACCCTAATTCCACAAAAGCGCGGCGGAAGCGCCGCACAAAGGGGGTTTACGCGGCGGAAGGGCCGCCAATAAGAAGCCGACACTTGTCAAATTTCACAGTAACTCGTAAAATTCAATGCTCATTTTCCTGGAATATTTAAACTGAACTCAAGAGTTGAGTTGTTCTGAGTTGTTTTGGGAATCATTGTTTCGATCGGAAAGTCTAATTCTGTCCATGTGTTTTCCGGATAAATTTTAGAATATGTTAAAAAGTTCGACCGGATATAAATACCCGATTTTTCCCCTGTCGGGAAATTTCCAAGTGTTGGATTTTTCCGTAGTTTAACGACGTTCTAAGTAGTGCAAGTAACGCGATGGACCCTCTAGAAGACACAAACCTTAACTCGATTATGTGACCGTCTTGAACTGCCCTTTGAACCTTCGGGTTTGGGGCAGTACGGCGTGCCACATGTGAGGCGTTGGCTTGACCCTTCTACGGCTGGACCGTTGGTACTGAGGTACGAACTGAATGTTGTTAGACTAGTTTCATGTGTTGATCTGTTTCGGGAAAACTTGGGTGTTCGATTGTTCGATCGAAAAGTTTAACATTTTCTGTTTATCTGGAATGGGATACAATAATTGGAATTCACAATAAGTTATGAGATAACTAAATGAATGTTATAAACATAGCACTTTAGTCTCACTTGATCGGTTGCCACGGAATTTTGATGTGATCAAAAGTCCGTCGCAATCACGTAGCGTACGCGGATACTCGCCGGGTAAACTTAATAGACAGCTTCACTCCATAGCCCCGACCAAGTGACTGTAGGAGAACCTCGTCGCCGAAAGCATCCGTTCGGGTGCTCGCGGTAGCGGTGTTCCGCCTTGGTGCACTTCGTCGACGGTATCAGGGGTGCGGCCGTCTACTTAAGTTTGCGACGAGTATTCGATCAGACTGTCGGGAATCTTGTTGAATTCCCCGACTAGATATTGAAAAGAGTTTTCGATAATGAGACTAAAATGCGGGGTTTATAATTGTTAGGCATGCGATGTCTAAGTAATTCATTTGGTCAGGCATGCGATGTCTGAGGTGGTTGCGGATTCCAACTGTTGTAGTTTTACACTTTCTTTTCTGTGACCGTAAGTGTAATATGTTATATCGCCGGTTTCGTTGCTATATGTCAACGACAATTGGGATGGACATATTTACTTACGTTGATGACATGTGATGTTATGTGTTGCTGGATATGTTATATTGGATCGTCGTGTTTGAATAGCCGGGGGTTTTTATGTGAGATGAGTGTTTTTCATTTTCATTCATGTAAAAACTTGTATGTAATATTCTTTTATTGGGGCGCTTCCAGGTTGCGGGAGTTGTCACCTGTTGTATATTATTTACTTTTCCGCACTAGGATAGACCCAAAGAGGGGAGCACAGGTAACCGGGTTCTAGGGTCTAGTGGGAGACCAACTCGAGGAGTCGAGTCCGGGTCTCCTAACCCTAGAATTGGTAGGGTTGCTTGCCGCTCTCGTAGGGGTCTTGGGGTGTGGGATTGGCTATTCATCACGACCGTGGAATCCGTGTTTTATACTGGCTCGTATTGAAAACACGGACGTCCTAGTATATCCAATATTTCATATGTTTCTTCTGCTGTGTTTTATCTGTGATCATGTGATGTTTCTGTGATGGATATAGTATATAGTATATATGATATATTATATAGACGTTACTTATGTTTTACACCCGCGCTAGCCCTGCCCTGCTCTGCCGTTAGTTACCTAACCTAACGGTGCACGAGGGGACATCGAGGCGAATGCGGATGGCATAAGTGTACGTCATATCTATCTGTGATGTTTAGGTACTTAAATGATGGGATTTCATTAATGTGATTAATGAAAATAAAAAGAAACCTAAGATGTTGTAGAATCGAATTTCAAAAATAAAACAGGTAGCTACAGTTCTTGCTTTGCACAGCGATATATATGATATATCCCGCACCTCATTCGACGAGGAAAGGACCGAGATCCCTTCACCGGGAGTGACTCCTTTAGCAATAACTGGCAGATGCTACACCCTCGGTTTGTCTTTTGATTGCTTTTAAGAGTTTTTGCTTTGCACAGTGATATATATGATATATCCCGCACCTCATTCGACGAGGAAAGGACCGACGATCCCTTCACCGGGAGTGACTCCTTTAGCAAAACTAGAAAAGCCTCAAAAGCACTCCATTTTTTTAAAAAATCATTCGATCCTACAACGATATCAAGTTCATTACGCAATAGGTTTTCAGAAAAACCTGTCGTAGCCCTCCGTCATTTCAGATAAGTGCTGTTTAGTATTCGTGCTGCGTTTGTTGACCTCCGTCAAGGCGCAGTGTGCGGTAGCTAACCAGTATTTATCTGTTTATGCATATGATGCAGATTGAGTTAGGGTAGTCGTGCGGCCTTGTTGACCTCCGTCAAGGGTCGTGCGGGTGGGTTTAATTCGATCAAGAAATGACGGGTTGAACTTGACTAGTAGCCTATGGTTTGTTGACCTCCGTCAAGGTCATAGGGTGCTAGGGGCAAAACATTATCGGGAATTTCAAGTGTTGAAATTTGCAATGAGATTGCATACCTTCTATGAGATAGTTGGATCCCGATACCCGCTGCGAGTAAGTGTTACTCCTGGGAGAGTTTTATACATTACAATTAGCCGATCAAGTAGGTGTCTAGAAAGGTGTCAACGGGGTTACGCCTCTGGGAAAACGAGGTTTACAGTAATTAGGTTCGTGTGAAAGCACGGGGGACCTCCCTCAAAGTACCGACACTGGCCTGGCTGAAAGATTGGCGAACTTGTAGTGTATAATTAATCCCGGCTAGTCTTTCCTTTTAGGGTTTGAAGGAAGATTTGATAAAAAGCAGTGGGAGCCATCCTGATTAGATAAAATAATAACCAATCTATTCTTGACAGAGCGCACGCTGAGTGTTTTCTTCTCTCTCTCTCCTGGTAGCGACCATATCACGCCTTAATCAAGATAATAATACGGATTATTGACCGAACCCGCTTGTTATACTGAGCTGGGGAACGTTGGTCCCGCTCCAACTTATAATTGTTATAAGACAGAGCAGGAAATTGGGGAATACCAGATTTCCCGTGCCGCCCAAACGAAGAGAGTGCATGCTGATGCATCATCTTCGGGTGTGTTCATTATACAGAACTGTTTCTCAGTATCCTTTACGTCCTGGGTATATGATACCGGATCAGGATCCCAGATATGTAATCTGTTACATAGGGCTACAGAAAGGTAGAGAACTGAGAACGGGTGATAAGTTTCATGAGGCAGAAAACGGGGCAAGTGTTGCAGCCAAGTCTGTCGGTCACTGTCATCCTGTATTACAATACATTGATTCTGAACGAATGATATTAGATACCGAACCTGATATACAAAATCATATCTGTCTCTTTATTAGTAAAGAAACGATATAATTTTGTATTGTTGGATAATGTTTTGAACATTTCCTATATCAAAAGTTGATCGGTTCAGGCACGTTATCTAAAAGCATTGATGTTCTAAATCAAACTACAGTTCTTTAGTATACAGAACATACACAAGAGGAAGAGTTCAGAAATGAACGAATCCTTCTTGAGGTATTGTAGACTAGGTCATATCAATGCGACCCGACTGGCTGAGTTACATTTAGATGCATATTTAAATCAGTTTGAATTTACATCTTGTGAAACTCGCCAGTCATGTCACAAAGATAAGATGACCACAGCTCCGTTTACTGGAAACAGAGAAAGAGTTAGTAAACTCTTGGGATGATACATATTGATGTATGTTAGGTCCCCTGTCTACAAATGCCAGGACTGGTTCTTTGTACTTCATTACGTTCTCTGATGATCTTTCGAGTTTCAGACCTATGTTCATGTTGAAACACAAGTCCGAACCTTTTGAGATATTCACAGAATATAAGTTAGAAGTAGAGAACCAAAATACGGGTAAAAGTATTATGTCCTTTGATGTGATCAAGGAGGAGAATACTTGAGCACGGAATTCCTGGATTATTCTAAAGGAGAATGAGATTCTCTCTCAGCATTACTCCTCCGAATACACCATAGCACGATGGTATATCGGGGCGGAGCAATCACACCCTATGTGATATGGTGTGCTCTATGATGAGTACTACTGAGTTACCTATTTCCTTTAGGGAGTTATGCACTTGAGAAGCTGCATACCTATTGAATAAGGTTCAAATCAAATCAGTTGCCTACCACTTCATATGTGATATGATAAGGGAAGAGCCCATCTCTTAAGTTAGTTAAGATTTAGGGTTGTCTGGCCTATGTCTAAAAGCAAAATCCGGACAAGCTCGAGGCAAGGTCTGTTATGTAGAACTGGAAAGGTTCCAGCTATACTAAATACAGCAGATGATTTGATAAAACCAAAGGATTCAGTAGAAACCAACGAACCTCAGCCTCTCCGCCGATCTAGTAGGGTTCCTCACCCACCTGAGAGATACTTCAGTTTCTCTATGACAGTGGGAGCGAGGATTGCATCATGAGATGATGACCCAACTAGTTTCGAGCAGGCCATCAGGAGTAAGACTCTGTAAGAATGGCTGGATGTTTAGCGATCTGAGATGGAATCCTTATACACCAGCAAAGTATGGACTTTAGCTGCAAGATCTGAAGGGTTAAATCCCCATCAGAAGCAAGTATATCTTGAGAAGATTACTTGGTGTAGATGGAAAAGTTGAGACTTTCAAAGCTAGACTTGTTAAAGCTTTTCGTCATCGACCAGGCATGGATCATGATGATACCTTTTCAAGTAGCTATGCTTAAGTCCATCCAGATCCTACTTGTCACGGCTACATACCATGACTGCGATATCTGGTGGTTGGGTGTCTTGACTGCTTTTCTAAATAATGATTTAGAAGAGTGCGTCTGTAAGTACACAGCCAGAGGGCTTCGTAGACAGTGGGAGCAGCGGAAACGTGTGCAAGATGCTTTATAGGATAAAGCAGGCATCGCGGAGTTGGAACGTCTGTTTTGATGAAGTAGTCAAAGAGTTTGACATCATCAAAATGGTAGATGAACCTTGTATAAACAAAAAGGTAGTAGGGAGTATGGTGACAATCCTCGTAGAGTACGTGGATGACATACTGTTGATAGGAAAGGAGTTTCCTATGCTACGCTCGATCAATCTCCGATTATCACTATGATTCTCCATATAGGATCAAAAGTGATACCTACTAAATCCTGGGTTTTGGATCTATGAGATAGATCTAAATGGATGGTAGAATTCTCACTAGATGTAGTGAGACGGTATCAAATGATCCTGAGGAGAATCACTGGAAAGGTTCCAGGGTGATAAAGACGACTGAATGTCAGTCGCAGGCATTGTCTTTACCCTAAGTAAAGGGACGGTATGTTGGAAGAGTTCCAAGCAGGATACCGTGGCATACTAGACGATAAAGGCAGGATACATCGCTACTTAAGATGCTACCAAAGAGGCTGTTTGGGTGTATATAGGTTCATGAGATGAACTATGTTCCTCCCATTGTGTGACAATGGAGTTGTGGCTTATGCCAAGGAACGCCCGTCCCATCAGTGATCCAGACATATTCTAAGGCAGCATCGCCTGATCATGGAGATAGTTGATCTCCAGGGTGATCGAGGTTTGGAGAGTAGACTCAGAGGACAACACAGCGGATCCACTCACAAAGGCCTGTTCCCAGAGAGAGACATTTATGGGATGGTTGAGTATGAGATACTTCAAACCACTGCTACAGATGGCCCTAGTGCAAGTGGGAGATTGTTAGTTATATGTATGCCCTAGAGGCCATTACTGTACATAGGATGTATATTGTAGTGGATGCTGGGACATATATAGGGAGGACTTTCTTGCTCGACATGATAGTATGCTATCTGGTTACCCTTTACCTTAACGTGTATGCTGATTGTCTCTCTGTTACATGTTGGTAAAGCCCTTAGGATCTGTACTTGACTACCTGGACTATGATGCGGATCATACTAGTGGGGACATGGTAGTCCATAAGTACATCCTTCACAGTCCCTAGTCGTGGGTGTATCGAGATGGGGCATCGATAATACCAGAGTAGACTAGCGTGTACCTTCTCGACCCATACAGATGGGCGATGGATGATCCCATATCCATCGGTGTTTGACATCAGAGGAGATATACGGGTGCTCAGTAGAGACTGGGTACACTGGACGGACTCGCCGAGAACTCCCAGATGGTATTATACCTCACGTCAGATGGCAGTTCTCTGGTGACACTGGTACAGAGTAGTCTGTTGACCCGAGATCGTCATAGAGTCTTGTGTGGTTCCCACTGTGCTTTGATTTCCATCTTACCACGTCCAAGAGGGCGTGCAAAACGGTGGTTTTTGGGTACAGTCCCGAGTCACATGGAGGCAATGAGCGATAGGAGGGGATTCGTCTCTCCCGGTATAGGGAGTTGATGTTGCGCTGTGTTCGATTGGCTATAACAAGAAATCCCTGGCCAGGGTTGCTGAGATTTACTGGTAAGTGTTACCAGTAGTTTCTCGAACAGTTATAGACCTCATATCGACACGACTTATTGAGCTACTGGGGTCTGACGTTTACCACCCCTAGGCGAGATATGCGACATATCAGACGATCAGACCGGACTGTACGGTAGTGTTACTGGTCGGATTCACTGGAGTGTGAGCGGGCTTGCTCGTCGATCTTCAGATCGCTCAATACCCGGGTGGCCGTTACGTTTAGCAGACCGCTTGCGGCTTGTGGATGTTTGATATGATCATCATCCGCTGCCGGCGTATTGACGAGTCTTTAGAGTCCTACACAGAGGTTTCCTGGCTCAAGCGAAACGAAATAGGAGCGCATATGAGATATGTGCGGGACCGAGAATAATGCGTGTATGTGATACCGTATTCTATTCTCGCGATATATATATCGAATGGTTGTATGCGATATAACCTAGTTATCGATTCAAACGTTGATTCGATAAGCCGATATATTAGATACCAGTCGGTTATGTGCGCATGACCGGATCATTGAATCAAGTGTTGATTTAATGATTTAATGTATAATTATATATTTGATATATTACTTTACATTAACTAGTATCGGTTCACTTTAGACGGATTTTCTCACTTGGTTCGTGCGCATTGCATATGCGATATGTTTTTGTGCACTTGATTGTATCATGTTTGATGATGCAAGTCAAGCTAGGGTTCAAGTGTAAAGATTAAACCTTGGTTAATGAAATGGTTAGGGTTTATTATTCATTATTCATTTATCTTATTTAATTATCTTTTTATTTTTGATAAATGAATAAAAGAAAAGAGAAAAGAATGGTTGCTAGATTTGGAGTTTAGTTGAAACTTCATGAAGATTTGATAAAGTCAACCATACTTATCTCAACCTTAACCCTAACCATTCTCACTAACCATGATTCATTCTCTACACTTGACCATGGTTAATATTATGATAAGAATTCATTTTCTTTTCATTTTCTATTAACTTATCATAATGTTTTTCTTCTTCTTCTTCATTCTTCAAGTGAAGAAAAGCAAAGTCCATCAATGGTGATTGTTGGATATGAGTGAGAAATCCAATTCTAAAGTTAACCCAATTCCTATTTCTTCATCCTCTACCTCTTGCCAAGTAGTAGAGTGTGTTTCCTTCACAAGATTTTAGGGTTTGGTGAAGGTGGAGCTTGATTCATCGATGCCTCGACGTAGATCATCTTCGGCATGGACATCGACGACCTAGCTTGCCCATTCTCCGACGAAGCCGATCCTAGAGCCCAGATTCGTTTTGGACAGCGGAGAGGACCTCGTTGCGGAGCTATGGAGGTGGAGCACCGGATCTACAAAGGTTGTATTTCCGTATTTTATATAGTTAACTGTTAACTAGTTCTTGTTCGCCTAGATATCTAGCAAACGATCCGTACTTTAGGGTTTGTAGGCACCATAATTTTTGAAATTGCCATGGTTGATGGCTTGGGAGACCTCACTAGAGTGCCTAGGAACCCTGCAGGAGACAGGTTTAGATCCCTATCACCTAAGGCTTTTCAATTTTATGGGCCGTAAGGGTCCCATAAAAGCATTTTCTCCCTAGTCGTAAGGATCCCGTAGGTGCATTTTCTCCTTAGGAGTCGTGAGGACCCCTAAGTGTGTTTTTCCTTTGTGAGTCGTAAGGATCCCACGAAAGTTTGTTCTCCTCATGCATCGTGAGGACACATGAGTGGGTCTTCCTAATGGAGCATAATTCCAAGGGCGGAGACCAGCCGCGTAACTGTTGATTACGGTGGGGCATGGGTATGACGAGAATTATTTAAGCCCGTGGATTGTATACGGTAGTCAATTTGGGGACTGGCCGTAGGGCTGGGAGAATTTTGAGAAATTAGATTTTGGTTGGCGTCTGCATCGCTGCACTGGAATATAGTACCAGGAGCAACCCATCATTGGCCGTTTTTTTTTGTTTTTGTATTTTTTTTGTTTTACCACGATTGCTCTATCATTTCATCTTTTCTTATCGCGAAGGTCGCGATTGCCTCATCATTTCGGCTTTTATTCGCGGTTGCCCTATCATTTCGGCTTTATTTTTCATCTTTATTTTACTCGCTGATTTTTATTGCGAGTTGCCCCATCATTTCGGATTTTCTTTTTTATTTATTTATTTACACACATTTTTTTTTACATCTCCAGTTTAACGACTTAGGGGTCGACTGTTCCTAGTTTAATGACGTGGTGGTCGACTGTTCCCAGTTTAATGACGTGGTGGTCGACTGTTTTCAGAGAAAGGCAGATGTCTGAGAGAATCAGTTTCATGAAAAACTTCGGTCTCCATTTGAATGAAATTGGCGGTCGCAGCTGGACTGTTTGTTAACACGCCTTTAAACAGTTCTATCTCTCTTGCCTTTTATTTCTTTTCGACCTAATCTTTGAAGACAAAATAGTTCTCAATGGCATGACTTATCACTCTGTGATAGGGGCAGTATTTGGGGTCGTCGGTCATATTCGCTTCCTTCGGTCTTTTTGACTCTGGCAGTTGTAGACCGTTCCTTAGGGCGTCTTTGAATATTTTACGGATTTTGTCCCTTATGAAAGAATAGACCTTATCCAGCTTCTCTTTCAGTGGAGATTCTCCTCCCTCTCTGAACACTGGCTTCCGAGGCTGGTTGGCATTAGGCCCACTCAACCCTTGCTTATTTCGGTTAGCCGAGGTATTGAAAGATTCAGAATCGTCGGAATTTCCGCCTTTGCGATTATCGTCCTTTCGGTTTCTCCAGGATCTATTGTTATTTTAGGAATCCGAGGAGGACTCCTGCTTTGAGCGCTCCAGTATCTGAACTTTCCTGGTCAGCTCTTAGAATGTTTTGAGACCCGCGGTGCATAGAAACGGGGCCATCCAATTGTTGAGATTTCCGATGAAGAGACTGACAGATTGGTCCTGCTCTATTGGCGGTTCGCATTTGACGGAGAGATTGCGCTATCGGGTTATAAAATCCGTGCTGCTTTCGTTGTTCTTTGGCTTTGTCCTTATGAGGTCGGCGATGGTGATCTTATCGCTAACGCTCATGAACCTCTGCCGAAACAGAAACTCCATTTGGACAAAAGTTGTGACGGAGCCATCCGGTATGCTCGCGTACCAGTCGAAAGCAACACCGGCCAAGCTATTAACGAACTGGCGGAGGAGAAGCGCATCATTGCCCCCAGTATTCCCGCATGAGGCTTTAAAGTGGGCGATGTGCTGATTCGCATTTCCCGTCCCATCGAATCTTCTGAATTTGGGGATGACATAGCCGTTAGGAAATTCTACCAGATCATACTGAGCAGGATATGGTCTCCCACTACTGCTAATATCTTTTTGTTCTTCGACTTCGGCCACCAATATTTTGACTTTCTTGGCAACCAAATCCATGATTTGATCTTGAGTTAGCGGGCTACTGTCATCGGTAGCCAAGACATTTCCTGAGATAGGATGCGACTGGCTTTCGTGCGGTCCGCCCACCTTTGGATTTGAGGGAATAGGCGTCGGCTGTCTCGAGACACTGTTTCCCGATTCATGAGTAGAACCCTGCGCTTGATTGGGCGGCTGAGATCCAAGTTGGGCCGTAAGTCGTAAGACGAAATTTGTCAAGTCGTCGATCTTTGAGTAGAGCTTGGCCATCTCCTTGTCTTTGCTTCTGAGCTGTTTTCGGAGCTCTTGGAGAAATTACTGCTCTGCGGTCTTAAGATGGAAAGTTGGCTCATCTTCGCTTTCCGAGCCCGACTCCTCATGAACTGAGGACTCTCTCTGCCTATCAGCCTCACTGGGAGGATATTCATAACCCTCCGGAGGATGCTGGTCTTGAGAAGTGACAGCTATATTCACACCAGGTTGGATTTGAGATATGGTGGCCCCATCCTTGCTTTTGCTGCGAAGGTTGTCGCTGGGATGCGTGCCCACCATATAGACGGTGTGGATAACACATTCAGCCATCCTTTCATCACTGGTAGCTGGTTTCGAGGAGCGGTCCGGGCTTTGTAAATTCATAAATTTTATCATATCCAGAGCCCTAGCCCTTTTGTTGGTTCTGTATCTGAGTCGCTTCTGCCTCAGCTTCTCTGCCTTGAGCGCTAAGCAGGTTTCTGCTCTCCGGGAAGCTGCCATAGACTGAGTGATGGGGAGCTTAGAGAAGATACCCAATTAAGCAGTTGTCAGGGGCATCGCCGGAGCTTGCTCGAGACGCCCTGTTGCTTTATTGGTGTTGATGGCCTTGCCCCCAGCTGGGGCTAAGGAGAGTCGTTCAAATACCGACTTGCGTTTGAGTTGGGGCGCCTTAGAGACCACCACATTTGGCCTCTTGCCTTTCGAGACCGGTTTGTCCGTCACCGGGGCTTGAGGAGCTGGGATGGTGTTAGCTAACACAAACAGAATAGAGCCAAATGATAGCGGCGGCTCCTCCCATTGTCGCCCGAGGCTGGCCGGAAGGACCGTCCTGAAGTCTATCTTCATCGTGTAGGAGACGGGAGCCGTGCTGAGAGCTGAGTTCATCTTTGGAGACATTGTTGAAAAGTGATTGCTTGAAAACCTGCATGAAAAAGCATTATTTTAGTATAAATATTGTTGCGCCACGGCAGCGCCCCGGCCGTCTTACTCGAGGCCAAAATGCGGAATCAAAAATTTTTTCCTTACTCGGAAACCGGCGCTACCGCGGACAAAGAAAACCCGGATCGTTTACCATTAACCTAATGCTAGCTAACTAGAGAGGGGGTGAGAAGTATACCGAGTGATCCGAGTCCTCCGGTCTTCTCGTCATCGTCCCGATCTCCCGCGGAAAGTGTTGCCTCCACATCGTCGCCTCCTCACCGGAAAGGGCACCACATCGCCTTCTTCTTTTACGGGCTCCCGCCTCAATACCGAGGCAACTCGCGCATGAAGCCGGCAACTCGACATGCTCAAGATGTGCTGTAGAATGTGTAGTAGATTGTCTCACTTGGGTTTGTTGCCATTTGTGGATGATGGAGGAAATGAGATTAGAAAAATGGTGCTTGCATTTTTCTAGCATGAATGAGATCAAGAAATGAAACTCAAGCTCTCTTCTTCTTCTTCTTCTCTCTTTCTTTTTTCTCTCTTGAAAAAACTTATCCTCTAGTAAGCATAAGAATGGTGGAGGTAGATAATATGAAGCATGAAGGGAGGTTAGTATAGGGTAAAGGAAGTGGTGACCACATCAAGACATAATCATCACAAACTCACATCAACTCTAATCCACATCTTATCTTCATAAAGCATGAAATGAATGGTATCTAAAAAGGTTATCATAATAAATCATTTGCAAGAAAAACCTCCACAAAGTGTTATTTGCAAAACTGCAAATAACCCCCTCCATCAGAAAAGTCCGGCCGGGAAAGAACAAAGGAAAACCGGCCGGAACGGAATGCAAACTGGCAACTCCAGAAAACTGGTCCCGTAATAAATTACAGGAAAACCCCAATACTGTGCATACACACCCGCATCTGTATTCCGACCGGATACAAATGCAATGAGACAAAATCTACACTGTACTAGACTAGGACCGGCTTAAGCCAAAGCCGGCTAGTAAAATCCGTTCGATCCTGATCCGTGCAATACCGCACGTATCTGATCGAACCCTGCCATATAACTATACGGCCACTAGTACAAAACTGTCCGATCCTGATCCGTGCAATACCGCACGTATCTGATCGGACCCTGCCATATCTCCATACGGCCTCTACAGCGTTTCGCCCGAAAGCTTGAGTAACTGTAAGTGTGGTGGACTCTAAAGACTCGTCAATACTATGGCTGTGGATTTAACCACTAGCACGTCAGAGGTATAAGCCAATACGTGACGGGCCACCAGCTATTGACCAAAAGGGACGTCGATGAGCGAACTCATCCTGACACCCTACTGAGCCTGTCAGTGACAATATCCGTACAGTCCGGTCCGTTCGTCTATGAGTATCGCATGGCGGGCCTAGGGGGTTGGTGAAAGTCAGACCCCCAAAAGCGGTACAAGTCGTGTCGGAGCGTAGCCCAGAACGCCCTGAGATACTACTGGAATACCTACCAGTAAATCTCCTGCCTCGGCCGAGGGCTTTGCGTAATGGCTCTCCTAGACACAGCGCAACCTCACCCCCAATACCGGGAGAGACGAACCCCTGCAGATCCGCTCACTGCCTCCATGTGGCTCGGGACTGTACCCAACTAAAACCTGTTTGCACGACTCCTTTGAGCCGTGGTAGGGTAGTAATCAAAGCACAGTGGGAACTCACACGAGACAAATGACGATCCTCAGGTCGATGAACTAACCTGTACACATGTCACCAGGGAACTGCTATCTGACGTCTGGTATAAGACCAACTAGCAGGTTCCCGGCGAGTCCTGTCCGGTGTACTCATAACCCAATGAGCACCTGTATACATCTTAGGTGAACCAACTTACACCAGTGGCTTGTGAGACCGGCCACCGCCCCTCGTCGGGGTCTCGACTGTATACACTAGTCTACTAATGGAGTATCGATGCCCTGTCTCGAAACTCCTACGACTAGGGACCTTTTAAGGATGTGCTTATAGACTACCAGCTCCCACGTATATGATCGCCATCATACTGCTGGTAGTCAAGCAAGAATCCTAGGGGCTCTATCAACGTGTAATAGCGACATGTCAGGTCACCTAAAGCAGTACACGATGATAAAGATAAACCAGATAGCATACTATCATCTCGAGTAAGACTGTCCTACCGGGATAGGTCCTCCCTCAATCATTGCAATCACGTGCCTGTGATCCAATAATTGACTCTGAGGGCACTATCTCCAACAATCTCCCACTTGCACTCAAGGCTAATTATTGCGATGTCGCATACTCACAGCCCGTGTGATACCGAACACCCAACTCCTCTACAAGTCAGTCTCACAAAGCTCGTCTGCGAGACTATTGCGTTCGAGGAATAGCCTCAGTGAGTGGATCCGCTGTGAAGTTTCTTTCTATGTCTCTCTATATCTCAAGTTCGCGGAGAAAGCCATCTCCCGAAATGAGCAATACCTGTCTTAGAACGTCTGGATGTCTGATGGGACCTAGCTCATAAATGAACTTCAAATCCAAACTTCTTAGACTGTATCGTCAACCGAACTTAATCAGTATCCTGCGCCAAGCCTCCCTCAGTATTGCCTTGGACCACCTGTCCAAAATACTGCCCCTCGTCAGAAGGAAAACTATAACTCTGACAACCTCCTTGTCGTCCATGTCACCTTGGAAGCCTGGAATGATAACTGTCTCCCAAATGAGGCTGTCGTTATCATATCCCTAGAACATTCACTTATGTTCTAACACTGCTTCCGACTGTTTCTCCAGGATTGGATCAATATCATCTTATTGCATCTAGTGCAAGAACAACATCTGGTGTGGTACTTGACATCTCATGATTGACTCAATTGCCTAAGCAAGTGATCTGCCAATCATGAGTATCCCTCTCCCCTTTAGTCTATAAGACACCTTTAGAGAGGGTGAATCCATCAACTGCAGGTGTACTACCGTGTCAGGAGTCGTCCATTCTAAATACTCATAGAATGCTGTCAAGATACCCAGATTGGGAAACCACCCAAATCTAGATCTAAAACCATAGATCTAGTAACCAGTATGTCTGATATAATATCCAAGTCCCTTGTGGAGAAACTGCTGTGTGACGACCAAAATATAACCGATCGTAGTATAGGAATATCACTTCCTACTACCTTCTCAACAGATCCATCCCCTATTCTGATGACGTCAAACCTATGACTGTCACATCAGAAATAGATGATCTATCTCCGCTACATCTGCTTTAGTCTATAAATAGACATAAGCCTGATGTCCACCAATGCTTCCGCTGCTCCCACTGACTACGACAACCCTCTGGCAGAGTCATATAGACGTGCACTTCTAAAGCTAGTTTAGAACGACGCTATACTCATCCTCCTGCCGGGTCTCGCAGCCTGGAACAACAACAATGGCAAGTGTGGGTAAACAAGAACTTCCCTGTCACCGTCCTTGAGGCTACCGGAGTACCTCTCGGGTGCCTGAAGTTACCCACCTTATCTGCGGAGTGGCCAATGGAATGTCAAATCAGATTGAATCTTTAGGTTCCTTATCAAATCTTCAGTAATCGTTTGTGGTTCTGGAATCACTTCCAGTTCTACCATACTCCCACTACTGTTTTCTGAAAAATCCATTTCTTTTAAAAATGTGGCGAGTCAAGAACAATATCACTATTGATCTTCCAGATGGTAGAAAGTCAACCCTCGTCATAGCCTGGGTCAACCCACAAACAGCCATTACAGAAACGTGCCTTGAGTTATCCGGAGTCTGGTTTTAAGCATAAGCCGGACATCTCCCCGTACCTTAACATCGTTAAGATATGAACTGTTCTATATCCAATATAGAACCAGAGGCACTGATTCAATTGAACCAGATTCAAATCATGCAACTATCTCCAGTGCATGTCAACTAAATGGAAGGAGGTCGATCAGCGTTACTCAACTTAGGAATGCTTCCAATTATGAGTAACCTGAAAGAGAAGCAATCTGTCTTCATCATTACTATCAACTGAATATCATACACAAGTATCTACATCTTCAATCTCTTTGAAGAATCCCGATACTTGCTACACCTGGTACTCTACTCTATTCAAATACCTATAACTCCTCAAAACTTAGACCCTGTGTTTCCACGAAACAGCTGTCTAAAATCTAGAGAAGTCATAAGTAAACCGAATATAGTACGAGGACCAACCCCTCTGTCCTGATGGACACTGGACAACATACAATACTCTGTATAAGTCCGCTGAGTCTAACAACTCTTTCACTGTGTGTCGTAGGTTGAAAACTGTACTTGTGGTTAAGAAGAATTACACCGCTGTTTAATGCTCCTTACCTAACCATCCACTGATATAGGTAAATGTCATAGACATAATATCAAAAGGTATATCTCACTCTATGAAAATAGACGTACAGATATATCAATTTGAAATTGGTGCACAACATCGGATATTCAAAACCAAATATCTGCCGACCGGCAATCAACCCAGGTGACTTCCTCAAATATCACCGATTACAACGAATCCCGATATAATGAGGATGATCACCCAATTCCCAATAACTTACTCCCACTCATCATCTGTAAAACCATACAGATGTGAGAATCCAACCTGGTAAATACATACCCTGGAGTAAGTGTCTAATCGGGAAATCAGTTTTCTATTAACAGTACACAGTGAAACTGAAACATTGAAATGTTTCGTCGGGGTATCCTGGTATTCCTAGTAATGCCTCTTCCATTATCCAGATTCACAACTGTAACCGTATAATTCTTTGCCACCTCTCCAAATCCCTTTATATGTCTTTAGTCATTACCGTCTGCACACCCCTTTAGGCCAAATGGTTTTCTTCCTTCCCCACCGTTCGGCACCAGCCTATGGTTTGGAAGAAGACTATCCAAAAGGCATAAAGGGTGTACTGTCCCAATCCTAGGAACACTCGCAATGCGAGAGAAGGTGAAGATGAAAGACACCTGAATGTACTTAATTCCTATTTCTCCTGAACCAGAATCCATCCCCGAACTGGAACAAGTTCCTTTCGAGTTCGTATATAACCATACGATGGATTATCCAATAAAATGGGATCTTCGTAGTGATACGGAGTGTTCTGGAGAAATACAAAGGTGATTTAGGATTGGCGAAGAAATACTTGGTTTGGTCGTGAATATCAGTCGCAATTTACTTTGCCCTCCTACTAATCCCTTGCTTTGTCTTAACTTAATACCTTCTGTACACCGTTTAGGCTAACTGGTTTTCTTCATTCCCTACCGGTCGGCACCAGCCTATGGTTTGGAAGAAGACTATCCAATTTGCGTAATAGGTGTACTACTCCTAAACCAAGGAGTACTCGCAACCTGAGAGAAGGTGAAAAGAAAAGACAACTGAATAGTCCTATTCGTTTTCTCCAGAACCAGAAACCATCCTCGAAGTCCTTCGAGTTCGTATCTAACCATACGATGGTTTTGTCCAATGGAAGTGGACGTTCGTAGTAATACGGGGTGTCCTGGAGAAAAGGGTAAAAGTAGGAGTGGCAATGAGGTCTGCAACTCTGACAATCCAAAAAGCCAGTGTTAAGAAGGTTCGGTCAACTTAGTCACTGAGTCATAGTCCAGGGTCGGGTCAATGGTCGCTGCCAGAGAGAGAGAAAAGAAACACTCAGCGTGCACTCTACCCTAGATCAGAATGGTTACCACTTTGTCTAATCTGGAAACCTCCCACTGTACCTCAAATTCTCCTCCAAACCTGAAAGAAGAATTAGTCGGGGTCACCCGAGGAGTAAACCAACTCATCAGTGGGAATCGGGATCCAACTATCATCGCATGATAACGTGACGGAATCCACTCACGTCACCACACTCCAGAAGGTATGCGCATACCTGGCAAGTTTCAGTTCTTTTGAAACTCCCGATGTGATTTTTACCCCTAGGACCCAAGTGACCTTGACTGAGCCAACATATCAAAGGATCCTAGTCAAGTTCAACCCGTCATTATCTTGATTGCATTAGACCCACCCGCACGAGTCCTTGACTGAGCCAAAATGACCGTACGACTGTCCTAACCAATCACATATCCATGCAACAGAAAAGCACTACATAGCTACCGAACACTACGCCTCGGCTGAGCACGACATACGCAGCACGAATACTAAGTAATACTAATCTGAAATGACGGAGGGCTACGACTGGTTTTTGGCGAAAAACCTTTAACGTAATGAACTTGATATCGTTGAAGGAACTGCATAACCTTTTAGAAAATATAGTGACGAAAACCTTTACTAAAGAGGTCACTCCCGGTGAAGGGATCTCGGCTCTTTCCCCGTAGAATGAGGTGCAGGATATTCCAACTGAATACCACGATGCAAAGCAAAAGTAATCGGCTATAGTGAAGTTAATGCCCTGACGCAAACTTCTGTCCAAGGGGTCACTCCCGGTGAAGGGATCTCGGCCCTTGCCTCGTCGACTGAGGAGCAGGATATTCCAAATGAATACCACGATGCAAAACAAAAGTGAACGTCCTTGCAATAACAGCTTTTTGAAAAATGTTCCAACAACATCAGATTAGGTTTGTTTATCTTGCATTGATCCGAATCAATGCAGTCCCATCAATTGATCACACCATAAAGAACGAAAATATACTGACGTACGTATATGCCATCCGCATTCGCCACTGGGTCCCGTCATCACCCGTTAGGTTAGCTAACTAACGGCAGAGCGGGGACTGGACTAGCGCGGATGTAAAACATATACAACATCTACTAATATATATACCAATATATAGTATTTCGCTCAAGGCGTGAATAAAAAGCAACATCACAGAAATGTACAGCATCACAGAACAATACAGATATCTGGAAGCCCCGGGTTTCACAGAGCCGCTGCTGAAACCCGACGTTCCCCTGGTCGTGTGGATAGCCTGTGCAATGAAATCCTAGACCCCTACGGGCGCGGCAAGTCACCCGCCAAAACCTGAAGCGAGGCAGCCCCCTTCAGTACCGTGAATGGACCACCCAGCACTTCACGGAATCCGGTAACTTGGGCACCCCTCCTGGGTCAACCTGTACCCCCTACGAGTGCGGCGGATAGCCCGCCAATCCTGGACTGAAGCCCCCTCCGTCTCAATGCCCTGAGATGCGGGCCCGTTGCCCTCCAGAACCCGGCTATCCGTGCACCCCACCGCGGGGCAAACCTAGTACAGAAAATAAAATATACATACACCGGGTACATCGACCGCAACCAGGTCGTGCCCCAAAAGAATAATACAAACAGGCAGTGACGGCAGTCCACATGTCGGACGCTCGCCCCGCAATAACAAATGTACATAAAACAACAAAGCTGTACTAGCATTGCATCCAGGCTATCCCCCACGACCGATCCGCAACATCACAGCATAAACATAGAACATCAACGTGAAAGTCACGTTCGCAAATCCGTCTAACCGGGCTATAGCAGTTAGACCGGATTTACCGATCGAGTGACATTCACGGTCGCAGATATAATGTAAATACTGTGAAATAATGTGTTTAGGATTTTCCGATTGATCAAACAATTAACAAGTGGGCCCCAAAGAAAACTGTAGCACTCACAGAAATAATTGGCCCAATTTTAATATTCCAAAACCCCTAATTTAAGCCCAGAAGCCCACTGGAAAAACACGAAGCATTGACCTCACCAACCTGCGGCGGAAGGGCGGCAGAAATGGGGTTTGTGCCGCGCTTCCGCGCTCGAGGTAAGGGATCAATGTCTCGTTTTTTCTCAGAGTTCTTAGAACTCCCTGCACATCTTTCTGAGACCACCTGAAAAATTTTTAGACTTCAAAAAATTTCAACAGAAACTGATGTGAAGGAAAAATACGGTTTTTTGGAAATTTTGGTCGATCGGAAACGCAAACACATCAAACGAAGCTAGGTTAGGTTAATGGCCTGGCTCTGATACCATGTTGCGCCACGGCAGCGCCCCGGCCGTCTTACTCGAGGCCAAAATGCGGAATCAAAAATTTTTTCCTTACTCGGAAACCGGCGCTACCGCGGACAAAGAAAACCCGGATCGTTTACCATTAACCTAATGCTAGCTAACTAGAGAGGGGGTGAGAAGTATACCGAGTGATCCGAGTCCTCCGGTCTTCTCGTCATCGTCCCGATCTCCCGCGGAAAGTGTTGCCTCCACATCGTCGCCTCCTCACCGGAAAGGGCACCACATCGCCTTCTTCTTTTACGGGCTCCCGCCTCAATACCGAGGCAACTCGCGCATGAAGCCGGCAACTCGACATGCTCAAGATGTGCTGTAGAATGTGTAGTAGATTGTCTCACTTGGGTTTGTTGCCATTTGTGGATGATGGAGGAAATGAGATTAGAAAAATGGTGCTTGCATTTTTCTAGCATGAATGAGATCAAGAAATGAAACTCAAGCTCTCTTCTTCTTCTTCTTCTCTCTTTCTTTTTTCTCTCTTGAAAAAACTTATCCTCTAGTAAGCATAAGAATGGTGGAGGTAGATAATATGAAGCATGAAGGGAGGTTAGTGTAGGGTAAAGGAAGTGGTGACCACATCAAGACATAATCATCACAAACTCACATCAACTCTAATCCACATCTTATCTTCATAAAGCATGAAATGAATGGTATCTAAAAAGGTTATCATAATAAATCATTTGCAAGAAAAACCTCCACAAAGTGTTATTTGCAAAACTGCAAATAACCCCCTCCATCAGAAAAGTCCGGCCGGGAAAGAACAAAGGAAAACCGGCCGGAACGGAATGCAAACTGGCAACTCCAGAAAACTGGTCCCGTAATAAATTACAGGAAAACCCCAATACTGTGCATACACACCCGCATCTGTATTCCGACCGGATACAAATGCAATGAGACAAAATCTACACTGTACTAGACTAGGACCGGCTTAAGCCAAAGCCGGCTAGTAAAATCCGTTCGATCCTGATCCGTGCAATACCGCACGTATCTGATCGAACCCTGCCATATAACTATACGGCCACTAGTACAAAACTGTCCGATCCTGATCCGTGCAATACCGCACGTATCTGATCGGACCCTGCCATATCTCCATACGGCCTCTACAGCGTTTCGCCCGAAAGCTTGAGTAACTGTAAGTGTGGTGGACTCTAAAGACTCGTCAATACTATGGCTGTGGATTTAACCACTAGCACGTCAGAGGTATAAGCCAATACGTGACGGGCCACCAGCTATTGACCAAAAGGGACGTCGATGAGCGAACTCATCCTGACACCCTACTGAGCCTGTCAGTGACAATATCCGTACAGTCCGGTCCGTTCGTCTATGAGTATCGCATGGCGGGCCTAGGGGGTTGGTGAAAGTCAGACCCCCAAAAGCGGTACAAGTCGTGTCGGAGCGTAGCCCAGAACGCCCTGAGATACTACTGGAATACCTACCAGTAAATCTCCTGCCTCGGCCGAGGGCTTTGCGTAATGGCTCTCCTAGACACAGCGCGACCTCACCCCCAATACCGGGAGAGACGAACCCCTGCAGATCCGCTCACTGCCTCCATGTGGCTCGGGACTGTACCCAACTAAAACCTGTTTGCACGACTCCTTTGAGCCGTGGTAGGGTAGTAATCAAAGCACAGTGGGAACTCACACGAGACAAATGACGATCCTCAGGTCGATGAACTAACCTGTACACATGTCACCAGGGAACTGCTATCTGACGTCTGGTATAAGACCAACTAGCAGGTTCCCGGCGAGTCCTGTCCGGTGTACTCATAACCCAATGAGCACCTGTATACATCTTAGGTGAACCAACTTACACCAGTGGCTTGTGAGACCGGCCACCGCCCCTCGTCGGGGTCTCGACTGTATACACTAGTCTACTAATGGAGTATCGATGCCCTGTCTCGAAACTCCTACGACTAGGGACCTTTTAAGGATGTGCTTATAGACTACCAGCTCCCACGTATATGATCGCCATCATACTGCTGGTAGTCAAGCAAGAATCCTAGGGGCTCTATCAACGTGTAATAGCGACATGTCAGGTCACCTAAAGCAGTACACGATGATAAAGATAAACCAGATAGCATACTATCATCTCGAGTAAGACTGTCCTACCGGGATAGGTCCTCCCTCAATCATTGCAATCACGTGCCTGTGATCCAATAATTGACTCTGAGGGCACTATCTCCAACAAATATAGGTATGTATATTGATTAAGTTCACATGAACGTTTAACCCGAAATATGGGAGGATAGATAGGTCACACTGGGCGTGCCAGAATCTGTACGGTGTTTTTCGTCACCCCATTGAGATGGGAATACGCGCGCGCTTGTCAGGTGTACTACAAATTTCCCCTGTTTAGGGTAGGCTAGGGTTTATTGATTGTGGGGATCCGAATCTCCGGCAGCCGTGGACTAAGCTGCCGTTAATTACTCCTCGCCTTTGGAGCGAGATAACCTCCGATTGACGGGTTAAACTGGTCATGCGGACTAAATATCCAGTGGTGTGTTTTGGAGGGGTTTTGGATATATCGGGGGCCCCGCAGAGTTTTTACGGGGGTCCCGCTACCCGGATAGCGGGCTGGGGGTCAAGGGGGCTAGCAACCCACTTGCGGGGTGCGGGGCAGCGCCTTGTTAGAAATTTTTTTTCTAACAGGGACAGTGTCGTGGACTATGTGTGTGTGTGTATATGTATATATACATATATAAAAAAAGGGAAAGAGCATCCAAAGGATGCGTTGGAAAAAGCGCCAGCGCTTTGGATGCTCGCGCTTTGAGCGTAAGGGCGCTAGCGCCCCACATGCCAGGCACGTGGGCGCTCGGGCGCGAGCGCTTTGGACGCTGGCGCTTTGAGCACCAGAGTGCTAGCTCCTCACGTACCAGGCACGCGGGCACTCGGGTGCTAGCGCTTTGGGCGCTAGCGCTCTGAGCGCAAGAGCGCTAGCGCCTTATGTGTCAGGCACATGGGCGCTCGGGCGCTAGTGCTCTGAGCACTAGCGCTCTGAGCACAAGAGCGCTAGCGCCCCAAGTGCCAGGCACGTGGGCGCTCGGGTGCTAGCGCTTTGGACGCTAGCGTCCTGAGCGCAAGAGCGCTAGCGCTTTGAGCGCTAGCACCCCACGTGCAAGGCACGTGGGCGCTCGGGAGGCAAAAGGGACTTGGTCCCTGCAATGGGAGTTGTACTCCCAAAAAAGAGCACTTATTATTTTGTATATATGTATATGTATGAGGAGTTAAACTACTAGGATATTTTGAAGCTGATGAAGGGGGTTCTCCCCTTGAGACCTGGGTCTTCCTTAAAGTGGGGTTTCTGGAGATGGGTCTCCTTCTTCTTCCTGTCGTTTGGCCAGATCTTGGAAAAGGGGGGAGACTTAAAATTCTCCCCCTTTTGAGATTTAATGGCAGATCCAAGTTCCCCTTTGTGGGTTTTGTGGTGAAAAACTATTTAGTTTTGGAAAAGGAAGAGTAAAACTCTTGATTTAATTCAAAAGAAAGAAGAAGGTTTTAGAACCTTGAGGAAGGAGAAAGAGGCACAGGCCCTAATTTTTGGGAATGAAAAGTGTCCCTTTTATTCATCATCATGTTGCCTTATATAGGCTTACAAATTTACATATAGCCCCTTGGGATTTACAAAATGGCATTTTGCCCATCCCATGTCTCATGTGCTATTTCTTTTTGCACATAAGCCATGGGCTTACAAAAATTTGGCTTTATGCCTATTTTATTTACATTCATGCATAAAAAATTACATAAAAATTATTTATTACATGATCTATATTTTGGCATGGAGGAGGCTGGCCGCGGGCTCGACTTGGGCATGGGCCTGCTTGACCTGGGCTTGAGCCCACCTGGCTTAGGGTTGACCTTGACTTTGACTAAGTCAACCAGGGCGCAAATTTTGACCCCAACAGTATGTATGTATATGTATGTATACACACACACATAGGTATGGGACTGTGTGTGTGTGTGTACACACACACACACGTATACATATACATGGATGATGAGGATAGTATATGGTGTTTGGAGATGAGTCGATGAGATTGGGCATGATACCACGAGATCGGTGATATGACATGGTTCGTATTATGAGATAGGACATAAGTATTATAGCAGGTCTTTAGGCGATGTGTTTTCATACACACGTATATATATTTATATATTGATGGTATCAGAATGTACTAGACTTAAATCAGTACCCTTATACAGGATATGATGATAAGGATACCGGATGAATAATGAGATAATGTGATTTTGACCTGTACCCAGATTTGGGGATGCCGTACGATGGATTTACCGTGCGAGCTATATTTATGATGATAGATCCGCACTCTTGACTCGAGGATATCATGTTATATATTGTATCGTATGTGATACTATTGAGGCGGGATCACCAACTATTATATGTTATATATATAGACTCAGATTTAGGTGGTTTCCTTACCTTTTCGATTAGCCTATTAGTTTAGTCCTGTAGATTACTTGTAGATTTTAGACTAGACTCGAGTCATACCTATTTCAAAACTAACGAATCGTTAGTATTTTAAGGACAGGATAAGAGATTCTACGGATATTTCAAAGGATGTACCTTTTCTTAAAAACACTGTAATCCCTATTTACTAAACACTACGATTCGTGTTATTTCAAATGTCAAGACTGTATGACTCATGTATAGAAATGTATATTCCTTATTGCTGCGTTTACCATTCATTTTTCCGCATATTCTATTATTCGCATTGCATTGCATGCTTATTTGTGCTTTAGTAATTATTATGAAACCCATGATGTCAGGACACCAGCACCATTACCGATGCTGTGTATGCTCCACGTATACTTGCTTGCCGGCTCACACACATCATCATCGGTAATTGCCATGTCACGTACACATTAGAAAATACTACTTCATTAGTCTAAAATGTTAGCTGATAGTTTCGATATGGTACTAGTGAGCTTGCTTTTATATGATAGCTTAGACATTGCATTTTTTACTGTGATTTTCATGCATATTTATATATTGATTTTCCATGACATTATGGGCCAGTCCGGATTGCCGGAGCCCAATATTATGAAATTCATTGTTTATTTACCCTCGAGATTTGGATTTCGGATTTCCATGAGATTTCTGGATTTGGAGAAAACACAAGGATTTTATAAACTGATTACCATTTCAAAATGAAAGTTGTTGTTTTCTCATGATATGATTTGAGATATGTTCACCATAAGTTTTCTCGGCTCTTGAGCGATATCATATGTTAGTGTATATATGCCCTAGAGGCCATTACTGTATCATACTAGTTTGTATATTACTTAATGGAAGCTTGGGATATTCAAAGTTGTATAGACAGTCTTGCTCAAAATGGTAGTATGCTACTTGGTTTGTTTCTACTTTAATATATGCATGTGTTTTGTTTAGCATATCGCCTATACATATTAGTGGAGCCCTTAGGATCTTTGCTTGATTACCAGCGTTGTGATGGCAATCACACTAATGGGGGCTGGGTAATCTACAAGCACATCCTTATACAGGTCCCTAGTCATAGGATTATCGAGATGGGGTATCGATACACCGGAGTAGACTAGCGTATATGCTTCTCATCCCAGCAGGGGAGATGGTCTGTCCCACAGCCATTAGTACGTCGTACTGGAGATAGTATGCGGGTGCTCGTTAGGTTACGAGTACACTGGACAGGAATCGTCGGGAACTGTTGGTTGGTACTATACCTATCGTCAGATAACAGTTCCCAGGTGACAGGAGTACAGCTTAGTCTGCTGACTTGACACTGCTACTTCGCCTCGAGTGTGTTCCCACTGTACTTTGATTACTACCCTACCACGGCTCAAAGGAGTCATGCAAACAGGTAGTAGTTGGGTGCAGTCCCGAAGCACTTGGAGGCAGTAGCGGTTAGATATGATTCGTCTCTCCCGGTATTGGGGGTTGATATCGCGCTGTGTCTAGGAGAGCCATTACACAAAGTCCCTGGCCAGGGCAAGCGAGAATTACTGGTAGTGTTTCCAGTAGTTTCTCAGGGTGTTCTGGGCTACACTCCGGCATGACTTGTACCGCTATTAGGGGTCTGACGTTTACCGCCCCGTAGGCCCGACATACGATACTCTTAGATGAACAGACCGGACTGTACGGAGATTGTCACATTCAGGCTCAGTAGGAGTTCGGATGGGGTTTATCTCGTCGGCCTTCTTATCGACATCTACCTGGGGAACGCTACGTACAGCTAGTGCCGCTTGCGATCTGTGGTTAAACCTACTGCCAGCGTAGTGTTGAGTATTTAGAGTCCCACACAGAGAGTTTCCCAGCACTGGGCAAAAGGTGTAGAGGCCATATGGTTTTACAGCAGGGTTACGATCACTTGCATGCACTTGTGTGCTTATGATGTTCGGGCAGACAATACTAGTGGGCTTTGGTTTAAGCCGGATCCTAATATTGTATAGCTGGATTAGTTTTGTCTTCTGTGCATTCACATTCTACGGAATGCGGATGCGGGTGTGTATGCATGGTTGTGAGGAGCGAAGAAGGAGATGCCTCATTAAGGTTTTGACCATTGACTTGGTCAAAACCATTATGAGGTGGAGGAAAATATTTACTAATCCTTTTAATGATAATTGTGTTATGGCTAATTGCTTTGACCATTTGACTATGTTGACCATTTGACCTAGTTGACCATTGTTGACTTGGATATTTTTTGAGCTCTAGACTCTTCTTATGGCTTGGATTTAACTTGACATGATAATGGTCAAATCAATTGTAACCATCACAATTTATCATGACAAAAGGATGGTAATTATTTTTCTTATGCATCATTATCTTTTTCTCATTCTCTCTCATCAAATGAGAGCTCCCATAGTTTGCTTCTTCTTCCTCCTCACTACAAATTCCTAATAGTCTCATGTGTTGAGCAAATTAGGTTCTAAATAAACAAACAAACCCATCTTCTTCCTCTACATCACCTAGGGAATCAAGAGAAGCAAACTTGTTACCCTAGTTACCTCATCTTGAGGTGAAACTCGGACTATAGACTCTCGGGTGGATCGTCTTCGACTCTAGGAGGCCGCGGAGGTGACCAAGATCCGGATTGATCCTCGGAGCTTGCATGGACGAGGAGGACAGCGGAGGGAAGAACCGAAGGACCGTTTTCATGAGGTATAATCTCCTAAGCATAGTAGATAGAACCTCTAGTTGTTTGTTAGAAATGGTTTGGCAAAGATCCTCAAGATAGTCTATGTTACCTTGTGATAAAAAAATTGTTTTTTATCTATTCGGCCTCCCCGTAAGTATCGGGGTGGGTAACGTAGACTTATAGTAGTATCAGAGCCTAGCTAAACCATTACTAACATGTTAGCAAAGTGTTAGAAATTCAATCGCCGGAGAAATCGCAAAAACACGTCAAAAATGCACGTTTTTTGTCGATTTTAAAACTGGTCCAAAAAATTATTTGAGGGACCTTAAAAATACGTGCAGGCTTTTTTAAGGACACACAAGAAAAACGAGCTCATGAATCGGTCAGATCGCCGAGGAAGCGCGGTGAAACCAAGCGTTTCGCCGTGGATCCGCGGCCGAGTCGACGCCGAATCAACTCGTTTTTCCTGCAGTCTGTCCAGATTTGTATTTTGTGATTTTTCTGATACTTGGTTTCTGCCCAGATTTTGTTGAGTACTTTGTTGTGCTTAGGGTAGTTTCAAATCAAGTTATCGATCGAAATTCTAAGTATTTTAGCTAATCGGATCTTCTGTGGTGTGATATATGTACTGAATGTTTACTAATCGCTATACGTCGATTAGTGGGGGTTGTGCATATCTGTGATCTGTGATGTTGGTTTGTGGATATGAACTTGTTGGATTGTCGTGATGAATAGCCGGGGGTGTGAAATGAGAGTTTTCATTTTTCATTTAATGTAATATTTGTAATTTGATGTAATATTATTTTATGGCAGCACATCCGGGTTGAGGTTGTAGCCGCCATTGTATATTATTTCTTTTACTGTTTTTGCTCCTAGGATAGACCCAAGGTGGGGTGCACAAACTACCGGGTACTTTGAAGTGTCGAGTGGCCTACTCATGTTGTTGAGAGAGGTTGCTTCGCTTTGGATATTTGGCGGGTAGTTTGCCGCACCCGTAGGGGTCTAGGGTGGGGTTTAGCTATTCATTGCGACCGTATAATCCGTCTTTCGTTGTAGGCTCAAACGAAGCGCGGATTCCTAGTATATCCAATGTGTTCATCTGTGTTCTGGAATGGCTATCATTGCATCTGACGAATGTATACATCTATATATGATATCTAGTAGGCATTGCTTATGTTTTGCATCCGCGCTAGTCTAGCCCCTGCTCTGTCGTTAGTTAAGTAACTTAACGGGCGATGACGGGGCCCAGTGGCGAATGCGGATGGCATAAGCGTACGTCATATTTTCGTTGTTTTCTGCAATGGTAGGATTAATTGATGTGACGCATTAAATTAATGCAAAGAAAACAAACCAAAGCTGAATCGTTGGAACAATTTCAAAAACCACTCGTTTTTTTTTCAAAACAGCAAAACTTTTAAAAACGCGGAGCTTAAACCACTCCTTTTAAAAGCTATCAGGTTCCTTCGATTATATCAAGTTCACTACGTTCACGGTTTCGCCAAAACCATTCGTAGCCCTCTGTCATTTCAGTTAAATGTTCAGTTGTATTCAAGTTATGCATTTTGACCTTTGCCAAGGCATAGTGATTGGTAGCTGCTGAATATTTATCTGTAGCATAGATAAATGCGTTGGTTTGGGACAGTCGTACTACTATTTTGGCCTTCGTCAAGGGTATGTACGGGTGGATTCAAATTAACCTGGATAATGACGGGTAGAACTTGACATGTGACTTATGATATGTTGGCCTTCGTCAAGGTCATATGAGCATGGGGCAAAAATCCACATCGGGAGTTTCTAAGAAAATTGAAACTTGCTAGTGCTGTATACCATTTGGAGTTTGATAATGTTGGTAGGATTCCTTCAGCATTATCACACAATGATATTTTGATCCCGAACCTACTGTGAGTATCCGCTACTCCTCGGGAGATTTCTTCACTTAACGATCAATGCTATAAACCAAGTAGGTGTCTAGAACAGTGTTAGCGAGGCTACGCCTCCAGGGAAAAGAGGTTATTTAATTAAGGAACTTTGCGAAAGCGTCATAAAACCTCCCTCGAAGTACCAATACTAGCCTGGCTGAACGGTTTAGCAAGTATTGTACGGTGAGATTAATCCTGACTAATTTTTCTTTTATGGTTTGAGGAAGGATTCGAGAAACAGTGGGAGCCATCTTGTTTAGATAAACTAAAAACCAATCTAAACTTGCAAGAGCATCATGCTAGGTGTTTTCTTCTCTCTCTCTTAATTGCAGCGACCCAGTGACCAGACATAGGTTACATCTAGATAATAAAATGACTGAATCTGACTGTAATGACTGGCAAAGGTCTGTCCAGATGCCCATTACCCATGACAAACTGGGAGACCTCTTCACTAATCAAACCCCTGCCGTCTAAGGACCAGTTTCCACTGTCACGGATATTGATATCTGTAAGACATCGGAAAAGGACTGTGCGAATGCCAAGTGCCTCGTGTTGGCCTCAGTTGATGGTACATACCAGAGGCGGCACGAGAAGATGGACTTAGTTTCTGTCTTCCTCCATAACAAAGATTTATATGGAGAGCAATCTCGTATCGCAAGATATGAGAGATCGAACGAATTATTTCAAGCAAGATTGGCTGTCGGGTCATCTGTAGGGGACAACGTCCTTATAGAGACTAGCTATTTTGATGAGCTCACAGACCTGAAGACCACGTTGAAGAACGGGTCAAATATTGACTTGATTCTACAGTCTCTGCCCTCTACTTATGCCCTGAAGGAAACCAGGGAAGTAGAAGGAAAGGGAAGGGCAAAGGTTTTGGGACTAGATATAGGGAAGGAGGGACGTCCCTATTGTTACGGGAAAGGACATTGGCAAAGGGATTGCAGGGCTAGCAAAGCCAGTATCCAGGATTCGAAGCATGTTGTGGCTTCGGTTTCAGGTGTGTTTGTAATAGAAAACTGTATGTCAATTAACTCTACTTCCTAGGTACTAGATACCGGATCAGGATCTCATATCTGTAATTCATTACAGGCTTTGAGAAACCGTAGAGTTATCAGGGCAGGTGATATGACTCTCAGAGTTGCAAACGGAATGAGCGTGAACGCTGAATCCGTAGGGGAATATCACCTAGGATTGACAAGTGGGCAGATATTAATTCTATGTAACTGTTTATATGTACCTAGTCTAGCTTGTAATATCATATCTATATCCTTACTCTCTAAGGAAGGATATGATTTTACATTTGTAAGCGATGTGGTCCACATCCACCTAAATCAAGTTCTGATTGGGTCAGGTACATTAGATAACGGTATATACGTACTGAATCAAGCTCAGGTTTCCAATGTCCAGAACACACTTAAAAGAAAGTCTCCGGAATTAAATCAGGCTTTCTTATGGCATTGTAGACTGGGTCACATCAATGAGATACGGTTAACAAAGTTACATAAAGAGGGGTATTTGGATCCGTTCGAATGTCAATCTTATGCCACTTGTGAATCTTGTCTCATGGGAAAGATGATAAAGACTCCGTTCACTGGACACGGAGTAAGGGCGAGCGAGCTCTTGGGACTTATACACAGCGATGTATGCGGTCCAATGTCTACACATGCACGAAGTGGTTTTTCCTATTTCATTACTTTTACAGATGATTTCTCCAGGTATGGACATGTCTTCTTGATGAAGCATAAATCCGAGACCTTTGAAAAGTTCCAAGAATACAAGAATGAAGTAGAAAAACAAACAAGCAAAAGTATCAAGTCACTGAGATCTGATCAAGGTGGTGAATACTTAAGTGTCGAGTTTCTGGACTACTTAAAAGAGAATGGAATTCTCTCTCAGCTTACTCCTCCATACACACCACACCACAACGGTGTATCTGAAAGGCGGAATCGAACCCTATTGGATATGGTTCGTTCCATGATGAGTAAGGCTGAGTTACCGCGATCTTTCTGGGGTTATGCACTAGAATCAGCTGCATATCTTTTGAACAGGCTTCCTACCAAGACTGTGCCTACCACACCATATCAGATGTGGTGTGGGAAGAAACCCTATCTTCAATATCTAAAGATATAGGGTTGTCCAGCTTTTGTTAAAAAGCAGCATGCGGACAAACTCGAGGCATGCTCAGTACTGTGTAAGTTTGTGGGATACCCAAAGAACTCCAGGGGGTATCTTTTCTATTACGCAGAGGAACAGAAGGTTTTTGTTTCTCATCATGCCCACTTTCTGGAACATCAGTTTTTAGAAAAAGAAACAAGTGTGAGCGCAATAGAACTGGAAGAAATTCCAGAACCACAAGCTATTACTGAAAGCTTGGTAGAACCAGAAGTTTCAGGAGAACCGGACATCCCAGCGCCACTCCGTAGGAGTAGTAGGAAGTCTCATCCGCCCGAGAGATACTACGGTTTTCTCATAGACGGAGATCGAGAGGATTGTATCATTGAAAATGATGAGCCTACTAGCTTCCAGCAAGCCATTCAGAGCGGTGACTCAGTAAAATGGCTGGATGCAATGCGGACTGAAATGGAGTCCATGTACACCAACAAAGTTTGGACTTTAGACATTGCTCCAGAAGGGGTAAAACCCGTAGGCTGCAAATGGATCTTCAGAAAGAAGATTGGTGTAGATGGGCAGGTTGAAACCTATAAAGCTAGACTTGTTGCAAAGGGTTTTCGTCAAAGACCTGGTTTGGACTATGGCGAAACCTTTTCTCCAGTAGCTATGCTCAAATTCATTCGAATCCATTTTGCCATTGCTGCCTTCCACGATTATGAGATCTGGCAGATAGACGTATAGTCGGCTTTTCTAAATTGCAATTTAGAAGAGTGCGTCTATATGGATCATCCAGAGGGTTTCATTCAGAGTAGGAGCAGCGGTAAAGTGTGCAAGTTGCTTAAGTCCATTTATAGACTAAAGCAGGTATCACGGAGTTGGAACATCTGCTTTGATGATACTGTCAAAGAATTCGACTTTATCAAAAATCCAGATGAACCATGCATTTACAGTAAGATTGTAGGGAGAACTGTTGTATTCCTCGTCTTGTACGTGGATGACATTCTCTTAATAGGAAATGACATTCCTATGCTACAGTCAGTTAAAGATTCTTGTCACAGAGGTTCTCCATGAAGGACCTGGGCGATGCCAACTATATTCTGGGGATCCAGATATATCGTGATAGATCTAAGAGGATGTTGGTACTTTCCCAGTTCAGGTATATCGACACCATACTGAAACGATTCAGTATGGAAGATTCAAAGCGCGGTAACCTACCGGCTTGTCACGGAATCACCCTATCTAAAGAGATGTCTCCAAAGACTGATTTAGAAAGGGCTCGCATGTCATCTATACCCTACGCATCTGCGGTAGGCTCTATAATGTATGCGATGTTGTGTACCAGACCAGATGTAGCATACGCATTGAGCATTGTAAGACGGTATCAGGCTGACTCAGGGGAGAAACACTGGATAGCAGTAAAGAACATTCTCAAGTACCTGAAAAGGACTAAGGAGATGTACTTGGTGTATGGCGGAAAAGATCTCCAGATCGAGGCCTTTGCTGACTCCAGCTTTCAGAGTGACAAGGATGACTCCAAGTCCATGTCGGGTTATGTCTTTACCCTTAATGGAGGGGCGGTTTGTTGGAAGAGCTCCAAGCAGGAAACAATTGCTGACTCGACGATGGAAGCGGAGTACATAGTTGCTTGCGATACCGCAAAAGAAGCTGTCTGGATGAAGAAGTTCCTCGCAGAACTTCAGGTGGTTCCAACCATTGTTGATCCAATACCGTTGTATTGCGACAACAACGGCGCTATAGCTTTAGCGAAGGAACCCAGGTCCCATCAGAAGTCCAGACACATTTTGAGGCGGTACCACCTGATTAGGGAGATCGTAGATCGCCGGGAGATCGAGGTGAAGAGAGTAGATTCGGAGAATAACATTGCAGATCCATTCACGAAGGTCATACCGCAGACTCAGTTCGAGCGGCTGATCGAGATGATAGGTCTTCGATACGCCAGTATATGGCCCTAGTGCAAGTGGGAGATTGTTAGTGTATAAGCCCTAGAGGCCATTACTGTATCATACTAGTTTGTATATTACTTAATGAAAGCTTGGGATATTCACAGTTGTATAGACAGTCTTGCTCAAAATGGTAGTATGCTACTTGGTTTGTTTCTACTTTAATATGTACATGTGTTTCTTTTAGCATATCGCTTATACATATTAGTGGGGCCCTTAGGATCTTTGCTTGATTACCAGCATTGTGATGGCAGTCACACTAGTGGGGGTTGGGTAATCTATAAGAACATCCTTATACAGGTCCCTAGTCGTAGGATTATCGAGATGGGGCATCGATACTCCGGAGTAGACTACCGTATACGCTTCTCATCCCAGCAGGGGAGATGGTCTGTCCCACAGCCATTAGTACGTCATACTGGAGATAGTATACGGGTGCTCATTAGGTTATGAGTACACTGGACAGGACTCGTTGGGAACTGTTGGTTGGTACTATACCTATCGTCAGATAACAGTTCCTAGGTGACAAGAGTACAGCTTAGTTCGTTGACTTGACACTGCTACTTCGCCTCGAGTGTGTTCCCACTGTATTTTGATTACTACCCCACCATGGCTGAAAAGAGTCGTGCAAACAGGTAGTAGTTGGGTGCAGTCTCGAAGCACTTGGAGGCAGTAGCGGTTAGATAGGATTCGTCTCTCCCGGTATTGGCGGTTGATATCGCGCTGTGTCTAGGAGAGCCATTACACAAAGTCCCTGACCAGGGCAAGCAAGAATTACTGGTAATGTTTCTAGTAGTTTCTCAGGGTGTTCTGGGCTACACTCCAGCACGACTTGTACCGCTATTAGGGGTCTAACATTTACCGCCCCCTAGGTCCGACATGCGATACTCTTAGATGAACAGACCGGGCTGTACGGAAATTGTCACATTCAGGCTCAGTAGGAGTTCAGATGGGCTTTACCTCATCGGTCTTCTTATCGACATCTACCTGGGGACCGTTACGTACAGCTAATGCCGCTTGCGGTCTGTGGTTAAACCCACTGCCAGCGTAGTGTCGAGTCTTTAGAGTCCCACACAGAGTGTTTCTCTGCACTGGACAAAAGGTGTAGAGGCCGTATGGTTTTACGGCAAGGCTACGATCACGTGCGTGCACTTGTGTGCGTATGATGTTCGGGTAGACAATACTAGTGGGCTTTGGTTTAAGCCGGATCCTAGTATTATATAGATAGATTAGTTTTATTTTCTGTGCATTCGCATTCTACGGAATGCGGATGCGGGTGTGTATGCACGGTTGTGAGGAGCGAAGAAGGAGATGCCTCATTAGGGTTTTGACCATTGACTTGGTCAAAACCATTATGAGGTGGAGGAAAATATTTACTAATCCTTTTAATGATAAATGTGTTATGGCTAATTGCTTTGACCATTTGACTGTGTTGACCATTTGACCTAGTTGACCATTGTTGACTTGGATATTTTTTGAGCTCTAAACTCTTCTTATGGCTTGGATTTAACTTGACATGATAATGGTCAAATCAATTGTAACCATCACAATTTATCATGACAAAAGGATGGTAATTATTTTTCTTATGCATCATTATCTTCTTCTCATTCTCTCTCATCAAATGAGAGCTCCCATGGTTTGCTTCTTCTTCCTCCTCAATAAAAATTCCTAATAGTCTCATGTGTTGAGCAAATTAGGTTCTAAATAGACAAACAAATCCATCTTCTTCCTCTACATCACCTAGGGCATCACGAGTAGCAAACTTGTTGCCCTAGTTATCTCGGCTTGAGGTGGAGCTCGGACTATAGACTCTCGGGTGGATCGTCTTCGACTCTAGGAGGCCGCGGAGGTGACCAAGATCCGGATCGATCCTCGGAGCTTGCATGGACGAGGAGGACAGCGGAGGGAAGAACCGAAGGACCGTTTTCGTGTGGTATAATCTCCTAAGCATAGTACATAGAACCTCTAGTTGTTTGTTAGAAATGGTTTGGCAATGATCCTCAAGATAGTCTATGTTACCTTGTGATAAAAAAATTGTTTTTTTACCTATTCCACCTCCCCGTAAGTACCGGGGTGGGTAACGTAGACTTACATCATACACCCGATTCGAGGAGGAGGAGGAACCGTCTGTGGGTGCATGGTGGACCCGGTGCGGTACCCTAGGGCGAGAAGGTCGCAGATGTTGGTGTTGAGCCAGTGATAGGGCAGCACTACTGACCGGTGATTGTATTGTGACTCGACGGATATCCGGAGGATACCGATCGGAGTATGGGCCAGTCCGGATAGCCGGAGCCCTAGATTTTGAGATTTGATGTTATGGGCCAGTCCGGATAGCCGGAGCCCTAGATATTGAGATTCGAGGATACAGGCCAGTCCGGATTGCCGGAGCCTGAGATATTGAGATATTGGGATATATGTTTTGTGTCGATGCTTGACACTGATTTCATGTTGATTTCATTGATGATACCTCGATTTATATACATAAAGAAATCTCACTAAATTAAGAAAACAGTTTCACATGCATGATGAATTTTTTTTTCATTATATTGCATTCATACCTCATATTTATGATATGTTGCTATCTGAGACACTGACACGAGCACATGGTATTACACTTATGTATAGATGTTTACCCTTGCCACCTTATCATGCTTCGGACTTTATCATTTTGAGGATATACATATTATGATCGTATTGTCCTAGGATTGAGTCATACATATGATTTCTGCTCTGTGATGTTTTCTACTCACGAGTTGGCAACCCACCCTTGTTGTGCCACAGTTTCTTGCAGGTTTTGCCGTACAGGTTCGTTGCAGCTTTGCTGGAACACTGCTCCTTTTCGGGTGATTGCTTGGTAGGTGGGTTCACTTGCATCGTGACCACCAATGTATCTTTTATTTATATTGAGGTGTATCTTATATTCAGTTGTATCTAGAAACTCCATTAACCAGACTTATATATTTATTAGGCTTAGAAGACCAGTGTATATTCTTTCGACCTTAGAGTCGCGCGTTGTATTATTATGGTTTTCATGTCGATTTTGAGTTTCCTTTTGAGTTTTGATCCTCGCCCTTGGCATTGTTTATTATATTGCTTGCGTGGTTGTGACCGTCAATTAACGAAGAGCTAGCTCCCGCTTGGGGATGCCTTTATTCATATTATGCATGTTGTACCCTTTTTGGGGCAAGAATTTACAAAGGAAATTGTGCCGAAATTTTCAGGAAAGACTTAAGATTTTAAAAATGCATATTCGGCTTATGTTATTAAAACCACTTGCTTTAAAATAAGTTTTCTTCACCTTCTTCTTTTAAAATGGTTTAGATTTCTGGGATTTTTTTGGCTTACTTGAATTAGATGGAGTCCTATAGACTTCATATGATTCAAGTACCAGTCACGTGCCATTTTGGGTCGTGACAAAGTTGGTATCAAAGCGCTAGGTTAATCTTGGTTCGAGTCTATGTTTGACTATGCGGAGCCTAGGGCGTTTGTATATATACGGAATCTAGGCTTGACCTTACGGAACTTAGACTTAGTCGAGAGGGTATTAGACCCGAACTTTGGTCGCATAGGTTGACCTTGGTTGATGGAGTAGGTGACTTAAGGAGAGTGACGTACTGTGTGTATGTTCCGCGGCATACTTACGATATGCTACTCAGCTAAAGAATCCTTAAGATGTACATTTCCTTGCACAGTATTATATTCATTCCTATAATCTATCCTCATCGATATCGGTTTATGGTTTTGCTGCCACGATTACACTGGCAGAGAGAGCTACGGCTAGAGTTGCATCAGCATGAGCTCGTCACGGATGAGGACTGACCAGGGCGTGATTCCAGGGGTATACGATTGCATAGAGGCATCGCGTTATTGTGTTTCGTGCCATGATTATTTGATGGATCGCTTTTACGAGATTTCTTAGACGTGCAGATCAGCACCAGAGGATTGGGCCACTGGTAGAGGCTGGCCAAATTGTGATGACCGTTGATGCACTGTTATTCTTGATGATTGAGGTACTGTTTAGCGTGCGGACAAATGAGCCAGTTATTGCCGCGAATGACGAGATATCGCCCCAGATGTTTGGAGCTATCGCCGCACGAGTTGTACTTAGAGATATGATATAAGATCGCTAGTCACCCAGGGAGGAATGACTAGGACATGTGATTCTTTGCCTATCCTGATGCGAGGTCATCAGATTGATTGATTCCAGCTAGAGACGACTTCATATAGGTACGTTGAGAGTCGATAGAAGACGATCGAATGTTAGGAACCCATTTTTCCAAGTTTAAAGTATTCGGAAAAACATGCAAGTAATTCCGTGGACCCTCTAGAAGAATGAAACCCTAACTCGATATAATGACCATGAGAACGCTTTGAAACCTTAGGGTTTGCAGCAGTTCAGCGGTGCCATTAATGAGGCTTCGGTTTGCCCTTCTATGGCTGGTCCATAGGTACTGTGGCATGTACAAGAATACTATTAAACTGTACTCAAGATGTTGAGCTCTTGGGGGATTATGGAACTTTGACGAGTCGATCGGAAGGTTCGACGTCGTTCGGATATCATGTGATGGGATACATTGCTTGGGAGACTCCAGATACGAGTATAGCCATTGGAGCGCAGTCCATACAGCCACGAAGAGACGAGTCCGAAGCAATCGACATTAGAGAAAAGTGGAGTAAGAGATTCGTTCGAGATCTTGACGAGATGACATTCCACTCCGCTGACATCAGAGATGTGATACGCATGCAGAGGCGTTGTACATGGATATATCTTCCAGAAGGAGTCGTGATGAGTATGCAGCCGTTCCGGAAAAAGAAATAGATTTAGTAAAAGATGGTAACTTCCGGGCAGTTCGGCAGAAAAGAGATTTAGGAGAGACTTCGACAAAACCTTTCTGGAATACAATACGAGAAGACTTGGACCTAGGATCGGTCATGTTACGCACACCCAGTAGGTCAGAGTTTGGCATCGTCGACGAGACATGTTATGAGTGACCATGACAGTTGGCCAGAGATCTTTAGAGGATGGGCTAGGGTGGGACTATTTTCGCCACCTTTGATTTTGGTATTTTGGGCGATTTATTTGCATGATTGAGATTTTGTGCACCACAGTTGCACCTGACTTCGATTTGATGTCATTCGAGATGTTGATTCTGATTTCATGCCTATGGTATGCATGTGATTTGACTTATGCTTTTGGTATAGTTTTCATGCACTTTTAGCATTTTGATTCGATTTTGTGCATGCTGGTGCACATGGTTGTGAGATTATATATCACGGTATACCTGATTTGGATTTGGATTGAAATGTGTTGTATACCGTCGATTTCGATTGTGATACTCGATATTTATTTTCGTGCACCTTGTGCACTTGATTTGGATTTTTGCGCAGAGTTGACGCGCTTAATGCGATTTTGGTGCACACCAGATGCACAAAATCGAGATTCTTCGTGCATATCAGATGCACCTGATATTGCTGTCAGGCACACCCGTTGCCTTGATAGGTGTTTCGTGCATACCAGTTACACTCAGATTTTGTTTCTGTGCATATGTATGACACATACATGGATTTCGATTTCCGTGCGCACCAGACGCACGTGGCATTCTTATGCACATTTTGGGATTGATTTCTGTTGGAGCAGTATGTTTTATGATATTTACTATATGGTATAGTAGCTGAGCAGGACTAGTCCGAGAATAGTACCTGAATATATTTTTGCATGAATTGATAGTTAGCGAAGGAATTTCCAAAAAGGAGCTATAGTCTCAGTATTTACCTACGTGTCCGAGATGACAAGAGACATTTAAACAAGAGAAACCCTTCTAAAATATTTTCAAAAACGGCGGGACGTGTATGTTAAATAAATGATATATATATATATAGTTATTTTCTTACGATAGACGTCCGCCACTGTGCCGTGATACGCGTATCGCACGGCGATTTAAAAAGGTTTGGCATGCATTTCCTTCAGATGTTACATGTATAGTTTTGATGTTTACATGTATAGTTTGTTGTATATCATATTGGTTTTCGTACAGGATTTAGACATTGGTGTTTTCACCATAACTCCGATGATTGCGGGATGCTTGACAGAGTTTTGATTTTGGTTTATATACTCGTTTTCATGCACATGCATTGCGCTATGATGTGTTTCATGTATTTATGATTTCGGGACCCCGACGACTTAGTCTTTTTACTGAAATGTTTTAGTATTTGAGGGGTTTAAATTTAAATTCGGAGACCGAATTTCTTTAAGGGGGGAAATTGTAACATTTCAGAAAAATAAAATATTATTTTTAGGAATTTTTATAATTAAATAATAAATATTATGAATATTTCGATAATGCGGTATAAGTAAATACCGATAAATTAGGAAATATTTGGAAATTATGTAAATTATTGAATTTGAAAGAGATTACAAGATTTGAGCATTTATAGATTGTTATATAATTAACTATATTCTATTTTAATGCTGATCACGATTAAATATCGCTAATCGTGCATTAAGTTTGTTTTGTGCACATGACATACACCATGTCTTTTTCACTTTGTTACATTTTTTGTAACCATGGCTCATTTGGGTTTCTATTGTGAAAAGAAAAGAAAAGATAAAGAAAAGAAAAGAAAAGAAAAGAAAAGAAAAGAAAAAGAAAACACTAAACAAATGGGTATGGGCATGAGAGAGAGAGAGAGAGAGAGAGGGAGAGGGTGAGGGGTCTTCCTTTGACCAAGCTCCCATTCTTTCTTCATCCCTTCATCATTTTCCTCCCCCTCATTCCTCCATGGCTGCCCTCTTCCTCCCCCATCTCTAAACCCTCAAAACTCCATAAAAAATTCATCAAAAGTTCATCCCCACTTCACAAAAGACATGCATAAGCTCACTACAAACACTTTGGACCAAGAAAAATTGGATTTTGAAGACTTGGGGCAACTCAAGAAAATTCTTGAGTTGCCAAATGAGCTAATTTCTTCACCATTAGCATTGTATATCATTCACTTTAGTTTCCATATTGGTTTAGAAGTGTTTTAGTTTGGTTTAGTGAACTTTGGAAATTCCAAGTTAAGGGTTAGGGTTTGAATTGAATCCAAAGGTGTAATTGATGTTAGTAGGGACCATATAACCCCTGTAGTGTTAGTTTTATGGACTAAAACAGAGACTATAACCCCTTAACCCAAACTTAGAAACCCCGATATCGGGAAATTGTGGGATTTGTGATGAGAATTGGAGATCTGCTAACACCCGGAACCTCTGAAAATTATTTAGCAAACACAGAGAGTCATGCAGGCAACTTAGAGGCTACCCTGAAGGCCCCAGCCCTAACTCCTCACCCAGGCCTCAAATATATTCCTTCTGGCCACAATTTATGGCCAGAGCATGGAATCTGGTGTTCGTTCTGGGTCCAGGGCTTTATCTCCAGTAAAATAGACCCTTTACATATGCAAAATTGGATAATTTCACCTAGGGTAAAATCTGGGACCATTTTCTTGAGTTGCTGCTTGTTTTGAGATTTCGTTTTGACTTGAATTTTGGTGTTTGATGTATTGTATTCCATCGTGTGGCATTTGAATGCCAACGACTAGGGTTATTGGTCGTGTTTTGCATGCGAGGCTATAGGTTTTGACCTATGGGCGAAACGTGTATCGTTTTGGTTTTCCGACTTGGTTTTAATATGCGATACAATGTGTTATGATATATAGGTACCCCCATGAGGACTTCAAGATGACAAGCAAGCGCGTGGCGACATCGGCATCGGCAAGCGAAGATCAAGTGAGTAGATATATATCTACGGGGGAAGTCGGGTGGATGGCGTATAGCACCCCCACAGTTTCGTAGTGTGGTATACGAATACGTATACCTATATATATATATGTTTATTATGAGACTAGATGATAATCTAGATAGACTTAGGAGTTCATGGATAGATTTTAGTGTAATTGGATGATAGTGTCGTTAGTTAGTTATAGTCGCGAACCCTAGAGTAAAGTTTTGCATACACGCACACATACACACTCGCATACATTTTATTTACTTGTGCGTATATGGGGATATGTATACACACACACATACACACATAGGTATGGGACTATATATGTATGTATATATATATATACGTATACATATATGATTGATGATTTTCTCGGATGTCGTGTGTAAGAAAATGTAAAATATATCACAACCAAAGAAATTTGTAAACCGCAATCAATAACGGTGTCAATTGTAGGTTCGTTAGCGAGTGCGGATCGTCCACAGGGAAAGTGAGATTTGATCATATTTGTTTTAGTTGAGTCGAAAATTAAAGGAGAAAAGGAAATGATTCAAGTATTTTGAAATTTAGTTTCAAGAATTAAGAGAGAATAAAGATCAACAATCAAGAATCAAGAATCGTCCAATTTGAATTAGTTATCAAGATTTGTAATGAGGCTCATAGGGATCGATCGAATCAATAGTGATGATGAAGACTTGTGATTACGTATTCTTATCCATTGATGATTTATTGCTAGATCGATGACGATCAACGAGGTTTAGGGATCTATCGAAGAAACTAGGGTTTCTTCATCGTCATCTCTTGTCCTTTCATTGATTATCATTCAAGTGCCAGCCTCTAGAAAATTCAACCATCGATCGTTGATATCTAATTAAGAGCGAAAACATTCAAGAAGTATCTCGCTCGAAACTAGGTTGTCGATGATTCAATTTACTAAAGTTTACAAAACTCATAAGACTTAAGAATCGTTCAAGAATGTAATCATTATCATCTATCAATTTTCTCGATTCCTCCACGAGTGGAGTTTTTACTCAAGCATCATAACAAAGAAAACAATCAAGAATTGAGATCTCATCATAATGCTCAAATATAAAGAAAAGCAAGATCATGAGTTTTCACCTTTCATTATTCAACAATTTTGTTACAATTTGCTCAAGACTACAAGAATTGAGAAGAGAACTCGATCGTCGAATTAGCTTCGCATCGTCTCCGTGAGTCGCGGATCGTCTTGGATCACTTGCTCGGTTGAAGATCGGCGTCGCTTTAAAAAGGCTTGATGGCTTCTTGCTTGATTTTGTAATCGGAGATCTTGAATTGGCTTTTGGAATTGGATTAGGGTTAAGGTTTTGATGCACAAGTTGTGTCACTCAACTTGTGGGAGGTTTTGATGCACAAGTTGTGTCACTCAACTTGTGGGATTTTTGGCTCAATTTTCAACAACCTAGAATGAAGCCCTTGGGTCCTCTTTTATAGCCTTCTCCTCAGCTTCCCCTAGAAGCTTGATTAGGTTTAGCTTCCTTTAGAAGCTAAGCTAGGTTTAGCTTCTCTTGCAAGCTTGGTAGTTGAGTAGAACCTTCTAGATTTAGTTAGTTACCAAGCTTATAAGAGAAGCTTGATTGTATTTGGCTTGTGCAAGAAGCTTGGCTGTTGGGACGAAAGCTTCTGGAGATTTCTGGAAAACGAAGTGGCTTGAATAAGTTTGGCACATGAAAGGAATACCCCAAGATGGTAATCTTCCGAAGATGCGCTGACGTGGCCGCGGATCCGCCGCCAATAGGCGCATACGGCCGCGGATCCGCGGCCCTTTGGATGCCTTGGTGCATAGAAATTTCATGGTAATTCTTGTGGTGGCTTTAGTACTGTTTCCTAATGTATGGAATCCTTTTATACTCTTTTGTTCACTACTAGATCACAAGTCTTGGACTTGGCGTATTTTTATCAGCACTTTTAGCAGTTCCGGCTCTTTTCCTGAAATTTCCTGCGTACAATCTCGAGACAAATGTTGCAATATACAAAAGATCATGTGTGCAATAATAAACACTCAATTTCCCTCAAAATGCCGGTTATAATGTATAACACATGTTATTTGGTATTTTACAGACAATTTGCTAATATGTGCTATATTCATACGGAACAACTTTAGATGATTGCAAATAGTAGGGAAATTGATGTGTTAAAAAATGAAATATTTTCGACTGATCAATATACATGGATGATGATGATAGTATATGGTATTTGGAGATGAGTCGATAATATTGGGCATGATACCACGAGATCGATGATATGACATGGTTCGTATTATGAGATACGACATGAGTATTATAGAAGGTCTTTAGGCGATGTGTTTTCATACACACATTTATATATTTATATATTGATGGTATCAGAATATACTAGACTTAAATTAGTATCCCTATACAGGATATGATGATAAGGATACCAGATGAATAATGAGATAATGTGATTTTGACCTGTACCCAGATTTGGGGATGCCGTACGATGGATTTACCGTATGAGCTATATTTATGATGATAGATCCACACTCTTGACTCGAGGATGTCATGTTATATATTGTATCGTATGTGATACTATTGAGGCGAGATCACCGACTATTATATGTTATATATATCGACTAAGATTTAGGTGGTTTCCTTACCTTTTCGATTAGCCTGTTAGTTTAGTCCTGTAGATTACTTGTAGATGTTAGACTAGACTCGAGTCATACCTATTTCAAAACTAACGAATCGTGAGTATTTTAAGGACAAGATAAGGGATTCTAGGGATATTTCAAAGGATGTACCTTTTCTTAAAAACACCGTAGTCCCTATTTACTAAACACCACGATTCGTGTTATTTCAAATGTCAAGACTGTATGACTCATGTATAGAAATGTATATTCCTTATTGCTGCGTTTACCATTCATTTTTCTGCATATTCTATTATTCGCATCGCATTTCATGCTTATTTTTGCTTTAGTAATTATTATGAAACCCATGCTGTCAGGACACCAGCACCATTGCCGATGATGTGTATGCTCTACGTACACTTGCTTGCCGGCTCACACATATCATCATCGGTAATTACCACGTCACGTACACATTAGAAAATATTACTTTATTAATATAAAATGTTAGCTGATAGTTTCGACATGGTACTAGTGAGCTTGCTTTTATATGATAGCTTAGACATTGCATTTATTACTGTGATTTTCATGCATATGTATATATTCATTTGCCATGACATTATGGGCCAGTCCGGATTGTCGGAGCCCAATATTATGAAATTAATTGTTTATTTACCTTTGAGATTTGGATTTCGGATATTCATGAGATTTCTGGATTTGGAGAAAACGCAAGGATTTTATAAACTGGTTACCATTTTAAAATGAAAGTTGCGGTTTTCTCATGATATGATTTGAGTTATGTCCACCATGAGTTTTCTCGGCTCTTGAGCGATATCATACACCCGATTCGAGGAGGAGGAGGAACCGTCTGTGGGTGCATGGTGGACCCAGTGCGACACCCCGGGGCGAGAAGGTTGCAGATGATGGCGTTGAGCCTGTGACAGGGGAGTAATACTGACCGATGATTGTATTGTAACTCGACGGATATCCGGAGGATATCGATCCGAGTATGGGCCCGTCCGGATAGCCGGAGCCCTAGATTGAGATTTGATGTTATGGGCCAGTCCGGATAGCCGGAACCCTAGATATTGAGATTCGAGGATACATGCCATTGCCGGAGCCTGAGATATTGAGATATTGTAATATATGTTTTGTGTCGATACTTGACACTTATTTCATGTTGATTTCATTGATGATACCTCGATTTATATACATAAAGAAATCTCACTAAATTAAGAAAACAGTTTCACATGCATGATGAATTCTGTTTTCGTTATATTGCATTCATACCTCATATTTATGATATGTTGCTATTTGAGGCACTGACACGAGCACATGGTATTACACTTATGTATAGATGTTTACCATTGCCATCTTATCATGCTTCAGACTTTATCATTTTGAGGATATACATATTATGATCGTATTGACCTAGGATTGAGTCATACATACGATTTCTGCTCTGTGATGTTTTCTACTCACGAGTTGGTAACTCACCCCCGTTGTGCTACAGTTTCTTGCAGGTTTTGCCATACAGGTTCTTTGCGGCTTTGCCGGCACACTTCTCCTTTTCGGGTGATTGCTTAGTAGGTGGGTTCACTTGCATCTTGACCACCATTGTACCTTTTATTTATATTCAGTTGTATCTAGAAACTCCATCAAGCAGACTTGTATATTTATTAGACTTAGAAGACCAGTGTATATTCTTTCGATCTTAGAGTCGCGCGTTGTATTATTATGGTTTTCATGTTGATTTTTAGCTTCCTTTTGAGTTTTGATCCTCGCCCTTGGCGTTGTATATTATATTCCTTGCGTGGTTGTGACCATCAATTGACGAAGAGCTAGCTCCCGCTTGGGAATGCCTTTATTCATATTATACATGTTGTACCCCTTTGGGGCCAGTATTTAGAAAGGAAACTCTGCCGAAATTTTCAGGAAAGACTTGAGATTTTAAAAATGCATATTTGGATTATGTTATTAAAACCACTTGCTTTAAAATAAGTTTTCTTCACCTTCTTCTTTTAAAATGGTTTAGATTTCTGGGATTTTTTTGGCTTACCTGAATTAGATGGGGTCCTATAGATTTCATATGATTCAAGTGCCAGTCACGTGTCATTTCGGGCCGTGACAGTGAGTATACATTCTAATTTTACTTATTTGGGGGTTCAAAAGTGAAGTTGGAAAGTACTTTCTCACTTTCCTCCACATCATCGTTTTCTTTCATTTCACTTTCCTCATAAAGCTAAGAAAGTGGAGGAAAGTATTGAGAAAGTGTTACTTTTTATTATATTATATTTTTATTTTCCATTTCTATTTCATACTTTCCATAGTCACAAATTCGCCGTTCAGAAATTATTTGGCGAGGTCGAAAATTCGGATTCGGAAAATTATTCGGAAAAAATCGGCAGGTATTTGGGAAAAATTCGGCAAGTATTCGGGTAGAATTTCGAGCAAGAAATTAGTATATGAGACGCTGGGTTTTGATATTGCGAATTATTTGCTGTTTTTGTGAATTATTCACTATTTATTTGAATTATTCCCGAATTATTCGTGAATAATTCGAAGCGTTCGCCAGTGGCGATTAAATCGGAGAATTAATCAGCCATTTCAAAATTCACGAATAATCCACGAATTCGCCGAATTATGTGACTATGATACTTTCTATCTCTTCAACCAAATAATCTAAACCCACTTTCTATTACCACATAAACGCTAACTCAGCATCTTTCCTACTTTCATTGGGCACATTTGGAAAATGGAAAGTAGAGTATCAATGATAAAGTGAGAAAGTACTTTCCATATTTTTGTCTTATATGGTTTTTCTCTCAATCTACTTTCTTACCAAAACCATGGAAAGTGAAAGAAAAGTGGAGGAAAGTGAATATTTAATTGTTATTTTATCTTATTTTATTCTACTCTCTCTATTTTCTTTCATACCTGATGATACTCGATATCGGCAACTCTCCAGATCATGACACGTGGCAGATGACGTGTCCCAGAGCTTACAAGAAAGGATCAAGAATGTTACGTTGAAAGCACATCCCGGGCCTCCGACCCGAGGATGTTCCCGACCTTCGGTGGTCGTCCAGACCACCCCCTAACTCGCCTCCGAGCTATCACAGAACTAAGATGCTCGGCTTCCCGCTCGTTCTCGAGTTTCCCGCCGAGCTTATCTTCTTCGGTCTCACCGACCGACCCACAGCACCGATCACAGGCGCTTCCGCCACAGCTCCACGAATCTCACCTTGCGTGAGATATCCGCCGCCCATGATCTCGCGTTCCACGCCATCACAATCCACCATTAATGAGCATATCTCGTCATTAATGGGGAATCCCGCCTATCACGCGGGCGTGATGCCAGGGGAATAACGACTGGCGTGAATCTCGCTCCCGCCTGCCCATTGTTGCCACTATATAAACCCCTCTCTCAGACGATTCAGGTAAGCCATTTTTACCCCAATATGCCGTTACTCTGCCAAAATACCCCGTCTAACTTGATCGTCGGAGGGTCCTCGGTGGCACAACCACCCCGGGACTTCCTTGCAGGTAGCTCGGCCTCAACCACATAAAACCCATTGAGATCCACACGCTTCAGGAGTCAACCCTCCAAATCCAATCCCATCCATCCATCAGCGCTCGTAGCAGATCAACGGAAGATAACATCTGAAGGAAATCCAGATATCCATCAGTTGGCGCCGTTTGTGGGAATCGCTAGTTCCACTCAATGAAAGTTCATCTTCCGATCTCGACTCCATGGCGAGCGGTCACCACGACGATCCAAGCACTGGCCATCATCCTCCCTGCAGTGGGGACGAGGGAGAATCCCCTCCTCCCCCGAACGTCATTCACGCCCTATCCGCTCGGATTGATCGGTTCACGTCCGTCGTGGATGCACTCGTCCGTGTCCAAACGGCCGGGAAAGCTCCCCAGGTTGTCGCTCCCCCACCTCGGGACCGGGACCCCTACAGAGGAAGAGAAGACTCTGCCCACGTTGGCACGACCGAACACCGCCTCGCTATCTCCGGCGGCCGCAGATCCCCCGGGCCGACGTATTCAATGACCCGCCGGGCGCCGCACAGCTCAACACCGAGGTCTTTCGCCAAAGCGCCTCCCGAGGAGGTGTCGGTTAGCTCGCCTGCGCCCAGGCATGACCGGCACCCCCTCCCTCGATGGGGTCGTGCGGACGGGACTCGCCACGGCAGCTCGAAGAAGACCTCGCCAGGGGACCTGAGGAATCTCATCGAATGGAATCGGGGCCGTGTCCAGGAACAGGTCTCCGGCAGCAGAGGCCAAAAATCAGAATGTGCCGAATCATCAAGATACCACGACCGACTCGACTCCTTCGAAAAGAAGATCGAAGGCATGCATCGGGAAAATCGTCCTTCAAGCAACGGGGCTAAATATGCCGCCGACTCGCTCACGAAGCCCTTCACCAAAGAGCTACTCGTCGTCCATGTCTCCTCCCAGAATAAGCCCCCAAAAGTCTCACTCTTCGACGGGAAGTCCGACCCGAAGGACCATTTGGACACGTTCACAGCCGGGATGAGTTTCCAGGACTGTTCCGACGCGGCCCAATGCCGCGCTTTCCATGCCACTCTCATCCTCTCCGGACGAGACTGGTTCCGATGACTCGAGCCATGCTCAATCTCTACCTTCGATGAGCTAGCCATCCAATTCCTCGGCCACTTCATCGGGAACAGACGGCAGAAGCGGACCGTTGATCACCTCTTCACTATAAAGAGCGGAGACAAAGAATCCTTCAAAGGATATGTCACCCGCTTCTACAACGCCCTCCTTGAGGTCCCAGAACACCGGGACGAAACGGTCATTATGACCCTTAGGTCGGTTCTTAGGCACAAGGAGTGGCTATGCTCATTTGCATTAGCGCAACCTAAGACCATGGCCGAGGTAAAGGCCTGGACGGAGCGTGAGATCCAGCTTGAGTCTGAGGTGAACGCTAACCTGCCCCGGACAGAACAAGCTGATCAGAAGAAAAGAGTCCGGGAGGAGAAAAAGAAGATTGAGCGGCCAAAGCCCTACTCCCCGAAGTTTCAGGAGTACACCCCACTCAACGTCTCCCAGACGGTACTGTTGGAGGAGGCTAAGGGAGAGAGGTTGTTCAAACTCCCCCTAGTCTCGAATAGGGCGGCAAAGCGCACACAGGACCCCTACTGCGGTTTCCACAGGTCCCAGGGCCACTCCACTGAGAACTGCAAGCAGCTCCGAGACTACATCGAGGAGCTAATCCGCTCGGGGCATCTGGCAACTTACTTGTGATACAAGCGGCAAGCCGACCGTGAGAAAGAGCAACGCCCCCTCCCGGCGAATTGACAATTGGCCAAATCATGTCCATATTAGCGGGGGGGGAGGGGGGGTACAACGAAGACCGATGAGACTCAGCGTCCTACACCGATCAAGAGGACTGGCAGCCACCCGAGGAAGAGGGCCAAAGCAGCCGAGCCGATCGTTTTTACCGATGACGACCTCCACGGTATATCCCTGCCTCACAATGACCCGCTGGTGATCACAGCTCGGGTACACCGTTACGAAGTGCAGAGGATACTGGTCGACTCAAGAAGCTCGGCGGACATTCTCTTTTATGACTGCTTTCTGCGTATGGGACTCACCCCGTCGGACCTAAGGCCGACCGCCCACGTCCTTTCAGGGTTCACTAACCACTCCATCCCGACAGAAGGGGTAACCACTCTCTAATTTAACATCAGGGAGACGGGCTGTACGCGCACCGTGCCTGTGGAGTTTATCATCGTGAGAATCCTATCGGCCTACAACGTCCTCCTCGGTCGCCCGACACTGAACTCCCCCCGCGCCTAGATATCGACCTACCACCTAGCGATGAAATTCCCACTCGACCAAGGCAGGATAGGTTGGGCCTACGGGGACCAACGAACCGCAAAGGTTTGCTGCACCGCAACATCTACGTCCGAGCGGCCAAACGATGATGTTGAGGGCGAGGGTGACATCAAGGGTTCTCTGGAAACTCGAGACGGGCCAAAAGAGGTCCGAGGGATCCCGGTGGAGCCACTAACAGAGGTCCCCCTCGTAGAAGGGGACGATGAATGAACCGTTCAGATCGGGCCGCTTTTGATGGGGACTCAGCGAGACGACCTGGTTCACTTCCTTAGAAACAACTCTGACGTATTCACCTGGGCGCCTGCCGACATGCCTGGGATCGACCCCAAATTCATATCTCATAAGCTCGGGGTGGACCCTACGGCCCGACCCGTCCGGCATAAAAAATGAAGGTTTACCCTGATCAAGCAAAAGACGATCGAGGACGAGGTAGACAGGCTTCTCGCCGCCAACTTCATTCGGAACGTGGCTTACTCGGAATGGTTGGCGAACGTAGTCATGGTTAAAAAGTCAAGCGGGAAGTGGCGCATGTGCGTCAACTTTACCGACGTCAACAAAGCTTGCCCGAAATACAACTGTCCCCTCCCTCGGATGGATCAGCTCATCGACAGCTCGGTAGGCCATGAGCTACTAAGCTTCATGGATGCCTTCTCCGACTACAACCAGATCTGTATGAATCCAGCAGACGAGAATCTCACCACATTCACAATGGACCGCGGGGTATAGTGCTACAAGATGATGCCTTTCGGCCTCAAAAACGCCGGAGCTACGTGCCAACGCTTGGTCAATCGCATGTTCAAGCCGCAGATTGGCAGGAACATGGAAGTTTACGTCGACGACATGCTCTTCAAATCGGTCTCATCGGACAAACACGCCAAGGATCTGGGCGAGGCCTTCGACGTCCTCCGTAAATACAAGATGAAACTGAACCCCGCCAAATGCGCATTCGGGGTCACCGGTGGAAAGTTCCTCGGTTTCATGGTCACCCACCGTGGAATCGAAGCTAACCCGAAGAAAATCGGCGCCATCCTTAACATGGCCGTGCCCAAGAATAACGTCGAAATCATGCGGCTGACAGGGCGGGTAGCCACTCTGAGTCGTTTCATGTCAAGGTCTGGGGAGAAGTGCCTCCCCTTCTTCAAAGTTCTAAGGAAGATACCGAGGTTCGAGTGGTCGGAGGAGTGCCAAACCGCCTTTGAGCAATTAAAGAGGCACATTGCGACTCCCCTTCTGCTCACCCGGCCAGTTGAAGGAGACGAGCTATCGCTATATCTGGTGGTGTCCGACCAAGATGCAGGCTCGGTGCTTGTCCGAGAGGTCGAGGGAGTCCAGAAGACGGTATACTTTGTGAGTCACGTTTTCAAGGACGTGGAAATGAGGTACCCATCCATAGAGAAGATCGTCTTGGCACTCGTCATGGCATCGAGGAAACTACGACACTATTTCCAGGCGCACACCATCCTCGTTCTTACGGAGCGGCCTTTGGGGGATATCCTCGCTTCCCCCGAGTATTCCGGTCGTTTGGAGAAATGGAGGTTGTAGTTGTCCCAGTTCGACATAAAATACGGCCCGAGGCCGGCTATCAAGGAACAAGCCCTAGCCGATTTTATCGTCGAGTGCACCATCCCTAGCAAAGAGCCGGAATCCATGCCGGTCCCCGCAGCTCAACCCTCAGTTGATGGGAAGCTCGACTCCGTCCCTGACTGGATCCTTTACGTCGACGGCTCCTCGACCAAGGAAGGTTGTGGTGCCGACCTCATCATTCGGGGCCCGAACAAGGCAGAAATGGAGTATTCTCTGAAGCTCGGGTTCAAGGCCTCAAATAACGCGGTGGAATACGAGGCCTTGCCGGCCGGACTGCGCATAGCCTTCGGGCTGGGGCTGAAAACGATCCGGATCCGCAGCGACTCCGCCCTAGTTGTTGGCTAAGTGACCGGCCGATTCGAGGCACGGGAACCTCTGATGGTGAAGTACCTGGCCGAGGTAAGAATATTGTGAAAGGACTTCCACGAAGTCCAGGTAGAGCAGATCCTCAGATAGGTAAACTCCCAGGCCGACGCCTTGAGTAAGCTGGCTTCATCTTATACAGCCAACAACAAGAGGAACATCCTCTTCGAGGTCTTGCCACGGCCCAGCATGGAAGACGGGGCAATGCCACTTCAAGTGTGCACAGCCTGGGAAGAAAATCGGGATTGGAGAAATCCCCTCGTGGAATTCTTGAGGGCAGGTACGCTCCTGGAAGATCGGGGAGAAGCCCGCTGTCTCCGAGCCAAAGCTCGCCATTTCGTCTGGAGCAATGGGAACCTCTATAAGAAGTCCTTGACTCAGCGCCTGCTCCGATGCGTAGACCCCCACGAAGCCGACTATATCCTCCATGAGATCCACGAAGGGGTCGGCAGCGCGCACCAAGGGGCCCGCACCTTAATCCAAAAGGCACTACTCCAGGGGTACTACTGGCCGACAATTCATCAGGATGCCCAGAAGCTCGTCAGGAGATGCAAAAGCTGCCAACTCCATGGAAGCATATCTCTCCTTCCGGCTACCGAGCTAACCGCCCTAACCTCCCCGTGGCCATTTTCCCAGTGGAGAATGGACATGATAGGCCAGTTCCCTACCGGTACGGGCGGGAACAAGTATGTCCTCATCGCGGTGGACTACTTCACGAAGTGGATCGAGGCTATTCCCATCAGGAAACCGGATGCCGCCACGACTATCTGTTGGATATAGTGCCCTCAAAGTCAATTATTGGATCACAGGCACGTGATTGCAATGATTGAGGGAGGACCTATACCGGTAGGACAGTCTTACATGAGATGATAATATGCTATCTGGTTTATCTTTATCATCGTGTACTGCTTTAGGTGACCTTACAGGTCGCTATTACACGTTGATAGAGCCCTTATGATTCTTGCTTGACTGCCAGCAGTATGATGGCGATCATATACGTGGGAGCTGGGGTCTATAAGCATATCCTTAAAAGGTCCCTAGTCGAGGGAGTTTCGAGACAGGGCATCGATACTCCAGAGTAGACTAGTGTAAACGGGTCGAGACCCCGACGAGGGGCGGTGGCTGGTCTCACAAGCCATTGGTTTCAGTTGGTTCACCTAAGACGTATACAGGTGCTCATTGGGTTATGAGTACACCGGACAGGACTCGCCGGGAACATGCTAGTTGGTATTATACCTGACGTCAGATAGCAGTTCGCTGGTGACATGTGTACAGGTTAGTTCATCGACCTGAGATCGTCATTTGTCACGTGTGAGTTCCCACTGTGCTTTGATTACTGCCCTACCACGGCTCAAAGGAGTCATGCAAACAGGTTTTAGTTGGGTACAGTCCCGAGACACATGGAAGCAGTGAGTGGATCGGCAGGGGTTTTGTCTCTCCCGGTATTGGGGGTGAGATCGCGCTGTATCTAGGAGAGCCATTACACGAAGTCCTTGGCCAAGGCAGGTGATTTACTGGTAGGTATTCCAGTAGTATCTCAGGGTGTTCTGGGCTACACTCCGACACGACTTGTGCCGCTTTTGGGGGTCTGACTTTTACCAACCCCCTAGGCCCGACATGTGATACTCATAGACGAACGGACCGGACTGTACGGATATTGTCACTGACAGGCTCAGTAGGGTGTCAGGATGAGTTTGCTCATCGACCTCCCTTTTGGTCAATACCTGGTAGCCCATTACGTACGGCTAGTACCACTGACGTGCTAGTGGTTAAATCCACAGCCAAAGTATTGACGAGTCTTTAGAGTCCTCCACAGAAAGTTTCTCAAGTTTCGGGAGAAACGTTGTAGAGGCCGTATGGAATTATGGCAGGGTTCGATCATATACGTGCAGTCGTGCATGGATCATGATCGGACGGATCATACTATTGGGTTTTGGTTTAAGCTGGATCCTAGTATTAGATTTGTTGGATTACTTTAATCTCATCGCATTCGCATTCAGTCGGAATGCGGATGCAGGTATGTATATACAGGTGAGGGGTATCCTTGTGATCCGTCATGAGTTTACTTTAGATGTTGCCATATCTTTTTATTATTGTAAACATTTGGGTTAATGTTTACAAATGGAAATAATGAGCTCAAAGTCATGATTAAGAGCATTAATTATGTCACATGCACAAGTGATGACTTATGGTCTCTTTCTTTGTGCATGTGTCACATTATTTGATTGATTTATGAGTTGAAATGATAAGAAGAGAGAGAAGGGCAGCCATATGAGAGGTTAGCTCTTGTATTATTTGATCTCACTCTCACTTTATCATCGCAACAAGAACACAAAAGAAAGCTCTCCTTCTTCCTGCTTCTTTCTTGAGCTCACTATCTCCATTAATGTCATCATCTTCCACCTCCATCCATACACTCTCATGTGTTGAGAATAAATGGATGCTTGAGACAAAGTGATCACACACATTCTCTACTTCACCTTGGACACGTCGGCTAGCAAACTTCATGTCCGAGTTGCTTCGGATGAAGCGGGAGCCCGTAAAAGGATTCGAAGATGTGGTGCCCTTTCCGACGAGGAGACCGGAGATCGGAGATGCCGCGAGGAGCAAGAGATGGTGGCTAAAGACCGAAGGACACGGATCGATCGGTATAGCCTTTCTAACCTTTCTCTAGTTGCTAGTTAATGTTAATGGTTCGATCCGGGATTAAAGTCTGCGACAGCGCCGGTTTCAACTTTAGAAAAAGTTTTCGTTTCCGCATTTTGGCCTCGGATCGACGGCCGGGGCGCTACCGTAGACTTACATGGTATCAGAGCCACGCCATTAACCTTTACTAGCTTGTTCTCACTTGTTTAAAATATCGATCGAACAAAATTTCCGAAACCGCAATTTCAAAAGTTAAGTTTCTGTCGATTTTTTTTTTTGTGGTCTAAAAATTATTTTGGGTATGTCAGAAAATCAGGCAGGCTTTTCTAAGACCACTGCAGAAATTTGGAAGTGTGACTCCACCATAGCGCTGCTGAACCGCGCATTACCCACGTTTTGGCCGCGGTTCCGCCGCACCACTGTAGCTTCAGTGCACCTATTTTTCTACCGTGGTCTCTGACTTGGAATTGGGGTTTCTGGTATTTTTAGTTTTGGCCCAGATTATTTTGAGTGCTGGATTTGTGCTTGGGGCCCACTTCAGAAAATTTTGTCGATTGAAAATTTTAAATAAGTTAGTTCACAGTGCTTACTTTATATCTGTGATCGTGAATGTCATTCGAGCGGTAAATTTTGTCTAATTGCTATAGTTCTTTTAGACGGATTTGCGAACGTGACATTCATGTTGATGTTCTGTGTTGTACTGTGATGTTGCGGATTTGTCGTGGTGGATAGCCTGGATGCAATGGTAGTACAGTTTGGTTGTATTTGTACATTTGATATTGCGGGGCGAGCGTCCGAAATGTGGACTACCGTCACTGCCTGTTTGTATATTATTCTTTTAGGGCACGACCGGGCTGAGGCCGATGTACCCGTTGTATATATTTTACTTTCTGTACTAGGATAACCCCACGGTGGGGTGCACGGATAGCCGGGTTCTAGAGGACAACGAGCCCGCATCTCATGGCTTTGAGACGGAGGGGGCTTTACTCTAGAATTGGCTGGCTATTCGCCGCACTCGTAGGGGGTATAGGTTGACCCAAGGAGGGGTGCTCAAGTTACCGGATTCCGTGAAGTGCTGGGTGGTCCATTCACTTTGTTGAAGGGGGCTGCCTCGCTTCAGATTTTGGTGGGTAACTTGCCGCACCCGTAGGGGTCTAGGATTTCATTGCACAGGCTATCCACACGACCAGGGGAACGTCGGGTTTCAGTAGCGGCTCTATGAAACCCGGGGATCCCAGAATATCTGTATTGTTCTGTGATGCTTATTACATTTCTGTGATGTTGCATTTATCACGCCTTGAGCGATTATTATATATTGATATATATACTAGTAGATGTTGTATATGTTTTACACCCGCGCTAGTCCAGTCCCTGCTCTGTCGTTAGTTAAGTAACCTAACGGGTGATGACGGGACCCAGTGGCGAATGCAGATGGCATATACGCACATCATATTTTCGTTCTTTTGTAGTGTGATTAATTGATGGGACTGCATTGATTCGGATCAATGCAAGCTAAACAAACCTGTTTGATGTTGTTGGAACATTTTTTATAAAAATCTGTTATTGCAAGGACGTTCTCTTTTGTTTTGCACAGTGGTATTCGGTTATGAATATCCCGCACCTCAGTCGACGAGGCAAGGGCCGAGATCCCTTCACCAGGAGTGACCCCTTGGATAGAAGTTTGCGTTAGGGTAATAACTTCACTATAGACGATTGCCTTTTTACTTTGCATCGTGGTATTCGGTTGGAATATCCCGCACTTCATTCTACGGGGAAAGAGCCGAGATCCCTTCACCGGGAGCGACCTCTTTAGCAAAGGTTTTCGCCACTATATTTTTATAAAAAGCTATCCGGTTCCTTCAATGATATCAAGTTCATTACGCTAAAGGTTTTTCGCCAAAAACCATTCGTAGCCCTCCGTCATTTCAGATGGGTAGCACTTAGTATTCATACTATGTTTGTTGACCTTCGTCAAGGCATAGTGTATGGTAGCTGCTTGTTACCTTTCTGCCGCATAGATAGATGCGTTGGTTTAGGACAGTCGTATGCCTTGTTGACCTTCGTCAAGGGCTTGTACGGGTGGGTTCAAATTAACCTGGACAATGATGGGAAGAACTTGACATGTGACTTATGATTTGTTGACCTTCGTCAAGGTCATAAGAGCATGGGGTAAAAATCACATCGGGAGTTTCTAAAGAAACTGAAACTTGCCAGATATGCGCATACCTTCTGGAGTGTGATAACATGAGTGGATTCCATCACGTTATCATGCGATGATAGTTGGATCCCGATTCCCACTGATGAGTTGGTTTACTCCTCGGGTGATTACGACTAATTCTTCTATCAGGTTTGGAGGAGAATTTGAGATTACAGTGGGAGGTTTCCTGATTAGATGAATTGGTAATCATTCTGATCTAGGTTAGAGTGCACACAGAGTGTTTCTTGTCTCCCTCTCTTTGGCAGCGACCATGACCCGACCCTTGACTATGACTCAGTGACCAAGTTAACCGAACCTTCTTAAAATACTGGCTTTTGGATTGTCTGAGTTGCATACCTCATTGCCACTCCTGCTTTTACCCTTTTTCTCCGGAACATTTCGTATCACTGCGAACATCCACTTCCATTGGATAAAAGCATCGTATGGTTATATACGAACTCGAAGGAACTTGTTCCAAATTCGAGGATGGTTTCCGGTTCTGGGGAAAATGAATAGGACTATTCAGATGTCTTTTCTTTTTACCTTCTCTCAGACTGCGAGTGCTCCTTGGATTAGGACGGTACACCTATTATGCTAATTGGATAGTCTTTATCCGAACCATAGGCAGGTGCCAAACGGTAGGGAATGAAGAAAACCTTTTAGCCTAAAAGGTGTACAGAAGGTATTAAGTAAAGAAAAATAAAAGGATTAAAAAGAGGGCAAAGTAAATTGCGACTGCTATTCATGACCAAACCAAGTATTTCATCGCCACTCCTACTTCACCTTTGTATTTCTCCAGAACACCCCGTATCACTACGAAGATCCACAGTTATTGGATACTCCATCTATGGTTATATACGAACTCGAAGGGACTTGTTCCAGTTCGGGGATGGATTCTGGTTCAGGAGAAATAGGAATAAGGTTTATTCAGTTGTCTTTTATCTTTACCTTCTCTCAGGTTGCGACTGCTCCTAGGGTTAGGAGAGTACACCCATTATGCTTATTGGATAGTCTTCTTCCAAACCATAGGCTAGTGCCGAACGGTAGGGAAGGAAGAAAACCATTTAGCCTAAAGGGGTGTGCAGAAGGTAATGACTAAAGACATATAAAAGGATTTGGAGAGATGGCAAAGAAATATACGGTTACAGTTATGAATCTGATAATGGAAGAGGCATTACTAGGAATATCCGGATACCCCTTTGAAACATTTACATATTTCAGTTTCACTGTGTATTGTTAAAAGAAAACTGATTTCCCAATTAGCCCTTACTCCAGGGTATGTATTTACCATGTTTGATTCTCACATCTGTATGGTTTTACAGATGATGAGTGGGAGTAAGTTATTGGGAATTGGGTGATCATCCTCATAATATCGAGATTCGTTGTAATTAGTGATATTTGAGGAAATCGCCTGGGTTGTTTGCCGGACGGCAAATATTTGGTTTTGAATATCCGTTGTTATGCACCAATTTCAAATTGATATATCTGTACGTTTATTTTTTTATAAAGTGAGATATAACTTTTTGAAATTATGTCCATGACATTTACCTATATCAGTTGATGGTTAGGTAAGAGCATTCAACAGCGGTGTAATTCTTCTTAACCATAAGTACAGTTTTCAACCTACGACGCATAGGGTTTGAGTTATTCAACTCAGTGGACTTATACAAAGTATATTGTATGTTGTCCTGTGTCCATTTGGACAGAGGGGTTGGTACTCGTACTATATTCTGTTTACTTATGACTTCTCTAGTTCTTAGACATGCGTTTCATAGAAATACAAGATCCAAGTTTTAAGAAGTTATAGGTATAAGAATAAAGTAGAGAACCAGGTGTTGCAAGTATCAGGATTCTTCAAGGTGATCGAAAATATAGATACTTGTGTATGATATTCAGTTGATAGTAATGATTATGAGAACTTGTTTCTCTTTCAGGTTACTCATATCTGGATGCATTTCTAAGTTGAGTAACGCTGATCGGCCTCCTTCCATTTAGTTTACATGCACTAGAGACAGCTGCATGATTTGAATCTGGTTCCAATTAAATCAGTGCCTCTGTTTCTATATTGGATATAGAATAGTTCATATCTTAACAATGTTAAGGTACGGGGAGTTGTCTGGCTTATGCTTAAAACCAGACTCTGGATAACTCAAGGCACGTTTCTGTAATGGCTGTTTGTGGGTTGACCCGGGCTATGACGAGGGTTGACTTTCTACCATCTGGAAGATCAATAGTGATATTGTTCTTGACTCGCCACAGTTTTAGTAAAATGGATTTTTTCAGAAAACAGTAGTGGGAGTATGGCAGAACTGGAAGTGATTTCAGAACCGAAAACGATTACTGAAAATTTAATAAGAACCTAAAAATTCAATCTGGTTTGACATTCCATTGGCCACTTCACAGATATGGTGGGTAACCTCAGGCACCCGAGAGGTACTCCGGTAGCCTCAAGGACGGTGACAGGGAGGTTCTTGTTTACCCAGACTTGACACTACTGTTGTTCCAGGCTATGAGACCCGGCAGGAGGATGAGTATAGCGTCGTTCTAAACTAGCTCTAGAAGTGCACGTGTATATGACTCTGCCAGAGGGTTGTCGTAGTCAGTGGGAGCAGCGAAAGCATAGTGGACAAGCAGCTTATGTCTATGGACTAAAGCAGATATAGCGGAGAGAGATCATCTATTTCTGATGTGACAGTCATTGGTTTGACTTCATCAGAATAGAGGATGGATATGTTAAGAAGGTAGTAGGGTGTGATGTCCTAGTATATGGATGACATACACATAGTAAGAAGTGAAATTCCTATACTACGATCGGTTATATTTTAGTTGTCACACAATGGTTTCTCCACATAGGATATAGATAAAATATTAGACATTATGGTTACTAGATCTATGGTTTTAGATGTAGATTTGGGTAGTTTCCCAGTCTGGGTACTTAGACAGCATTCTACAGGTGTTTTAGAATGGACGACTCCTGGCACGGTAGTATACCTGCAGGTGATGGAGTCACCTTCTCTAAAGGTGTCTTATAGACTAAAGGGGAGAGGGATGTGCATGATTAACATATCACTTGCTTAGGCAATTGAGTCAATCATGAGATGTCAAGTACTAAACCAGATGTTGATTTCGCACTAGATGCAATAAGTTGGTATTAATCCTATTTGGGAGAAACGTTCGGAAGCAGTTTTAGAACATAAGTGGATGTTCTAGGGATATGATAACAACAGCCTCTTTCGGGAGACGGTTATCATTCCAGGCTTCCAAGGTGACCTGGATGACAGAGTGACTGTCAGAGTTATAGTTTTCCCTCTGACGAGGGGCAGCAGTTTGGACTGGTGATCCAAGAGGACACTGAGGGAGGCATGACGCAGGATACTGATTAAGTTCAGTTGATGATACAGTCTAAGAAGTTTGGATTTGGAGTTCATTTATGAGCTAGGTCCCATCAGATATCCAGACATATTCTAAGACAGGTATTGCTCATTTCGGAAGATGGATTTCTCCGCGAACTTGAGATAAAGAGAGACATAGAAAGAAACATTAGGGCGGATCCACTCACTGAGGCTATTCCTCGAACGCAGTAGTTTCGCAAACGGGCTTTGTGAAACTGATTAGTAGAGGAGTTGGGTGTTCGGTATCACACGGGCTGTGAGTATGCGACATCGCAATAATTAGCCTTGAGTGCAAGTGGGAGATTGTTGGATATAGTGCCCTCAAAGTCAATTATTGGATCACAGGCACGTGATTGCAATGATCAAGGGAGGACCTATGCCGGTAGGACAGTCTTACTCGAGATCATAGTATGCTATCTGGTTTATCTTTATCATCGTGTACTGTTTTAGGTGACCTTACAGGTCGCTATTACACGTTGATAGAGCCCTTAGGATTCTTGCTTGACTGCCAGCAGTATGATGGCGATCATATACGTGGGAGCTGGGGTCTATAAGTGTTGGATATAGTTCCCTCAAAGTCAATTATTGGATCGCAGGTACGTGATTGCAATGATTGAGGAGGACCTATACCGGTAGGACAGTCTTACTTGAGATAATAGTATGCTATCTGGTTTGCCTTTATCAGTCGTGTATAGGTTCAGGTGACTGATCATGATTACACGTTGATAGAGCCCTTAGGATCTTGCTTGACTACCAACAGTATGATGGCGATCATATACGTGAGAGTTGGGTAGTCCATAAGCACATCCTTAATAGTGGTTCCTAGTCGTGGGAGTACCGAAACAGGGCATCGATACCCCGGAGTAGACTAGTGTATACAGTCGAGACCCCGACGAGGGGTGGTGGCCGGTCTCACAAGCCACTGGTGTCAGTTGGATCACCTAAGATGTATACAGGTCCTCATTGGGTTATGATTACACCGGACAGGACTCGCCGGGAATCTGCTAGTTGGTATTATACCTATCGTCTGATAGCAGTTCCCTGGTGACATGTGTACAGGTTAGTTCATCGACCTGAGGTCGTCATTTGTCTCATGTGAGTTCCCACTGTGCTTTGATTTCTACCCTACCACGGCTCAAAGGAGTCGTGCAAACAGGTATTTTTTGGGTACAGCCCCGAGCCACATGGAGGCAAGTGAGAGGATCGGCAGGGGATTCGTCTCTCCCGGTATTGGGGGTGGAGATCGCGCTGTGTCTAAGAAAGCCATTACACCAAGTCCTTGGCCAAGGTAGGTGAGAATTACTGGTAGGTACTCCGGTAGTTTCTCAAGGTGTTCAGGGCTTGTCTCCGACACGACTTATACCGCTATTGGGGGTCTGACGTTACTAGCCCCCTAGGCCAGATATGCGATACTCATAGACGAACGGACCGGACTGTATGTATATTGTCACTGTTAGGCTCAGTAGGGTTTCAGGATGAGTTCTCTCATCGGCCTCCCTTGAGGTCAGTACATGGGCAGCCGTTTCGCACAGCTAGTGCCGCTGACGGCTTGTGGTTAAACCCACTGCCAGGGTACTGACGAGTCATTAGAGTCCCCCACAGATAGTTTCCCAAGTTCGGGCGAAACGTTGTAGAGGCCGTATGGTTTTATGGCAGGGTTCGGAAAATGCACGTGCGATTACGCAGGTGTCATATTTCGGGCAGATAATACTGGTGGGCTTTGGTTTAAGCCGGATCCATGTATTATACTTTGTTGATATAATATCTTTGTCTCAGTTGCATTTGTATTCGGTCGTAATACAAATGCGGGTATATTTATACAGTTACGGGGTTATCCTGAAATTCATTTCAGGATCGCTTTTGGAAGTTGCCAGTTTCCAGTTTTCTATCACCCGTATTAAACATTCGGTTTAATACGGATTTATCTTTTCTTCATGAGGGTGAGTCATGAGTGTGGAAGCTTCTTGTTTTAGTGACTAGGTTAGTGAGTCACCATTATGCATTAATTGAATGGATGACTAGGTTAATGAATCATTGATTTGCATTTAATGTTTTAAGTGAGTCATCTTTTCTTTTAATGTGTTATGATAAGTATCATATCTTATGGTCACCTCCTCCTCTCTCCTATACTCACCCCCCACCATATATTGTGGCCGGCCCCCTCTAGAAAAGATGATGATTGATTTTGGGAAAAAGATTATGATAGCTTTACTTCATGTAATTTCATATAGCTCATTTTTCATCACCCGATTCCAAAAAGGCAACTTCATTAACCGTTCGTCCATGGCTTTGGACGAAGTGAGACAAAGTGTTCTACTCATTCTCTATATCAATCTTGGCCATCTCTTTTAGCAAACTTGATGACTGAGTTGCCTCGGTTCAGAGGCGGGAGCCCGTTTAAAGATCCGTAGATGTGGTGCCACCTCGATGAGGAGCCAGGATATCGGAGCAGCCACAACGGAGCGTTGGATGATGGTTAAAGAACGAAGGACTGGGATCGTTCGGTATAACCTTTCTACTCTCTTTGTAGTTTGTTAGTTTAGCGTTAATGGAAGATCCGGGTTATAGTATGCGATTGCGCCAGTTATAAAAGTTTTTGTTCCGCATTTGGCGTTAGATTGACGGCCGGGGCGCTACCGTAGACTTACATGGTATCAGAGCCACGCCATTAAGCTTTACTAACTTGTTCTAACGCGTTTCAAATATCGATTGAATGGATTTTTGAAAATCGCAATTTCTAGTGTTAAAGTTTATGTTGATTTTAAATCTGGTCTAAAAATCATTTTGACCATACCAGAAAATTGAGCAGGCTTTTTAATGAAAAAAGCAGAAAGACGATCCACTGAATCGACCGTACGGCCGCGGATCCGCGGTCAATTCCTAGCTTTGACCGCGGAAGCGCGGCCGTTTTGGTGACTTAGTGGGCCATTTTTCTTCTGGTGTTTCATCTTGGGAAATTGTGGTTTCTGGAACTGTTCTTTTGGGCCCAGATTTTGTTACTGTACAGCAGATGTACGTGGGGCCCACTTCGGGAAGTTTTGTCAATCGAAATTGAAAGGTGTTAGTTTACAGTACTTACATTATATCTTCGACCGTGAATGTTATTCGAGCGGTAAATTGCATCTAATTGCTATAGTCCTTTTAGACGGATTTGCGAACGTGACATTCGCGTTAATGTTCTGTGTTGTGCTGTGATGTTGCGGATTTGTCGTGGTGGATAGCAGTGCGCAATGGTAGTGCAGTTTGGATTTACTTGTACATTTGATATTTCGGGGCGAGCGTCCAACATGTGGACTGCCGTCACTGCCTGTTTGTATAATATTCTTTTGGGGTACGACCGGGCTGAGGTCGATGTACCCGTTGTACATATTTTTCATTTCTGTACTAGGTTTTACCCCGCGACGGAGTGCACGGATAGCCGGGTTCTGGAGGGCAACGGGGCCGCATCTCATGGCTTTGAGAGGCAGAGGGGCCTCACTCTAGTATTGGCAGACTATTCGCCGCACTCGTAGGGGGTACAGTTTGACCCAAGGAGGGGTACTCAAGTTACCGGATTCCGTGAAGTGCAGGATGGTCCATTCACTTTGCTGTAGGGGGCTGCCTCGCTTCAGGTTTTCGCGGGTAACTTGCCGCACTCGTAGGGGTCTAGGTTTCATTGCACAGGCTATCCACACGACCAGAGGAACGTCGGGTTTCAGCAGCGGCTCTGTGAAACCCGGGGATCCCAGATTATCTGTATTGTTCTGTGATGCTTATTACTTTTCTGTAATGTTGCATATTATCACGCCTGGAGCGATTATTGTATATTGGTATATATACTAGTAGATGTTGTATATGTTTTACACCCGCGCTAGTTCAGTCCCCGGTCTGTCGTTAGTTAAGTAACCTAACGGGTGATGACGGGACCCAGTGGCGAATGCGGATGGCATATACGTACATTTTATTTTCGTTCTTTTCTGGTGTGATTAATTGATGGGACTGCGTTGATTCTGATCAATGCAAAGGAAAACAAACCTGTTTGGATGTTGTTGGAACAGTTTTAAAAGGTGTTATTACAAAGACGTTTCCTTTTGTTTTGCACAGTGGTATTCGGTTGGAATATCCTGCACCTCATTCGACGAGGCAAGGGCCGAGATCCCTTCACCGGGAGTGACCCCTTGGGCAGAAGTTTACATCAGGGTAATAACTTCATTATAGTCGATTACAAGTTGCGTTGCATCGCGGTATTCAGTGGAATATCCTGCACCTCATTCCACGAGGAAAGAGCCGAGATCCCTTCACCGGGAGTGACCTCTTTAGCAAAGGTTTTCGCCACTATATTTTTATAAAAAGCTATCAGGTTCCTTCAACGAGATCAAGTTCATTACGTTAAAGGTTTTTTCACTAAAAACTAGCCGTAGCCCTCCGTCATTTCAAATGAATGTTTAGTAGTATTCAAGCTATGTTGGTCTGGCCCTTAGCCAGGACATAGTGATTGATAGCTGCTGGGGTGTTCACATGTTGCATAGATAGATGCGTTGGTTTGGGACAGTCGTACAGTCTTGTTGGCCCTTAGTCAAGGGCGAGTATGGGTGGGTTCAAATTAACAAGATAATGATGGGAAGAACTTGACATGCGACTTATGATGGGTTGGCCCTTAGTCACGAACATAAGAGCATGGGGTAAAAATCATATCGGGAGTTTCTAAAGAAACTGAAACTTGCCAGGCATGCGCATACCTTCTGGAGTGTGATAACGTGAGTGGATTTCGTCATGTTATCATGCGATGAGAGTTGGATCCCGATTCCCACCGATGAGTTGGTTTACTCTTCGGGTGATCCCGATTGATTCTTCTTTCAGGTTTGGAGAAGAATTTGACAGTATAGTGGGAGGTTTCCGGATTAGATAAAGTGATAACCATTCTGATCTAGGTTAGAGTGCACGGAGAGTGTTTCTTTTCTTTCTCTCTTTGGCAGCGACCTTTGACCGACCCTAGACTATGACTCAGTGACCAAGTTGACCGAACCTTCTTAAAATACTGGCTTTTGGATTGTCTGAGTTGCATAAGTCATTGCCACTCCTTCTTCTACCCTTTGAATTTCTCAGAACACCTTGTATCACTACGAACATCCACTTCCATTGGATAGATCCATCGTATGGTTATATACGAACTCGAAGGGACTTCTTCGAGGATGGATCCAGGTTCAGGAGAAATAGAATTGGTTTATTCTGTTGTCTTTTATTATCACCTTCTCTCAGGTTGTGAGGGCTCCTTGGTTTAGGAGAGTACACCTATTACGCTTATTGGATAGTCTTCTTCCAAACCATAGGCAGGTGCTGAAAGGTAGGGAATGAAGAAAACCAATTAGCCTAAGTAGGGTGTACAAAAGGTAATATGTAAAGACAAAATAAAGGGATTAGAAAGAGGGCAAAGTAAATTGCGACTGCTACCATTCACGACCAAACTGCGTAGTTCATCGCCACTCCTATTTCACCTTTGCTTTTTTCCCCAGTTCGGGAGAAATAGAATAAGGTATTATTCAGTTGTCTTTTATCATCACCTTCTCTCAGGTTACGAGTACTCCTTGGTTTAGGAGGGTACACCTATTATGCTTATTGGATAGTCTTCTTCTAAACCATAGGCTGGTGCCGAACGGTAGGGAAGGAAGAAAACCACTTAGCCTAACGAGGGTGTGCAGAAGGTAACGACTAAAGACATATAAAGGGATTTGGAGAGATGGCAATGAAATATACGGTTATAGTCATGAATTGGTTTATGGTAGAGGCATTACTAGGAATACCAGGATACCCCTTGTTCCCCTCCGAATGGCGGCGCGCAGGACTGCGATGTCTTGGCGCTGAGACTCGGGGCAGATGCTAATTGGTGCTATCCGTCCACCTCTCCGAAGATGCCAAGTTGATTTATGGCACCATGTATCGAAGGTTTAGACGGATGCGTCCGATGTAGCAGACTTCGTCAGATTCCCCCTCGTTTGAGGGGTTTTTGATTGTGGGGACGCTCTTCCCTGCAGGCGCAAGCCCCTGCAGTTAATTACGCTACTGCATTGCGGTAACAACTTTCTCCTTCTCCAGATGGTCACTTCGTGTCGTGGGTGTTTGTTTTTTTTTTGTTGCCCGTGGATTGTTTACGAAGACTGAGTTATGTCGTCGCCCGTAGGGCATAGACTAGTCCAAATCCGTATTATCTTAGATTTGGGTTTGGGGGTTTGGTTTGAGGATACGTCAGCCATACTTGAGGCTAAGATCAACTCAAACGTTTGTTAAGGATACGTTAGTCTAATTTTGAGACTAAGATCAACTTAACGGGATCGTTTAGATCCGACAAAAGAGCAATTGGCTCTAATGTTCCAGTTTAGGGACCTAGTGGTCCATTAAATGTATGGCCGTCGGGACCCGTCACCTCTCTGACGACGTTGAAGGATTACAACGACGGATGTCAGAGGAGTTCAGGGATGTACCCTCGAGCCAGAGTTAATTGGGGGGATTTATAGTCCACTCTGTTTGAAGGTTTAAGGATACGTTAGCCATCTTTAAGGCTAAGATCAACTTAAACGGGACCGTTTAGATCCGACAAAAGAGCATGCGGGGGCTCTATTGTTCTAGTTTAAGGACATTACGGTCCATGGGTAGTTTAAGGACATTGCGGTCCATGGGTTTAAGGACTCCATAGTCCGGTATGTGCTCTGGATGCTTCATACGGGTTCACTGCCGTGCTTGGCGAGGACCAGGCTCCGCTCTGGACATTTTCCGCGGGGTCAAAGAGTGACGTTATCCGCATTCCACGTAACCAGGAATTTTGCACTAGATGCTTCACACGGGTTCACTGCCGTGCTCGGCGAGGACTAGGCTCCGCTCTGGACGTTTTCCACGGGGTCAAAGAGTGACGTTATCCGCGTTTCACGTAACCAGGAATTTTGCATTAGACACGGGTTTAAGGACCCCGCAGTCCATATCAATGTGTGGTCGTCGGGACCCGTCACCTCTTTGAAGACATTGAGGGATTACAATGCCAAATATCAAAGGAGTGAAGAGATGTACCCTAGAACCGGAGTGGATTGAATAGTCCTTGGCCCAATTTGGATCAAGACCAATTAATTATGTTATGAGCCCATTAGCCCAGTTGATTACGAATTGAGGACTTATGGCCAGCTTGGGCTAAGTCCAATCAGGAGAGGCTTTGCCTCTATCCCTTTAGCCAATTGGACCAATGTCTAGTGTTAAACACTAAAGAGCAATCAGTGTTGAACATTGGGAATGAGGTTGACAAGTTAGTGTTTAACACTAAAAGATAATTGGTGTTAAACACCAGCAGCAAGTCTTTCAAATTATCATAAACACTAAAACAGATCAGTGTTGAACACTGGCAATGGAGATCTCAGATTAGTGTTAAATACTAAGGTAGTCAGTGTTGAACACTGCGAATAAAGTTCTTTGATTAGTGTTGAACACTAGGGCCCAACAGTGTTTCAATACTGGATTCGAGAGTTCCAATTTAGTGTTGAACACTAAGGCAAGAGGGGTCACGTGGTAACACGTGAGAGCGCCCTCCCTTCATTTATTCTGCTGAGATTATCGCATCACGTGCCCTCACGTGAAGGGCATTTAAATGCTTATATGTTAAAGCTTCTGCCGAGGGTCACGTGGGTCACGTGGGGTGCTGCCTCAAAGGGGCTTTCTGTAGATCTCTTGGGGGGGTCACGTGGTGACACGTGACCCTGCTTCTATGTATGTTGTTTAGAGGATCTGTTAATCTTTTCCAGGAATTAAATTCCTCGTAGGGTTAAACCCTGACAGTAATTTCAGAGGAATTAAATTCCTACTTCCTTTTGAAGATTTATATTCTGGAATAGAGTTGAACTCTGAATTTTCTGTAGAAGTTAAATTCCTCATATATGTGAAGAACTGAATAGGGTTAAACCCTAATAAAAGCTCTTAAGGAATTAAATTCCCACTTTCTGTTAAATTATGATCAAGGGAATTAAATCCCTGCTGTTCCAACAGAACTAGGTTCTTAATTAGGGTTAAACCCTGTTTCTTTTTGTTCTGAAGGAATTAAATTCCCATAACACAGGGTCAAGCCCTAGTTTTATTTTAAAGGAATTAAATTCCTATAGTTCTGTGAGAATTAAATTCTCGTGCTTCCATTCCCTCTCTATGTTTTGGATCTGCATGGCAGGATCTCGACCCATTGAGAATTAAATTCTCAACTTCAAGGGGAGATGTGCACTTTGCAGATCCTCTATCAAAGAGAGAAGAAATATGTTCTTCTGTTTTATATATCAGAGTTAAACTCTGTTGAGAATTAAATTCTCTTTTCTTTCAAGGAGCCTTCCCTTTCTTACCTAGGGTTTTCTTTTGCAGAAGATCCAAGTTCCTCGAAGTATCAAGGCTCTCTCTCCTTTTCTTCCCTCTGCGTGTATCTCTCTATATCTTTTTCCCTGTGTCTCTTGGCTCCTATTTATAGGAGAAGCAGCCGAATCAATTAGTTTTTGACGAATCTTCATTGAGAGGTTTGATTTGCATCCATCATTCGTTTTTGACCTTTGGATTATTAGGTGAATTTTATTCACCATTGGATTTCAAATCCAGGGATTCTCCTTTGTTATTTCGGTTAGATTTAAAGGGGAAATCTTTCCAAACCCGAGATTTTCCCATAGATAAATGATATTCAATCATCTTTAAATCTTTAATTCGATTGGTTCCAGATAATCGCTTTTCTTTGGAAAGATTCGAATCTCTTTCAGAATTTAATTCTTTCAACGAAATGGGCTTTGAAAGCCGGTCACGTGTGACCACGTGACCCATGGTCACGTGTGGGCACGTGACCCCCTTTGGAATGAGCCTTCTTCTTTCTTTCTGCGCTTTGCTTCTTGTTCTCTGTTTAGCTGTCACGTGCCACCACGTGACAACTGGTCACGTGTGAGCACGTGACCCTTGTCTGGACTCTTTTCCTTGATTTAACTGGAGAACAATTCTGATGTTTTGAGCGTCACATGCCAACACGTGACCCCTGGTCACGTGGGAGCACGTGACCTCTTCTGAAGCTTTTTCCTTGATTTGATCAGGAAGCGTTGGGTCTTTCCTGCTGCTTTTAAATGTCACGTGCCGACACGTGACCCAGGTCACGTGGGAGCACGTGACCCTTACTGAAGCCCCTCTCTTTGATGTAGTTGGGAAACTGCACTTGCTTTGCCGGTACTTTTGGGTGTCACGTGCCAACACGTGACGGCTGGTCACGTGTAAGCACGTGACCCTCTTCTGAAGCTTTTTCCATAAGCTTTCCTGATTTTAAATCAGGAAACAAATGCCCCCACAGCGTTGTTCTCACGTGTCAGCACGTGAGTGCAACGCTGTCACCTCTTGCGACCGTTGGATTCCTTTAGGGATCTGGGGAGATGAAACGTTTCCATTGCCTTCTATAAATACCTCTGTCTCTTCATAGGAGCCTTCACTTTGCTCATCTTCTTCTTCTGAGAACTTTTCCCTTGAGAATTTAATTCTCGCTTCCAGAGCTTAGTTCTCTGTCTTGAAACAATTTTCAGAGTTTAACTCTGTTCGAAAAGAATTCTTTTCCTCAGGTAATGTTCTTGGACAAACGATGGACCTTCACATTCCTCTGGATCTTAAATCCAAAACAAGGGTTTTTATCCATTTTCCCTCATGTTTTTCCCTAAGAACCTGAAACCGCCTAACCTTCGAACTGTAGATCTCTCAGGATTTAGATGATGTTTGGGGAGATGATGATGGCGTTTCAAGTCCATGGAATTTAATTCCATCCAAAAATGTCTCTGGGAATTTAATTCCCTTTTCTTAATAAGGAATTTAATTCCAATGAAGAACTCGATTTCTTCACACAGAGGCTTCCTGGGGTCTCTTGGCCCGAGGTTGTTCTTCTGCAATTAATGAAATGGTGATTTTCTAATGATTCTCATGATCTTTATTTCAGGTATCATGGCTGCCCATCTGTATAGTCTTGACGAGATCATTTCCTACGGGAATATTCGTGCACTGGGCCGCAGTCAGAACCAGGAGTTCACCGATGCTCAATGTGCCGAGATCATGAGCCGCTTTGACGAGTACAACCATCGGCTACTCCCCCGTCGCTCTTCTCTTCTGAGGCTGATCGTGCTGGCGATTAGGGAGGCTCTCCCTTTATTCTGTGCTGGTGTGCCGCTTGGGGCGTTGGACGCCGCCGAGGATAAAGTACACTCGGTGTATCTGATGCACTTGATCTCAAAGAGAAGGCGGGATAATCTCATTGATCTCCTGCATCAGATTTTTCAGCAATCAGCCATACTTGCCGCCTACCGGAGGGTAGAGGACATCCGCGGGGACCCCGATGCTTGTGATCGTGAGAGGAAGCATACTCGGGAGGTTCAAAATGCTTGGAAGATCTTGAATAAAGTTAATTTTGAGTTTCTCAACCCATGCCCCGCATCTGAAGTTCTACCGTTGTAAATGTGTCCTCTATATTTTGTATGAACCTCTTGAAGTATGAGTGACAAGTGTTATTATGCCTTTCCATGTTTGCATGCCTTTTCTCTGGGATTTTATCATTTTGCTACTGTTGTTGTTTGTGCTTTTAATATGCAGGGTACTATTCCATATATTTTCTTTTAAGTGTACATCAGGTTTAGGCCTCACGTGTTCTGCACATGGGGTCCCTTGATGGGGCTGTTCACAAAATTTTCCCATGCCGTATTTTCAGTGCATAATATTGGATGCAGAGAAAGGGCCTTGGAAATAATTTTATCTCCTTGATTTTAGATGCCTTTCCTTTTTTTTGGCCTTGGAAATAGCTTTACCATGCAAGATTTTCCGCGCACAGCACTTAATGCACTTCTTTATATAAGAGGCTATAGCTTTCTTTTCCCTTTACGGAGAGATTTATATTATTATTATTTTTTTTGTAACTTGTCTTGAGAGACAAACGAGTGCCATGGCCTGCAATCGTCCGCACGCTCGTCGACAGCCATGGGAAGTTCCTATCGAGGAGATTCTCCCCCGCTTTGCTGCTCGGTTGGTGGATCCCCTCCTTACCGACAACGAATGCGACTCAGCCATGCATGAACTCTCGATCCGTAGGGGGTCCCCCCTCCCGATGGGTTCTCTCTGGCTCCGGATGATCCTCACGGCCGTGCTTGCCGACATCCCTCCTCACCCGGCAGAGATGACCCTGGCGATGCTTGATGCGGCGGAAGAAAAGCTCGAGGGCTTTCATGAGGCGTGCATGATTACTCAGGCTTTGAAGGACTGCTTAATTCATCTGCTGAGCGAGATAAGAGCCCGACGGGCTGTTATGTCTGCTTTTGCAGATGGCCATGGTGCCAATCGATGGGAAGCGACTTCTCGTGAGAACCGTCGCTTTGATGTGTTGGAGAGAGCAGAGAGAGAGATGGAGAACCTTGTTCTTTGTTTTGTTAACCCTTGTATTTCTGATCCCTTGTTTGGTGATCTTTTCCGTTAGCGTAGAACATTTTTTAAATTAGTCCCTCCTTTTCTGCGCTTTATGTCGAAATTCCATGTAGGCTTGGTGCTAGCCTGTATGTTTCCGCTTGCATAAATAAACTTTGTATTCTTTTCATGAGAACTTTCTTTAATTGCAAATGCTATCATCACTTTCCTTTCTTGTTGCCTTTCACGTCAGGTGATGTGAGCGCGTTTTAGATCGATTATTCCCGTCGACTGGGAGCCCATTTATACGGTCTTGTAAATGTCTTGTTTCCAAGGCCGCGGTCGCGAAAGCGAGCTTACGTGGCCTGATAGAGCGACACGTAGCGAACATATTGTTGTGCGAGAAAAGGGCTAGGCCGTAAATTTTCGGAAAGGGCATTGGCTTCTAAGGCGCTGAGCGAGCTTCAGGCCAGCCTCACAACCAAGGCCAACAAAGCATACGAACTCTGGCGGGTGCTTCACGAGTCCACAAAAGAGGTGGTGGCTCTCGATAAAGCTGCCATGTTCACTCGTGAGAGGGTCGAGGCTCATAAGGCCACTGAGAAAGAGCTTGAAGCCAGGCTTGCTTCATATCAGGCCCAACAAGATCAGGCGGAGGCTCGTCTTTTGGAGATCTTGCGTCATGAAGCCGTGGTCCAACAAAAGCAGGATGAGCTGATCAAGCTGCTGAATCGCCCACCGGCTTGAAACATTTGTATCTTTTCCTTCCTTTTTGTACATACTCATGGATGAGAGTATTTTCTTTTTGTTTCTTTCATGAATTGTACTTTGTACCCATTTTGGTTTATGAATAAAAGATACATTTTTTTTTCTCAATGATGTGTCTCCTTTTCATTGAATGTATTCTGCGGATATTCTATCTTGATCTCCTTGCAGGACAGCAATGGCTCAGGATTCAGGGTTAAGATCTGCTTCCTAAGACTTTTGCTTCTTATGGGCCACGAGGGTCTCATAAAGAGTTTTTCTCCCTACAGGTCGAGAGGATCCCATAGGTGTGAGTTCTTCTTAAGAATCGTGTGGATTCTTAAAAGGGTTTTCCCTTGAGAGTCGTAAGGATCCCACAAGAGAGTTTTTCTTCCTTACAGGTCGTGAGGACTTGTAAGTGTTGGATGCGGTCACCCTTGTCCGTGTTCTACGGAATTAGGGGTTTCTCCAGGTATTGTAGTTTAAAGACGTCGCGGTCAAGGTTAAGGACCTCATAGTCCGTGGATTTAGGGACTCCACAGTCCGATGTTAGTTTTAAGACATCACGGTCAAGGTTAAGGACCTCATAGTCCGTGGATTTAGGGACTCCACAGTCCGATGTGTGGTTGCAGGGACCCGTCACCTCTTTGAAGACGTTGAGGAATTACAACGCCAGGTATCAAAGGAGTGAAGAGATGTACCCTTAAACCAAGGCAAAATTTGTAAGGAATCGGGGTGGTTGATCGTTAGTTTTAAGACATCACGGTCGAGGTTAAGGACGTCATAGTCCGTGGATTTTAAAGACTCCACAGTCCGGTATTTGCTCTGGATGCTTCACACGGGTTCACTGCCGTGCTTGGCGAGGACCAGGCTCCGCTCTGGGCGTTTTCCGCGGGGTCAAAGAGTGACGTTATCCGCGTTCCACGTAACCAGGAATTTTGCACTAGATGCTTCACACGGGTTCACTGCCGCGCTCGGCGAGGACTAGGCTCCGCTCTGGATGCTTCACACGGGTTCACTGCCGTGCTCTGCGAGGACCAGGATCCGCTCTGGACGTTTTCCACGGGGTCAAAGAGTGACATTATCTGCGTTCCACGTGACCAGGAATTTTGCACTAGATGCTTCACACGGGTTCACTGCCGTGCTCGGCGAGGACTAGGCTCCGCTCTGGACGTTTTCCACGGGGTCAAAGAGTGACATTATCCGCGTTCCACGTGACCAGGAATTTTGCACTAGATGCTTCACACGGGTTCACTGCCGTGCTCGGCGAGGACTAGGCTCCGCTCTGGACGTTTTCCACGGGGTCAAAGAGTGACATTATCCGCGTTCCACGTGACCAGGAATTTTGCACTAGATGCTTCACACGGGTTCACTGCCGTGCTCGGCGAGGACTAGGCTCCGCTCTAGACGTTTTCCACGGGGTCAAAGAGTGACATTATCCGCGTTCCACGTGACCAGGAATTTTGCACTAGATGCTTCACACGGGTTCACTGCCGTGCTCGGCGAGGACTAGGCTCCGCTCTGGACGTTTTCCACGGGGTCAAAGAGTGACATTATCCGCGTTCCACATGACCAGGAATTTTGCACTAGATGCTTCACACGGGTTCACTGCCGTGCTCGGCGAGGACTAGGCTCCGCTCTGGACGTTTTCCACGGGGTCAAAGAGTGACATTATCCGCGTTCCACGTGACCAGGAATTTTGCACTAGATGCTTCACACGGGTTCACTGCTGTGCTCGGCGAGGACTAGGCTCCGCTCTGGACGTTTTCCACGGGGTCAAAGAGTGACATTATCCGCGTTCCACGTAACCAGGAATTTTGCTGATTGTATCCGCATTTCACGGGATGGAGGTTTGACTGTTGGCGATATGTATACCACCGAGCCATGGAACTGGGAGTTGCCGCTGTTCCGCTTAGCTTGAAGTTGTGTCCGTTGCTACGAGACGAGTGTTGGGATGATCTCTTGGTCGCTTGTGGCCTGTCGAGATTTAGCTTCTTTCTTTGGTGAAACCTGGGGGAGGGAGGTATGTTCCCTTTTTGTTTATGCCATTGGATTGTATACAGGGTGTGATGGAACATCACCTGTAAGGCATACATTTTCTTTTTATTTTATTTCTTTTTCCGCGATGCTCTATCGTTTCAGCTTTTATATCGCGAAGGTCGCGATTGCCCCATCATTTCGGCTATTTTTCGCGGTGCCCAATCATTTCGGCTATTTTTTTTATTTTCACTCGCTGTTTTTTATTGCGAGTTGCCCCATCATTTCGGCTATTTTTCATGCATACACTTTTACTTGCTGTTTTTTTATTGCAAGTTGCCCCATCATTTCGGCTATTTCGTAGGCATGTGTGGCTTGTTAGCTTTTTCGCCGCAAGCTTAGATTTTAGACACCGATTTCGGCATCAGCACCGCTGCAACTGGGATGCTGCCAGGAGCGAATCATCATTTGCCTTTGTCGATATTGAACAAAGGTGGCTTAGTAAACAGGGTTAAGGGTCCTGTCGACTAAGGTTTTTGACTTCATGAGCCGTAAGGGTTCACAAGGGTATTTCTCCCTACAAGTCGTGAGGATCTTGCAGGTGTATTTTCTCCTTAGGGATCGTGAGGATTCCTAAGTGTATGTTCCTCTGTAAGTCGTAGGGATCCTACAAGAGGGTTTTCTCCTTATGGATCGAGAGGACCTACAAGGGTTGCTCATCATACGGACATGTCTCTAGTCACGGGTGTGACTTTGCTGGGGAAATGTTTTTTTGCGCCCGTGGATTGTATACAAGGGTCAGTATTGAGCCTCTTGTAGGGCAATATCGAAGGTTGTGGAGGATTTGCTTAAGAACAGGTTTAGGTTTCTGTAACTTAAGACTTTCAAATCTCATGAGCCGTGAAGGTCCCATAAGAGAATTCTCCTTACGAGTCGTGAGGATCTCGTAAGTTTATTTTCTCCTTAGGAATCATGAGGATCCCTAAGTGTGTTGCTCCTTCGTGAGTCGTAAGGATCTCACGCAGGTGGTTTCTCCTTACAAGGTCGAGAGGACCTTACAAGTGTCTTTTAACGAGGTTGCGCCCTTTCGGGTTTTCACAAACACTCGCCGGTAGTCCTGCTGTTTTTACTCACGGAGCCCTTTCGGGTTTTCATCCGTGCCCATTTTGCTTATGGACGTACCGTTTTTTTTTATATTCTTTTTCACTTTTTGTTTTTTAACAAGGTCGCGCCCTTTCGGGTTTTTACGAACACTTGCCGGCAGCCCTGCTGTTTTTACTCACGGAGCCCTTTCGGGTTTTCATCCGTGCCCATTTTGCTTATGGACATACCGTTTTTTCTTTTATTTTTTTTTTATTTTTCTTTTTCTTTTTCTCCCCTTTTTTTGTGTCAGCCTAAGGATGCTGCGGTAGTAGTTTAGGGACGTTTCTGTCCGTCGTTAGTTTAAGGACGTTTCGGTCCGTCGATAGTTTAAGGACGTTTCGGTCTGCCGTTAGTTTAAGGACGTTTCGGTCCGCCGTTAGTTTAAGGACGTTTCGGTCCGCCGTTAGTTTAAGGACGTTTCGGTCCGTCGCTATGGAAAGGCCGGCTGCTGCTTGTAAAGTCTGAGCCTAGGAAGATAGTGAGCGGACATAGTCGTCGTCATCTATCATTGTCCCAGGCTGTGGCTTATCAAGCGTAGTATTTCTTTAAGAAGCGGCCGTTTATTGGCTTGAAAGGCCTTTCACCGTGCATGTCCATGAGTAGGTAGGCTCCACCCTGGTAGACCTTGTCTATGATGTACGGGCCTTCATAGTTTGGCTCAAATTTTCCTCGCTTGGCACGATTGGGGATCATAGGTCTTTTGACCACTAGTACGAGTTCGCCTTGGCGGAATGTCCTCGGCCTGGTCAATCTTTCGTACGAGCGCGTCATCTTTGCTTTGTAGGCCTCTAGATGTTGTTGCGCTATGAGCCGGGTTTCGTCGAGGGCATCAAGCTCCTCAAGCCGAAGGTGAGCATTTTCTTCGTTCGTCAGCTCGTGGTGGACTGCTACTCGCAGAGAGGGCAACTCTATCTCGAGGGGGAGCACTACTTCCGTCCCAAATACCAAAGCGTACGGCGTTGTATTCGTGGCCGTCTTGAATGTAGTTCGATAAGCCCAAAGGGCTTCTTGCAGCCTTTCGTGCCAGTCTCTCTTATTCCTGGAAACGGTCTTTTTTATGATCTTCGTCAAGGTCTTATTGAAGGCCTCGGCCAGACCGTTAGCTCGTGGATTGTAAACCGAAGAATATCTCCAGTCTATATTGTGTTGCTGTGCGAAGCGGCTAATCTTATGGCTTCGGTAGGCCGGCCCATTATCGGAGATAATCCGCCGTGGAGTTCCGAACTGATAGATGACGTGCGTATTGAAGAAATGGAGGATATTCTCCGTCTTCACTTCCCTCAGTGGTACTGCTTCTGCCCATTTGGAGAAGTAGTCAGTTGTCGCCAGGATAAAACGGTGTCCCCGGGATGATGCTGGCTCAATGGGGCCGACTATGTCAGTCCCCCACATTTCGAATGGCCAACTAGCCACCGTTGGGTGCAGTGGATTCGGATGTTGGTGGATGAAGTCTCCATGAATCTGGCATGAGTGGCATTGCTTTGCATACTCGAGGCAGTCCTGGATCATCGTGGGCCAGTAGTAACCCATCCGTTTAATTTTTAACTTCATCTTTGGGCCTGCTTGGTGAGAACCGCAAAGTCCGTCATGAACTTCCTGAATGACTCTTTCCGCTTCGTCAGGTCCTAAGCATCTCATCCATAGAGAATCAAACGATCTCTTGTATAGAATATCGTTGACGAAAGCGAAAGATAGAGCTCGTTTCATGAGCTGATGTCTTGAGGACGCTTCTTTGGGCATTCGGTGGGACTTAAAGTAGTCTATAAAGACTTCCCTCCAGTCTTCGGCCTTCTCATGGTCTTTTATTTGTAGGGCCGTCTGCCCATTCGCTCCCTTTTCTTCGCATGATTCCGGAGATATTTCTGCCGGGGCGAGCACTCGACGGCTTTGTGCCACGATTCTGACATCATCGAGGTTCTCGTCAGCCAGTTCTTTAGCAAGTTTAGCCAACGCGTCTGCTTTGCTGTTTTCCGCGCGCGGTATGTTCTCCAAAGTATAGGAGGGAATTTGGGTCAATAGTTGTTGCACCTTTTCGCCGTACTTTACCAACTTCGGCTTGCACGTTTGGTAGTCACCATTTACTTGACTAATGACCAGCTGAGAATCCCCGTATATAAGGAGGTCTTCAATTCCCATGTCGATGGCGATTTCGAGGCCTGCTATCAGAGCTTCGTATTCAGCTTTATTGTTTGTCCTCGACTCTGTTAAGGAGAAGGCGAAGCACATTATCCCTCCTTGTGGAGTTGCAAAGACGAGGCCTATCCCCGATTTGGTCATTGGGATACCTTGTTTCTGTTTCTTTACGGAGGACGCTCCATCGAAATAGAGTTCCCATCGGGTGCTTCCGCCGCCAATCACATCAAATGCATGCTCGTCCGGCAAATCACAGTTCAGAGGAGAATCGGCCGGTATCGGGTGCTCAGCGAGGAAGTCGGCAATGGCCTGGCCTTTCACTGCCTTGAGAGGTTGATACGTTATCGAGAACTCCATCAAGAGCAGGGCCCACTTAGCGAGTCGTCCCGTCAATATGGCTTTCGACATCAAGTACTTAAGGGGATTCACTTTTGAAATGAGGCGGACTTCATGTGCCAACGCATAGTGCCTGAGCTTTGTTATCGCGAAGATTAACTCCAAGCAATGTTTTTCAATGGGAGAGTAGTTGCTTTCTGCCCCCAGTAGAACTCGACTTAAGTAGTAGAGTGCTCTCTCTTTCCCCTGATCGTCCTCTTGTGCCCATAATGCGCCCAAGGAACCTTCGAGGGCGGTTGTATAAAGAATGAGGGGTTTTCCTTTGACCGGCGCAGCCAACACCGGAGGGTTCTGCAGGTACTGCTTGATCTCGTCTAGCGCGCCTTGACATTTATGATCCCAAGCGAATGGAGTTCCCTTTTTCATCAGGTGGCTGTAAGGACGGCTTTTGCCTGAAAGATTGGCGATAAATCGTCGGATGTATGCGAGCTTCCCCTGGAGAGACCGCAGCTGTTTGAGGGTCCTTGGGGGTGGCATTTCCATGATCGCCTTGATCTTTGACGGATCTATTTCAATACCTCGGTGTCGAACGATGAATCCCAGGAATTTGCCCGAGGAGACTCCAAACGCGCATTTGAGGGGATTCATTTTCAAATTATATTGCCGAAGGCGTCGAAATACAGTCTCCAGATGCTTTAAATGATCTTCGTATGACATGCTCTTTACTACGAGGTCATCGATATAGCACTCGACGACGTCGTGTATGAGGTCATCAAAGATCTTTGTCATGGCCCTTTGATAGGTAGCGCCAGCGTTCTTTAGACCAAAGGGCATAACCCTATAGCAGAATATACCCAAAGGGGTCCGGAAAGCGGTGTGCCTCTGGTCTTCGGGATGCATCTTTATCTGATTGTATCCTGACGAACCATCCATAAAGGAGAAAACCTCGTGAGTGGACGTGTTATCTATCATTAGCTCGGTTACTGGTACTGGGAAATCATCCTTTGGACAGGCTTTATTGAGATCCCTGAAATCCACGCATATGCGTACCGTCCCATTCTTCTTCATTACCGGGACGATATTGGCGATCCAGTCGGGATATTGGACTTGGATAAATCCAGAATCGATCAGCTTCTTGACTTCGGCGTTGATGCTCATCTCAAGCTCGAGTCGCATCCTCCTTGGTGCCTGCTTGACTGGCTTGATATCTGGGGATATTGCTAATTTATGCACAGCAATCTCCGGATCTAATCCTGGCATCTCGAAGTAGTTCCACGCGAAGCAGTCTTTATGCCGTAGAAGCACGTTCTTTAACGCAGCCACCCTTTCTTCGGATAACAGCTCGCTGACAAATGTCAGTCGCGGGTCGTCTGCCGATCCCAACTCAATCTTCTTGAGGTTATCTGCAGTAGTATGTATACCATCTTCCAGTTCTTTCGGAGCGGGCGGAAATTCTGAGATCACCTCATCATCGCTGTTCTCAAAGCACCGGGGAAGGTCATCTACGTTCTCGGGCTCTTCTCCTAATATCGTAATCGTATAACAGGTGCGAACCCGCTCCCCGGACTGAGGTGGACCCAGTTCTGCTCTTGCGGCCTTGGGTTCATGCTTTTGTGGCGGCGTTACCCTCCAGCCGTCGGATAAAGTGAATCTGCCCTGTTGGTATTGGTCCTCGACCCAGTTCTTGAAGGTGAAGCAGTCTTCGATAGGGTGTCCTATGGCTCGGTGATAAGAGCAATAACTCAGATGAGAAGCCTTGTTAGCTTGCTCAGGATGTCTGGACTCTGGAAGCGCGATCATTTGATGTTTTATAGCGAGCTTGAGTAACTTCTCCGTCTTGTCTCGGGGGAAGGAGTATGCTCGACTCATCTTCTTCATGAGGGACAAATCCGAGCCGTGCAACACCCGACCACGTAACCCTCTAATCCTGCGTCGTTGTTGTCGGCTCCTCTTTCCGCTTCTTGATTTATTTCCGTCTCTGCGTCGGGCCTTTCGTACAACGGATTGACGAGGATAAGCGTCTTTGTCCTTTGCAGCATGTTGAAATAGATGTTGCGTCCTGGCCTTCTCGTAGATGGCCATCTCGCGGTTGTGGTCTTCCCGAGCTTTCTGACCCACTTTCCTGATAGGCTTGCCCATTCGTTCTTCAAACGACGGACTCGGCACTTTAATCGCGGGGTCTAGTTTTGATGGGGGGTTGGCATCTTCTGACAGGGCGTCCTCCTCTTCATCAAAGGTATATATAGCGTAGCTGCTGTGAGCCCGTTCCCGTTTTCCGGCTCTTGCGTATCCAAGCCCGAGTGTTTCCATTTTTCCGTTGGGCAATTTGCGTTGAGTCCCGGGGACATCCCAAATCCTGTTGTAGAACCGAGCCTGCCGAATAGTCTGTTTTAAGGGTACTCCTTGGCGCTTCAATAGCTTCTTTAATCCATTTGTATAGTATCTGGGCAGACGGATGGGTTGGAGCCTGTCAAGTGTAGCATCCGCGCCATGCCAGATCTCTCTCTATTTTCGACTCTGAGGATCGGTAGAATAGGATCACCTTCTCACCCCTTTGCCTGGGAGGGACGTAAAATGTTTGCAGGTCCTGCACATTGTGAGCTCGAAGCGCGTCGAGATCCTTGTAGTGTTCTCGCGGTACTATGGTGATTTGCAAACTATGGTCATCGCCAAGGGGTGCTTGTATTGACAGCCGATTGGAGAACACAGCATTAACTTCATCTTCTGAATCACTTCCGAAGACTAACGTGGGGGCGGGCGTCCCCAGGTTGTTGTGTTGAGATGGCCCTGCATAAACCATCTCTTCTTCTTCTTCGGTATCGCTCCCGAAAACAGGGATGGTGGCGGCGGTTTTGCTCTCCGGATTGCGACACCTTTCTGTATCCTCGAAATCTGGCAAAAAGTACTTCGTATCTTCGTATTTGCGGACTTCGTTCACGGAAAATGGGTTTAACTCACCTGTTACGGTGTACTCGAAACCATCCTTAAAGTACTTCATACACTGATGTTGTGTAGAAGGGATGATGTTGTATTCGTGTAACCAAGTACGACCGAGCAAGGCGTTGTAGCAGGTCTTGGCGTCAATGACATGGAATTTGATGTCTGTGACGAGAAGTCCAAAGCGTAATGTTAGTATCACAGATCCGAGAGTCCGTGACGATTGTGAATCGAAACCGGAGATAGTAATTTTGTCACGAGCGAGGTGTTGCACACTCATGCAGATTTCCTTCAACACCCGAACATTAAGGAGATTGACGGAGGATCCATTATCCACCAGGATCTTTCCTATCTTGATGTCATGGTAGTATCCGGAGACATATAGGGGACGGTTGTGGTCGCACGTCCCGAGAAGGAGGTCTTCATCACCGAAAGTGATGTCGGCCGTATGCACTTCCTCCAGTTCATCCTTCATCTTTTCAATGGCGAGGAAGGCTTGGAATTGCTCAGGTTCTTGTAACGCCTTAATTAGTGAGTCTCGCGCTTCTTTTGATAATAGGAGGGCATCGAGAATGCTAAGCTGAGAAGGTAGCTTCCTTAGGTGCGCGAGGATGTTATAGTCCACCTTACCCTTCCTAGGAGGGTCTTTGGCAGCCAGCTCTCTCATGACTTAGTCATCTAAAGTGATATCTTCAGTGACCTTTTCCTTTCCCTTATCCTTTCTACTTACGGGCCCGAGATTCTTTTCTGGGAGTGTGCGATTGCGCAGCTGAATGTTCTCGCAGATCTCCGATTTCTCCTCTTTCCCTAAAGCGGATTCTTTAAAGAGAGGGCCCAGAGCCATTTCTTCATCAGAGTCGCTCCCAAAGGTGAGAACTTGTGACCCCCTGGCGTTAACCATGTAACAGTTGCCAGTAGTTCTGTTGTGCCCATCGATAGTACTTCTTCGCTCCCGACGGCTCTTGCGTTTCATGCGCTTAAAATGTTGCCGATGAGCAACATATCCTTGCCACCATATCTTAAAGGCGTCGCACTCCTCCGTGGGGTGTGAGATTTTCCGATGATATGCGCAATAATCAGGGTGCCTCTCCCCCCATCATGTGTGTTTCCTTCCGAGGGTGGTAGCTTCATCCCCCTTGACACGGCTTTGGCAAACCTTTTCCTCGTCTTGAATATCTTCTTGTCTACTTCGGATGCCTTTCGCTCTGGCGGAGGTAGTTCAACTCTTCCGTTCAGTCGCCTGCATTTGGTTCCTTCTGACGCTGCCATCTCACGCTCCTGATCCGCTTTACTTTTTAGAAGAGTCTCGTCTAGAAAAGCGTCGATCATTTCGTCTGTTGGCCATGCACGCTCTGGTACAGGCTCTGCCTCCAGCTTCTTAGTGCCAGGAGTTTTCTCATCATCGGTAAACGAGTGGGAGATTACGTTACAACTCGCCACATATCCTTCGGATTCATCCGACGAGCTCTCTCCATCATCTTCCTCTTGAAAGATGTGGTTGAGGAACTTTTGCAGTGTGACAGGAGTTCGCGCCTTTTGATTGTACTCTTCCAGCGCGTCGATTTGCTTCTGCAAGTTCGTGTGCTCGTTTCCAAGCTTCACGGACTTCTTGGATTTCTTCTTCTTTTTCTTCGAAGATTTTGACGGTTGGGCGTGAGTATTTGGGCTCTTATCGCGAGTCTTCGTAGTTGGGCGGGGCTTCAGCATCCCTTCGATAATTTGAGGTTCAAGAGGGTCCTTCCATTCGATCGCAGGGCACGCATGAAGGTCCCTCAGCATTCTTTTGGTTTTAGTTGATAGCACGACCTCCCATGGAGCTTCTTCAATAAAGGAGCAGGTTGCCCCCGGTGTATCTGCTTTCTTAGGAGTATGCGGTTGTGGTGGGTTCAACTTCCACTTTTCGGACAGTACAAACTTCCCCTGGAGGTATTGATCTTCAATCCATCCTTTGAAGACGATGCAATCTTCAATCGGATGGCTTACCGTTTGATGGTAAGGGCAATAGTTAGGGTTATTCACCTCGGTGGGTTGCGGCGGTCGCCTTGGATTTGGTAGGTTTATAAGTCTGTTGCGTATTGCCAGCTCGAATAACCGTTTCGTCTTGTCTCGTGGGAACGAGTAGGGACACTTCATCTTCTCATTATAATACCAGCGTCTTTCCTCCAGTTGATCTGCCGGTTTCGAGGCGTTAGGTTGCTGTTGGGCATTCGCAACAAAGGTTGCCCTTCCTTTACCCTTGTCATTCCGAGGTTCCGACTTCGGGGGAGGTGGTCTATGACCCATCTGGTCCATCTGAGCCAACTTGTCGATTAAAGCCTGGAATGTGGTTGGCTTAAAGAACATCATAAACTGGGAGATAGTTGCGTGGGGGTCTAGGGTTCCCACGAACATGCCCACTGCGGGTGCTTCCTCAATGCGTTGTTCACATCTCGACCACAAGTTCCGCCAGCGTATAGCATACTGGACCCAGGTTTCGCCTGGTTTTACCCTGGCGTTAATCAGTGCAGTTATTGGAGTGCGTTCGCTGGCACTTGCGAATCGCTGAGTGAATAACAACTCCATTTCAGCGAACGTTTTGATAGAATCGTTCGGGAGTTCCGAATACCATTCGAACGCTGTTTCTGATAGGCTGCCCACGAATTGGCGGAGCAACAGTTTATCGTCACCGCCGGTGTTACCGCAGAGGGCCCGGAACTGGGCGACATGCTGATGGGGGTTGCCGGTCCCCTTGTACACGTGGAATTTTGGTATCGTATAGCCTTGCGGGTATTTGATTTGGTCGTACCAGCTTGGATACGGCCGTCCCGTTTTCACGACTTGACCAGCTGCCTCAGTCGCGTGATGAACCCGGATTTGCTGGGCTATGTAGTCAACCAAGTCAGCCTTAGAGATTGCCTCCTCCTTGGCCGTTGAGAGGGCTGGTGGTGGATTTGACGTTTCTCCTCGGTCGTCTTCAAGAACGATTGGGGGATCCTCGATGGGTAAGTCCTGCTGGATCATCATTCCTATCATATCTTGGAAGAGAAGGCCCATACGTTGTATGTTGGCCGCTTGTTCAGCAGCCTCTTTGTCCTTTTTCTCCAGTATCCGGCGAAGGAATTCAGCGTCGGTTTCTTCCTCCTGGCGCGCGTCTGAGGACGTTTCTGGGCTTTCTTTTGGCCCGGTAAGTGCGGCCATAGCATTCATCATTTCCTGAAGCTTTTGTTGCTGCTCCTGGGCTTTCGTCACGGATCGGGTTAGCGGTCGGTGGCCCGTAGAAGTGCGGCTTTCCTCTTTTCCAGAGGCCATGTAAACAGTGTGCACCACCATGCCCCCAGACTTAGGGCGTCTGGGATCAGTGCTTTTAGTCGTCGTTGCATGCTGGGGGGTCTTCTCTGGCCTCCTCCTTTTATGAGCCATGGAGGTTGAGGGGGCCGTTGAGGTGGGCGTCCAGACAGCCTTTTGGGGTTTCGCCTGGTGACCAGCTTCCGGTTGGATTTTCAGCTTCTTGTGCTGGCGGGAGAAGTTTGGATCGATGATCGAGTCTCGGGCCTGCCGCCAAACCTTATAGATTTTGGAAGACAGCCGTTGAGGAGATCGGGGCTGCTCTGGTTTTATTTCCACAACCTTTTTTAATGGGGGAGGAGACCTCTTTAGCACTGCAGTAGGAGAATTCCTTCGCACCTTATTTAGCATTTCGAAGCTGTTCCCAGTTAGGACAGCAGCATTAACTTCTGCCATCGGGGCTGATGGAGTCAACCCGGAGGGGGAGTTGCCCCCAGCCTTCCTTAATCGGCGCCAATGGCGACATCGAGCGTGTCGAGCGGACGGCGTAGGGTCAGCGGTAAGAATGGTTTCGTCTTGCCCCCTGTCTGGGTGGGGGGTCGCTGTTGGTATTAGCCTGTCAAAGACCGATGTCCTTTGGGCAGCAGGAGCGGGAGCTGAAGCCGTCAATCTTGTAAAGACCGACCTTTTGGCCGGAGAAGCTGCCTTGACGACTTCGGGGGCAGGAGCGGCCACCTTCTTAGAAGCAGCCTTCTCTGAGATTGTAGGCCCCATGATGGGTTTGCAGGATTTCTGGCCCAATCTAGAGAAGACCGAAGCGTTGACGTTCGGCGACTCGTTGAGAGGAGCCGCGGCAGGGGTAAGACGATCAAAGACCGACTTCTTGAGAGCTTCCGTTGTCAGCACTGGAGCGGTGAAGCTTGTCGGCGGGAGCATGGTCCCAAAGAACAATCCTGTGGTGGCGCGAGTGACCTGTTCCACGGGCATTGTGAATAGCGAAGCAGCTTGGGGTCCGTAGGCTATACCTCCTGGCGAGGCAGAGCGTTGGTCGCAATTGCAGTCTGAGCAGTTGGAGAATTTCGCAGAAGTAGAAGCCATCGATCCTTTGCTTTCTGCAATAAGCGAGACGCCAATTCTTAGTATCTTGAAACCCAAGGGCAACCAATAGCGAACCGCGATTGGTTCGCGAGTCACGACACACGAAGTGTGGAGTGGAAAGAGGAAAAGGTCCCACCGGGCGTGCCAGAATCTGTTCCCCTCCGAATGGCGGCGCGCAGGACTGCGATGTCTTGGCGCTGAGACTCGGGGCAGATGGTAATTGGTGCTATCCGTCCACCTCTCCGAAGATGCCAAGTTGATTTATGGCACCATGTATCGAAGGTTTAGACGGATGCGTCCGATGTAGCAGACTTCGTCAGATTCCCCCTTGTTTGAGGGGTTTTTGATTGTGGGGACGCTCTTCCCTGCAGGCGCAAGCCCCTGCAGTTAATTACGCTACTGCATTGCGGTAACAACTTTCTCCTTCTCCAGATGGTCACTTCGTGTCGTGGGTGTTTGTTTTGTTTTTTGTTGCCCGTGGATTGTTTACGGAGACTGAGTTATGTCGTCGCCCGTAGGGCGTGGACTAGTCCAAATCAGTATTATCTTAGATTTGGGTTTGGGGGTTTGGTTTGAGGATACGTCAGCCATACTTGAGGCTAAGATCAACTCAAACGTTTGTTAAGGATACGTTAGTCTAATTTTGAGACTAAGATCAACTTAACGGGATCGTTTAGATCTGACAAAAGAGCAATTGGCTCTAATGTTCCAGTTTAGGGACCTAGTGGTCCATTAAATGTATGGCCGTCGGGACCCGTCACCTCTCTGACGACGTTGAAGGATTACAACGACGGATGTCAGAGGAGTTCAGGGATGTACCCTCGAGCCAGAGTTAATTGGGGTGATTTATAGTCCACTCTGTTTGAAGGTTTAAGGACACGTTAGCCATCTTTAAGGCTAAGATCAACTTAAACGGGATCGTTTAGATCCGACAAAAGAGCATGCGGGGGCTCTATTGTTCTAGTTTAAGGACATTGCTGTCCATGGGTAGTTTAAGGACATTGCAGTCCATGGGTAGTTTAAGGACATTGCGGTCCATGGGTTTAAGGACTCCATAGTCCGGTATGTGCTCTGGATGCTTCACACGGGTTCACTGCCGTGCTTGGCGAGGACCAGGCTCCGCTCTGGACGTTTTCCGCGGGGTCAAAGAGTGACGTTATCCGCATTCCACGTAACCAGGAATTTTGCACTAGATGCTTCACACGGGTTCACTGCCGTGCTCGGCGAGGACTAGGCTCCGCTCTGGACGTTTTCCACGGGGTCAAAGAGTGACGTTATCCGCGTTTCACGTAACCAGGAATTTTGCATTAGACACGGGTTTAAGGACCCCGCAGTCCATATCAATGTGTGGTCGTCGGGACCCGTCACCTCTTTGAAGACATTGAGGGATTACAATACCAAATATCAAAGGAGTGAAGAGATGTACCCTAGAACCGGAGTGGATTGAATAGTCCTTGGCCCAATTTGGGATCAAGACCAATTAATTATGTTATGAGCCCATTAGCCCAGTTGATTACGAATTGAGGACTTATGGCCAGCTTGGGCTAAGTCCAATCAGGAGAGGCTTTGCCTCTATCCCTTTAGCCAATTGGACCAATGTCTAGTGTTAAACACTAAAGAGCAATCAGTGTTGAACATTGGGAATGAGGTTGACAAGTTAGTGTTTAACACTAAAAGATAATTGGTGTTAAACACCAGCAGCAAGTCTTTCAAATTATCATAAACACTAAAACAGATCAGTGTTGAACACTGGCAATGGAGATCTCAGATTAGTGTTAAATACTAAGGTAGTCAGTGTTGAACACTGCGAATAAAGTTCTTTGATTAGTGTTGAACACTAGGGCCCAACAGTGTTTCAATACTGGATTCGAGAGTTCCAATTTAGTGTTGAACACTAAGGCAAGAGGGGTCACGTGGTAACACGTGAGAGCGCCCTCCCTTCATTTATTCTGCTGAGATTATCGCATCACGTGCCCTCACGTGAAGGGCATTTAAATGCTTATATGTTAAAGCTTCTGCCGAGGGTCACGTGGGTCACGTGGGGTGCTGCCTCAAAGGGGCTTTCTGTAGATCTCTTGGGGGGGGGTCACGTGGTGACACGTGACCCTGCCTCTATGTATGTTGTTTAGAGGATCTGTTAATCTTTTCCAGGAATTAAATTCCTCGTAGGGTTAAACCCTGACAGTAATTTCAGAGGAATTAAATTCCTACTTCCTTTTGAAGATTTATATTCTGGAATAGAGTTGAACTCTGAATTTTCTGTAGGAGTTAAATTCCTCATATATGTGAAGAACTGAATAGGGTTAAACCCTAATAAAAGCTCTTAAGGAATTAAATTCCCACTTTCTGTTAAATTATGATCAAGGGAATTAAATCCCTGCTGTTCCAACAGAACTAGGTTCTTAATTAGGGTTAAACCCTGTTTCTTTTTGTTCTGAAGGAATTAAATTCCCATAACACAGGGTCAAGCCCTAGTTTTATATTAAAGGAATTAAATTCCTATAGTTCTGTGAGAATTAAATTCTCGTGCTTCCATTCCTTCTCTATGTTTTGGATCTGCATGGCAGGATCTCGACCCATTGAGAATTAAATTCTCAACTTCAAGGGGAGATGTGCACTTTACAGATCCTCTATCAAAGAGAGAAGAAATATCTTCTTCTGTTTTATATATCAGAGTTAAACTCTGTTGAGAATTAAATTCTCTTTTCTTTCAAGGAGCCTTCCCTTTCTTACCTAGGGTTTTCTTTTGCAGAAGATCCAAGTTCCTCGAAGTATCAAGGCTCTCTCTCCCTTTCTTCCCTCTGCGTGTATCTCTCTATATCTTTTTCCCTATGTCTCTTGGCTCCTATTTATAGGAGAAGCAGCCGAATCAATTAGTTTTTGACGAATCTTCATTGAGAGGTTTGATTTGCATCCATCATTCGTTTTTGACCTTTGGATTATTAGGTGAATTTTATTCACCATTGGATTTCAAATCCAGGGATTCTCCTTTGTTATTTCGGTTAGATTTAAAGGGGAAATCTTTCCAAACCCGAGATTTTCCCATAGATAAATGATATTCAATCATCTTTAAATCTTTAATTCGATTGGTTCCAGATAATCTCTTTCCTTTGGAAAGATTCGAATCTCTTTCAGAATTTAATTCTGTCAACGAAATGGGCTTTGAAAGCCGGTCACGTGTGACCACGTGACCCATGGTCACGTGTGGGCACGTGACCCCCTTTGGAATGAGCCTTCTTCTTTCTTTCTGCGCTTTGCTTCTTGTTCTCTGTTTAGCTGTCACGTGCCACCACGTGACAACTGGTCACGTGTGAGCACGTGACCCTTGTCTGGACTCTTTTCCTTGATTTAACTGGAGAACAATTCTGATGTTTTGAGCATCACGTGCCAACACGTGACCCCTGGTCACGTGGGAGCACGTGACCTCTTCTGAAGCTTTTTCCTTGATTTGATCAGGAAGCGTTGGGTCTTTCCTGCTGCTTTTAAATGTCACGTGCCGACACGTGACCCAGGTCACGTGGGAGCACGTGACCTTTACTGAAGCCCCTCTCTTTGATGTAGTTGGGAAACTGCACTTGCTTTGCCGGTACTTTTGGGTGTCACGTGCCAACACGTGACTGCTGGTCACGTGTAAGCACGTGACCCTCTTCTGAAGCTTTTTCCATAAGCTTTCCTGATTTTAAATCAGGAAACACCCCTATGAAACATTTTCATGTTTCAGTGCGTTGTTAAAGGAAAACTGATTTCTCGATTAGATACTTACTCTAGGGTATGTATTTACCAGGTATGATTCTCACATCTGTATGGTTTTACAGATGATGAGTGGGTGTAAGTTATTGGGAATATGGTGATCATCCTTATTATATCGGAATTCGTTGTAATTGGTGATATTTGAGGAAGTCGCCTGGGTTTTTGCCGGACGGCATGTATTTGGTTTTTGAGTATCCGTTGTTGTGAACCAATTTCAAAATGATATATCTGTACATTTATTTTTATAAAGTGAGATATAACTTTTTGATATTATGTCGTTGACATTTACCTACATCAGTTGACGATTGGGTAAGGAGCATTGAACAGCGGAGTAGTTCTTAACCATAAGTACAGTTTTCAACCTACGATGCATAGGTTTTGAGTTATTCAACTCAGCGGACTTATACAGAGTATTGTATGTTGTCCAGTGTCCATCAGGACAAAGGGGTTGGTCCTCGTACTATGTTCGGTTTACTTGTGACTTCTCTAGTTTTTAGACAAGTGTTTCCTAGAAATACAAGGTCTATGTTTTGAGAAGTTGTGGGTATAAGAATAAAGTAGAGAACCAGATGTCGCAAGTATCGGGATTCTTCAAAGAGATCGAAGATGTAGATACTTGTGATAGGTATTCAGTTGATAGTGATGTTATTGAGAAACTTGTTTCTCTTTCAGGTTACTCATAATTGGATGTATTCCTAAGTTGAGTAATACTGATCAGCCTCTCTCCATTAAGTTGATATGCACTGGAGACAGTTGCATGATTAGAATCTGGTTCCAATTAAATAAGTGCCAAAGTTTCTATATTGGATATAGAATGGTTCATATCTTAACGTTGTTAAGGTACGGGGAGTTGTCCGGCTTATGCTTAAAACTAGACTCTGGATAACTCAGGGCACGTTTATGTAATGGCAGTTTGTGGGTTGACCTGGGCTATGTCGAGGGTTGACTTTCTACCATCTGGAAGATTAATAGTGATATTGTTCTTGACTCGCCACAGTTTTAGTAAAATGGATTTTTTTAGAAAACAGTAGTGGGAGTATGGTAGAACTGGAAGTGATTCCAGAACTGCAAACGATTACGAAAAATTTAATAGGACCTATAGATTCAATTAGGTTTGACATTCCAATAGCCACTCCGCAGATATGGTGGGTAACCTCAGACACCCGAGAGGTACTCCGGTAGCCTCAAGGACGGCGACAGGGAGGTTCTTGCTTACCCAGACTTGATACTACTGTTGTTCCATACTATGAGACCCGGCAGGAGGTTAAGTATAGCGTCATTCTAAACTAGCTTTAGAAGTGCACGTATATATTATTCTGCCAGAGGGTTGTTGTGGTCTGTGGGAGCAGCGGAAGCATAGTGGGCAAGTAGCTTGTGTCTATTTATAGACTTGAGCAGTTATAGCGGAGATGGATCATCTAATTTTGATATGACAGTCATGGGTTTGACTTCATCAGAATAGAGGATGGATCTGTTGAGAAGGTAGTAGGGTGTGTGATGTCCTGGTATTTGGATGACATAAACAGAGTAGGAAGTAAAATTCCTATACTACGATCGGTTGTACTGTGGTCGTCACACAGTTGTTTCTCCAGACAGGATACAGATATAATATCAGACATTCTGGCTTCTAGATCTATGGTTTTAGATCTAGATTTGGGTAGTTTCCCAATGTGTGTACTTCGACAGTATTCTAATGGTTTTTAGAATAGAAGACTCCTGGCATGGTGGTGTACCTCAAGTGATCGAGTCACCCTCTCTAAAGGTGTCTTACAGACTAAAGGGGAGAGGGATGTGCTTGATTGGCAGATCACTTGCTTAGGCAATTGAGTCAATCGTGAGATGTCAAGTACCACACCAAATGTTGTTTTTTGCACAAGATGCGATAAGTTTGTATTAATCCAATCCTGGAGAAACATAAGGAAGTAGTTTTAGAACATAAGTAGATGTTCTACGGATTTGATGACGGCAGCCTCCTTCGGGAGACGGTTATCATTCCAGGCTTCAAAGGTGACATGGATGACAGAGTGATTGTCAGAGTTATAGTTTTCCCTCTGATGAGGGACAGTATTATGGACAGTTGGTCCAAGAGGATACTGTGGGAGGCATGGTGCAGGATACTGATTAGGTTCAGTTGACGATACAGTCTAAGAAATTTGGATTTGGAGTTCATTTTTGAACTAGGTCCCATCAGATATCCAGACATATTCTAAGACAGGTATTACTCGATTCGGGAGATTGCTTTCTCCGCGAACTTGAGATTAAGATAGATATAGAAAGGAACATCAGGGCGGATCCACTCATTGAGGCTATTTCTCGAACACAAGAGTTTTACGAACGGGCTTTGTGAAACTGATTAGCAGAGGAGTTGGGTGTTCGGTATCACACGGGCTGTAAGTATGCGACATCGCAATAATTAGCCTTAAGTGCAAGTGGGAGATTGTTGGATATAGTGCCCTCAAAGTCAATTATTGGATCACAGGTACGTGATTGTAATGATTGAGGAGGACCTATACCGGTAGGACAGTATTACTCGAGATAAAAGTATGCTATCTGGTTTGCCTTTATCAGTCGTGTATAGGTTCAGGTGACTGATCACGATTACACGTTGATAGAGCTCTTAGGATCTTGCTTGACTACCAACAGTATGATGGCGATCATATACGTGAGAGTTGGGTAGTCCATAAGCACATCCTTAATAGTGGTCCCTAGTCGTGGGAGTACCGAGACAGGGCATCGATACTCCGGAGTAGACTAGTGTATACAGTCGAGACCCCGACGAGCGCCGGTGGCCGGTCTCACAAGCCACTGGTGTCAGTTGGATCACCTAAGATGTATACAGGTGCTCATTGGGTTATGAGTACACCGGACAGGACTCGCCGGGAATCTGCTAGTTGGTATTATACCTATCGTCAGATAGAAGTTCCCTGGTGACATGTGTACATGTTAGTTCATCGACCTGAGGTCGTCATTTGTCTCGTGTGAGTTCCCACTGTGCTTTGATTTCTACCCTACCACGGCTCAAAAGAGTCGTGCAAACAGGTATTTTTTGGGTACAGTCCCGAGCCACATGGAGGCAAGTGAGCGGATCGGCAGGGGATTCGTCTCTCCCGGTATTGGGGGTGGAGATCGCGCTGTGTCTAGAAAAGCCATTACACCAAGTTCTTGGCCAAGGCATGTGAGAATTACTGGTAGGTACTCCGGTAGTTTCTAAGGGTGTTCAGGGCTTGTCTCCGACACGACTTATATCGCTATTGGGGGTCTGACGTTACTAGCCCCCTAGGCCGGATATGCGATACTCATAGATGAACGGACCAGACTGTATGTATATTGTCACTGTTAGGCTCAGTAGGGTTTCAGAATGAGTTCGCTCATCGGCCTCCCTTGAGGTCAGTACCTGGGCAGCCGTTATGCACTGCTAGTGCCGCTGACGGCTTGTGGTTAAACCCACTGCCAGGGTACTGACAAGTTATTAGAGTCCCCCACAGATAGTTTCCCAAGTTCAGGCGAAACGTTGTAGAGGCCGTATGGTTTTATGGCAGGGTTCGGAAAATGCACGTGCGTTTACGCACGTGTCATATTTCGGGCAGATAATACTGGTGGGCTTTGGTTTAAGCCGGATCCATGTATTATACTTTGTAGATATAATATCTTTGTCTCAGTTGCATTTGTATTCGGTCGTAATACAAATGCGGGTATATTTATACAGTTACGGGGTTATCCTGAAATTCGTTTTGGGATCGCTTTTGGAAGTTGCCAGTTTCCAGTTTTCTATCACCCGTATTAAACATTCGGTTTAATACGGATTTATCTTTTCTTCATGAGGGTGAGTCATGAGTGTGGAAGCTTCTTGTTTTGGTGACTAGGTTAGTGAGTCACCATTATGCATTAATTGAATGGATAACTAGGTTAATGAATCATTGATTTGCATTTAATGTTTTAAGTGAGTCATCTTTTCATTTAATGTGTTATGATAAGTATCATATCTTATGGTCACCCCCTCCTCTCTCCTACACTCACCCCCACCATATAGTGTGGCCGGCCCCCTCTAGAAAAGATGATGATTGATTTTGGGAAAAAGATTATGATAGCTTTACTTCATGTAATTTCATATAGCTCATTTTTCCTCACCCGATTCCAAAAAGGCAACTTCATTAACCGTTCGTCCATGGCTTTGGACGAAGTGAGACAAAGTGTTCTACTAATTCTCTACATCAATCTTAGTCATCTCTTTTAGCAAACTTGATGACCGAGTTGCCTCGGTTCAGAGGCGGGAGCCCGTTTAAAGATCCGTAGATGTGGTGCCACCTCGACGAGGAGCCAGGAGATCGGAGTAGCCGCAACGGAGCGTGGGATGATGGTTAAAGAACGAAGGACTCAGATTGTTCGGTATAACCTTTCTACCCTCTTTGTAGTTTGTTAGTTTAGCGTTAATGGCAGATCCGGGTTATAGTATGTGATAGCGCCAGTTATAAAAGTTTTTGTTCCGCATTTGGCGTCAGATTGACGGCCGGGGCGCTACCGTTGACTTACAATAAGCACATCCTTAAAAGGTCCCTAGTCAAGGGAGTTTTGAGACAGGGCATCGATACTCCAGAGTAGACTAGTGTATACGGGTCGAGACCCCGACGAGGGGCGGTGGCTGGTCTCACAAGCCATTGGTGTCAGTTGGTTCACCTAAGACGTATACAGGTGCTCATTGGGTTATGTGTACACCGGACAGGACTCGCCGGGAACATGCTAGTTGGTATTATACCTGACGTCAGATAGCAGTTCCCTGGTGACATGTGTACAGGTTAGTTCATCGACCTGAGATCGTCATTTGTCACGTGTGAGTTCCCACTGTGCTTTGATTACTACCCTACCACGGCTCAAAGAAGTCGTGCAAACAGGTTTTAGTTGGGTACATTTCCGAGCCATATGGAGGCAGTGAGCGGATCGGCAGGGGTTTCGTCTCTCCCGGTATTGAGGGTGAGATCGCGCTGTGTCTAGGAGAGCCATTATACGAAGTCCTTGGCCAAGGCAGGAGATTTACTGGTAGGTATTCCAGTAGTATCTCAGGGTGTTCTGGGCTACACTCCGACACACTTGTGCCGCTTTTGGGGATCTGACTTTTACCAACCCTCTAGGCCCGACATGCGATACTCATAGACGAACGGACCGGACTGTATGGATATTGTCACTGACAGGCTCAGTAGGGTGTCAGGATGGGTTCGCTCATCGACCTCCCTTTTGGTCAATACCTGGTAGCCCGTTACGTACGGTTAGTACCACTGACGTGCTAGTGGTTAAATCCACAGCCAAAGTATTGACGAGTCTTTAGAGTCCCCCACAGACAGTTTCTCAAGTTTCAGGCGAAACGTTGTAGAGACCGTATGGTATTATGGCAGGGCTCGATCATATACGTGCAGTCATGCACGGATCATGATCGGACGGATCATACTAGTGGGCTTTGGTTTAAGCTGGATCATAATATTAGATTTGTTGGATTACTTTAGTCTCATTGCATTCGCATTCAGTCAGAATGCGGATGCAGGTATGTATATACAGGTGAGGGGTATCCTTATGATCTGTCACGAGTTTACTTTAGATGTTGCCATATCTTTTTATTGTTGTAAACATTTTGGTTAATGTTTACAAATGGAAATAATGAGCTCAAAGTCATGATTAGGAGCATTAATTTTGACACATGCACAACTGATGACTCATGGTCTCTTTCTTTGTGCATGTGTCACATTATTTGATTAATTTATGAGTTAAAATGATAAGAAGAGAGAGAAGGGCAGCCATATGAGAGGTTAGCTCTTGTATTATTTGATCTCACTCTCACTTTATCATTGCAACAAGAACAAAAAAGAAAGCTCTCCTTCTTCCTCCTTCTTTCTTGAGATCACTATCTCCATTAAATGGCATCATCTTCAATCTCTATCCATACACTCTCATGTGTTGAGAATCAATGGATGCTTGAGACAAAGTGATCACACACATTCTCTACTTCACCTTGGACACGTCGGCTAGCAAAGTTCGTGTACGAGTTGCTTCGGATGAAGCGAGAGCCCGTAAAAGGATTCGAAGATGTGGTGCCTTTTCTGACGAGGAGACTGGAGATCGGAGATGCCGCGAGGAGTAAGAGATGGTGGCTAAAGACCGAAGGACATGGATCGATCGGTATAGCCTTTCTAACCTTTCTCTAGTTGCTAGTTAATGTTAATGGTTCGATCCGGGATTAAAGTCTGCGATAGCGCCGGTTTCAAGTTTAGAAAAAGTTTTCGTTCCGCATTTTGTCCTCGGATCGACGGCCGAGGCGCTACCTTAGACTTACACTATCAAGTTCCTGTAGAACAACGTGATACTCCGGTTCGGCATCCTGAGGTGTATCATCACCGACCATGGGAAAAATTTCGAAAACGAAATAGTTAAGGAATTCTGCAGCGAATATTGTATCCTCATGAAGTTTTCCGCGGTCGCACATCCCCAATGCAATGGGCAAGACGAGGTCGCTAACCGGGACGTCCTCCGGGGTCTTCGGACGCTCCTAGAAGGACGTGAAGGTAGTTGGGGTCGAGGAATTACCTTGGGTCTTATGGGCCCTGCGCACGTCGAAGAAAACCCCCACTGGGGAATCCCCTTTCAGCCTCTGCTACGGTACCAAAGTGATGGTCCCAGCGGTGATCGGGCTCCCCAGTTACTGGGTCGAGCACTTCGACGACGAAGCAAACACCTCGGCCTTCCAAACTAACCTGGACATCTTGTTAGAGAAACGGGACCGAGCTCAGATCAGAGTTGCCGCCTATCAACAGAAAACCGTCCATTACTACAACGCGCGAGTCAAGCGTCGCTTCTTCAAGACTGGAGATTTAGTCCTAAGGCGGAACGAGTTCGTCGATCAAAGCAAGCTGCATAAGTTTTCCCCAAAATAGGACGGTCCCTTCCTTGTCTCCGAGGTCCTGCCCGGCGGAGCCTACCATTTACAAGACGCGAATGGTCGCAAATTTCCACGGCCTTACAACGCTGAGAAGCTCAAGCTGTACCTCTGAAAAAAATATCTACGAGTGCATATTTCTTCTTTCACAAAGGCGTTGTAAACCTTTCTAAAGTTCTTTCTATTTAAATAATAAGAAGGGAACAATAGGGCATCGCAAAAAGGAGAATTTTATTTATTCAAAAGGTATTATGGGCTCCTCAACCTTACAAAAAAATAAAAATAAAAATTTACAACAGCGGGGGAAGGGGGTGCAAGAAACATTGCTCGTGGTAATCCGAGGATATTTCCGCCAGCCGAGCCCTTGCCTCCTCGGACCTCTGCCTTTGATGCTGTCCGCGAACCCTCGTGGCCACGGACGGGCCAGAAAGTTCTGCGGGCGGGCAACCATCGGCGAGATGCCTCAATTGGTAACACTCGAGGACGAGTGCCACCAATCGATTCGCTGACTCATCGAGATCATGCCAAGACGACATGACGATCTCAGCTTGCCAACCGCCTTGTCCTTCAGTTGTTCGGACAAGGGGTTGTACAGCCCCAGCGATGCCTCCCAGATTGAGAACATCAGCAGCTAGAGTAGGGGTGATCGCCGGGGAAGCAGGCGGCCGACATGATCCTCGATGCACCGGATCACCGCCTGCCACGTCTCCTCAGAGCACAGCTGGTCGTACAAGTATATGTCATCGAAAGAAATGATCTCGGAGATGGAGAAAGGGAATTGATCCATTCTTACGTTTTGAAGATGGAGAAAGGAATGATCAACACGCCTATCTGTTTTATAGCTCCACAGCACCCCCAAGAGTCCAATATTCGCTCGTTTCTTCCAATGCCGTACCGCCACGCGACGGATATCCCGCCTTTTTCGGCAAACCAAAGTCGGAGAGATGCGGCTTTTACTCTTCACCTCCCCACATGCATTCATGACACATGTCGCCCGCGACGGTCACTCTTCCCAATGTTCACACACCAGGGAAGGTCAGACAGATCCTCGCAAAACTGAGCAGCAACCCTGCTCAGTCCATCCTTGGCTGGTATTTCTTACCCCACGACGCCAAGGATCAAAACCCTCATTAAGAGGCCACCGAGCAGCAACCCTGCTCGGTCCATCTATGGCTGGTAGTTCACCACCCACCGACGCCAAGGATCAAAGCCCTCACCAAGAGGCCACCGGACAGCAACCCTGCTCGGTCCATCCATGGCTGGTAGTTCACTACCCACCGACGCCAAGGATCAAAGCCCTCGCCAAGAGGCCACCGAATAAAAACCCTGCTCGGTCCATCTATGGCTGGTAGTTCACTACCCACCGACGCCAAGGATCAAAGCCCTCACCAAGAGGCCACCAAGCATCTACTCTACTCGGTCCATCCTTGGCTGGTAATTTCTTACCCCATGACGCCAAGGATCAAAAGCCCTCACCAAGAGGCCACCGGGAAGCAACCCTGCTCGGTCCATCCATAGCTGGTGGTTCACTACCCAATGACGCCAAGGATCAAAGCCCTCACCAAGAGGCCACCGAGCAGCTACCCTGCTCGGTCCATCCATGGCCGGTAGTGCACTACCCACCGACGCCAAGGATCAAAATCCCTCACCAAGAGGCCACCGGGCAGCTATCCTGCTCGGTCTATCTATGGCTGGTAGTTCACTACCCAACGACGCCAAGGATCAAAGCCCTCACCAAGAGGCCACCGGGCAGCTACCCTGCTCGGTCCATCCATGGCTGGTAGCTCACTACCCAACGACACCAAGGATCAAAGCCCTCACCAAGAGGCCACCGGGTAGCTACCCTGCTCGGTCCATCTATGGCTGGTAGCTTACTACCTACCGACGCCAAGGATCAAAAGCCCTCACCAAGAGGCCACCGGGCAGTCCATCCATGGCTGGTAGTTCACTACCCAACGACGCCAAGGATCCAAGCCCTCACCAAGAGGCCACCGAGAAGCTACTCTGCTCGGTCCATCCATGGCTGGTAGTTCACTACCCATCGACGCCAAGGATCAAAGCCCTCACCAAGAGGCCACCGGGCAGCTACTCTGCTTGGCCCATCCTTTACCAGTAATTTCTTACCCCATGACGCCAAGGATCAAAGCCCTCATCAAGAGGCTACCGAGCAGCTACCCTGCTCGGTCCATCCTTAGCAGGCAACTCCTTGCCCAACGACGACAAGGATCAAAGCCCTCATCAAGAGGCCACCGAGTAGCTTCACTGCTCAACTTCATCCATGTCTTTACTAAGCGATCTCCACCTCGACTTCGGAACATGGAGATACCAATCTTTCACCGGTCTTTACACACTTGGCAAATGGTCGAATTCAACTCGACGTGCGATCGCTAGACGAAAAACCGACCTAACATGAAAGCAGTACCGCGTAATTAAATATATTTACCACAAACAAAGGGAAAATGCACACGCAAAGAACACTGCAAAAATATTTTTTATTCATAAAGTCGGAAGTCTTTACAGAGGTATTATGGGCTCCCCAGCCTTACAAAAATGCCCGGAGGCTTACAAAATTTTAATGCAAAGAAAATAAGGAGGCAAGGAAGTTCAGGCCTCAGGGCCGGGGAGAACCTCAATGAGCTGCGCTTCCACTGCGAAAACCGGGGTGGCATCTTGAAGGTCGGCGCCCACAGCGGGTGCCTCGGCGCCGGTGGCCGGGGCGACCGACTTATCCCCAACGCTCCCACCAGGGGCATCTTCCCTTGCAGCACTTCCGGGGGCATCCCCCTGCGCCTCATCCCCGAGGGGGTACTCACCCCGGAGCTCGCCGTCAGGGAACTTCGGCATCAGGGCCTTGACGGTGTCGAGGGCGTCGTGCCAAACGACGGTAGCGGCTCCAGTGAGGTCGGTGTAGTACTGATCTGACTTCTTGTAGCTCTCCACCGCCTTCGAAGCTCGGAGCTCGGCACGTCTCGTTCCCTCATTCGCCGCCTCATTCTCCCCCCAGAGGGTGTTCGCCGTCTTCTTCACGGTGGCGACAAGCACCATAGAATCTTCTAACTTGGCCTCGGCGGCTCGGGCGGCCACTTGGTACTTGGCGATCTCCCGATCCCCGGCCGCCACCCGATGTTTGAGAGCAGCAACCCTCTACATCGCCGCCTCCAGCTCTAGCCTTGAGCTCTCCTCCCGCCAGGATAACTCGCCCACGGCCCGCATCACCGGAACAATTTACTCATCCTCCATGTTGATGGTGAGGGCGACGTGCTGGAGGACCTGAAGAAAACAAAGGAGGGTTTAAAAGAAAAGGGGTCACCCAATATTGCGAACAAAAATACTGAATAAAGAACCGAGTGGGGTACGAACACTAACCTGCACGGCCTCTTGAGCTATGTCTGCCATTTGGGCCCGGAGGGTCCCCTGAGGAATTCTGCCCCCGGCCGACCTTTCCATCTCTGAGAGCAGGCTGTCGGCGACGGAAATCCTTGAAGGCATCTCGAAGCGAAGCTCCCCATCGTCCACGATAATCGGGGAAGCCGGGGAGTGGGGCGCCGTCCTATGAAACCTCTTGAGTAGCGATTCATGGGAACCAGTCTCACTTCCCACCTCCGGAGCCCGGGGCTCTTGCTCCCGAGCACGCTTTCGTCTCAGCGCTTGGCTGGACTCCGGGACCTGGGGCGCTCTTGAGCGCCTGGATGGAGCGGTTGCCGGTGGAGCCGGAGCCGACGACGGGCGAGAAAGGCCGGCGCCTCCGGCCTTCTTCCCCTTATTCTGTTCGACCAGGGCTGCCCGAAATTTGCCTAGGTCCATGGGTTCTGCATAAAACAAAAGTACAAAGGAGTCAGCAATGCCAGAAAAGGTGAAAGCATACACAAGTCTAAACAGCTCGCCTGAAAACTCATAACTTACCCTCGAACTGGGCGGGGCTGAGCTCGGCCCAACCGAGGGCCCGCTCAGACAACAGCACATCAGCCCGGGGAAGGGGCTCCTACTCCAACACCGCCACCGCGTCGAGATCATTCAACCGCCACACCCACGGGCAGTTGGCCCTGTGCCACTGGATGGGCACAGGCCAATCCTCACCCCCGGGTAGCCCAACAAACAAAAACTTTTTCTTCCATTTGGGAATGGAAGAGGGTACTACGACGACCCCCGACCCGGCAGCACCCCCCGGTGTTTTCTAAAAGAGATGTATACCCAGCTCGGCTTGCCCCTGCGAGTTCCGGGGTGGTTTTTCTAGCAAAGAGAAGAAACGAGAATGCTCCGGCTGAAAGGGATCAGACGCAATTTCAACTGGACCAGGAACCCAAGGAGAATCCTCCAAGAGTTCGGCACTAACTGGCCCGGGGCTAACCCAAAACAATTCAACGATGCACTCACCTCGGGGGAGAAGGGAAGGTGTTGGAGATAGTGCCCTCAGAGTCAATTATTGGATCACAGGCACGTGATTGCAATGATAGATGGAGGACCTACACCTGTAGGACAGTCTTACTCAAGATGATAGTATGCTATCTGGTTTATCATTATCATCGTGTACTGCTTTAGGTGACCTTACAGGTCGCTATTGCACGTTGATAGAGCCCCTAGGATTCTTGCTTGACTGCCAGCAGTATGAGGGCGATCATATACGTAGGAGCTGGGGTCTATAAGCACATCCTTAAAAGGTCCCTAGTCGTGGGAGTCTCGAGACAGGGCATCGCTACTCCAGAGTAGACTAGTGTATACAGTCGAGACCCCGACGAGGGGCGGTGGCCAGTCTCACAAGCCACTGGTATCAGTTGGTTCACCTAAGATGTATACAGATGCTCATTGGGTTATGAGTACACCGGACAGGACTCGCCGGGAACATGCTAGTTGGTCTTATACCTGACGTCAGATATCAGTTCCCTGGTGACATGTGTACAGGTTAGTTCATCGACCTGAGATCGTCATTTGTCTCGTGTGAGTTCCCACTGTACTTTGATTACTACCCTACCACGCTCAAAGGAGACGTGCAAACAGGTTTTAGTTGGGTACAGTCCCGAGCCACATGGAGGCAGTGAGCGGATCTGCAGGGGTTCGTCTCTCCCGGTATTGGGGGTGAGGTCGCGCTGTGTCTAGGAGAGCCATTACACGAAGTCCTTGGCCAAGGCAGGAGATTTGCTGGTAGGTATTCCAGTAGTATCTCAGGGTGTTCTGGGCTACACTCCGACATGACTTGTACCGCTTTTGAGGATCTGACTTTTACCAACCCCCTAGGCCCGCCATGCGATGCTCATAGACGAACGGATCGGACTGTACGGATATTGTCACTGACAGGCTCAGTAGGGTGTCAGGATGAGTTCGCTCATCGACGTCCCTTTTGGTCAATACCTGGTAGCTCGTTACGTATAGGCTAATACCTCTGACGTGCTAGTGGTTAAATCCAAAACCAAAGTGTTGACGAGTTTTTAGAGTCCCCCACAGACCAGTTTCTTAAGTTTCGGGTAAAACGCTGTAGAGGCCGTATGGAGATATGGCAGGGTTCGATCAGATACGTGCGGTATTGCACGGATCATGATCGGACGGAAAATACAAGCGGGCTTTGGTTTAAGCCGGATCCTAGTATTGCACAGTGTAGATTTTGTTTCATTGCATTTTTATTCGGTCAGAATACAAATGCGGGTATGTATATACAGTAGCGGGGTTTTCCTGTAATTTTTTACGGGATCAGTTTTTTGGAGTTGCCAGTTTGTTTTCTATTTAGGCCATTTTTCTTTGTATCTTTCATTGGCTGAAGATTGGTGGAGGAGGGCTTATTTGCAAATATGCAAATAAGTGTTTTGGAGGGTTGTCTTTGCATATTGATGCTTCATGATAGTTGCACCACCATTTGACTTCCATGGTTCATGATTGTTTGACCTTTGGTGATTTGATGGGAGTAGGTAGTGATCATTAGATTCTCTCATTATCACTCATCATCACCTTTCTCTCTCTTTGGTGTATGATAGCTTTTCCCCCCTTGACTTTTCTCTACACACTCCCATTCTCATTCACTATTAGGAAGAGGCCGGCCACACTTGTGTGGGTGCTCACAATTTTTGTGGTGGCAATTTTTTTTTCTCACTTTGCTAAAAATGGCTCTCTAGTTCATCTCCAAAAATTCCTCTCTTGACCTCCACCAAAATGGCAACTCCATACAAACCCCTAGAGACAAAGTATTCTATAGTTAACCTACAGCAACCTTGGGCACGTCGGCTCGCCAACTTCGTGCCCGAGTTGCCTCGGTCCAGAGGTGGGAGCCCGTAAAACAACCCGGCGATGTGGTGCTCTTCCGGCGAGGAGGTGAAGACCGGAGATTCCGCGGGGGATCGGGACGACGACGAGAAGACCAAAGGACACAGATTGCTCGGTATATCTCTCTACCCGTTCTTTAGTTAGCTAGAATTAGATTAATGGCCCGATCCGGGATTTTTGTGCGCGGTGGTGCCTGTTCAAAAGTTAAAGTAAATTATCGTTTCCGTATTTTGGCCTCGGATTGACGGCCGGGGCGCCGCCGTGCACTTACAGAAGGCGTATCCCGGCCCAAAAGGCTTCTAGGTACAAGGTAATCTCCTTGCCCCGTACCTGGTCTGCCCTCTCCCCCTCCTCGGCCAGACGAATCGAGTAGCCGGCAGGAATGTGGAAACGAGTCCGGATGGTGGAGAGCTCATCCGCATGCCTCAGCACGGATGACACGCCAAGAGCATCCATAACTTGCGCTCTGGGGACCGCCCCCGTCGCACGACCCCGGGGAACATGACTAACCCTAACTTCCCGGGGGGACTCCGACTCAGAAGAGGAAGAGGAAGAAGCAGAAGAGGAAGCTGCAGAAGACTCCCTAGACTCTACCCGGACTATTCTACAGACTCCTCGGTATAAGACATCTAACCTGATCAAAGGGACGAGTCCTCGGAAGAGAAAATGAAGCTTCCGACCTGAGGAGAAGAGCGTCGAGCTAACACGACTAGGGACGAGGAAATTATGGTGAGGTATGGGCCCTGATGGGGATCCTACCTCTACTTATAGCTGCCGCCGTACACATTCTACTGCTCCGATCGCCTCCCGCTAAAACGACGTTTCACAACCAACGGCCGACAACATTCTGTAAGTGCACGGCGGTGCCCCGGCCGTCAATCCGACGCCGGAATGCGGAAACGGTGAATAACTTAAATTTTGCGGACTTAGCAAACCGGCACCACCGCGCACTAAACACCCGGATCGCAACCATTAACAAGTCTAAGCTAACTAGAAGATGGGTTAGAGATATACCGACGATCCAAGTCCTCCGGTCTTCTCGTCATGGTCCCGATCTCCTGCGGAAAGTCCTGTCTCCTCCTCGTCGCCGGAAGTGCACCACATCGCCTACTTTGTTTACGGGCTCCCACCTCAATGCCGAGGCAACTCGGGCACGAAGCCGGCTACTCGACGTGCCCAAGAATCGCTGTAGAATGTGTTGTAGAAGAAGTCTCATTTGGGGTTTATGGAGATGCCTTTGTGGTGGAGGAATGAAACAAGGACAAAATGTGGAGGAGCTTGGGGTATTTTGGAGCATGATATGAACAAAAATACCCACACCCAATTTTGGACAGCCCCTATAGGACTTGGCCGGCCACCACTAGTGAGGAGTGGAGAGAATGGGTGGGAGAGGCCAATGAAAATGAAAGACCATCTCAATAATACAAGGGAGAGAGAGAGAAGGCTATCATGCAAAAGGAAATCATGAGAACCAATGATGACAAGGCAAAACCAACACTCAACTCAACCATCATCAACATGCATGATGGCTTCCAAAGTCAATCCATCATGAGAAGGAGAAGTCAATGATGGTGCTCATCATGAAAACCATCATGATAAAACAAAGATGCAAAGACCCCCTCCACAAATGCCTATTTGCAACAATGCAAATAAGCCCTCCTCCACCAATCTTCGGCCAATGAACGGAACAATGGAAATTGGCCGAAACGAAAAGCAAACTGGCAACTCCAGAAAACTGGTCCCGTAATAAATTACAGGAAAACCCCGATACTGTGCATACACACCCGCATCTGTATTTCGACCGAAATACAAATGCAAGGAGACAAAATCTACACTGTACTATACTAGGATCCGGCTTAAACCAAAGCCGGCTAGTAATATCTGTTCGATCCTGATCCGTGCAATACCGCACGTATCTGATCGAACCCTGCCATATACCAATACGCCTATAGTACAAACTGTCCGATCCTGATCCGTGCAATACCGCACGTATCTGATCGGACCTTGCCATATCTCCATACGGTCTCTACAACCTTTCGCCCGAAAGCTGAGTAACTGAATGTAGGGGACTCTAAAGACTCGTCAACACCTTGGTTGTGGATTTAACCACTAGCACGTCAGAGGTATAAGCCAATACGTGACGGGCTACCAGGTACTGACCAAATGGGACGTCGATGAGGAAGCTCACCCCGACACCCAACTGAGCCTGTCAGTGACAATATCCGTGCAGTCCGGTCCGTTCGTCTATGAGTATCGCATGGCGGGCCTAGGGGGTTGGTAAAAGTCAGACCCCCAAAAGCGGTACAAGTCGTGTCGGAGTGTAGCCCAGAACACCCTGAGATACTACTGGAATACCTACCAGTAAATCTCCTTGCCTTGGCCAAGGACTTTGTGTAATGGGTCTCCTAGACACAGCACGACCTCACCCCCAATACCGGGAGAGACGAACCCCTGAAGATACGCTCACTGCCTCCATGTGGCTCGGGACTGTACCCAACTAAAACCTGTTTGCACGACTCCTTTGAGCCGTGGTAGGGTAGTAATCAAAGTACAGTGGGAACTCACACGAGACAAATGACGATCCCCAGGTCGATGAACTAACCTGCACACATGTTACCAGGGAACTGCCATCTGACGTCTGGTATATGACCAACTAGCATGTTCCCGGCGAGTCCTATCCGGTGTACTTATAACCCAATGAGCACCTGTATACATCTTAGGTGATCCAACTGACACCAGTGGCTTGTGAGACCGGCCACCGCCCCTCGTCGGGGTCTCGACTGTATACACTAGTCTACTAATGGAGTATCGATGCCCGGTCTCGAAACTCCCACGACTAGGGACCTTTTAAGGATATGCTTGTAGACCCCCAGCTCCCACTTATATGATCGCCCTCATACTGCTGGTGGTCAAGCAAGAATCCTAGGGGCTCTATCAACGTGTAATAGCGACGTGTCAGGTCACCTAAAGCAGTACACGATGATAAAGGTAAACCAGATAGCATACTATCATCTCGAGTAAGACTGTCCTACCGGGATAGGTCTTCCCTCAATCATTAGAATCACGTACCTGTGACCTAATAATTGACTCTGAGGGCACTATCCCCAACACATTCTACCTGTCCCATTCACATTGGGCGCGTCCCATCGGGCGCGGGAACAGCTGCGGCCCGTCTCGTCAGCCAACCAGCGCCAGACACGCGAGCTGGCGCTTCGACGAACGTACGCACAGACCGTCGCTTCCTCTTTAATGTGAGATCTCTCCCCTGATCCGCTGACGTTATCAAGAAAATATGACTAATTGCCCGGGAATACGCACCGACGATATCTTCAAGTAAGAGCTCACCCCGGATGACCGGTCAGACCACTCTCGACCCGACCCAGGAACGGGTCGAGACGAGAGTAGGGGGCTAATGATGATGCTCGATATCGGCAACTCCCCAGATCATGACACGTGGCAGATGACGTGTCCCAGAGTTTACAAGAAAGGATCAAGAACGTTACGTTGGAAGCACACCCCAGGCCTCCGACCCGAGGATGTTCCCGACCTTCGGTGGTCGTCCAGACCACCACCTAACTCGCCTCCGAGCTATCACAGAACCAAGATGCTCGGCCTCCCACTTGTTCTCGAGTTTCCTGCCGAGCTTATCTTCTTCGGTCTCACCGACCGACCCACAGCACCGATCACAGGCGCCTCCGCGAATCTCGCCCTGCACGAGATATCTGCCGCCCATGATCCCGCATTCCACGCCATCACGATCCCCCATTAACGAGCAAATCTCGTCATTAATGGAGAATCCCGCCTATCACGCGGACGTGACGCCTGGGGCGTAATGGCCGACGTGAATCTCGCGCCCGCCTGTCCATTACTGCCACTATATAAACCCCTCTCTTAGACGACTCAGGTAAGCCATTTTTACCCCAATAGGCCGTTACTCTGCCAAAATACCCCGTCTAACTTGATCGTCGGAAGGTCCTCGGTGGCACAACCACCCCGGGACTTCCTTATAGGTAGCTCGGCCTCAACCACATAAAACTCATTGAGATCCACACGCTTCAGGAGTCAACCCTCCAAATCCAATCTCAGTCATCCATCAGCGCTCGCTGCAGATCAACGGAATGTAACATCTGAAGGAGATCCGGAGATCCATTAATACCCTTTTTTACTTTCTATAATTTTAACCAAACAACCCAATCTTACTTTTTATTGCTACATAAGTGCCAACTCTGCTTCTTTTTCACTTTTATTTTAAAAAAATCAAGAATTATTACTTTCTTCATACTTTCTTTTCATTTTAAGTACTTTCCTACCAGTTTCTTACTTTCCTACATTCTTTTCACTTTCTGATAGCCGACGCTGGGGTGCGAAAGCATGGGGTGCGAAAGCATGGGGAGCGAACAGGACTCAGCAAACAAGAATTAATACTTTCTTCATACATTTTTTTTCCATTTCACTTTCCTATTATTTTATTACTCACTTTCCGATTCCCCAAGCAAGGAAGGATCATCCTAAAGCTGCTATTTAAAATTCTATCATTCTATTCTACATGCTATATATAATAGACTAATAATTGCTTGCTTTCGTGTAAAACACATTAACTGAAAGAAGCCAAATTGGTTTTCAGGCCAAGTCAAGATCATGGGAGACAAGTATGACACCAAACAAATTTTGGTTGGACTCACCCCTATCAACTTGAGCACCATAAAGCAGCATATTAGCCGTTGGCATATTCCTCTCATTTTCTGCTTATTGTATATCTTTTTTCCCCCAATGGGATATGTAGGTCACACACTCCATGAATTGTTTTAGTTTTGAGAGCTGTTTGTTTTTTCCATAGTGCAGTGTAACTTGAATGTCTGATATAGTATAAATCTGCAACTTTACATGACAGTAATTTGCATTTCTGATAAAAGCTTGTATCCATGTTCGAATCTTTTTTTTTACGACTGTTGTATGCGGATTCTAACACTTGCATATCATCCATTAATATTCCTATCTGGGACCATGAGCCACTTCCAACCAGAAAATTAAAAAAAGCCGATGAAAATGTATAGCTCTTAGATGTTTGATAAAAGAATATTCATAAATTACTTGTATATAAATTTAATACACTACTACAATAAGGGGTTGTCTCTACGGAGATAGGAATCTATAGGGACAACTTTTTATTGCCCTACGGATTAATCCGTAAGGCCATCTGTTTGCTTCTACGGTGTCCTAAGGATTAATTAAAAATTATTAAAATGTAATTTTTTATTTGGCCCTACGGAGCCGCAAAAGAAGGCCCTACAGATTAATCCGTATGGACATCAAAGGGTTATTTATATAAAAAAAATAAAGCTCGGTAATTTCCACCGCCCTCTAATTTTCTCACCAACTCCTCCGCGCACGTGATCGATCACCTGTCTCCTCTATTTCTGTCTCGTCAGCCGCCTCCTCCACCTCTCGTCGCCAAAATTTCTCGTCAGCCGACGTCTCCACCTTTGTCTCGTCACCACAAGCATGCTCGTCGCCATCTTGCCGCCACTACAGGATCTCGTCGAGCTCCATCCCCGGCCTCCTCTACCTCGTCTAGCTCCATCCGCCGGCAAAACTACAAGTGAGGTGAGTTAATTTACATTTTGAACTTATAATTATGCTTTTTTGTGTTATTGTTGATTTTAAGGGTAGGGTTAGGGTTAGTTCCGGATTAATTGGGGGTTAATTAAGGTTAGAGTGAGCGTTAGGGTTAATTAGGTAGGGTTAGGGTTAGGGTTAAGGTTCGGTTTAGGGTTAGGGTTAATTAGGTAGGGTTAGGATTAGGGTTAGGGTTAGTTAGGGTTAATTAGGTAAAATTGGGTTGGTGATGATTAGGGATAGGGTTAGGGTTAATTAGATTAATTAGGGTTAATTTTGGTTTGGGTTAGAATTAATTTGGGTTAGGTTTTGGGTGATGATTAGGATTAGGTTAATTTGGGTTAGGGTTTAGGCTAGGGTTAATTTGGGTTAATGTGGTAAAAGAGAGTGTATTTGTGTTAGGGTGTTGATTAGGGTTTATTTGGGTTAATTGGGTTAATTTTGGATTAATTAGGGATAATTTGAGTTAGGCTGATGATTAGGGTTAATTAGGGTTAATTTTGGGTTAATTAGAGTTAGGGTGAAAATTTAAGGTTAATTTGGGTTAATTAGGTTAATTTAGGTTAATTAGGGTTAGGATTTAGGGTGCACTAGTTCTTTTAGTAGGATACTCAATGATAATATAAACGCACAATTTTACCGTAAATGCAAGCAAAATTTACACTAAACTTAAAACTTCGAACCCTTAAAAACGAAACGTAAACGTAAAATCTATTCATATTAAATGTTCAAGTTAAAATCAATATATGATACTCGATGATAATATGAAACTTTCATATTCTCATCGATACTCATATGTGAAAATCAAAGCGTGACTTAGTCCCCGTCTATCGGCTAACATACGTTCGATGTTCGTCGTGATATAGAACTATACGAAACTTGTTAAATATCGAACGGTATAGTTCGGTACTAACAACCGTCGTGCAGTCTATGTGACGAGAAGATTCAATTGTATGATAACCGATAGATTTGTCCAGTGTGGATAAGTTAGGAATGTATAAAACAAACACCTGCATTCACTTGTGTTTTCATTTGTTTTGAGTTATTTCGTCGGTACTTTTCCACTGGTTCTCTGTATACAAAGATAGATTAGATGTTCATTTCAACGTTGTTTCACATCATTGAAATGATTATCTATTCTATTACAGTGTACTCGGAGAACAGCGGGGAGGTGCTGCCAAAATTTACTCGAAACAGATGAAAGCATAAGCGAATGGGTGTTTGCTCTATACATTCTTAATGGGATAAAAGCCTTACCCCCGACAGCCGAAACACACACATACAATACAAATATACAACAAACGCACACATAAAGCACATACACACTAATAACCCTACACTTAAACGAACTCATAAATTGAAACACACATACACAGAATACAACTCATATTAGGGTATCTTCAAATATAATTTTGTTTATCGATAATTTATTCTTTTCAACGACAAACTTGCCGCTGCGGATTTTGTTCTTTGTCAGTAACCATCCAATTCTTAGATTTCTCAATATAGTCACCATAACCTATAATTTATATGTTATACAGTCTAACATGGCTCATGAGTACATCAGAGTTAAGGACTGGATGTACGTGGATTGGCAATAACGCATGCAATCTAAGTTTGTCGCAGGAGTTGCTGCTTTCATTGAATTTGCACGCACACATACTAAGATCGTGTTAGAGAAGATTCTCTGCCCGTGCGATAGATGTGGGAATAAGTTCTGGCAGAAGGTAGAAATTGTAGAGCTTCACATCGTTAAACATGGTTTTACTAGATTTTATACAACTTGGCTATATCACGGGGAAAGACAAGAAGAAGACGGTAATATGGCAAAAGAAGAAGGAGAAGACGGTAATGCGGTAGAAGAAGAAGAACACGATAACTTCTTTTCAGGAGAAGAAATGGAGGATATGGTAGAGGCTGCTCAAGGTGATAGTATTCCTACCGAATATGACATTCCTTCTAGCCAAGGACCGCATACGGATAAGTATGAAAAGTTCATGAATGATGCTAGAAGACCAATTTATGAGAATGCAAAGTATTCAACCCTATCATGGTTCGTCCAACTTTTCCAGATTAAGTGCCTAAATGGATGGAGTAACAAGTCATTCACAATGCTTCTGAAGTTCCTGAAAGATTCTATACCCCCGGGAAATAATGTGCCCGAAAGATGATATGAAGCCCAGAAGATGATGTCTGATTTGGGTCTGAAGTGTGAAGATTCATGCATGTCCTAAAGATTGCGTATTGTACCGGAAAAAGAATTCAGATTTGAAACAGTGTCCAACATGTGGAGAGGCCAAGTATAAGCTGAAAGAATCTGATAAGAACCCCGATATACCTGTCAAGATAGCACTATACTTTCCCATAACACAGAGATTGCGGAGGCTATTCAGGTGCAAGAAAACAGTCGAGACAATGATTTGGCATCACCATGCTGCTCCAAGTGAAGATGGAAAAATGATTCATCCAAAAGATTCACCGGCATTGAAGGATTTCGATAGGTGGCACGAAATATTCAGTAGTGATCCTTGCAATGTCAGGCTCGGACTCGCTAGTGATGGCTTCTGCCCATTCAACTATATAGCTGGAAGCCACCGCACATGGCCCGTTGTAATGATAGTTTATAATCCATCGTCTTGGTTGGCTATGGATCAATCCTATTTTATGATGCCTCTTCTTATTGATGGACTAAACTCACCGAGAAACAATATTGACGTCTATCTCCGACATCTGATCGATGAGTTAAAATCTTTATTCATTGATAGTGTAGAGACTTACGATGCAAACACAAATACAACCTTCACATTGCATGCGGCTTTAATGTGGACAATTAATGACTTTTCTGTGTATAGAATGCTATCAGGTTAGTCCGTACATGGTCACAAAGCATGCCCTTGTTTCCATCAATATACAACATCGAAATGGTTGAATTTTAGCAGGAATGTTTGTTATTGCGGTCATTGGCGTTTCCTGACACCAGACCATCCTTACAGGGTAGACGCTGCTCACTTTAATGATCATCAGGAGCTTCTTGGGCCTCCAGCCTCATTGTCCGGAAAGGACGTGACTGCTAAGTGGGATGGTTACAATAATGTGACCTTCGCGATGGATCCGGTAAAACGGGTCAAACCACCCTACTGGAACAAGTTAAGTATTTTCTACGATCTTCCGTACTGGTCAAAAAATTTAGTGCGTCATTGTCTGGACATCATGCATATAGAGAAGGGAGTATCCGAGCACGTACTCAACTTACTTCTTTGTAAAGACGGAAAATCGAAAGATAATCTCCGTGCTCGGATGGATCTTCAGGACTGGGAAATTAGAAGTGAATTGCATCCTAACCCGATAACGGGTAAACCAGGAAAGTTTGTACGTCTCAATGCCGCGTATCATATGTCACAACCGGAGAAGAAAAGATTCCTGCAGGTGTTGCATGATTTGAAAGTTCCCACAGGTTTCTCGGGATCATTTAGAAAGAAGATAAAAATTGTGAAAGGCAAGATCGATGGGCTGAAAAGTCATGATCACCATGTTATTATGGAGCACCTTCTCCCATTAGCCCTCAGGACTTCCCTTCCCGAATCGGTTGGTCTAGTGATCAATGACCTTTGTTGCTTTTTTAGAGAATTGTGCGCTAAAACCCTGGATGTTGTGACGCTGGAGAATCTAGAAAATTCTATTTCATTGATACTTTGCAAGCTTGAGCATATTTTCCCACTGTCATTCTTCGATATCATAATACACCCGACGGTTCATCTTGCAACTGAGGCTAAGTTAGCCGGACCGGTACAATATCGATGGATGTATCCCGTTGAAAAGTACGTGGAATTTTTCGTTTCACGCAATTTGTAAAATTATTGTTGTCCTATATGCCCATATTTATTTATTTAACATATTTTTGTTTAGGTACCTCTACACTCTAAAAAGGTATATACTCAATAGAAATCGACCAGAGGGTTCTATCATGCAAGGTTATCTTCTAGATGAAATAACCATATTTTGTTCCCGCTATCTGAACAAGAACATTGAGACGAAACTTAACCGGCATCGGAGAATTCAGGACAGGCCATATGGTAAAGCGTCCTATAAGAGAGTAGACACTATGTTTATCAATATGATATATCGATTTATCCTCCTCAATAGTGTATGTCTTGAAGAAATTAGAGAGTAAGTTTTTTTGGATTAATTGTTATATTTATGTTTGTGTGTGTATGAAATGATATAATATTAATGTCATAATTTATTGTTGAGAACAGAAATCATATTAATAAGGTACGTAAGGGGCATCCTGATTGGAATGATAAACAATTGGAAAAATATTATCAGGATAATTTTTGCGATTGATTTGTAGATTATGTAAGTTGTTCGAATAACATGTTATTGCTACAAGTCTTAATCTAAATTTATATCGTTATGTATTTATCGTAAAATTTGTTTTGTCAGATCCACGATCCGAACTTGTTTGCATCATTAGAGAGAGATTTAAGATGTTTAGCTCAGTTTCCTAGTATAGAGGTTGTATATTATAAAGGATTCGGTGTCCTTGGATACAAATTTGAACTTAAGGACATAGAAACATCTCGAACCACTCAGAATAGTGAGATTGCGATGGTAGGATCGGATGTTGTAATTTATTATGGATACTTAAATTGCAAACTTGGCATCCAATATTCCGGACGATCAGAACCGTTTTATATATTTCAGTGTACTTGGTACAATACACGAACCAATACGGATAAGTGGAGAAACAATCTCAAGACTTGGAAAGATGAATATGGATTGACTAGTGTGAACACACTTCGATTTTACGGTCATGACGATCCATTTATCATTCCGAACCAAGCGTTCCAAGTATACTACTCACAGTGCTTGAAGCATCCAGGATGGAGTATCGTATGTCGTTGGAAACCCATGGATGTTTACGATATCCCAGAATTCGAGGATCGTATGGAGGACAGCGATGATGATGAAGAGGAGAGAATACTTAGAGTGCTCCGACCGTCTATTTCAAAAGACGGGTTGTCTTCGGCTGATCGTGAAGTTACATGGGTTAGAAATGGATATCGATGATGAAATCCAAGTAGATATGTCTAATGCGTCCACGAAACGAAAAAGGTTATCGGTAATGTTATATTATTACTTCACATTTCTACGATCTATACATATATTGCATGCATATGTAATGATTGTACTCTTATCTAGGTTTGATGACGTCGACCGGAGCAGCGAGGGGTGGTAGGAGCACCAGTCATGGCAGCGGCAGAGGCAGAATGGTTCTGCCGCCCGGAGAGCTGAGTAGGGAGCTTTACAGGTCCGGTCTTGCACCCCGATCGGTATCCCCTTCGGATGACTCCTTCCGTGTGGACTTTGCCACACCTCCAGGTATATTGCACGCATATTTATTTTGAATGTAATATTATAAATATACACGCATATTTATTTCAAAATTACTTATATAGTCAATATTTAATTGTCTAGCTGTTGGTGGTGCGTCCACATTAAAGGCAGAGGCCACCACCGCACCTGCAGGTATGTTTACATATCTTATAGTGCATGCATATTAATTTAGAATGTTATATCATAAATATACACACATTCTTTTTTCTCTTACTTAGATAACCATTTTTTGATTGTCTAGTTGTAGGTGGTGCCTCCACATCTCGGGCAGAGGCCGCCACCGCACCTACGGGTATGTTTATATATCCTATATTGCATGAATATTGATTTAGAATGTTATATTATTGATATACACATTCTTTTTGCAATTAATTATATAATCTATTTTTAATTGTCTAATTATAGGTAGCGCATCTACATCTAGTGCAGAAGCCACCCCCGCCACTTCCATACCCTTCGCTCAGTGTGCAGGTTGGTATGAATAAATATAAAATATTTATTCATTTTACATATCCTCTAAGAATAAATATGAACTCCATGTAATTTTATCGTCAATATTTATTTTCTAGTTGTAGGGGACGCGTCCACGTCTGGGTCACCGGCTGTTCCTAATCGGAGGAACTATCGTCCCGCTCGTGTTGCTGCCCACGCCCGGGCTCATGCTGCTGTCACCGGAGGTATATATTGCACTTCAATTTTCGTTAATCTTTAATTTCTTAATACCAGTTTGTTTTAATATTATTTTTCTTGATATTTCTTGTAGATGCAGGGCGGCCCCTTCCCGAGATGGAGACTCAAAGGCCGAATCAGTCCCACAGGCTGAGGCCCGATAGAGCGAGGGGGGAGGCACCATTCCCCCTCTTCTTTACCCCCGATTATCTCTATACCGGCGATTATGCCGAGAGGTTCGGCCGGTATATTAAGGATGAGAGCCGCATCCTAAAGAAGTACCCACTTCACGTTGAGTAGGGCGATCAGCACCGACACTCATTTGCACTCTTCTGGGATCAGACTCGGGTATTAATATATATTTTCATTTGACTTATCCAATATATTTATTATTATTTAACACTTGCAATTTAAATACATTATTTTTTTGTATTTGCAGTTGGATTACGACTTTCAGCCTATACCTGACCCTGATCATCCTGAAAGAGTGCTCGATCTTCACGCTCTGTACCAGGGCTTGATGAAGAACATACAATCAAAGGTCCGATACAATATAAACGAGCTGAAGATCGATTGCTATTCCCTATGGATGGTGACCCCCCGAGGCAGAGAGAGAGAGACTATACCCCGGCTTTTGCGAGAGTGGACGTAGATACATGGCCTCTCTTGTGCCAATATTTCGACTCTTAGCGCAAACAGGTTTGTAATTTAATTTAATTCATTGTTCAGTATATAATTTATTTTTTTGTGTTGCTTAATTATAAAACTAAATCTTAATGTGTTGTGCAGAAATATGCCGATCAAAATAAGGAGAATAGGAAGTCGGTGAAGAGGGGTCACCCCACTTATACAGGAGGCTCGAGGAACATTACTCGTGCCATGGAGGCATCGGTAAATTACAATAGATCTATTTTAATATAATGTAATATTAAGAGTTATTTTATAATATATATAAATTTTTGGCGAGTTGAAGAGAGCTCAGACCATGACGCAGGGTGGTACACCGAGCGTGCTGACCGCGTATCTTGTCGTCCATGGCACCTCGGCAGATCCCGCCACAGACGAGCTTCGATTCCCCGACACCGCTATCCAGAAGTATTGCGTAAGTGTTAAAATTTATTTTAACAGGTTTGAAATTTTATTTTGAAAATTCCAAATTTAAATGATATACTTATATTTTAATGGTTAATGTGGGTGTAGGAGCGGGTGGTGGAGCAGGCAGAGGCATCAGGGATCGATTTTACTGGACAGTCCGATCCGATACTATTGACCCCGGTCCTAGACGCCGCACATGGAGGGCACCATGGAGGTTGGGAGAGAGGCCGAGGACTGGGTCCTAGCAGGGCCCATATGAGGTTGGACTCCACTCCGGCGGTTACTTCCCCTACCCCTCGTGAGCGACGTCTAAAGCATGATGTTGCCGCTTTGAAGATCACCGTCAAGGAGTTGAAGGAGATGTTCGAACGTATACTACTTAATAGTAAAATATTATATCACATTATAGATAGTAACATATGCAATATTAGTAGCCTGAGCTTATTTGGTTGTAGACTTAGCTTTGATTAATCATACTTACATAAAACTATCTAATTAAAATAAACTACGGTTTTCCAAACTAGATACCCAAACGAGGCCTAAGTATCTAAGTATTCTTAGATTGGGGTTTTTCAATAACCTGATAATGATACGAATTTGACTAAAATCTAATACACCGTTCTTACTCGTTTATTACACACAAAATTTAACAGATGCGACAAGCTACTTCGGCTGCAGCTTTACATGCATCTTCTTCGGCTGTGGCTCCGCAAGCCACTACCTCGGCTGTGGTTGCGCATACCAATCCTGCAGCTCCACAGCCCGCTCAGACTCTCGCATAGTCTGCTCCTTAATTGGTCGAGTTTTTGACGACTCAGGGCTGTACCAAGGAGCAGATGCGCCAGATTACGGCGTTTATTAGAGGTGGAGGAGCTGGACCGAGGCAGGGTATCTTTTTTTATATATTTTAAGGATGTATGTACTTATATGATACATATTGTATATATTTTGGACGATATTTGTGTTGTTTGCTTCTTCACGATGATTTAGATTGATATCGTATTCTATTTATTTATTTCTTTTATATATTATGCGTGAGATGTTGATTATAAATATTTCTGTATTTGATTATATGATGTATATATTATTGTGCATAGGACAGGGAAAAAACAGGAAGCCCATTTTAAAAAAAATCCTGATATATTGTCCCTACGGATTAATCCGTAAGGTCATCTGTTGCACCTACGGATTAATCCGTAGGTGCAAGGTTTGCCCCTACACAGTTAGCTGTAGGGACAAAATATCAGGATACCTGAGATTTTGTCCCTATGGACTCAGTCACAGAGATTAAACTTGCCCATACGAATTTATCCGTAGGGACATTTATCTGGACCTACGGATAAATCCGTAAGGGTAAGTATCAGGCCCTACGGATAAATCCATAGGGGCAAGTATTTTATTTTATAAACCAATAAATTAAATAAATATTTTGTCTCTACGGATTAATCCGTAGGGATATACGTCCCTACGGAGTACGGCGTTGGGGCAATTATTACTCCGTAGGGGCATGTTCAGGGCGAAAACTTACACCTACGTCCTTTACACCTACGGGGGAATTTTTTGTCCCTACGGATATATCCGTAGAGGTAGTGGTTTGCCCCTATGGTTAAATCCGTAAGGGCAATCCATTTTTGTAGTAGTGATAGGGATACCAAGATTCTAATAGGTTTCCGATATAAGATGGCCATATTTATATAATCATTCAGATATTATCGTATCATCATGTACATGTACACATGTGTGCGCGTGGATGCATGTATATAATTAATGGAGGAAAGGTGCCATAGGAGGAAATTTCCTCCTATGGCGTCGAAAAAATTCACTCTCCACGATATTTTTCAACGATCGGCACCAATCATCATCATCTTTATCAAGTAAGATGTGGATACACCAAATTTCATATGATTCCATCACTTTTTCACCGTTAATTTAGTAGATGCAAAATTAACAGTTTACCGACAATAGAACTTTTTACATTGCTAATTCAAAGATGAAAATGTGGTGGAATCATATGAAATTTGGTATATCCACATCTTACATGATAAAGATCATGATGGATGCCGATCGTTGAAAAAATCGTGCAGAGCGTAATTTTTTTGACGCTACCTAATGAAAAAGCCTGTTATGACCTATTTTCTTCATTATTGTCATATATAATAGAGAGAGAGATGGAGGAAAGAGGTCCTAGGAAGTTTTTTCGTCTGGTGGCGTTAAAAAACTACATCCTCCACCGTTTTATTCGACGATTGGCACCCATCATCTTCATCTTTATCATCTAAGATGTGGATATACCGAATTTCATGTGATGTTATCACTTTTCACCGTTGAATTATTGGATGCAAAATTAACGGTTTACCGACAATAGAACTTTTTACATTGCTAATTCAACGGTTAAAAAGTAGTAAAATCACATGAAATTCGTTGTATCCACATCTTAGATGATAAAAATGAAGATGATGGATGTTGATCGTCGAATAAGACGGTGAGGGTGTAGTTTTTTTACGCCACCTGCGGAAAAAGCCTCCCAGGGCCTCTTTCCTCCATTATTCACACACGCGCGTGCGCACACACAGATATATATATTGTAGGTAGATGCTTGTACTCGTGCCATAAACTAGCGGCCAATACGGAACACAAAACACAAATTTTCAAATTAAGAGCACGAACTACTACAATCTAGAATCGAATCCAAACACTAAACAAGTAACTCTAAAAGGAGTTTAGCAACTCGGTTAGTAATTATAACCTTTGTAGTCGTGTCCTTTGTCTTCTATGACACTTCTTTAACTCTTAGGTCCACCGGGAACGAGTTTAGGAGTCGGTCTTCTTTGTCGAAGATGATTCACCCGAAGGAACCGTAATCTAGGTTTTAGATTCACACTAAATAACAAGTGAAGCAATTAGTGAACAAAACTTGCTGGAAAATGATCACTAGAGATGTAGTAGTGGCTAATCTCTAAATGTTCTATCTTTTTTCTTTTTCCTTTCTCAATAAACAAAAACTCAAGAGAGGGGGAAGAAGAAGCTAAGGGTGAAGATGAAGCAAATGAGCAAGCATGGCCACTAGAGAAAAAAACTCTCTTTTTTCTTCTTCTCATTTTCTTTTATCACTTTGAGAATGTGTGAGTGGAATTGTGACTCATAAGTCCACAACATTCTCAACGATAAAAGAATGAGCAAGAAAGAAAAGAAGCCATCACAAATGTACACACACACACACACATACACATATACTAATACAAGTATATGCTATAAATACATACAACCGTATTCGTATTAAAGTATGAATACTGTATTCGTATAAAGTACGAATACTTGTATTTATTGCAAGGCACAAATACCCGTATTTATACAAATACCCGTATTCGTATAAATACCGTATTCTGTCAAAATACAAATACCAAATAGAGAGATACAAAAAAGAGATATAATACTAGCTCACATTTTATCCAAGTGCGATAATCTGGCTATCTTTCAAACTGGCTGGTATTAACAAAATGTCTAATTAAAAGTACGTGTAACAAAACACGTATTTAATCATATCTAAGTACGTATCAAAATACGTACATTACAACGTTTCGCCTGAGCTGGGAAACCCTTTGTGTAGGACTTTAAAGACTCGACAATACGCTGGCAGTGGGTTTTACCACAAGCACGTCAGCGGCACTAGCTGTACGTAACGTCTACCCAGGTATTGAATGAAAGAAAGGTTGGCAAGCAAACCCGTCCGTATCTCAACTGAGCCTAAAAGTGACAATCTCCGTACAGTCTGTTCTGTTCATCAAGAGTGTCGTATACCGGGTTTAGGGGGTGGAAAACGTCAGACTCTTAATAACGCGATAAGTCGTGTCGGTGTGAAGCTCATCACCCACTGAGAAACTACTATTCCAAATCAGTAAATCTCGTCCACCTTGGCCAAGCATTTCTGGTGATGGCCACCCGTGCATTGCACAACATCTACCCCCAATACCGAAAGAGACGAATCTCCGACGATATACTCACTGCCTCCATGTGGCTCGGGACTATACCCAACTAACACCTATTTGCATGACTCAGTAGAGCCGTGGTAGAGCAGTAATCAAACCACAGTGGGAACTCATACGAGATAAATGACGATCTCAGGTCGACAGACTAACCTGTATTCATATCACCAGAGAATTGCTACCTGAAAATATGTATAATACCATTTAGCATGTTCCCGGCGAGTCCGTCCAGTGTAACTCATAATCTAATGAGCACATGTATACAATCTTTGGTGACTAATTAACACCAATGGCTGTGAGATCGGCCAGCGCCCCTCGTCGCGGTCAAGAAACGCATACACTAGTCTATTCTGGAATATCGATGCCCAGTCTCGATATTTCCACGACTAGGGACTTTTAAGGATTTGCTTATAGACCACCCAGTTCTTGCAAGTGTGATCGCCACAATAACCCTGGTAGTCAAGCACGAATCCTATGTGCTTTATCGACATGTAATAGTGATACATAATACAACATAATACATTTACATGATAATAAAGATAAACCAGATCGTATACTATCATCTTGAGTATGATTATCTACCCATATAGGTCCTCCCTCAATCATCATAATCGCATGCCTACGATTACAATAATTGCCTTGAGGGAACTATAGTCAACAATCTCCCACTTGCACTTAAGGCTAATTATTGCGGTGTCGCATGCTCACAGTCCGTGTGATGCCGAACACCCAACTTCTCTACTAATCAGTTTCGCAAATCATGTTTGTGAGACATTCGTGTTCGAGAAATAGCCTCAGTGAGTAGATCCGCTCCAATATTTCTATCTTTATCTATCTATATCTTAATTTCGCGGAGAACGACTATCTCCCGAAATGAGCGATATCTTTCTTAGAACTTGTCTAGATATCTGATAGGACCAAGTTCATAAATGAACTCCAAATCCAACAAACTTCTTAGGCTGTATTTTCCACTGAATTTAATCAGTACCCTGTACCATGCTTACCTTAGTATCCACTTGGATCACTGTCCAACATACTGCCCCTCAGAAAAGGGTAAACTTTAACTCTCATAGCCACTCTATCATTCAGGTCACCTTGGAAGTCTGAAATGATAACCGCCTCCTGAAGTAGGCTGTTGTTACCATATACTAAGAACATTCTCTCATGTTCATAACTGCTTCCCAATGTTTCTCCAGGATCGGATTAATATCTGCTTATTGCAGCTAGTGCAAAAGCAATATCTGGTGTGGTACTTGACATCATGTTTAACTCAATTGTTTAAGCAAGTGATATGTCAATCATGCAAATCTCTCTCCTCATCAGTCTAGAAGACATCTTTTTAGAGAGTGTGACTCCCTCACTTGCGAGTATACCACCAAGCCAGGAGTTGTCCATTCTAAAACACTTTAGAATGGTATCAAAGTATCCGAATTGGGACACTTCCCAAATCTAGATTTAAAACCATAGATCTAGTCATCAGAATATCTGATGTTTTATCCAGATCTATTGTGAAGAAATATCTGTGACAACCATAGTTTAACCGATCGTAGTATAGGAACAACACTTGCTATCAGGACTATGTCATCTAAAAAACCAGGGCAATACTCCCTACTCAACCTTCTTATCAGGTCTAACTTTTATTCTTGATGAAGTCAAACACTATGACTTTCATATCAAGATTAGATGACCCATCTCCACACTCTTTACTTTAGTCTATAAATAGATATAAGCATCTTGCCCACCACACATTCGTCGCTCCCACTGACTACAAAAACCCTCTGGCAGAGTCATATACACGTGCATTTCTAAATTCAATTTAGAATGATGTTATAGTCATCCACCTGCCATGTCTCATAGTCAAGGACAGTGGCAGTGATATGCTTGGGTCATCAAAACCTCCATGTCACTGTCTTTGAGAAAACTGAAGTACCTCACGGGTAGCAAAGGGTACCCACTAAATCTGCGGTGTAACGTTTTGGAAATCGTTTAGGCGATTTTACGTTTTTAGGCTAATATAGTCGGTGTTTTCCGTAAAACCTAGAAGCGAACTTTTTGCAGTATAAAATTCACTGCACCTAGTTTAGCTAGGAAATTGCTAGTTTGCGGGTTTTTATAAATCACTTGTAATTTTGGTGCATTTTAATATTTTTTCCCTAATTAAAATAATATTTTAAGTTGTTAAATATGCACTTAATTAGTGGTAATTACATTTTTGTTTGGGTTAATTACTACTAATGTGAATCTATGCTAAGTTAATCACTAGATTAAGCTTTAAATCTTTCTCTCCAAAATATCTAGATATTTGTGGTTTAATTTGAAAATTTAAGGAAAAAGTAAATGAGGTGGTATGAGATATTATTTGCATTAATGAGCTTTAATTGGTTTTAGCTAGAATTTTCCACACATTTTCACAAAACAAACCCCCTCTCCTTGCATTGGCCTAACCCTACCCTTGCTTCCCTTTGTTTTTCCTTGCTCAATTTCATCTTTTTTAGCTCCAAAAATTCATCAAAAACCCTTAATTAATCACACAAACTCATAAACAAAGCATTGCCAATTTTTCTTCAACCCAAAACTTGCATGGATCTTCATGAAAGATAGCTTTTTGGAGGTTTAAATTTGGAATTTGTTGCTAGTTTTTGTGATCTAGTGGAAGTATATTTCTAACCCTAATCTTTAATTGTTGTTTAAATCTCTAAGCTAGCTATATAAGATGTTTAATTAAAGCTTTTAAATTCATGTTTTGAAATTCAAGATAGGGTTTGTGGTTAATCAAGTTAGGGTTTTGACTAGTGAAATGGTTAAGTGTGAAGTTTAGGCAAATGAAAACTTAACCTAATTACTAGATTTGTTATATAAGTTTTTCCTAATTGTATAATTAAGCTAATTAGCAAACTAAGCTTTTACTAAATCCTAATTAGGTAAGATTAAAATTCTAGTAAAGGTATGAGTGGTTTAATCATTCTTTTTGGTGATGTTTGTGATTGCTAGTTTTGGTAAAACTTGTAGTTTTGAGCTAATATGATTAAGTGTTGCTTACTAGTTTTCCGGATAATTTAGGCATGGGTTTCTTTTGATGTTGCGATGTTATTTATTTTAGATTCCACGCTATATATTGTGTTGTGAATGCGCGATCGGTACGATCGGGGTCTAGGCTTGGTGGTTGCGTAGTTTTGCGTTCCTAGCTAGGGTTGTGCCGATATCGTGCGCGTTTTGTGCAGTGAGTGCACAGTGTGGTTATCTTGTGGATGTTATCCTTGCGTTTCGTTGTTTTGTGTCGACGCAGGATATTTAGCCTTACGTGATGTGTTTGTGATTTTAGGATCGCAGGCGAGGACTTCGGACGCTGCGAAGAAAAGAAAGCAAGTGGTTGGCTTTACTTAGCCAGGATCGATTATGAGTAGATTTAACATCTACAGGGGAATCGCCCTCATGGCGTTATGCGTCTTGTCTAGATATGATATGATGTTAGCCGCATGTTTAGTTGCATATATATAGATTTTGCATAGAGTTCATTGCATATCATTACTTGTTGTGCTTAGACCTGTACCCATTGGACACTGCACTATTATTAACGGTTCATGTCGCACGAGCACTGATTGTATGCCACACGCACCGTCGATAACTGCCATGACACGCACAATATACATACCTATGTGATATTGTTGGGTTAGTGACATTTAGACATTTATTCATGTCCTTTGCACATATGACATATAGCATACCTGTATACCTACATGCTAGCTACACATATACCTATATGGTAGGATACCATTAGTGACGGGTATACACACATATGAGATATAGCTACATGTACATCTAGCATACATACTTACATGTACACCAATATACCTTGTTATAGTTACATGTTCATCTTTATATGATATTGCGTTGGATTTGGAAATTTGGAACCGCATGATATATAATAACTTGTTGCAGTTAAATAGTGGTTTTCCTTTATATGCTCATATTACTGTTGCGTGTTACATATATTATATTTCATGGATTTCGCATTGAGATATGGATTTCATATGATGTTTTCTGGATGTTTTACTCCTAAGTATATATATCAGTGGTATGGGAAGCTGTTATATATGTATATCATCATGATCTATGCAAGTATTCTTATTCTTTACTTGATATTTGGATGCAATTCACTCTGAGACTTGTTTTATAAACCGATGCATGGATCACAAGTGTCGGTGTTTGACACTTAGGATTCGAGGAGCGTATAAACCGATGCGTGGATCACAAGTGTTGGTGTTTGACACTTAAGATTCGAGGAACGCATGCATTTATGTGTCGATGCTAGACACTAGTTTTCATGATATTTTCGGGTGTTGATGTTAGACACTCAGGTTTCATGAGATTTACAGGATAAGAGGGCCGATCTGAGGACCGATATGAGGGCCGATCCGAGGGCCGATTTGAGGGATTTGGGATTTAGATTGTCTTGATGGACACTGGTCCTGCCACGATGAGGATTCCGTGAGGATGACATGTTTTATCCCATACTCCGTATTTATTTGATATGCATTGCTTCATGTATTAGTAGTACCTGATAGATACCTTTCATGACTATTGCATATACATATTGTTATTCATTGCTATCAGCTTGCATGTGATAGATTAGCACAGTACGTGCATACTTGCGATTACCTGCATATGTTATTTACTATTCACGAGTTGGCAATTCACCCTCGTTGTGCCACAGGGTTGTACAGGTTGTCCCTCAGAGCAGTCAGAGTCAGGGCTTTCATTTATCGTATCATCTTTTGCAGCGGATACCGCTACGGCTGACTGAGTGCAGTTTTGCTATAGGTGGGTTTTGCGGTTATCCGATATTGCTCATTTTATATTCGTTGTATCTAGTATTCTCCATCTACCACTTTCATGTATTGACTTAAAGACGAGATGTGAGGACGATATTGTATATTTTTGGTGACTCAGGATGTTTTTTATGCAGTTTTATTTATATCCTTTTTTATTTCTTCGCTACGGCGTCATATATCTGTTGTGGTGGTTGTTTCCGCCTTTGGGCATGGATTTTGCTCCCGTTGGGGATGCCTTACTTATATACTCGTATGTACCCATTTTTGGGCTAGTTTTTACAAATGAGGTGCTGCCAAAATTTTTAAGAAAGTAAATTGGACTTGAAAGAATTTTTACTTGAAAACTTCAAAAGCTTTAACAATGTTCTCATCACTTACTACTTTTGATGGTCTAGATTGCTGGGTTTTCGGCTTACATGAATTGCGTTACGCCTGTAGACGTTACGTAGTTTAAGGGTCGTCACGTGCCAAATTTCGGGTAGTGACATTGTTGGTATCAGAGCGCTAGGTTTTACCTTTCGGAGTGTAGGGTGACCTTGGTATGATGGAGTAGGTAGTTTAAGCAGAGTAATGTAGCATGTGTATGTCCGCGGCATACTTACGACACGGCACTCCGCCTAAAGTGACCTGAGTACTAATTGCTTGAAATTCCTTCCCTGATGATACATATCCTTGTGATTCGATTTCCGTGTTCATATCGAATCCTGTTTGCATTTATAGCCTTTTGCCGCCGATGACTATGAGGGCTCAGAGAGAGGCAGCGAGAGTCGAGGTCAGAGTTGACTCGTTTGGGACGAGAACTGATCGGGACGGTACGCTCATTGTTCAGGAGCTGTTTGATCCGCTTTCGATAGATCGTATCGCGAGGCTTAAGGCAGATATGCAGGATTTGCGCCAGATTATGAGGTCGTTGGTTGAGGCCAGTCGAGCGCAGCGACAGGATGTTGCCACCCCTGTTACCCAGTTATTCCTTGCTATCAGCACACAGCATTGTGTCATATATGCAGCAGCAGTAGATGCAGCCCGCTTAGCTGAGGAGCATCTTCCCGAGATTTTGGAAGTTTCGAGACCGAGGAGGGCTCGTACAGGTGTATCATCCCAGAAACAGAGGCTTAGTCGCCGCGACAGATTTCGTTTGCGTCGCGAGAGTAGCAGAGGCTTGGGACGAGGCTAGTTATTTAGCTCATATCCCCAGGAGGATCAGCAGCCATCGTATGGATGTTTCCAGTGCGGGAGTTTCCATCACCTCGTCAGAGATTGTACCTTGGTACGCCAGAGGAGGGCAGTAGTACCATATGTTACTTTACCGCCTTCACCTCAGGGAGAGTCGTCTTTGCACCTGTTGTTGATCCGCGTCAGACTTTTGTTCAGAGAGGTCGTGGTCGTGGAGGTTTTGTTCCCAGTGTACAGGATGGCAGAGGAGGAGGACTGCCTGTTGCAGGTAGAGGACATGCACGAGCTTTTGTTTCGACTCATTGGGACGTGCGGGCGTCCAATGCTGAGTTTTCAGGTAATCTTTTCCGCATGTTCTTTTTATGTGCATATTTGTTTTATTCGGGATCTATGCACTCGGTTGTTCTACACACTTCGTGCCGTGGTTGACCCGAGAGTTGTGTATGCTAGATCAGCCATTTGTTGTGTTTAATCTTGTTAGCGATCCTTTGGTTGCGCGACACGTGTTTCGGTCATGTGCCAATTGGGTAGGAGAAGAGATTCGTCCGTCGATTTGGTCCTTTTAGAGATGTTGGACTTTGACGTTCTCCGGGGCACGGACTGGTTATCTACGTGCTATGCGTCTGTGGACTGTCGTGAGAAAACAGTCAGGTTTTTGTTTTCCCGGCGAGTCAGTTCTTGTTGTGCAGGGGGACAGTGGTGCCGCCTCTCATAGCTTGAATTCAGCCTTTTTTGCTAGTCGGCTTTTGAGGAGAGGATGTCGAGAATTCTTGGCTTTCATTTGTGATACCGGAGTCATAGTGGATTCGTTGGACCGGGTTCCTATCGTGCGAGAGTTTCCGACGTTGTTCCAGATGAGCCGGCGGAGCTTAGGGAGCTTAAGGATCAGCTGCAGAGTTGCTAGATAGGGGGACTTGTGCGTCCGAGCGTTTCGCTTTGGGGAGCTTCTACTCTGTTCGTCAAGAAGAAGGACGGCAGTTTGAGGTTGTATATTGATTGATCGTCAATTGAACCGAGTTACGGTGCGGATTAGGCATCCTTTACCTCGCATTGACGATTTGTTCGATCAGCTCCAGGGTGCGAGACATTTTTCTAAGTTTGTTTTGGGATCAGGTCATCATTAGTTGCGGGTTCGAAGTGATGACATTCCGAAGACTGCTTTTGTGCGCGCTATGGGCGTATGAGTTTTTGGTGGTGTCGTTGGACTCACCAGTGCCCTAGAAGCATTCTTGTGATGAACCAGGTTTCTTAGGCCGTTCCTCGACCAGTGGATTGTTGTGTTATAGATGACATTCTGGTCTCTTCCAAGAGTTGTGAGGAACGTGAGCGGCACTTGAGGATTGCTTTGCAGACATTGGGAGAGTACCAACTGTTTGCTAGATCCTCGGAGTGTTCCTTCAGGCTTGATAGTGTTGACTTCCTAGGTCATGGGGTTACGGGAGACGGTATTCGTATAGACCAGAGGGAGATCAAGGCCGTACAGCTTTGGCCCAGACCTGATCAAGGACAGAGGTCCGCAGATATTTTGGGCTTAGCCGGTTTTTACCTCCGTTTCGTGCAGGATTCTTATGTATTCACTGAACCATTGACCGGACTAACCAGGAAGGGAGTTCCTTTTCTTTAGATGGAGGCATGCGTGCTTAGTTTTCAGTGGTTGAAGACTTGGTAGACGACTGCACCAGTTCTATCTTTGCTTTCTGGATCGGGCGACTTTGTCGTTTATTGTGATGTTTCGCGAGTGGGCTCGATTGTGTACTGATGTGGTATTTTAGAGTTATCGCTTATGCTTCCCGACAGTTGGAGGAGGTACGAGCAGGATTATCCCACTCACGATCTGGAGATGGCCGCGGTGGTCGGGCATTTGAAGATTTGGAGACACTACTTGTACGGAGAGTCGTGTCAGATTTTCACGGACTACCGGAGCTTAATCTTCCTGCAGAGGGATATGAGTTGAGACAACGCCGTTGGATGGAGCTTGTGAAGGATTGTAATTGTGAGATCCTTTATTTACCCGTGGCGAGGCGATTGTGGTAGCTGATGCTTGAGTCGTAGGCCCGAGGTGCTTGTTCCAGTTGTACGCAGTTCAGAGACAGTCTTCTGCAGATTTACAGTTCTTGTGTGATAGATGAGTACAGTATAGTTCGTCTTTTCTAGGGGACAGCTTGCTCATGTTCGCGCCCGTCCACTATTACTTAATTGTTTTCGTGAGGCACAGCCCGCCGATACTCGTTTGTTTCAGATTCTGAGCATGTTCGACAGGGTAAAGATTCGGAGTTCTTGATTTATGATCAGGGTGGTGCTATGTTAGGGACTCGATGGTGTGTACCGATACTGATGGGTAGAGAATCGAGGTCCTAGAGCAGGCACATCAGTCAGCTTTCAGTGTTCATCCAAGTGCCACCAAGATATAACGTGACTTGAGAGTTGGTTACTGGTGGGCAGGGGTGAAGAGTGAAGTTTCGGATTTCGTTTTGAGGTGCTTGGCTTGTCTGCGAGCTAAGGTTGAGCATTTGAGGCTGGCTGGAGAGTTGCAACCTTTTTACCGTTCCAGAGTGGGAATGGGAGCAGCAGATCTCCATGAATTTCATTGTGGTGTCTACCCAGGTCTAGATAGGGAGTGACTCCATTTGGGTGTTTGTTGTCCGGTTATGCTCAGTTTGCTCAGTTGTTCTTCGATAAGTTTATGCATTTGCACGGAGTTCCTTCATGCGTTGTATCCGATAGAGGCACCCGGTTTGCTAGCCGTCGTTGGCAGAAGCTTTTGGAAGCCTTGGGTACTGGTTTGAACTTTAGCTCCGCTTTTCCATCTGTAGGCCGATGGTTAGACAGAGCGGACTATACAGACTGTGGAGGATATGCTTGTGCGTATGTGCTAAGTGTTTGTTGGCTGTAGGATCGTCACTTGCCATTGATGGAGTTCTCCTACGATAATAGTTATCAGGAGACATTTCAATTGGTAAATTTTAGGCCTTGTGTGTAGGTTGTGTCGATCGCCAGTCTGTTTTACTGACTCTACGAAAGTAGGATTTTTGGACCCCAGCTAATCATGAGACTACGGAGAAGATCCAGGTGATTCAGGTCAGGATGAGAGCAGCCCAGCGCAGACAGAAGTCTTATGCCGACCGTCGTTGTCGCAGACTTGAGTTCGCAGTGGGAGATCATGTATTCCCACAGATTTTTCCGATGAAATGGCGTGTTGAGTTTTGGGAAGCTTAGTCCCAGAATTGGAGGCCCTTTTGAGATCCTTGAAGTGAGTTTGTACCGTTGCCTATGATATGCCACTTCCGCCCAGATTTTTAAGTATCCACCCCATATTCCTTGTGTTGATACTTGCAAATACCTTCATGACCTTTCTCACATGATTCAGAATTAGACCATTTAGCTTGGACGCGATCTTTTCGTTCACCGGCAGCCGATAGTGTTAGTGGATCGGCAGGTGGAGAAACTTCGGTCAAGGGTCTTGCCATCTGTGAAGGTTCTTTGGTGTAGCCTTCTAGTGAGGTGATCACTTGAGAGGCTGCGAGCGAGATGTGAAAGTTTGGCACTCATCTCTTTGAAGGTTAGCATAGTAAGAATTTTAATTCGGGGACCGAATTTCTTTAAGAGAGGAAGATTGTAACGTTTTGGAAATTGTTTAGGCGATTTTCCGTTTTTAGGGTAATATAGTCGGTGTTTTCCGTAAAACCTAGAAGCGATCTTTTTGCAGTATAAAATTCAATGCATCTAGTTTAGCTAGGAAATTGCTAGTTTGTGGGTTTTTATAAGTCACTTGTAATTTTGGTGCATTTCAATATTTTCCCTAATTAAAATATTATTTTAAGTTTTTAAATATGCACTTAATTAGTGGTAATTACATTTTTGTTTGAATTAATTACTACTAATGTGAATCTATGTTAATTTAATCACAAGATTAAGCTTTAAACCTTTCTCTCCAAAATATCTAGATATTTGTGGTTTAATTTGAAAATTTAAAGAAAAAGGAAATGAGGTGGCATGAGATATTATTTGCATTAATGAGCTTTAATTGGTTTTAGCTAAATTTTCCACACATTTTCACAAAACACCCCCTCTCCTTGCTTTGGCCGAACCCTACCCTTGCTGCCCTTTGTTTTTCCTTGCTCAATTTCATCTCTTTTTAGCTCCAAAAATTCATCAAAAACCCTTAATTAATCACACAAACTCATAAACAAAGCATTACCCATTTTTCTTCAACCGAAAACTTGCATGGATCTTCATGAAAGATAGCTTTTTGGAGGCTTAAATTTGGAATTTGTTGCTAGTTTTTGTGATCTAGTGGAGGTATATTTCCAACCCTAATCTTTAATTGTTGTTTAAATCTCTAAGCTAGCTATATAAGATGTTTAATTAAAGCTTTTAAATTCATGTTTTGAAATTCAAGATAGGGTTTGTGGTTAATCAAGTTAGGCTTTTGATTAGTGAAATGGTTAAGTGTGAAGTTTAGGCAAATGAAAACTTAACCTAATTACTAGATTTGTTATATAAGTTTTTCCTAATTGTATAATTAAGCTAATTAGCAAACTAAGCTTTTACTAAATCCTAATTAGGTAAGATTAAAATTCTAGTAAAGGTATGAGTGGTTTAATCATTCTTTTTGGTGATGTTTGTGATTGCTAGTTTTGGTAAAACTTGTAGTTTTGAGCTAATATGATTAAGTGTTGCTTACTAGTTTTCCAGATAATTTAGGTGTGGGTTTCTTTTGATATTGCGACGTTATTTATTTTAGATTCCACGCTATATATTGTGTTGTGAATGCGCGATCGGTACGATCGTGGTCTAGGCTTGGTGGTTGCGTAGTTTTGCGTTCCTAACTAGGGTTATGCCGATATCTTGCGCGTTTTGTGCAGTGAGTGCACAGTTTGTTTATCTTGTGGACGTTATCCTTGCGTTTCGTTGTTTTGTGTCGACGCAGGATATTTAGCCTTACGTGATGTGTTTGTGATTTTAGGATCGCAGGCGAGGACTTCGGACGCTGCGAAGAAGGGAAAGCAAGTGGTTGGCTTTACTTAGCCAGGATCGATTGTGAGTAGATTTAACATCTACAGGGGCATCGCCTGCATAGCGTTATGCGTCTGGGCTAGATATGATATGATGTTAGCCGCATGTTTAGTTGCATATATATAGATTGTGCGTAGACTTCATTGCATATCATTACTTGTTGTGCTTAGATTTGTACCCATTGGACACTGCACTATTATTGACGGTTCATGTCGCACGAGTACTGATTGTATGCAACACACACTGTCGATAATTGCCAGACACGCACAACATACATACCTATGTGATATTGTAGGGTTAGTGACATTTAGACATTTATTCATGTCCTTTGCGCATATGACATATACCATACATGTATACCTACATGCTAGCTACACATATACCTGGTAGGGTACCATTAGTGACAGATATATACACATATGAGATATAGCTACATGTACATCTTGCATACATACTTATATGTACACCAATATACCTTGTTATAGTTACATGTTCACATTTATATGATGTTGAGTTGGATTTGGAAATTTGGAACCGCATGATATATAATAACTTGTTGCGGTTAAATAGCGGTTTTCCTTTATATGCTCATATTACTGTTGCGTGTTGCATATATTATATTTCATGGATTTTGCATTGAGATATGGATTTCATATGATATTTTCTGAGTGTTTTACTCCTAAGTATATATATCAGTGGTATGGGATGCTGTTATATATGTATATCATCATGATCTATGCAAGTATTCTTATTCTTTACTTGATATTTGGATGCAATTCACTCTGAGACTTGTTTTATAAACTAATGCGTGGATCAAAAGTGTCGGTGTTTGACACTTAGGATTCGAGGAGCGTATAAACCGATGCATGGATCACAAGTGTCGGTATTTGACACTTAGGATTCGAGGAGCGTATAAACCGATCCGTATATCACAAGTGTTGGTGTTTGACACTTAGGATTCGAGGAGCGTATAAACCGATGCGTGGATCACAAGTGTCGGTGTTTGACACTTAGGATTCGAGGAATGTATGTATTTATGTGTCGATGCTAGACACTAGTTTTCATGATGTTTTCGAGTGTCGATGTTAGACACTCAGGTTTCATGAGACTTACAGGATAAGAGGGCCGATCTGAGGACCGATATGAGGGCCGATCCGAGGGCCGATTTGAGGGATTTGGGATTTAGATTGTCTTGATGGACACTGGTCCTGCCACGATGAGGATTCCGTGAGGATGACATGTTTTATCCCATACCCCGTATTTATTTGATATGCATTGCTTCATGTATTAGTAGTACCTGATAGATACCTTTCATGACTGTTGCATATACATATTGTTATTCATTGCTATCAGCTTGCATGTGATAGATTAGCGCAGTACGTGCATACTTGCGATTACCTGCATATGTTATTTACTATTCACGAGTTGGCAACTCACCCCCTTTGTGCCACAGGGTTGTACAGGTTATCCCTCAGAGCAGTCAGAGGCAGGGCTTTCATCTATCGTATCATCTTTTGCAACGGATACCGCTACGGCTGACTGAGTGCAGTTTTACTATAGGTGGGTTTTGCGGTTATCTGATGTTGCTCATTTTATATTCGTTGTATCTAGTACTCTCCATCTACCGCTTTCATGTATTGACTTAGAGACGAGATGTGAGGACGATATTGTATATTTTTGGTGACTCAGAATGTCTTTTATGCAGTTTTATTTATATCGTCTTTTATTTCTTCGCTACGGCGTCGTATATCTGTTGTGGTGGTTGTTTCCGCCTTTGGGCGTGGATTTTGCTCCCGTTGGGAATGCTTTACTTATATACTCGTATGTACCCATTTTTGGGGCTAGTTTTTACAAAGGAGGTGCTGCCAAAATTTTTAAGTAAATTAGACTTGAAAGAATTTGCACTTGAAAACTTCAAAAGTTTTAACATTGTTCTTATCACTTACTACTTTTGATGGTTTAGATTGCTAGATTTTCGGTTTACTTGAATTGCGTTACGCCTGTAGACGTTACATAGTTTAAAGGCCGTCACGTGCCAAATTTCGGGTCGTGACATGCGGAGTGGCTAATGTATTGTCCAATCCAATTGAATTCTTAGATTCTACTAAATATTCAGTAATCGTTTGTGGTTTTGAAATCACTTTCAGTTCTACCATACTCCAATTAATGTTTTCTGAAAAGAATTCAGTTTACTAAAAAGGAGGCAAGTCAAGAATAACATAACTATTGATCATGCAAATAGTAGAATATTGACCCTCGTCAAAATCCGGGATAACCCACAAACTGCCATTACTGAAACGTGCATTGAGTTTATCTAGATTCTGGTTTTAAGCATAAGCCGGACAACTCCATATACCTTAACATCGTTAAGATATGAATCCATTCTATATCCAATATAGAAACAAATGCACTAATTTAATTGGAACCAGATTCAAAAAGTTATGCAGCTGTTTCCAGTGCTTATCGACTAAATTGAAGAAAGCCCTGCAGCATTACCCATCAAGGAGCACACCCACGGATGGGTAACCTAAGAGAGAAGCAAGTTTTCAAATATATTACTTACGACGGAATACCTAACATAAGTATCTATATCTTCGATCACCTCTAAGAATCCTGATATTTTCAACGTATGGTTCTCTACTTTATTCTTATACCTATAACTTCTCAAAATTTAGACCTTGTATTTCAATGAAATGCGTTTCTAAAACCAGAGAAGTCATAAGTAAACGAAATATAATACGATTTCTAACCCCTTGTCCTAATGGATATCGGACAACATACAATATTTTGTATAAGTCCTTTAAATTTAATAACTCAAATCCTGTAGGGTTACCAAGCACGACAGCAAGGTTTCGGGAGGTATCTACTATGCCATTTTCAAAAATCAGCGTGATAAACAACCCTAACCATAGAATCTTAACTAGAGAATTAGACGAAACAAGAATGTAAATATCTTTACATCTAAGTGAATAAGGAATACAACCTTTATAGACCGGTCCTTCACTTCAATAGCTCCGTGTAGTAGTCTCTTCGCTCCAAGTAGTGAACTTCCGGACTCTCGAGAGGCTCCAAAAGATGAAAGGAACAAGTTTTCTTGATGTCTTCTGGCCGAAAATGATCTACGTCGAGGAGACACTAATTTAAGCCACCTCTTCACTAATTTGGAATTAGTGAAGCAAACAACCTAAACTAAATGGCTAATCTAGTGTAGGTTGATGAAGTAGGAATTTTGCTCACTTTATAAATATTTTTCTCACTAATTTTCTTCACCTCCTCAAAACCTAGAGAGCTCACTCTTGATGAAGAAGAAGATGAAGCCAATAAAATGTTATGGCAACCATGGGTGAGAAATATCTCATATAACTCATGTAGAGACTTAACCATGGCTTAAGGTAATGGTTGGGTTAATAAATATCTAATATAAAACAAAACTAGTGGACTTAGTCAATGGTTCTACAAACTTCCACTAAGCTTGAACCATGTGACTAATTTCCAACTAATTAATGATTTACTTTAAAAATAAACCTCACATTATCATAAGCATGGTGTGAGTCTCATACACCCATGTTGCATATGTTAACAAGCATGACACAATAATATATATCACATATATATTAAGTGTACACATGTGAGAAAAAGAAATTTTTAAGTGAGCTAATATTAGTTAGTGTAAATTAATATATAAAATATATAATTATACATTAAATCATTAAATCAACACTTGATTTAATAATCCGGCTATATCATATATAACCGACTAATATCTTATGCAACAACTTATCGAATCAACCTTGATTCGATAACCCGGCTATATCACATATAACCGACTGATATCACATATCACGAGAATAGAATACGGTATCACATACACGTATCAATCTCGGTCCCGCACATATCACTTATATGCTCCTACTTCTTTTCGCATGAGCTAGGAAACCTATGTGTAGGACTCTAAAGACTCCTCAATACGCCGACAGTAGGTGATGATCATATTAGTCACCCACAAGCCGTCAGCGGTACTAGCTGGACGTAATGGCTATCCGGGTATTGAGAGATCAAAAGATCAACAAGCAAGTTTGTCTATACTCCCGCAAAGCCTTTCAGTAACACTACCATACAGTCCGGTCTCTTCGTCAGATATGTCGCATATCGCAGCCTGGGGGTGGTATAACGTCAGACCCCAATAGCCTGATAAGTCATGCCGATGAAAGGTCCATAACGGTTCGAGAAACTACTGATAACACTTACCAGTAAATCTTAGCAACCCTGGCCAGGGATTTCCTGTTATGGCCTATCGAGTATAGCGCAACATCAACCCTAATACCGGGAAAGACGAATTCCCTCCTATCGCTCATTGCCTCCATGTGACTCGGGACTGTACCCAAAAACCACCGTTTTGCATGTTCACTTGAACGTGGTAAGATGGAAATCAAAGCACAGTGGGAATCACACAAGTCTCTATGACGATCTCGGGTCTACAGACTAACCTGTACCAGTTCACCAGAGAACTGCTATCTGACGATAGGTATAATACCAACTAGGAGTTCTCGGCGAGTCCTGTTCAGTATACCCAGTCTCCACTGAGCACCCGTATAACATCTTTGTTGTCAAACACCAATGGATGTAGGATCATCCATCGCCTATCATATGGGTCAAGAAGCGTATACGCTAGTCTACACTGGAATATCGATGCCCTGTCTCGATACACCCTCAACTAGGAACAATTAAAGGATGAACTTGTGGACTACCCTAGCCTCACTAGTATGATCTCCATCATAGTCCTGGTAGTCAAGTACACATCCTAAGGGCTTTATCAATATGTGAGAGCACGACAGTATCATAATAAAAGTCTACATGTTAAGACAACGAGCAACCAGATAGCATACTATCATGTCGAGCAAGAAAGTCCTCTCTATATATGTCCAAGCATCCACTATAATATACATCATATGTACAATAATGGTCTCTAGGGAATATATATAACTAACAAATCCTATGTGTCGTAGATTGAAAACTGTATTATGGTTAAGAAGAATTACACCATTATTGAATGCACCTTACCTAATCATCAACCGATAAAGGTAAATGTTATAAATATAATTTTAAAAAGTTATATCTCACTTTATAAAATAAACGTACAGAAATATCAGTTTGAAATTGGTGCATGATAACGGATATTCAAAACCAAATATTTGCTGTTAAGCAAAAACCAGGTGATTTCCTAAAAAAAATACCAATTACAAAGAATTCTGAAATTGAGGTTCTAATCACCCAATTCCTAATATTCTACTCCCACTCAGTATTTGTAATACTATACAGATATGAGAATCAAGTCCGGTAAATACATACCCTGGAGTCAGAATCTAATTGGGAAAGTAGTTTTCAATTAACACCTCACAGTAAAACTTGTTGGAGATAGTGCCCTCAGAGTCAATTATTAGGTCACAGGTACGTGATTGTAATGATTGAGGGAGGACCTATCCCGGTAGGACAGTCTTACTCGAGATGATAGTATGCTATCTGGTTTACCTTTATCATCGTGTACTGCTTTAGGTGACCTGACACGTCGCTATTACACGTTGATAGAGCCCCTAGGATTCTTGCTTGACCACTAGCAGTATGAGGGCGATCATATAAGTGGGAGCTGGGGGTCTACAAGCATATCCTTAAAAGGTCCCTAGTCGTGGGAGTTTCGAGACCGGGCATCGATACTCCATTAGTAGACTAGTGTATACAGTCGAGACCCCGACGAGGGGCGGTGGCTGGTCTCACAAGCCACTGGTGTCAGTTGGATCACCTAAGATGTATACAGGTGCTCATTGGGTTATGAGTACACCGGACAGGACTCGCCGGGAACATGCTAGTTGGTCATATACCAGACGTCAGATGGCAGTTCCCTGGTGACATGTGTGCAGGTTAGTTCATCGACCTGGGGATCGTCATTTGTCTCGTGTGAGTTCCCACTGTACTTTGATTACTACCCTACCACGGCTCAAAGGAGTCGTGCAAACAGGTTTTAGTTGGGTACAGTCCCGAGCCACATGGAGGCAGTGAGCGTATCTTCAGGGGTTCGTCTCTCCCGGTATTGGGGGTGAGGTCGTGCTGTGTCTAGGAGAGCCATTACACAAAGTCCTTGGCCAAGGCAAGGAGATTTACTGGTAGGTATTCCAGTAGTATCTCAGGGTGTTCTGGGCTACACTCCGACACGACTTGTACCGCTTTTGGGGGTCTGACTTTTACCAACCCCCTAGGCCCGCCATGCGATGCTCATAGACGAACGGACCGGACTGCACGGATATTGTCACTGACAGGCTCAGTAGGGTGTCAGGATGAGTTTACTCATCGACGTCCCTTTTGGTCAATAGCTGGTGGCCCGTCACGTATTGGCTTATACCTCTGACGTGCTAGTGGTTAAATCCACAGCCATAGTATTGACGAGTCTTTAGAGTCCACCACACTTACAGTTACTCAAGTTTCGGGCGAAACGCTGTAGAGGCCGTATGGAGATATGGCAAGGTCCGATCAGATACGTGCGGTATTGCACGGATCAGGATCGGACGGTTTGTACTGGTAGCCGTATGGTTATATGGCAGGGTTCGATCAGATACGTGCGGTATTGCACGGATCAGGATCGGACGGATATTACTAGCCGGCTTTGGTTTAAGCCGGTCCTAGTTTAGTACAGTGTAGATTTTGTCTCTTTGCATTTGTATCCCGGACGGAATACAGATGCGGGTGTGTATGCACAGTATCGGGGTTTTCCTGTAATTTATTACGGGACCAGTTTTCTGGAGTTGCCAGTTTGCATTCCGTTCCGGCCGGTTTTCCTTTGTTCTTTCCCGGCCGGACTTTTCCGATGGAGGGGGTAATTTGCAGTTTTGCAAATTACTTTTGTGGAGGGGGTTTCTTGTAAAAGATTGATTATGATAGCTTTCATTTCTTTTCAACCATGCTTTTGCTTTATGAGATTTGATTGTGATAAAGTGAGGGTATGGGTTTAATAGTATGAAGCATGGTGTATGTTTCTTTGTCTCTTGATGTGGTCACCCTTTCTACATCTCCTACACTCACCTCCCTTCTTGCTTCATATATTATTTTTCCTCCACCATTATTCTCACTTGATGGAATAAGTTTTTTCCATGGTTGAGTGAGAAGAAGATGAGAGCTTCATCTTTGAGAGTGTTTTTCATTCTTGATCTCTTTTCATGCTAAGAAAAATGCAAGAACAATTTTTCTTATCTTATTTCCTCCATCATCTACAAATGGCAACAAACCCCAAAGTGAGACATCCACTCTACACTACACTTCCTACAGCATATCTTGAGCATGTCGAGTTGCCGGCTTCATGCGCGAGTTGCCTCGGTATTGAGGTGGGAGCCCGTAAAAGTACCCGGCTTCGTGGTGCCCTTTCCGACGAGGAGGAGACGGACGGAGATCCCGCGAGGAGATCGGAGTGGAGATGAAGACCGGAGGACTTGGATCGTCGGTATACATCTCTTCCCTTTCTTATTAGTAGCGTAGACTTGTTAATGGTTACGATCCGGAGTTTAGTGCGCGGTGGTGCCGGTTTGCAAAGTCCGCAAAATTTAAGTTTATCACCGTTTCCGCATTCCGGCGTCGGATTGACGGCCGGGGCGCCGCCGTGCACTTACAGTGGTATCAGAGCCTCGCCATTAACTTAGTCTAGCTTTGTGTAATGTGTTTGCATTTCCGATCGATCAAAAAGTCCAAAAACCCGTATTTTTGCACATCAGTTTCTGTCGAATTTTTTTTGAGTCCAAAAATTTTTCAGGTTGTCTCAGAGTGATGTGCAGGGAATTTTAAGGTCACTGTAAAAATTTGGTTCAACGATCTCATCATACCGCCGCGGAAGGGCGGCCAAACCCCTGCTTTGGCCGCGCTTCCGCCGCCGATGTAACTGTTCACCCCCCCAAATTTTTTCAGTGTGTTCCTGAGTGATATATGTGGTTTTTGGAATATTAAAATTGGGCCCAGGTTTTCTGTGGTTGCTACAGTTTTGTTTGGGGGCCCACTTGTTAATGTTTAATCAATCGGAAAATTTTAAACACATTTTTCACAGTATTTACATTATATCTGCGACCGTGAATGTCACTCGATCGGTAAATCCGGTCTAACTGCTATAGCCCGGTTAGACGGATTTGCGAACGTGACTTTCACGTTGATGTTCTATGTATTTGCTGTGATGTTGCGGATTGGTCGTGGGGGATAGCCTGGATGCAATGCTAGTACTGTTTTGTTGTATTATGTACATTTGATATTGCGGGGCGAGCGTCCGACTTGTGGACTGCCGTCACTGCCTGTTTGTATTATTCTTTTGGGGCACGACCTGGTTGCGGTCGATGTACCCGGTGTATGTATATTTTACTTTCTGTACTAGGGTTACCCCACGGAGGGGTGCACGGATAGCCGGGTTCTAGAGGGCAACAAGCCCGCATCTCATGGCATTGAGACGGAGGGGGCTTCACTCTAGGATTGGCGGGCTATTCGCCGCACTCGTAGGGGGTACAGGTTGACCCAGGAGGGGTGCCCAAGTTACCGGATTCCGTGAAGTGCTGGGTGGTCCATTCACGGCGCTGAAGGGGGCTGCCTCGCTTCAGGTTTTGGCGGGTGACTTGCCGCGCCCGTAGGGGTCTAGGATTTCATTGCACAGGCTATCCACACGACCAGGGGAACGTCGGGTTTCAGTAGTGGCTCTGTGAAACCCGGGGATCCCAGATATCTGTATTGTTCTGTGATGCTGTTCATTTCTGTGATGTTGCATTTTATTCACGCCTTGAGCGAATATAATATATTGGTATATATATTAGTAGATGTTGTATATGTTTTTCATCCGCGCTAGTCCAGTCCCCGCTCTGCCGTTAGTTAGCTAACCTAACGGGTGATGACGGGACCCAGAGGCGAATGCAGATGGCATATACGTACGTCAGTATATTTTCGTTCTTTGTGGTGTGATCAATTGATGGGACTGCGTTGATTTGGATCAATGCAAGTTAAACAAACCTATTCTGATGTAGTTGGAACACTTTTCAAAAAGCTGTTATTGCAAGGACGTTCACTTTTGTTTTGCACCGTGGTATTCAGTTGGAATATCCTGCTCCTCAGTCGACGAGGCAAGGGCCGAGATCCCTTCACCGGGAGTGACCCCTTGGACAGAAGTTTGCGTCAAGGCATTAACTTCACTATAGCCGATTACTTTTGCTTTGCACCGTGGTATTCAGTTGGAATATCCTGCACCTCATTCTACGGGGAAAGAGCCGAGATCCCTTCACCGGGAGTGACCTCTTTAGCAATGGTTTTTCGTCACTATATTTTCTAAAAAGCTATCAGTTCCTTCAACGATATCAAGTTCATTACGTTAAAGGTTTTCGCCAGAAACCATTCGTAGCCCTCCGTCGTTTCATATGGGTGGTCAATAGTATTCAAGCTGTGTATGTTGGCCAAAGTCAAGGCACAGTGATTGGTAGCTATTGGGGTATTCATATGCAGCATAGATAGATGCGTTGGTTTGGGACAGTCGTACTGCCATTTTGGCCAAAGTCAAGGGTATGTACGGGTGGACTCAAATTAACCTGGAGAATGACGGGATGAACTTGACATGTGACTTATGATATGTTGGCCAAAGTCAAGGTCATAAGAGCATGGGGTAGAAATCACATCGGGAGTTTCAAAAGTACTGAAACTTGCCAGATATGCGCATACCTTCTGGAGTGTGATACCATGAGCGGATTCCGTCACGTTATCATACGATGAGAGTTGGATCCCGATTCCCACTGATGAGTTGGTATACTCCTCGGGTGACCCCGACTAATTCTTCTTTTAGGTTTGGAGAAGAATTTGAGGTACAGTGGGAGGATTCCAGATTAGATAAATTGGTAACCATTCTGATCTAGGTTAGAGTGCACGCTGAGTGTTTCTTTTCTCTCTCTCTTTGGCAGCGACCATTGACCCGACCCTAAGACTTTGACTCAGTGACCAAGTTGACCGAACCTTCTTAAACACCGGCTTTTGGATTGTCAGAGTTGCAAACCTCATTGCCACTCCTACTTTTACCCTTTTCTCCAGGACACCCCGTTTTACTACGAACGTCCACTTCCATTGGACAAAGCCATCGTATGGTTAGATACGAACTCGAAAGAATTTATTCGAGGATGGTTTCAGGTTCTGGAGGAAACGGATAGGATTATTCAGTTGTCTTTTCCTTTTACCCTCTCTCAGGTTACGAGTACTCCTTGGTTTAGGGGTAGTACACCTATTACGCAAATTGGATTGTCTTCTTCCAAACCTTAGGCTGGTGCCGACCGGTAGGGAATGAAGAAAACCAATTAGCATAACGATGGTGTGCAGAAGGTATTAAGTTCAGACAAAGCAAGGGATTAGTAAGAGGGCAAAGTAAATTGCAACAGATATTCACGACCAAACCAAATATTTCGTTACCACTCCCACATCACCTTTGTATTTCTCCAGGACACTCCGTATCACTACGAAGATCCACAGTTTATTTGGATACTCCATCGTATGGTTATATACGAACTCGAATGGAACTTGTTCCAGTTCGGGGATGGATTCTGGTTCAGGAGAAATAGGAATAAGGTTTATTCGGTTGTCTTTTATCTTCACCCTCTCTCATTGCGAGTGTTCCTAGGATTGGGACAGTACACCCATTATGCTTATTGGATAGTCTTCTTCCAAACCATAGGCTGGTGCCGAACGGTAGGGAAGGAAGAAAACCATTTGGCATAAAGGGGTGTGCAGAAGGTAATGACTAAAGACATATGAAGGGATGTGGAGAGATGGCAATGAATTATACGGTTGTAGTTGTGAATCTGGATAATGGAAGAGGCATTACTATGAATACCGGGATACCCCACGAAACATTTCAATGTTTCAGTTTCACTGTGTAATGTTAAAGGAAAACTGATTTCCCGATTAGATACTTACTCCAGGGTATGTATTTACCAGGTACGATTCTCACATCTGTATGGTTTTATAGATGATGAGTGGGAGTAAGTTATTGGGAATTGGGTGATTATCCTCATTATATCGGGATTCGTTGTAATCGGTGATATTTGAGGAAATCACCTGGGCTGTTTGCCGGTCGGCAAATATTTGGTTTTGAATATCCGCTGTTATGCACCAATTTCAAATTGATATATCTGTACGTCTATTTTCATAGAGTGAGATATACCTTTCTGAAATTATGTCTACGACATTTACCTATATCAGTGGATGGTTAGGTAAGGAGCATTAAACAGCGGTGTAATTCTTCTTAACCATAAGTACAGTTTTCGACCTACGACACACAGTGAATGAGTTATCAGACTCAAGGGACTTATACAAAGTATTGTATGTTGTCCAGGGTCCATCGGGACAGAGGGGTTGGTCCTCGTACTACATTCAGTTTACTTATGACTTCTCTAGTTTTTAGACAAGTGTTTCGTGGAAACACAGGGTCCGAATTTGGAGAAGTTATTGGTATTTGAATAGAGTAGAGAACCAGGTATAGCAAGTATCGGGATTCTTCAAAGAGATCGAAGATGTAGATACTTGTGTATGGTATTCAGTTGATAGTAATGATAAAGAGATCTTGCTTCTCTTTCAGGTTACTCATAATTGGAAGTATTCCTAAGTTGAGTAACGCTGATCGGCCTTCTTCCATTTAGTTGACATGCGCTGGGGACAGCTGCATGATTTGAATCTGGTTCAATTAAATCAGTGCCTCTGTTTCTATATTGGATATAGAACAGTTCATATCTTAACGATGTTAAGGTACGGGGAGTTGTCCGGTTTATGATTAAAACCAGACACTGGACAACTCAAGGCACGTTTCTGTAATGGCTGTTTGTGGGCTGACCCAGGCTATGACGAGGGTTGATTTTCTACCATCTGGATGAACAATAGCGATATTGTTCTAGACTCGCCACAGTTTTATTAAAAATGGATTTTTTCAGAAAACAGTAGTGGGAGTATGGTAGAACTGGAAGTGATTCCAGAACCACAAACGATTACTGAAGATTTGATAAGGAACCTAAAGATTCAATCTGGATTGACATTCCATTGGCCACTCCGCAGATATGGTGGGTAACTTCAGGCACCCGAGAGGTACTACGGTAGCCTCAAGGACGGTGACAGGGAAGTTCTCGTTTACCCACAATTTCCATTGCTGTTGTTCCAGGTTACGAGACCCGGCGGGAGGATGAGTATAGCGTCGTTCTAAACCAGTTTTAGAAGTGTACGTCTATATGACTCTGCCAGAGGGTTGTCGTAGTCAGTGGGAGCAGCGGAAGCATTGGTGGACAGGTTGCTTATGTCTATTTATAGACTAGAGCAGATGTAGCGGAGATAGATCATCTATTTCTGACGTGACAGTCATGGGTTTGACTTCATCAGAATAGGGGATGGATCTGTTGAGTAGGTAGTAGGGTGTGATATCCTGGTATTTGGATGATTTACACAGAGTAGGAAAAGAAACTCCTACACTACGATCGGTTATACTTTGGTCGTCACACAGTTGTTTCTCCACAAAGGAAATGGATTTTATATCCGACATGCTGGTTACTAGATCTATGGTTTTAGATCTAGATTTGGGTGGTTTCCCAATCAGGGTACTTGACAGCATTCTAAGAGTATTTAGGATGGACGACTCCTGGCACGGTAGTGTACCTGCAGGTAATGGAGTCACCCTCTCCAAAGGTGTCTTACAGACTAAAGGGGAGAGGGACGGGCATGATTGGCAGATCACTTGCTCAGGCAATTGAGTCAATCGTGAGATGTCAAGTACCACACCAGATGTTGTTCTTGCACTAGATGCAATAAGTTGACATTAATCCAATCCTGGAGAAACAATCGGAAGCAGTTTTAGAACATAAGTGGATGTTCTAGCGATATGATAACGACAGCCTCATTCAGGAGACAGTTATCATTTCAGGCTTCCAAGGTGACATGGACGACAAGGAGGTTGTCAGAGTTATAGTTTTCCTTCTGATGAGGGGCAGTATTTTGGACAGGTGGTCCAAGGCAATACTGAGGGAGGCATGGCGCGCAGGATACTGATTAAGTTCAGTTGACGATACAGTCTAAGAAGTTTGGATTTGGAGTTCATTTATGAGCTATATCCCATCAGACATCCAGACACATTCTAAGACAGGTATTGCTCATTTCGGGAGATGGGTTTCTCCGCGAACTTGAGATATAGAGAGACATAGAAAGAAACAACTAAGCGGATCCACTCACTGAGGCTATTCCTCGAACGCAATAGTTCCGCAAACGAGCTTTGTGAGACTGACTAGTAGAGGAGTTGGATGTTCGGTATCACACGGGCTGTGAGTATGCGACATCGCAATAATTAGCCTTGAGTGCAAGTGGGAGATTGTTGGAGATAGTGCCCTCAGAGTCAATTATTAGGTCACAGGTACGTGATTGTAATGATTGAGGGAGGACCTATCCCGGTAGGACAGTCTTACTCGAGATGATAGTATGCTATCTGGTTTACCTTTATCATCGTGTACTGCTTTAGGTGACCTGACACGTCGCTATTACACGTTGATAGAGCCCCTAAGATTCTTGCTTGACCACCAGCAGTATGAGGGCGATCATATAAGTGGGAGCTGGGGGTCTACAAGCATATCCTTAAAAGGTCCCTAGTCGTGGGAGTTTCGAGACCGGGCATCGATACTCCATTAGTAGACTAGTGTATACAGTCGAGACCCCGACGAGGGGCGGTGGCCGGTCTCACAAGCCACTGGTGTCAGTTGGATCACCTAAGATGTATACAGGTGCTCATTGGGTTATGAGTATACCGGACAGGACTCGCCGGGAACATGCTAGTTGGTCATATACCAGACGTCAGATGGCAGTTCCCTGGTGACATGTGTGCAGGTTAGTTCATCGACCTGGGGATCGTCATTTGTCTCGTGTGAGTTCCCACTGTACTTTGATTACTACCCTACCACGGCTCAAAGGAGTCGTGCAAACAGGTTTTAGTTGGGTACAGTCCCGAGCCACATGGAGGCAGTGAGCGTATCTTCAGGGGTTCGTCTCTCCCGGTATTGGGGGTGAGGTCGTGCTGTGTCTAGGAGAGCCATTACACAAAGTCCTTGGCCAAGGCAAGGAGATTTACTGGTAGGTATTCCAGTAGTATCTCAGGGTGTTCTGGGCTACACTCCGACACGACTTGTACCGCTTTTGGGGGTCTGACTTTTACCAACCCCCTAGGCCCGCCATGCGATGCTCATAGACGAACGGACCGGACTGCACGGATATTGTCACTGACAGGCTCAGTAGGGTGTCAGGATGAGTTTACTCATCGACGTCCCTTTTGGTCAATAGCTGGTGGCCCGTCACGTATTGGCTTATACCTCTGACGTGCTAGTGGTTAAATCCACAGCCATAGTATTGACGAGTCTTTAGAGTCCACCACACTTACAGTTAATCAAGTTTCGGACGAAACGCTGTAGAGGCCGTATGGAGATATGGCAAGGTCCGATCAGATACGTGCGGTATTGCATGGATCAGGATCGGACGGTTTGTACTGGTAGCCGTATGGTTATATGGCAGGGTTCGATCAGATACGTGCGGTATTGCACGGATCAGGATCGGACGGATATTACTAGCCGGCTTTGGTTTAAGCCGGTCCTAGTTTAGTATAGTGTAGATTTTGTCTCTTTGCATTTGTATCCCGGACGGAATACAGATGCGGGTGTGTATGCACAGTATCGGGGTTTTCCTGTAATTTATTACGGGACCAGTTTTCTGGAGTTGCCAGTTTGCATTCCGTTCCGGCCGGTTTTCCTTTGTTCTTTCCCGGCCGGACTTTTCCGATGGAGGGGGTAATTTGCAGTTTTGCAAATTACTTTTGTGGAGGGGGTTTCTTGTAAAAGATTGATTATGATAGCTTTCATTTCTTTTCAACCATGCTTTTGCTTTATGAGATTTGATTGTGATAAAGTGAGGGTATGGGTTTAATAGTATGAAGCATGGTGTATGTTTCTTTGTCTCTTGATGTGGTCACCCTTTCTACATCTCCTACACTCACCTCCCTTCTTGCTTCATATATTGTTTTTCCTCCACCATTATTCTCACTTGATGGAATAAGTTTTTTCCATGGTTGAGTGAGAAGAAGATGAGAGCTTCATCTTTGAGAGTGTTTTTCATTCTTGATCTCTTTTCATGCTAAGAAAAATGCAAGCACCATTTTTCTTATCTTATTTCCTCCATCATCTACAAATGGCAACAAACGCCAAAGTGAGACATCCACTCTACACTACACTTCCTACAGCATATCTTGAGCATGTCGAGTTGCCGGCTTCATGCGCGAGTTGCCTCGGTATTGAGGTGGGAGCCCATAAAAGTACCCGGCTTCGTGGTGCCCTTTCCGACGAGGAGGAGACGGACGGAGATCCCGCGAGGAGATCGGAGTGGAGATGAAGACCGGAGGACTTGGATCGTCGGTATACATCTCTTCCCTTTCTTATTAGTAGCGTAGACTTGTTAATGGTTACGATCCGGAGTTTAGTGCGCGGTGGTGCCGGTTTGCAAAGTCCGCAAAATTTAAGTTTATCACCGTTTCCGCATTCCGGCGTCGGATTGACGGCCGGGGCGCCGCCGTGCACTTACAAAACTGAAACATGAAAATGTTTTGAGGAGGTTGCCGGGTATTCCTGGTAATGCCACTTCCAATACCAGACTCATGACATTAGTTATAATTTCCATTGCCCTTACTCCAGTCCCTTTATATATCTTTATTTCTTACCTTTTGTACACCATACTTAGACTAATTGGTTCTCTTATTTCCTTACCTTTTGACACCAGCCTAAGCTTTGGAAAAAGACTATCCAATAAGCGTAATAAGTGTACTCTCCTAATACTATGAGCCATCGCAACCTGAGAGAAGGCAAAGGAAAAGACAACCGAATAATCCTATTCAATTTCCAATGAACCGGAATCCATCCTCAAACTGAAATAAATTTCTGTGAGTTCGTTTGTAACCATACGAGATGGTTTTATCCATTTTATATGGATCTTCATAGTGATACGGAATGTTCTGAAGAAAGCAAAGGGTAAAGCAGGAGTGGCATGGATATATGTGATTTTGTCGTGAATCACGACAAAACAAAGCCAGATTTGTAAAAAGGTTCGGTCAATTTGGTTTACGAGTTTTAGTTTAAGATCAGTCATGGTCGCTGCCCCAGATAGAGGGAGAGAGAAGAAACACTCGGCATGCGCTAATCAAGATTAGATTGGTTAATCACTTTATCTAATCTGGATGGCTTCCACCGTTTTCTCGAATTCTCCTTCAAATCTTAAAAGGAGAACTAGTCGGGATTATTTACACCTTATAAGTTCGCTAACCATTCAGTTAGGCCAGTGTTGGTACTTCGAGGGAGGCTCCATGTGCTTTAGCACAGACCTAATTAAATAACCCCGTTTCCGCATATGCATAATCTCGCTAACACTTTCTAAACACCTAATAAATTAGCTAATTGTGAAGTGAAAATCTTCCGAAGAGTAATACCTATAAGTAGGTCTAGTGCTTTCTACTATATTTTAGCACAAAAAAAATTGGGTTTTAATAAAAATCAAGAGAGCAAAAGTCTACAATACCTAGAATCATAACCATTGAACTAAACTAGCAACAAAAACAACAAGTTAGAACCATAGCTACCATTGTAACATCTTCAAGTACTCCAATTTGTGTAGGACTCCTCATAGGCTCCTAAAAGATGAACAAGCTTGGTGAAGACCCTCCTCGTCATAGATAATCCATCTTGAGAGCTTCAAGTCTTTAGCTTCAAGTTTCATTCTTGAAGCTAATTTAGATCAATAGGTTGCTAATATAAAGAACTAAGAGTTGTAGTATTCTCTTCACTAAATTAATTTGTCTCTTTTATTTTCTTTTTCCATTTTTGAAGAGGAGGTTGAGAGCTTGGAAGAAGGAGAAGAGAGAAAAACTAATTAGAAAAAGCTTTAACCCTTTAGGAAAAAGGTTACAACCTTTAATTAGAATTCTCTACAAAATCCCCACCATCCATTCTTATCAACAAAATAAGTGTCCAACCCTTTCTCCCTCCCCCACATGTCACCATCCTACACAAGGGTGAGGGTATGTTGCATCCAAGGCACAACATAGGCTAAAGAAAAAGAAAAAGAAAAGAAAAGAATAAATTAAATACAATTTGTGTGTGTGTGTATTAAATATATAAATACATATATATACATACACTTGTATTTAATTTCAAATGCATAAAAATACATAAAGAGATGAAAACTAATTAGTGACAAAATACTAGTAAATACATACTACAAAAAATATGTATCAATATATTAAATCAGTGCCCGATTTAATATCTGTCTTTCGAAACAGATCGGCTAGTATTTCTACCATATGATTATCGTCAGTGTATCCAATATACTAGTTTTATCCAGACCCCTGCATGTACCTAGTACGGCTACTACAACAATTTTGCCAAAACCGGAAACTCTCTGTGTGGGACTCTAAAGACTCGACAATACGCTGGCAGTGGGTTTAACCACAAGCACGTCAGTGGCACTTGCTGTACGTAACGGCTATCCATATATTGAACGAAAGGAGGATCGACAAGAAAGTCCGTCCGAACCTATACTGAGCCTATAAGTGACATCTACCATACAGTCCGGTCCGTTCATCTGAAAGTATCATATATCGGGTCTAGGGGTAGTTAAAATCAGACCGCTAACAACGCGATATATCGTGCCAGTATCTAGCTCAATACCATATGAGAAATTACTGACCTACCTATCAGTAAATCTCATCTTCCATGGCCATGGACTTATTGTATTGGCAACCGAACAATGTGCGACATCGACTCCCTATACCGGGAGAGATAAAAACCTTCTATCACTCATTGCCTCCAAGTGCTTCAGGACTGCACCCAAAAACTACCTGTTTGCACGACTCTTTAAAGCCGTGGTAGGGTAGAAATCAAAGAACAGTGGGAACACACTTAAGACAAATGATGATGTCAGGTCATCGGACTACCTACACTAATGTCACCAGAGAATTGCTATCTGATGTTAGGTATAATACCAACCAGCATGTTCCCGGCGAGTCCGTCCAATGTAACTCATAACCCAATGAGCACCTGTATGCAAGCTTTGGTGACTGACTAATACCAATGGCTGTGAGACCGGCAATCACCCCTCGTCAGGGTCATGAAACGTATACACTAGTCTACTCTGGAATATCGATGCCCGGCCTCGATATTCCCACGATTAGGGACATTTAATGATGCGCTTATAAACTACCCGGAACTCACTAGTATAATCTCCATCATAACCATGGTAGTCAAGCATGAATCCTTTGGGCTCTGTCAACATGTAATGGTGATATACTATACCACACAAGATATGTACATGATGATAAAGTCAAACCAGATAGCATACCATCATTTCGAATAAGACCGTTCTACCAGTATAGGTCCTCCCTCAATCATCATAATAGCTTCCCTGTGATTATAATAATTTCTTTAAGAGCACTATATCCAACAATCAACCACTTGCACTTAAGGCTAATTATTGCGGTATCGCGTACCCATATCCTGTATGCTACTGAATACCCAATTTTTCTACTAATCAGTTTCACAAATCATGTTTGTGAGACATACGTGTTCTAGAAATAGCCTCACTGAGTGTATCCGCTCCAATATTTCTATCTTTATCTCAACATCGTGGAGAACGACTATCTTCGGAAATGAGGGATACCTGTCCTAGAATTTGTCTGGATGTCTGATGCGACCAAGTTCATAATATGAACACCAAATCCAACAAATTTCTTAGAATGTATTTTTCACTGAATTTAATCAGTATACTGCACCATGCCTACCTCAGTATCCTTTTAGATACCTATCCAACATATTGCCCCTCATAAGAGGGTAAACCTATAATTCTGACAGCCTCTCTGTCATCCAGGTCACCTTGGAAGCCTGAAACGATAACCGCCTCCCGCAGGATGCTGCTGTTATTATATACCATGAACATCCTCTTATGTTCAAACCTGATCCCTATTGTTTCTCCGGTATTGGATTATACTTGCTAACTACATTAAATGCAAAAGCAACATTATCCATATCCCGAGCGGATAAACCCTTGTGACATCCAAAGTTTGACCAATTATAGTATAGGAATCTTACTTCCTATCCAGAGTATGTCATCCAAATCCCTGGACAATACTCCCTACTACCCTTTTACTAAGTTCATCTGTTATTCTGATGAAATCAAACACCATGACTATTACACCAAAAATAGATGATCCATTTCCGCTCTTCCTGCTTTAGTTTATAAATAGATATAAGCATCTTGCCCACCATGCTTCTGCTACTCCCACTGACTACAACAACCATCCGGCAGAGTCATATACATGCAATTTTAAAAAGTCCATTTAGAACGATGTTATAGTCATACACCTGCCATGTCTCATAGTCAAGGGCAGCAGTAGTGGCAAGCTTGGGTCATCATACTATGATTCAAACTTCCCTGTCACCGTTGTTCCCCGCCGAAACACGGGGACGTGACCGCGCGGGGCCGTCTTGCTTGAATTTCGGGGCAGATGTTAATTGGTGCTATCCGTCCACCTCTTCGAAGATGCCAAGTTGATTTATGGCACCATGTATCGAACGTTTAAACGGATGCGGCCGATGTAGCAGACTTCGTCAGATTCCCCCTCGTTGATGAGGGGTTTTTGATTGTGGGGACGCTCTTCCCTGCAGGCGCAAGCCCCTACAGTTAATTACGCTACCGCATCACGGTAACCACTTTCTCCTTCTCCAGATGGTCACTCCGTGTCGTGTGTTTTTGTTTGTTTTTGGTTGCCCGTGGATTGTATATGGAGACTAATTTATGTTGTCGCCCGTAGGGCGTGGATTAGTCCAAATCCGTATCTTCTTAGATTTGGGTTTGGGAGTTGGGTTTAAGGATACGTTAGCCTCATTTGAGACTAAGATCAACTTAAACGTTTGTTAAGGATACGTTAGTCTCATTTTAGACTAAGATCAATTTAACAGGATCATTTAGATCCAACAAAAGAGCATTTAGGCTCTATTGTTAGTTTTGGGACATTGCGGTCGATTAGTTTAAGGACATTACGGTCCAGTGTTAGTTTAAGGACATCTCGGTCCGAGGTTAAGGGCGTCATAGTCCATGGGTTTAAGGACCCCACAGTCCGAGGTTAAGGACATCATAGTCTGTGAGTTTAAAGACCTCACAGTCAAGGATAAGTCATCACTCCGTGAGTTTTAAAGGACCCCACAGTTTGTAGAATGTTTGGTTGTCGGGACCCGTCACCTCTCTGAAGACGTTGAAGGATTACAACGACAAATATCAGAGGAGTAAAGAGATGTACCCTCGAACCGACGTGAGTTGGTTGAAAGATCTGTAGTCCAATTTGGGGCTAAGATCTGTTAATATATTTATGAGCAGATGAGCTCAATTAATATGAGTTCAGGACTTATGGCCAATCTTGGGCTAAGTCCAATAAATGTTTAACATTTTATTTTGGGCTGTTGTGCTTTTATTTAGGCTTGGCCCTTTTAACAATACTGAGCATTGATTTATATCTTGACAATGTTTTTGTTTTTTATTGAATGCTGAGCATTCATCAGAGCTCTGGGATTATTAAAGAACAATTTATGTTCTGTCAGCGCAACACGTGGCGCACTAGGCGCTTTGCGCCAGTCAAAAAGCGCAGTGCGCTTCTGCCACGTGGCGCACATGTAAAGGACACGTGTCGCACTTGCCGCTAGGCGCTAGATGATGAGCGCATGATGCCAGTTTATGAGCGCTGAGCGCTAATCCATGAGCGCATTGCGCTTTCAGTTTAGTGGCGCACACGTGAGTGACACGTGGTGTGCTTGGCGCTGAGTGCCAGCCCATGAGCGCAGTGCACAATTTCAAGAGCGCAAAGCGCCAGTGGTTAATTGGCGCATACGTGATTGACACGTGGCGCATTTGGCGCTGAGCGCCAGTCCAAAGAGCGCAATAGCGCAGTTCAAGAGCGCAAAGCGCATTTGATCAATTTTATGATCTGAGCTTTTTAAAAGAGATTTTGTCTCAAGATCTAAGAACAACCGTTCTTATTTTGTTTCAATCTCTTATATTGATGAAAGGCTTTGCCTTTATGGATCTATGATCTTTAAGAGAATTGAATTATTCTACTTTTTATAATGAGATGTTCATGATCTCTTTGGGAAAGACTTTAGTCTTATAGATCTATGATCTGTGAGAAGTAAGTTCTTCTTTTATTTCATGATGAGATCTTTTAATCTCTTTGTGAAAGACTTTTTGTCTTTGTAGATCTATGATCTTTTTAAAGAAATGAATTCTTCTTTTTATGAGATGATTTCATCTCTATGTTCATCATCATCATTTTTACCTTGAAGAAAGATCTTCTTGCAAGAGCTTGCTCTTTGAATTTTCTCAAAGTTTTTAGGGAGGTTTCTCTCTCTTTCCCTATCTCTCAGACTTGAAGTCTAGGACACTTTTTATAGGGTAGGCTGATTTGTTGAATCGGTTAAAGAGATCTTTCTCTGATTGATTTGGGGATGTTTCCCCACCATTGGATCATTGATCCTAGGGCTTCTGTTTTACAGAAGGCAATCTTCTTGTTTTTTTAACAAGATTGGAAAATCTTTCCATACAGAATTTATTCTGTCTTTTGGTAATTTTTATTTACCATTGGATCATTGATCCAACGGTGCTCTGATTTACAGAGCAAAATCTTGTTATTTGGAAAGATTTTTGGGGAATTTTTCCTTAACAGAATTTAACTCTGATTAATTAATGATTTATCATTATTATTAGATCTTTGATCTAACGGTAGGGAGCTTTTGTTAGTGTATATGCCCTAGAGGCCATTACTGTATCATACTAGTTTGTATATTACTTAATGGATGCTTGGGATATTCACCTTGTATATACAATCTTGCTCAAAATAGTAGTATGCTACTTGGTTTGTTTCTACTTCAATGTGTACTTGTGTTTATTTCAGTATATCACTCATACGCATTAGTGGAGCCCTTAGGATCTTTGCTTGATTACCAGCGTTGTGATGGCAGTCACACTAGTGGGGGCTGGGTAATCTATAAGCACATCCTTATTCAGGTCCCTGGTCGCAGGACTATCGAGACAGGGCATCGATACTCCGGAGTAGACCAGCGCATGCGCTTCTCATCCCAGTGTGGGAGACGGTCTGTCCCACAGCCGTCAGTACGTCGTACTTGAGATAGTATGCGGGTGCTCGTTAGGTTACGGGTACACTGGACAGGACTCGTCGGGAACTGACTAGTTGGTATTATACCTATCGTCAGTTATCAGTTCCCAGGTGACATGAGTACAGCTTAGTCCGCTGACTTGACACTGTCACTTCGCCTCGGGTGTGTTCCCACTGTACTTTGATCACTACCCTACCACGGCTCAAAGGAGTCGTGCAAACAGGTGGTGGTTGGGTGCAGTCCCGAAGCACTTGGAGGCAGTGACGGTTAGACAGGATTCGTCTCTCCCGGTATTGGGGGTTGACATCGCGCTGTGTCTAGGAGAGCCATTACACGAGTAGTCCCTGGCCAGGGCAAACGAGATATACTGGTAGGTTTCCAGTGTTATCTCAGGGTGTATTGGGCTTCACTCCGGCACGACTTGTACCGCTATTGGGGGACTGACGTTTACCGCCCCCTAGGCCCGCCATGCGATGTATCAGACGAACAGACCGGACTGTACGGAGAATGTCACGCTCAGGCTCAGTAGGAGTTCAGATGGGTTTCGCCTCGTCGGTCTTCTTGTCGGCATTGCCTGGGGACCGTTACGCACAGCTAGTGCCGCTTGCGGTCTGTGGTTAAACCCACTGCCAGCGTAGTGTCGAGTCTTTAGAGTCCCACACAGAAAGCTTTTCGCCTTTAGGCAAAAGAGTAGAGGTCGCATGGTATTGCGACAGGTCGCATGGTTTTGCGACAGGGTTCGGTCACATCCGTGCACTTGTGCACGTACAGTGTCCGGACAGTTTACACTAGCGGGCTTTGGTTTAAGCCAGATCCTAGTGTACCTTATGGGATTGGATTTATCCAGTTTGCATTCGTGTTCCTCGGAACGCGGATGCGGGTGTGTATGCACAGTTGACAGGGAGGCAGAGGCAGTGGATTCTCATTAGGGTTGTTGACAGTTGACCGTTGACTTTTGACTTTTTGCTCAACCCTAATGAGAATATGATATGTGATTAACTATTATATTAATTAAGTATTATGGTGATATGGTTGTTGACTTGTTGACTTTTGTTGACTTGTTGACTTTGGTGACTTGTTGACTTTTGTTGACTTGTTGACCGGTTGACTAGGCTTGACTAGTTGACCATCATGATAACCATGGTTATCATTTCATGCCAAAGACTTTTTTCTTGCTTGCTTTTTGAGTAAAATGAGTGCATGATATGATAACCTTATGGTTGCTTCTAACCATCACCAAAAGACTTTTTTGATATGATGAGTTATGATCATTTTGGATTATGAGAGGGTGAGAGAGAAAAGAGAGCCTCATTCTTTCTTGCTCATTCTCTCTCTTGTTCTTGAGCTCTCCCCTTGCTCTCACCCTCAACCTCTTGCTCCCTCTCTTGATCTATGGTTCTCTTGTCTCATGAGTTGAGAATCAAGAACCATAGATAAAATCCCATTCTATTTTCCTCTCTACTCATTCTAGTTCACTAGGTTTAGCAAACCAAGTGAACTAGTTTCTTCAAAGACCGAAGAAGGAGCTAAAGGTTGGAGCTTTCAAGTGGATCTATCTTCGGCGTACGGAGACGACGAGAAGGAGCCATCGGACCACCACCGGAGCTTGAAGAGAAGGAGTTCAAGTTTAGGTATAACCATCTTCATCCGAGTAGCTAAACATCTTTAGCTTAGTTTGCTAGTTTTAGTTTAGGTAACGATCCCGACCATAAGTTAGTCCATGTTGCCTCTTGCGATAAAAATTTTGTTTTTATACCGTTTCCGCCTCCCCGTAAGAACCGGGGGTCGCAATATGGACTTACAGTGGTATCAGAGCCTAACTAAACTTAAACTAGCTAGGTAGTAAAGTGTAACGAAGTTCGGAACCGAAAAAAATCACAAAACCGGAAAACTACAAAAACTGAGTTTCTGTTGAAATTTTTTCTGGTCAAAATGAAAAACTTCATACTCCTAAATTCGTCTCAGGGTTTTGTTAGAACACCCATGAAAAACGATTCACCAATTCGTCTAAACCGCCGCGCTTCCGCCGCGTGACCCTTCTTGGCCGCCGCGGAAGCGCCGCGGTTTGTTGTCTTTAGTGCGTCGTTTTTCGTGCAGTGTGTGTCTGTGTTGGTTTTGGGATTTTTGAGATATATTATATGTGCCCAGATTTTACAGAAAAGAAATTTCCTTTTGGGGTCCTATAATTCCGTATTTTTTCCGAACTTCATTGCACTTTGACTATGATGGTTATATCTGTGATGTTTGCATGTATTGAACGTCGGCTAATCGCTATAAGTCGATTAGTCGGGGTTATACATGATCTGTAATGTGCTGGAATGTGTATATAAATATGTTGGATTGTCGCGGGTGAATAGCCGGGGGTTGTGAGACGAGAGTTTACTTTTCTTGCAATTCATGTAAATTTGTAAATTGATGTAATAATTATTTGTTTGGCCGCACAACCGGGTCGGGGTTGTAGCCGTCATTGTATAATTTCTTTTTACTGTTTTTGCTCCTAGGATAGACCCGTGGAGGGGTGCACAAACTACCGGGTATGCCGAAGTGTCGAGTGGCCTACTCATGGAGATGAGGGAGGTTGCTACGCTTCGGGTACTTGGCGGGTAGTTTGCCGTACCCGTAGGGGTCTTGGGTGGGGTTTTGGCTATTCACCGCGACCGTGTTATCTGTTTTTGTTACAGGTTCGTACAAATTACAGATTACTAGTATATCCAATGTATTTATCTGTGATCTGAAATGTTTATCATTGCTTACTATTTAGGCGTTGCTTATGTTTTACAGACGCGCTAGCCCAGCCCCCGCTCTGTCGTTAGTTAAGTAACCTAACGGGTAATGACGGGGCCCAGTGGCGAATACGAATGGCATAAGCGTACGTCATATTTTGGTTGTTTTCTGCAATGGTAGGGTTAAATGATGGGACGCATTAAAAGTACTAATGCAAGAATATCACGCATTAAAAGAACTAATGCAAGATAATAAACCAAGTTAAAGTCGTTGGAACACTTTCGAAAAACCACTCGGTTCTTTTCAAAAATAACTTTTAAATGCGGAGCTTGAGCCACTCCTTCTAAAAGCTATCTCGTTCCATCGATTAAATCAAGTTCACTACGTTCACGGTTTCGCCAAAACCATTCGTAGCCCTCCGTCGTTTCGTATGAATATTCAATAAGTATTCAAGCTGTGTTTGTTGACCTTCGTCAAAGCATAGTGATTGGTAGCTATTGGGTATTCGTATGTAGCATAGATAGATGCGTTGGTTTGGGACATTCGCATTACCTTGTTGACCTTCGTCAAGGGTACATACGGGTGGATTCAAATTAACCTGGATAATGACGGGCAGAACTTGACATGTGACTTATGATTTGTTGACCTTCGTCAAGGTCATAAGAGCATGGGGCAAAAATCCACATCGGGAGTTTCATAAGTACTGAAACTTGCTAGATTTGCATACCATTTGGAGTGTGATGATTCTGGTAGGATTCCTTCAGTTTCGTCACGCAATGATATTTGGATCCCGATCCTACTGTGAGTATATGCTACTCCTCGGGAAATTTCTCACTTAACGATCAATGCTATAAACCTAGTAGGTGCCTAGAAAGGTGTTAGCGGGGCTACGCCCCCAGGGAAAAGAGGTTCTCTAATTAAGGAACTTCGCGAAAGCGTTGGAAAACCTCCCTCGAAGTACCGACACCGGCCTGGCTGAACGGTTAAGCAAGTATTGTACGGTGGGATTGATCCTGACTAATTCTTCCTTTATGGTTTGAGGAGGGATTCGAGAAACAGTGGGAGCCATCCTGTTTAGACAAACTAAAAACCACTCTAAACTTGCAAGAGCATCATGCTGAGTGTTTCTTCTTCTCTCTCCTAATTGCAGCGACCAATCAACATGACTGGACTTAAGTTACTCCTAGATAAAAACAAGCTGACAGGGCCAAACTACAAAGATTGGCTCAGGAATGTCACGATAGCAATCACTTATGACAAGCTGGGGTATCTTCTTACCACCAAAGCTCCCCCTGTCCCTGGTCCAACTTCCAGTGTCGCGGATAAGGAAATCCGCAAGACTTGGGAGATTGATAGCGCGAAGGCCAAGTGCCTCCTGCTTGCCTCGATGGACAACGAACATCAGAGGAGGCATGAGAATATGGACATGGAGTCCATATTGCTCCATACAAAAGAACTGTATGGAGAGCAATCACGTATCGCAAGATACGAAGCGTCGAAAAAGTTGTTTTCGACAAGAATGGCCGTCGGATCATCAGTAGCCGAGCATGTGCTAAAAATGATCGGCTTCATTGAGGAGCTCGCTGACCTAGGGATCACATTAGAGAGTGAGCTATATACGGATATAGTTCTCCAGTCCCTTCCTTCCACTTACGCCCAGTTTATACTGAACTTCAACCTACAAGAAAAAGAGGTTGAACTATCAGAGCTCCTCAACATGCTGAGGAGCGCAGAGGGCACCCTACAGAAAGGTAGGGAAACATCCACTTTGTTTGTAGGAGGATCATCTTCTTCTAGGTCCAAGGCGAAAGCCAAGGGAAAGAAGAAGAAGGCCCCCGCCAAACCAAGGGGCGGTGTTGGTAAAGTGGATACGAAGGGAAAAGGCAAAGCAACAAAGATAGCGGGGAAGCTTGTGGATAAAGAAGAATGCTTCTATTGTCATAAGAAAGGACACTGGAAGAATGATTGCAGGGCCTGGAAGGCCAGAACACAGGAATTGAAGCAGGTTGCAGCTTCAGCTTCAGGTGTGTATGTTATTGAAAACTGTCTTTCAATAAACTCTACTTCCTGGGTATTGGATACCGGATCAGGATCTCATATCTGTAATTCTTTGCAGGCGTTGAGAAACCGTAGGGTTTTGAAGGCAGGTGACATGACCCTCAAAGTTGCGAACGGAGCTAGCATGGATGCTAAAGCCGTGGGGGACTATCACCTGGGAATGTCAGATGGACATGTTTTGGTTTTGCGTAATTGCTTTTTTGTACCCAACGCAACTTGTAATATCATTTCTGTATCTTTAGTTTCTAAAGAAGGTTATGAATTTGCGTTTGTAAGTAATGTTGTAAACATTCACCTTAATCAAGTATTGATTGGGTCAGGTACTCTGAGTAATGGTATATACGTGTTAAACCAACCACAGATTTTTAATGTTCAGAATACACACAAAAGAAAGTCTCCGGAAATAAATCAGACTTTCTTATGGCATTGTAGATTGGGTCACATCAATGAGAGAAGGTTGACTAAGTTACATACAGAAGGATATTTGAATGCGTTCGAATATCAATCGTATGCCACTTGTCAATCTTGTCTCAAAGGAAAGATGACAAAGACTCCGTTTACTGGACAAGGAGTAAGAGCGAGCGAGCTCTTAGGACTCGTACACAGTGACGTGTGCGGTCCAATGTCTACACATGCCCGAAGCGGACATTCTTACTTCATTACTTTTACGGATGACTTCTCAAGGTACGGTTATGTCTTCTTAATGAAACATAAGTCCGAGGCCTTTGGAAAATTCCAGGAGTATAAGAATGAAGTAGAGAAACAGACCGGCAAAAGTATTAAGATTCTAAGATCGGATCGAGGTGGAGAATACTTAAGTGCCGAATTCCTGAATTACTTAAAAGAGAATGGTATTCTCTCTCAGCTAACTCCTCCATACACTCCGCAACATAACGGTGTATCGGAGAGACGGAACCGAACCCTATTGGATATGGTTCGGTCCATGATGAGTAACGCTGAGTTACCGCGATCATTCTGGGGATATGCACTAGAAGCAGCTGCGTATCTCTTGAACAAGGCTCCTACCAAGACTGTGCCCACCACCCCATATGAGATGTGGACTGGGAAGAAACCCTGTCTTAATTATCTTAAAGTATGGGGATGTCCAGCTTTTGTAAAAAAGCAGCATGCGGACAAGCTTGAGGCACGTTCAGTACAGTGTAAGTTTGTGGGATACCCAAGGAACTCCAGGGGGTATCTTTTCTATTCCGCTGAGGAACAAAAGGTTTTTGTTTCTCAGCATGCCCGCTTCTTGGAAACTGAGTTTTTGGAAACCCAGATAAGTGGGAACACAATAGAACTGGAAGAAATTCCAGAACCACAGACTGTTACTGAAAGCTTAGTGGAACCAGAGGGTTCAACAGAACAGGACATTCCTACGCCGCTCCGCAGGAGTAGTAGGCAGTCTCATCCGCCCGAGAGATACTGCGGTTTTCTCATAGACGGGGATAGAGAGGATTGCATCATAGATTATGATGAGCCTACTAGCTTCCAGCAGGCCGTTCAGAGCATTGACTCAGTGAAATGGCTGGATGCAATGCGGACCGAAATGGAGTCCATGTACACCAACAAGGTATGGACGTTGGACATTGCTCCAGACGGGGTAAAACCCGTAGGATGCAAGTGGATCTTCAAAAGGAAGATTGGTGTAGATGGACAGGTTGAGACCTATAAAGCTAGGCTGGTAGCAAAGGGTTTTCGTCAAAGACCTGGCTTGGACTACGACGAAACCTTTTCTCCAGTAGCCATGCTAAAATCCATTCGGATCCTTCTTGCCATTGCTGCCTTCCACGATTATGAGATCTGGCAAATGGACGTAAAGACAGCTTTTCTAAATGGAAATTTAGAGGAGTGTGTCTATATGGACCAGCCAGAGGGTTTCATTCAGAGTGGGAGCAGCGGAAAGGTGTGCAAGTTGCTTAAGTCCATCTATGGACTAAAGCAGGCATCGCGGAGTTGGAACATCTGCTTTGATGAGACGGTCAAAGAATTTGGCTTTATCAAAAATCCAGATGAACCATGCATCTATAGTAGATTTGTAGCGAGAACTGTAGTATTCCTCGTTTTATACGTGGATGACATTCTCTTAATAGGAAATGATATTCCTATGCTACAATCTGTCAAGGGGTTCTTGTCACAAAGGTTCTCCATGAAAGACCTGGGTGATGCCTCATACATCCTGGGGATCCGGATCCATCGTGATAGATCCAAGAGGATATTGGGACTTTCTCAGTCCAGGTACATCGACACCGTACTGAAAAGATTCAGTATGGAAGATTCCAAGCGTGGTAACCTACCAGCTTGTCACGGGATCACCCTCTCTAAAGAGATGTCTCCCAAGACTGATTTGGAGAGGGATCGCATGTCTATTATACCCTACGCTTCTGCGGTAGGCTCTATAATGTATGCGATGTTGTGTACCAGACCGGATGTAGCTTATGCACTGAGTGTGGTAAGCCGGTATCAGTCAAACCCTGGGGAGAAACACTGGATAGCGGTAAAGAACATTCTCAAGTACCTGAGAAGGACTAAGGAGATGTTCTTGGTGTATGGCGGAAAAGACCTCCAGATCGAGGCCTTTGCTGACTCCAGCTTCCAGAGTGACAAGGATGATTCCAAGTCCATGTCGGGTTTTGTCTTTACCCTCAATGGAGGGGCGGTGTGTTGGAAGAGTTCCAAACAGGAAACCGTTGCAGACTCGACGATGGAAGCGGAATACATCGCAGCATCTGATGCCGCAAAAGAAGCTGTCTGGATGAGGAAGTTCTTGAAAGAACTTCAGGTGGTTCCGTCCATTGTTGATCCAATACCTCTGTATTGCGACAACAACGGGGCTATAGCTTTAGCGAAGGAACCCAGGTCCCATCAGAAATCCAGGCACATCTTAAGGCGGTATCACCTGATCAGGGAGATCGTAGATCGCCAGGAGATCGAGGTTCGGAGAGTCGCTTCAGAAGATAACACTGCTGATCCATTCACCAAGGCCCTGCCCCAGACTCAGTTCGAGCGGCTGATCGAGATGATAGGTCTTCGATACGCCAGTACGTGGCCTTAGTGCAAGTGGGAGATTGTAGTGTATATGCCCTAGAGGCCATTACTGTATCATACTAGTTTGTATATTACTTAATGGATGCTTGGGATATTCACCTTGTATATACAATCTTGCTCAAAATAGTAGTATGCTACTTGGTTTGTTTCTACTTCAATGTGTACTTGTGTTTATTTCAGTATATCACTCATACGCATTAGTGGAGCCCTTAGGATCTTTGCTTGATTACCAGCGTTGTGATGGCAGTCACACTAGTGGGGGCTGGGTAATCTATAAGCACATCCTTATTCAGGTCCCTGGTCGCAGGACTATCGAGACAGGGCATCGATACTCCGGAGTAGACCAGCGCATGCGCTTCTCATCCCAGTGTGGGAGACGGTCTGTCCCACAGCCGTCAGTACGTCGTACTTGAGATAGTATGCGGGTGCTCGTTAGGTTACGGGTACACTGGACAGGACTCGTCGGGAACTGACTAGTTGGTATTATACCTATCGTCAGTTATCAGTTCCCAGGTGACATGAGTACAGCTTAGTCCGCTGACTTGACACTGTCACTTCGCCTCGGGTGTGTTCCCACTGTACTTTGATCACTACCCTACCACGGCTCAAAGGAGTCGTGCAAACAGGTGGTGGTTGGGTGCAGTCCCGAAGCACTTGGAGGCAGTGACGGTTAGACAGGATTCGTCTCTCCCGGTATTGGGGGTTGACATCGCGCTGTGTCTAGGAGAGCCATTACACGAGTAGTCCCTGGCCAGGGCAAACGAGATATACTGGTAGGTTTCCAGTGTTATCTCAGGGTGTATTGGGCTTCACTCCGGCACGACTTGTACCGCTATTGGGGGACTGACGTTTACCGCCCCCTAGGCCCGCCATGCGATGTATCAGACGAACAGACCGGACTGTACGGAGAATGTCACGCTCAGGCTCAGTAGGAGTTCAGATGGGTTTCGCCTCGTCGGTCTTCTTGTCGGCATTGCCTGGGGACCGTTACGCACAGCTAGTGCCGCTTGCGGTCTGTGGTTAAACCCACTGCCAGCGTAGTGTCGAGTCTTTAGAGTCCCACACAGAAAGCTTTTCGCCTTTAGGCAAAAGAGTAGAGGTCGCATGGTATTGCGACAGGTCGCATGGTTTTGCGACAGGGTTCGGTCACATCCGTGCACTTGTGCACGTACAGTGTCCGGACAGTTTACACTAGCGGGCTTTGGTTTAAGCCAGATCCTAGTGTACCTTATGGGATTGGATTTATCCAGTTTGCATTCGTGTTCCTCGGAACGCGGATGCGGGTGTGTATGCACAGTTGACAGGGAGGCAGAGGCAGTGGATTCTCATTAGGGTTGTTGACAGTTGACCGTTGACTTTTGACTTTTTGCTCAACCCTAATGAGAATATGATATGTGATTAACTATTATATTAATTAAGTATTATGGTGATATGGTTGTTGACTTGTTGACTTTTGTTGACTTGTTGACTTTGGTGACTTGTTGACTTTTGTTGACTTGTTGACCGGTTGACTAGGCTTGACTAGTTGACCATCATGATAACCATGGTTATCATTTCATGCCAAAGACTTTTTTCTTGCTTGCTTTTTGAGTAAAATGAGTGCATGATATGATAACCTTATGGTTGCTTCTAACCATCACCAAAAGACTTTTTTGATATGATGAGTTATGATCATTTTGGATTATGAGAGGGTGAGAGAGAAAAGAGAGCCTCATTCTTTCTTGCTCATTCTCTCTCTTGTTCTTGAGCTCTCCCCTTGCTCTCACCCTCAACCTCTTGCTCCCTCTCTTGATCTATGGTTCTCTTGTCTCATGAGTTGAGAATCAAGAACCATAGATAAAATCCCATTCTATTTTCCTCTCTACTCATTCTAGTTCACTAGGTTTAGCAAACCAAGTGAACTAGTTTCTTCAAAGACCGAAGAAGGAGCTAAAGGTTGGAGCTTTCAAGTGGATCTATCTTCGGCGTACGGAGACGACGAGAAGGAGCCATCGGACCACCACCGGAGCTTGAAGAGAAGGAGTTCAAGTTTAGGTATAACCATCTTCATCCGAGTAGCTAAACATCTTTAGCTTAGTTTGCTAGTTTTAGTTTAGGTAACGATCCCGACCATAAGTTAGTCCATGTTGCCTCTTGCGATAAAAATTTTGTTTTTATACCGTTTCCGCCTCCCCGTAAGAACCGGGGGTCGCAATATGGACTTACAGCTTTTAGTTCCAGCGTTAGCACACCCGTACTCTGCACGTGGTGCGCTGCTTGAAGGGCAACGCACATTGCGCTAGCGCACCTGTGTTTGACACGTAGTACGCTGCTTGGAGCGCAGCACACCTAGCGCTAGCGCACACGTGGCGTGCTGCTTAGTGCGCAGCGCACCCAGCGCTAACGCCCACGTGCTTTGCACGTGGTGCGCTGCTTAGGGCGCAGCTGTCACGCCCCGCTTCCCAGTATACGACGAAGGGGACGCGATGAGGTCCGCTACGTATATACTCAGAAGTACACACGCTAAGCGTATCTAAGCAATATAAAATAAATACACAAGAGACAAGAAATAAAAAGAATAACAATTTTTATTTATTAATATTCTTTATACAATGCATGAAAGGAAATACAACTGAAATAAAAAGATGCATAAACAGTGGCATAACATGAAATGAAAAAGTACAGAAAGGAAAAGTGTACAATGAAACTAAAGTGCTGGATCTTCGGCAAACTGCTCCAAGTCTTCTGCAGATGGCTCGATCTCTGCCGGGTCCGAATCACCTGACGACATTCAAAGAAGAAAGAAATAGAATGTCGTCAGCGAACAGGTCGCTCGGTAAGTCCCAAAGATAAGGGAGAAATAGAATAGACAGAGAGTAAGAGGGATAGAGAGAGTAGCTTTTACAGTTGTTTTATATTGTTATAATGTTGTAATATTGTGTTAACGCTGTTGTTTGTAGCTTGGTACAGAAGGATGCCAGTGTATACGAGAGAAGTCTCACTTGCCCCGGAGACTAAGGTATCAGGAACTCAAGGAACCGTCTATGCCACGGTACAACAGCAATTGGATTCATGTTAGGTGTCTTAATCTTACCGTCTCGTGCCACTTTTAACACCTTCCGTACCAATCTATCCCTTAAACCCCGCGATGTCTTATTTGTATTGTTATCTTGTAAATTGTATTGATTGTAAGATTGATTGACTGACTGACCGAAACCAGGATATCAGGAAACGGTTGTAACCGTAGAGTCATGTAAATGGAATACTGAGAATCATGTAAAAGGAATATATATCCATGGTTTGGTTCAGTCAAATTGTATAAATTGATAATTGTATTCACGGATTCATGTGTTCATATTGAATTGGAATCTTGTAGATTATAGGTTGACTTGAATCATATTCAAGTCAGATTAATCAGACTCAAACCCGAGTCAGACAATCAGAATTGTGAATCGAGGTCTTATAATTGCTAGGTTCCTTAGGGTAATTTATAAAACTTGAGGGGCTTTTATGTAAAAATACTTTTATATACTTTTCAAAATACGCCTCAAGTATTTATTGTTCGTCCTTAGAGTTGTAAAGAGGGTGAATTTTATGTTGTGACATTTCTAGTGAAAATAACCTAGTTTTATAAATAAGGGTATTTATCTGTAATATTGATTATTTGAAGTTCATGGTATTTTAGTGAAAAATTTATTATTGTGATTTTTAGAAAAAGGTGGAAAATTTGTATTATAATAAAATAGATATTTAAATGATAAATATACATATGTTTATACAAAAATAATTTTAATAAATATTTTATATTCCAAAAATCTCATTTTCTTAAGATGTCGTATTTTAAACCTTTCGAGACCGAATGCTCCTTGCGGAGGTCTGAATCTCGCACTACTAAGCCCGAGGGTGCACGATAAACTGTACTATCCCTAACGGGTTCCCCATGTAAGTGCACGGCGGCGCCCCGGCCGTCAATCCGACGCCGGAATGCGGAAGCGGTGAAAAACTTTAATTTTTGCGGACTTAGCAAACCGGCACCACCGCGCACTAAACACCCGGATCGTAACCATTAACAAGTCTAAGCTAACTAGAAGATGGGTTAGAGATATACCGACGATCCAAGTCCTCCGGTCTTCTCGCCATCGTCCCGATCTCCTGCGGAATGTCCCGTCTCCTCCTCGTCGCCGGAAGTGCACCACATCGCCTACTTTGTTTACGGGCTCCCACCTCAATGCCGAGGCAACTCGGGGACGAAGCCGGCTACTCGACGTACCCAAGATTTGCTGTAGAATATAATGTGGATTGCATGTCTCATTTTGGGATTATGGAGTTGCCTTTTTGTAGAGGAAGAAGAACTTGGAGAGAGGTGGGAAAAATGTGGCATACAAAAAGAATGAGAATAACAATTTTTCCCCCACCAAAAGAAATGAATCCCATTCCTCTTCCTAGGAATGGCCGGCCCCCCTTTCTCAAGTGTGATTGGAGAGAGAAAGAACCAAGACAAGGGGGGTGGTTGGAAAGCAAAAAAATGATGAGGAAAAATCAAATGATCACCACAAATCCAACACACAAAGGCAACCATCATCTCATGCATGATGGCTTCAAAAAGTCAAGCCATCATGAGAAGAAGAAGTCAAGTCAAAAGATGGTGCTATCATGATACAACAAAATGCAAAGACCCCCTCCGCAAATGCCTATTTGCAACAATGCAAATAAGCCCTCCTCCACCAATCTTCGGCCAATGAACGGAACAATGGAAATTGGCCGAAACGGAAAGCAAACTGGCAACTCCAAAAAACTGGTCCCGTAATAAATTACAGGAAAACCCCGATACTGTGCATACACACCCGCATCTGTATTTCGACCGAAATACAAATGCAATGAGACAAAATCTACACTGTACTATACTAGGATCCGGCTTAAACCAAAGCCGGCTAGTAATATCTGTTCGATCCTGATCCGTACAATACCGCACGTATCTGATCGAACCCTGCCATATAACCATACGGCCTATAGTACAATCTGTCCGATCCTGATCCATGCAATACCGCACGTATCTGATCGGACCTTGCCATATCTCCATACGGCCTCTACAACCTTTCGCCCGAAAGCTGAGTAACTGAATGTGGGGGACTCTAAAGACTCGTCAACACCTTGGTTGTGGATTTAACCACTAGCACGTCAGAGGTATAAGCCAATACGTAACGGGCCACCAGGTACTGACTAAAAGGGACGTCTGTGAGTGAACTCAGCCTGACAACCCTACTGAGCCTGTCAGTGACAATATCCGTGCAGTCCGGTCCGTTCGTCTATGAGTATCGCATGGCGGGCCTAGGGGGTTGGTAAAAGTCAGACCCCCAAAAGCGGTACAAGTCGTGTCGGAGTGTAGCCCAGAACACCCTGAGATACTACTGGAATACCTACCAGTAAATCTCCTTGCCTTGGCCAAGGACTTTGTGTAATGGCTCTCCTAGACACAGCACGACCTCACCCCCAATACCGGGAGAGACGAACCCCTGAAGATACGCTCACTGCCTCCATGTGGCTCGGGACTGTACCCAACTAAAACCTTTTTGCACGACTCCTTTGAGCCGTGGTAGGGTAGTAATCAAAGTACAGTGGGAACTCACACGAGACAAATGACGATCCCCAGGTCGATGAACTAACCTGCACACATGTCACCAGGGAACTGCCATCTGACGTCTGGTATATGACCAACTAGCATGTTCCCGGCGAGTCCTGTCCGGTGTACTCATAACCCAATGAGCACCTGTATACATCTTAGGTGATCCAACTGACACCAGTGGCTTGTGAGACCGGCCACCGCCCCTCATCGGGGTCTCGACTGTATACACTAGTCTACTAATGGAGTATCGATGCCCAGTCTCGAAACTCCCACGACTAGGGACCATTTAAGGATAAGCTTATAAACCCCCAGCTCCCACTTATATGATCGCCCTCATACTGCTGGTGGTCAAGCAAGAATCCTAGGGGCTCTATCAACGTGTAATAGCGACGTGTCAGGTCACCTAAAGCAGTACACGATGATAAAGGTAAACCAGATAGCATACTATCATCTCGAGTAAGACTGTCCTACCGGGATAGGTCCTCCCTCAATCATTACAATCACGTACCTGTGACCTAATAATTGACTCTGAGGGCACTATCTCCAACAATCTCCCACTTGCACTCAAGGCTAATTATTGCGATGTCGCATACTCACAGCCCGTGTGATACCGAACATCCAACTCCTCTACTAGTCAGTCTCACAAAGCTCGTTTGCGGAACTATTGCGTTCGAGGAATAGCCTCAGTGAGTGGATCCGCTTAGTTGTTTCTTTCTATGTCTCTCTATATCTCAAGTTCGCGGAGAAAGCCATCTCCCGAAAAGAGCAATACCTGTCTCAGAATATGTCTGGATGTCTGATGGGACCTAGCTCATAAATGAACTCCAAATCCAAACTTCTTAGACTGTATCGTCAACTGAACTTAATCAGTATCCTGCGCGCCATGCCTCCCTCAGTATTGCCTTGGACCACCTGTCCAAAATACTGCCCCTCATCAGAAGGAAAACTATAACTCTGACAACCTCCTTGTCGTCCATGTCACCTTGGAAGCCTAGAATGATAACTGTCTCCTGAATGAGGCTGTCGTTATCATCTCCCTAGAACATCCACTTATGTTCTAAAACTGCTTCCGACTGTTTCTCCAGGATTGGATTAATGTCAACTTATTGCATCTAGTGCAAGAACAACATCTGGTGTGGTACTTGACATCTCACGATTGACTCAATTGCCTGAGCAAGTGATCTGCCAATCATGCCCGTCCCTCTCCCCTTTAGTCTGTAAGACACCTTTGGAGAGGGTGACTCCATTACCTGCAGGTACACTACCGTGCCAGGAGTCGTCCATCCTAAATACTCTTAGAATGCTGTCAAGTACCCTGATTGGGAAACCACCCAAATCTAGATCTAAAACCATAGATCTAGTAACCAGTATGTCTGATATAAAATCCATTTCCTTTGTGGAGAAACAACTGTGTGACGACCAAAGTATAACCGATCGTAGTGTAGGAGTTTCTTTTCCTACTCTGTGTATATCATCCAAATACCAGGATATCACACCCTACTATCTTCTCAACAGATCCATCCCCTATTCTGACGAAGTCAAACCCATGACTGTCACGTCAGAAATAGATGATCTATCTCCGCTACATCTGCTCTAGTCTATAAATAGACATAAGCAACCTGTCCACCAATGCTTCCGCTGCTCCCACTGACTACGACAACCCTCTGGCAGAGTCATATAGACGTACACTTCTAAAACTGGTTTAGAACGACGCTATACTCATCCTCCCGCCGGGTCTCCTAACCTGGAACAACAGCAATGGCAATTGTGGGTAAACAAGAACTTCCCTGTCACCGTCCTTGAGGCTACCGTAGTGCCTCTCGGGTGCCTGAAGTTACCCACCTTATCTGCGGAGTGGCCAATGGAATGTCAATCCACATTGAATCTTTAGGTTCCTTATCAAATCTTCAGTAATCGTTTGTGGTTCTGGAATCACTTCCAGTTCTACCATACTCCCACTACTGTTTTCTGAAAAAATCCATTTTTAATAAAACTGTGGCGAGTCTAGAACAATATCGCTATTGTTCATCCAGATGGTAGAAAGTTAACCCTCGTCATAGCCTGGGTCAACCCACAAACAGCCATTACAGAAACGTGCCTTGAGTTATCCAGTGTCTGGTTTTAATCATAAACCGGACAACTCCCCGTACCTTAACATCGTTAAGATATGAACTGTTCTATATCCAATATAGAAACAGAGGCACTGATTTAATTGAACCAGATTCAAATCATGCAGCTGTCCCCAGCGCATGTCAACTAAATGGAAGGAGGCCGATCAGCGTTACTCAACTTAGGAATACTTCCAATTATGAGTAACCTGAAAGAGAAGCAAGATCTCTTTATCATTACCATCAACTGAATACCATACACAAGTATCTACATCTTCGATCTCTTTGAAGAATCCCGATACTTGCTATACCTGGTTCTCTACTCTATTCAAATACCTATAACTTCTCAAAATTGGACCCTGTGTCTCCGCGAAACACCTGTCTAAGAACTAGAGAAGTCATAAGTAAACCGAATATAGTACGAGAACCAACCCCTCTGTCCTGATGGACCCTGGACAACATACAATCCTTTGTATAAGTCCCTTGAGTCTGATAACTCATTCACTGTGTGTCGTAGGTTGAAAACTGTACTTATGGTTAAGAAGAATTACACCGCTGTTTAATGCTCCTTACCTAACCATCCACTGATATAGGTAAATGTCGTAGACATAATTTCAGAAAGGTATATCTCACTCTATGAAAATAGACGTACAGATATATCAATTTGAAATTGGTGCATAACAGCGGATATCCAAAACCAAATATTTGCCGACCGGCAAATAGCCCAGGTGATTTCCTCAAATATCACCGATTACAACGAATCCCGATATAATGAGGATAATCACCCAATTCCCAGTAACTTACTCCCACTCATCATCTGTAAAACCATACAGATGTGAGAATCGTACCTGGTAAATACATACCCTGGAGTAAGTATCTAATCGGGAAATCAGTTTTCCTTTAACATTACACAGTGAAACTGAAACATTGAAATATTCCGATGGGGTATTCTGGTATTCCTAGTAATGCCTCTTCCAGATTCACGACTGTAACCGTATAGTTCTTTGCCACCTCTCCAAATCCCTTCATATGTCTTTAGTCTTTACCTTCTGCACACCCTTTTAGGCCAAATGGTTTTCTTCCTTCCCTACCGTACGGCACCAGCCTATGGTTTGGAAGAAGACTATCCAATAAGCATAATGGGTGTACTGTCCCAATCCTAGGAACACTCGCAATGAGAGAGGGTGAAGATAAAAGACGACCGAATAAACCTTATTCCTATTTCTCCTGAACCAGAATCCATCCCCGAACTGGAACAAGTTCCATTCGAGTTCGTATATAACCATACGATGGAGTATCCAAATAAACTGTGGATCTTCGTAGTGATACGGAGTGTCATGGAGAAATACAAAGGTGATGTGGGAGTGGTAACGAAATATTTGGTTTGGTCGTGAATATCTGTTGCAATTTACTTTGCCCTCTTACTAATCCCTTGCTTTGTCTGAACTTAATACCTTCTGCACACCATCTTTATGCTAATTGGTTTTCTTCATTCCCTACCGGTCGGCACCAGCCTAAGGTTTGGAAGAAGACAATCCAATTTGCGTAATAGGTGTACTACCCCTAAACCAAGGAGTACTCGTAACCTGAGAGAGGGTAAAAGGAAAAGACAACTGAATATTCCTATCCGTTTTCTCCAGAACCGGAAACCATCCTCGAATAAATTCTTTCGAGTTCGTATCTAACCATACGATGGTTTTGTCCAATGGAAGTGGACGTTCGTAGCAATACGGGGTGTCCTGGAGAAAAGGGTAAAAGTAGGAGTGGCAATGAGGTTTGCAACTCTGACAATCCAAAAGCCAGTGTTAAGAAGGTTCGGTCAACTTGGTCACTGAGTCATTGTCTTAGGGTCGGGTCAATGGTCGCTGCCAAAGAGAGAGAGAGAAAAGAAACACTCAGCGTGCACTCTAACCTAGATCAGAATGGTTACCAATTTATCTAATCTGGAATCCTCCCACTGTACCTCAAATTCTCCTCCAAACCTGAAAGAAGAATTAGACGGGGTCACCCGAGGAGTAAACTAACTCATCAGTGGGAATCGGGATCCAACTCTCATCGCATGATAACGTGACGGAATCCGCTCACGGTATCACGCTCCAGAAGGTATGCGCATATCTGGCAAGTTTCAGTTTTTTTGAAACTCCCGATGTGATTTCTGCCCCATGCTCTTATGACCTTGGCGTGAGGTCAAAATATCATAAGTCACATGTCAAGTTCTGCCCGTCATTATCCATGTTAATCTGAACCCACCCGTACATACCCTTGACGTAGGCCAAAATAGTAGTACGACTGTCCCAAACCAACGCATCTATCTATGCAACAGATAAATACCCGGCAGCTACCAATCACTATGCCTTGGCGTGAGGTCAAAATACATAGCTTGAATACTACCGAATATTTAACTGAAATGACGGAGGGCTACGAATGGTTTCTGGCGAAAACCTTTAACGTAATGAACTTGATATCGTTGAAGGAACGGATAGCTTTTTAGAAATATAGTGACGACAACTTCCGCTAAAGAGGTCACTCCCGGTGAAGGGATCTCGGCTCTTTCCCCGTAGAATGGGGTGCAGGATATTCCAACTGAATACCACGGTGCAAAGCAAAAGTAATCGGCTATAGTGAAGTTAATGCCCTGACGCAAACTTTTTTTTTTGTCCAAGGGGTCACTCCCGGTGAAGGGATCTCGGCCCTTGCCTCGTCGACTGAGGAGCAGGATATTCCAACTGAATACCACGGTGCAAAACAAAAGTGAACGTCCTTGCAATAACAGCTTTTTGAAAAGTGTTCCAACAACATCAGATTAGGTTTGTTTTTAACTTGCATTGATCCGAATCAATGCAGTCCCATCAATTGATCACACCAAAAAGAACGAAAATATACTGATGTACGTATATGCCATCCGCATTCGCCACTGGGTCCCGTCATTACCCGTTAGGTTAGCTTACTAACGACAGAGCGGGGACTGGACTAGCGCGGATGCAAAACATATACTACATCTACTAATATATATACCAATATATTATATTCGCTCAAGGCGTGAAAGAAATGCAACATCACAGAGAACGAACAGCATCACAGAAACAATACAGATATCTGGGATCCCCGGGTTTCACAGAGCCACTGCTGAAACCCGACGTTCCCCTGGTCGTGTGGATAGCCTGTGCAATGAAATCCTAGACCCCTACGGGCGCGGCAAGTCACCCGCCAAAACCTGAAGCGAGGCAGCCCCCTTCAGCTCCGTGAATGGACCACCCAGCACTCCACGGAATCCGGCAACTTGGGCACCCCTCCTGGGTCAACCTGTACCCCCTACGAGTGCGGCGAATAGCCCGCCAATCCCAGAGTGAAGCCCCCTCCATCTCAATGCCATGAGATGCGGGCTTGTTGCCCTCCAGAACCCGGCTATCCGTGCACCCCTCCGCGGGGCAATCCTAGTACAGAAAGTAAAATATACATACACCGGGTACAACGACTGCAACCAGGTCGTGCCCCAAAAGAATAATACAAACAGGCAGTGACGACAGTCCACATGTCGGACGCTCGCCCCGCAATATCAAATGTACATAATACAACAGCACTGTACTAGCATTGCATCCAGGCTATCCCCACCGACCGATCCGCAACATCACAGCATAAACGTAGAACATCAACGTGAAAATCACGTTCGCAAATCCGTCTAACCGGGCTATAGCAGTTAGACCGGATTTACCGATCGAGTGACATTCACGGTCGCAGATATAATGTAAATACTGTGAAAAATGTGTTTAAAATTTTCCGATTGACCAAAAATTAACAAGTGGGCCCCCAATCAAAACTGTAGCACTCACAGAAAACCTGGGCCCAATTTTAATATTCCAAAACCCATATTTTAAGCCCAGAAAGCCTCTGAAAAAAAATGGTGCAGTGATGTCTACAGTGCGCGGCGGAAGGGCGGCGGAATGGGGGTTTATGCGGCGCTTCCGCGCTCTGACTGTGGAATCACTTCATCGAAATTTTACAGAGTTCTTAGATTTTCTAGTACATCAATATTTTACAACCTGAAAAATTTTTCGAGACCAAAAATTTTCAACAGAAACTGATGCGAAGGTAAAATGCAGTTTTGGAACTTTTTGATCGATCGGAAATGCAAACACATTAAACCAAGCTAGACTAAGTTAATGGAGAGGCTCTGATACCACTGTAAGTGCACGGCGGCGCCCCGGCCGTCAATCCGACGCCGGAATGCGGAAGCGGTGAAAAACTTTAATTTTTGCGGACTTAGCAAACCGGCACCACCGCGCACTAAACACCCGGATCGTAACCATTAACAAGTCTAAGCTAACTAGAAGATGGGTTAGAGATATACCGACGATCCAAGTCCTCCGGTCTTCTCGCCATCGTCCCGATCTCCTGCGGAATGTCCCGTCTCCTCCTCGTCGCCGGAAGTGCACCACATCGCCTACTTTGTTTACGGGCTCCCACCTCAATGCCGAGGCAACTCGGGGACGAAGCCGGCTACTCGACGTACCCAAGATTTGCTGTAGAATATAATGTGGATTGCATGTCTCATTTTGGGATTATGGAGTTGCCTTTTTGTGGAGGAAGAAGAACTTGGAGAGAGGTGGGAAAAATGTGGCATACAAAAAGAATGAGAATAACAATTTTTCCCCCACCAAAAGAAATGAATCCCATTCCTCTTCCTAGGAATGGCCGGCCCCCCTTTCTCAAGTGTGATTGGAGAGAGAAAGAACCAAGACAAGGGGGGTGGTTGGAAAGCAAAAAAATGATGAGGAAAAATCAAATGATCACCACAAATCCAACACACAAAGGCAACCATCATCTCATGCATGATGGCTTCAAAAAGTCAAGCCATCATGAGAAGAAGAAGTCAAGTCAAAAGATGGTGCTATCATGATACAACAAAATGCAAAGACCCCCTCCGCAAATGCCTATTTGCAACAATGCAAATAAGCCCTCCTCCACCAATCTTCGGCCAATGAACGGAACAATGGAAATTGGCCGAAACGGAAAGCAAACTGGCAACTCCAAAAAACTGGTCCCGTAATAAATTACAGGAAAACCCCGATACTGTGCATACACACCCGCATCTGTATTTCGACCGAAATACAAATGCAATGAGACAAAATCTACACTGTACTATACTAGGATCCGGCTTAAACCAAAGCCGGCTAGTAATATCTGTTCGATCCTGATCCGTGCAATACCGCACGTATCTGATCGAACCCTGCCATATAACCATACGGCCTATAGTACAATCTGTCCGATCCTGATCCATGCAATACCGCACGTATCTGATCGGACCTTGCCATATCTCCATACGGCCTCTACAACCTTTCGCCCGAAAGCTGAGTAACTGAATGTGGGGGACTCTAAAGACTCGTCAACACCTTGGTTGTGGATTTAACCACTAGCACGTCAGAGGTATAAGCCAATACGTAACGGGCCACCAGGTACTGACTAAAAGGGACGTCTGTGAGTGAACTCAGCCTGACAACCCTACTGAGCCTGTCAGTGACAATATCCGTGCAGTCCGGTCCGTTCGTCTATGAGTATCGCATGGCGGGCCTAGGGGGTTGGTAAAAGTCAGACCCCCAAAAGCGGTACAAGTCGTGTCGGAGTGTAGCCCAGAACACCCTGAGATACTACTGGAATACCTACCAGTAAATCTCCTTGCCTTGGCCAAGGACTTTGTGTAATGGCTCTCCTAGACACAGCACGACCTCACCCCCAATACCGGGAGAGACGAACCCCTGAAGATACGCTCACTGCCTCCATGTGGCTCGGGACTGTACCCAACTAAAACCTTTTTGCACGACTCCTTTGAGCCGTGGTAGGGTAGTAATCAAAGTACAGTGGGAACTCACACGAGACAAATGACGATCCCCAGGTCGATGAACTAACCTGCACACATGTCACCAGGGAACTGCCATCTGACGTCTGGTATATGACCAACTAGCATGTTCCCGGCGAGTCCTGTCCGGTGTACCCATAACCCAATGAGCACCTGTATACATCTTAGGTGATCCAACTGACACCAGTGGCTTGTGAGACCGGCCACCGCCCCTCGTCGGGGTCTCGACTGTATACACTAGTCTACTAATGGAGTATCGATGCCCAGTCTCGAAACTCCCACGACTAGGGACCATTTAAGGATAAGCTTATAAACCCCCAGCTCCCACTTATATGATCGCCCTCATACTGCTGGTGGTCAAGCAAGAATCCTAGGGGCTCTATCAACGTGTAATAGCGACGTGTCAGGTCACCTAAAGCAGTACACGATGATAAAGGTAAACCAGATAGCATACTATCATCTCGAGTAAGACTGTCCTACCGGGATAGGTCCTCCCTCAATCATTACAATCACGTACCTGTGACCTAATAATTGACTCTGAGGGCACTATCTCCAACACCCCAAAGGTGGGTTGTAGCGGCGCTTTGCAAAGATTGTAAAATACTAATCCTTTAGAAACCGGTTTTATAAAGTAAAAGGTATTTATTTGCAAGGTGTAATTTTCCGTATTTTAGATTCTAGGGTTTCCTAAGCCAACTTGCCTATTTTTAAATGGTCTAAACGACAAGTCGTTAGAAGCCTCAGATCGCCTCTTCACCGCCAATTGTGTCCAGGTAAGTACAAGTGAGGAAGGAGGGATCCGCTCACGAATCGTGAGACGGGCCTTTTAAAGTTACCTAAGCTCACTTGCCTAGCCTAGACACCACAAAGTCAGGTTTAGATAAACGATCGATATCCACAACTTATCGTATTTTCCTAATACAAGGTATTTATTTAAAAGTGTATCAAATCTAAAACTTTTAAGAATGGTTTTATTAAGATTATGGTATTTAAATGAAAGTTTCGTTTTATCGTATTCTAAGTTTTGATGATGTCGTTTAGGCTTGTATTTGCGTGTGTGTGGAGGTAGGTCATTACCTCGTGCTCTACTTTAAATGTATAGTAAGGTTAAGGGTTAAATGTGAAATTAAAACATGATGGTATTAAAGTGAAAAATACAGTAAATTGGAAAGGTTATTATTTCATGTGAGAAAACTTGTTCAAATTGATTTTTAAAAGTTTAATGGTCAACATAAAGATGTTTAAACATGAATGAATTGGTGAGAAGTGAAATTTTATAGAAAACCGAATAGGAAATCGGGTTTGTTCCGATTCCGTCGGGTTTTGTAACTTAGTATTTTAGAGAATGAGAAAGAGAGATAGAATGGGACTTACGGGTTTCGATTAAGCAAGGGAGTGAAGGGGGAACTAAAGAAGTTGCCGAGGCGTTGCTTCGTCGCCGGTTGTTTCTAAAAACATGGCCGGAATTCCCGCCGGAATTTCGTCGGAGCTTCGCCGCGAACTTGTTTTCAAAGTACACACTCTTGGAAAATTTTGAGAGAGTGAGCTTAGGGTTTTGGGATGAGAGGGTAGAGGGTAGGGGGTGTATTTATAGGGTAGGTTAGGGTAGGGTAGGTGAAAGGTTAAAAATAAAAATGTGATAAAATGTAATAAAAATGTATTAAAAGTGGAGTAATTGCGGTTTTTAAAGAGCTCTGGAAGTGGTCTGAGGCTGAAATTTTGCAGGTGCATAAGGAATATGAAAAGACACAACTTTAATGTTGTGGCCGTCGCCGGAATCGTCCGACTCGGGGGTGACTCGGCTGTGACTCGGTCGGAGCACTGAGTCGGCCGAGTCGAGGCCGAGTTGGCCGATTCCCGGCCGAGTCCGGCGGCCAGGATCCTCTCCGACGGTTCATCTAACTCATGGAAGTGTTACATCTTTGGGTGTAGTGGGGTTTTTGTGAGATATGCACGTGTAAACTCTTGGTATTCTAAAGGTTTTAAAAAAATCAATATTAAAAATAATGTGGGGTATGGGATTTGAACTCTGGTGGCTTGGTTCAGCAGTGCAAGGTATTACCAATGAGCAACAAGCTCCTTCTTGTAATTATGGTGTGAAATAATTACTTAAAGTTGTAACAGCAACATTAAATACCCCAAGTATACTTTAATTTTAAAGCAATTTTATGTACACTAAAAATGGAGTTATTTAAAAACAAAATAATTACTTATATATTGTTCTCAGGTTAAAATACTCTTTTATGGATTTTGAAAAAAAAAATTGTATAGAAAAGTGTATAGAAAAATTAGGGTTGTTACATTCTACCCTCCTTATAAAAATTTCGTCCTCGAAATTTGTAAAAGGAAAGTGTAACAGTGCAAAGAAGTTTGGTGATTGTAGTATAAATAGTGTATAAAAATAACAAAGAGATATAAGGGTGAAAAAGGCTTACCGGTGTTACCTTGACCTACAGTCTCGGCTTCTACGGCTTCTAATGTGAAGGTCTGTCGCCGTGGTACATTCTTTCTAGCTGGAGGCACATTCTGTTTTTGGGGTCTGTTTCTCTGCTCTCTAGGCATGTCTCTCATTGCCTGTTGGAATTGGCGAGTAGGCTGTGCAGGTAGTGGAGCAGGTAGTGCAGGACGAGTTGCAGGAGCTTGGATAGCTGGCCGCTGCGGGTAGTTGGTGTGTGTGTGAGCTGAGTTGTATCTATATGGACAGGTCTCAATTCTGTGATTGGACGCGCCACAAACTAGGCACAGGCCTTTTGCTCGCCTACAGTCCTTTATCAAATGTCCATCTCTCTTGCAATGGAAACAGAAATGTGGTCTTGGCTGGTGATTGGGTTCTTCAGTTCTCCTGGGTTCAAACGTTGGACTTTAAGAGGCTCCTCCTGCCATTTGAGTGGCAGGGCGTTTCAAACCGGCAGATTGGGGTCTGCCCCTCGCCTTTATCCCCGCCTCATAACTGCGGGCAGCTTCCAAAGCATCTTCATGTGTCAGAAATTTCCCCGTGGCTAGAGCAGCCTGAATCTCTGTGTCCAGACCTTGTTGAAATCGACGGGCTCTGATCTCATCCGTCGGTATCAGGTGTGCCGCAAATCGGCTTAACATGGTGAATTCAGCGTCGTATTCATCTACTGATTTGTCCCACATCGAACCTTGTTGTAGATGAATGAACTGCTGCTCCATGGCAAACCTGGCAGTCACGGGGAAGTACTTCGCGCCAAACTTCTCGCGAAAAGTCTTCCATTCAATAGGCTGTACAAGACAGCTTTCTTCCGCCTTCCACCAGTTGCGAGCAATGTCCGTGAGCTGTAGTTTCGCCACACGGACCCAAGCTATGTCTGGCACTTGAGCTGCTGCCAGATCATCTTCTATGCTTTGTGCCCATTCTTCAGCTTCAAGAGGGCTTCCTTTTCCGGAGAACTGCTTCGGATGTAAAGCCCTGAATTGTTTTACCCCCGGTGCATCAGTCTCGGGATGGTTCAGGAGTTGTTGCTGTCCCTCGAGAAGGCTGCGGATCGCCTCAAGTAGCACTGTTTGCTCGGTGGGTGGCGCAGGAACAGCAGGTGTGAGGGGTAGTGCTGGAGGTGTGTTGTTGACATTGGTGCTGGTGTTGTTCGGGGAATCCATAACCCTGAAGAAAAATTTGGGTTAGGACAGATTCAAATGATAAGATTCAAGGAATATGAAATGATGGGATTCAAGGAACATGACTGTAAAGAATGTTTTAGTTGCTGGTTCTTGTGTTATCTTGCTTAGGTTGTTCACGCAGAACAGAACTGCATAATAGGGATTCATACAGCTCTGATCTGCATGGGCCACTAACAAAACCTGTCACGCCCCGCTTCCCAGTGTACGGCGAAGGGGACGTGACGAGGTCCGCTACGTATATACTCAGAAGTACATACGCTAAGCGTATCTAAGCAATATATAATAAATACACAAGAAACAAGAAATAAAAAGAACAACAACTTTTATTTATTAACATTCTTTGTACAATGCATGAAAGGAAATACAACTGAAATAAAAAGATGCCTAAACAGTGGCATAACATGAAATGAAAAAGTATAGAAAGGAAAAGTGTACAATGAAACTAAAGTGCTGGATCTTCGGCAAACTGCTCCAAGTCTTCTGCAGATGGCTCGATCTCTGCCGGGTCCGAATCACCTGACGACATTCAAAGAAGAAAGAAATAGAATGTCGTCAGCGAATAGGTCGCTCGGTAAGTCCCAAAGATAAGGGAGAAATAGAATAGACAGAGAGTAAGAGGGATAGAGAGAGTAGCTTTTACAGTTGTATTATATTGTTATATTATTGTAGTATTGTGTTAACGCTGTTGTTAGTAGCTTGGTACAGAAGGATGCCAGTGCATACGAGAGGAGTCTCACTTGCCCCGGAGACTAAGGCATCAAGAACTCAAGGAACCGTTTATGCCACGGTACAACAGCAATTGGATTCATATTAGGTGTCTTAATCTTACCGTCTCGTACCACTTTTAACACCTTCCGTACCAATCTATCCCTTAAACCCAGCGATGTCTTATATGTATTGTTATCTTGTAAATTGTATTGATTGTAAGATTGATTGACTGTGTTGGAGATAGTGCCATCAGAGTCAATTATTGGATCACAGGCACGTGATTGCAATGATTGAGGGAGGACCTATACCGGTAGGACAGTCTTACTTAAGATGATAGTATGCTATCTGGTTTATCTTTATCATCGTGTACTGCTTTAGGTGACCTTACAGGTCACTATTGCACGTTGATAGAGCCCCTAGGATTCTTGCTTGACTGCCAGCAGTATGAGGGCGATCATATACGTGGGAGCTGGGGTCTATAAGCACATCCTTAAAAGGTCCCTAGTCGAGGGAGTTTCGAGACAGGGCATCGATACTCTAGAGTAGACTAGTGTATACAGTCGAGACCCCGACGAGGGGCGGTGGCCGGTCTCACAAGCCATTGGTGTCAGTTGGTTCACCTAAGATGTATACAGGTGTTCATTGGGTTATGAGTACACCGGACAGGACTCGCCGGGAATATGCTAGTTGGTCTTATACCTGACGTCAGATAGCAGTTCCCTGGTGACATGTGTACAGGTTAGTTCATCGACCTAAGATCGTCATTTGTCTCGTGTGAGTTCCCACTGTACTTTGATTACTACCCTACCACGCTCAAAGGAGACGTGCAAACAGGTTTTAGTTGGGTACAGTCCCGAGCCATATGGAGGCAGTGAGCGGATCTGCAGGGGATCGTCTCTCCCAGTATTGGGGGTGAGGTCGCGCTGTGTCTAGGAGAGCCATTACACGAAGTCCTTGGCCAAGGCAGGGGATTTACTGGTAGGTATTCCAGTAGTATCTCAGGGTGTTCTGGGCTACACTCCGACACGACTTGTACCGCTTTTGGGGGTCTGATTTTTACCAACCCCCTAGGCCCGCCATGAGATGCTCATAGACGAACGGACCGGACTGTACGGATATTGTCAATGACAGGCTCAGTAGGGTGTCAGGATGAGTTCGCTCATCGACGTCCCTTTTGGTCAATACCTGCTAGCCCGTTACGTATGGCTAATACCTCTGACGTGCTAGTGGTTAAATCTACAGCCAAAGTATTGACGAGTCTTTAGAGTCCCCCACAGACCGTTTTCTCAAGTTTCGGGTGAAACGCTGTAGAGGCCGTATGGAGATATGGCAGGGTTCGATCATATACGTGCGGTATTGCACGGATCATGATCGGACGGATAATACTAGCGGGCTTTGGTTTAAGCCGGATCCTAGTATTATACAGTGTAGATTTTGTCTCATTGCATTTGTATTCAGTCATAACACAAATGCGGGTATGTATATACAGTAGCGGAGTTTTCCTGTAATTTATTACGGGATCATTTTTTTGAAGTTGCCAGTTTGCATTCCGTTTTGGCCATTTTCTTTTGTATCTTTCCTTGGCTGAAAATTGGTGGAGGATGGCTTATTTGCAATTGTGCAAATAAGCATTGTGGAGTGTGGTCTTTGCATGTTGTAGTATCATGATGGTTGCACCATCCCTTGACTTTCTTTTAGTCCATGATTGCTTGACTTATGGAGTTATGATGGTTGATAGAGTGTTGGTTTTGGGTGGTGATCATTTCTTGTAATCATCACCTTTCTCTCTCTTTCTTGGATGATGGCTTCCCCCCTTGACTTTTCTCTCATTCCAATTCTCACTCATTCTTGAAGGGGGCCGGCCACTAGTGAGGGAGGGATTCATTTTTTTGTGTGGGAAATTTCTTCATTTATTTCTCTACTTGCCACAAAAATTCTACATCTCCAAAGTTCATTACCTCCACCAAAACAATATGGCAACTTCCTCAAACCCCATGAGACATAGAGTTCCACACTATTCTACAACACTTCTTGGGCACGTCGGCTCGCCAACTTCATGCCCGAGTTGCCTCGGTCCAGAGGTGCGAGCCCGTAAAAAAACCCGGCGATGTGGTGCCCTTCCGACGAGGAGTTGAAGACCGGAGATTCCGCGGGGAGATCGGGACGACGACGAGAAGACCGAAGGACACGGATCGCTCGGTATATCTCTCTACCCCTTCTCTAGTTAGCTAGGACTGTGTTAATGGCCCGATCCCGGTTTTAAAGTGTGCGGTGGTGCCGGTTCAAAAGTTAAAGTAAATTATCGTTTCCGCATTCCGGCGTCGGATTGACGGCCGGGGCGCCGCCGTGCACTTATACTGGTATCAGAGACACGCCATTAACCTAGTCTAGCTTTCTCTAACATATTTACAAGTTCGATTGATCGGAATTTCCAAAAACCGTGTTTTCATTGCATCAGTTTTCTGTCGAAATTTTTTTAGCTTTAAATTTTTTTCAGTACATTGCAGAAATACGTGCAGGCAATTTTAAGCATTCTGTGAAAATTTGGTCGCATGTACTCACTATTCCACCACGGAACCGCAGCCAAACCCATGCTTGGGCCGCAGTTCCGCCGCCACTTATACTGTTCCATGCACCAAAATTTTACAGAGAGCTTCTAGGTTGAAAATGGGGTTTTTGGAATATTCTGTTTGGGCCCAGATTTTCTTTGAGTGCTATAGTTGTGCTTGGGGCCCACTTCGGTAAATTTGATCGATCGAAAATTTTAAACATGTTAGTTCACAGTATTTACATTATATCTGCGACCGTGAATGTCATTTGATCGGTAAATCCTGTCTAACTGCTATGGCCTTTTTAGACGGATTTGCGAACGTGACATTCACGTTGATATTCTTTGTTGTGCTGTGATGTTGCGGATTGTCATGGTGGATAGCCTGGATGCAATGGTAGTACAGTTTGGTTTTATATGTACATTTGATATTGCGGGGCGAGCGTCCGACATGTGGACTGCCGTCACTGCCTGTTTGTATATTATTCTTTTGGGGCACGACCGGGGTGAGGTCGATGTACCCGTTGTATGTATATTTTACTTTCTGTACTAGGATTACCCCAAGGTGGGGTGCACGGATAGCCGGGTTCTAGAAGGCAACGAGCCCGCATCTCATGGTGTTGAGAAGGAGGGGGCCTCACTCTAGAATTGGCCGGCCATTCGCCGCACTCGTAGGGGGTACAGGTTGACCCAGGAGGGGTGCCCAAGTTACCGGATTCCGTGAAGTGCTGGGTGGTCCATTCACGTTGCTGAAGGGGGCTGCCTCGCTTCAGGTTTTGGCGGGTAACTTGCCGCGCCCATAGGGGTCTAGGATTTCATTGCACAGGCTATCCACACGACCAGGAGAACGTCGGGTTTCAGTAGCGGCTCTATGAAACCCGGGGATCCCAGATATCTGTATTGTTCTGTGATGCTTATTACATTTCTGTGATGTTGCATTTTATCACGCCTTGAGCGAATATTATATATTGATATATATACTAGTAGATGTTGTATATGTTTTGCATCCGCGCTAGTCCAGTCCCCGCTCTGTCGTTAGTTAAGTAACCTAACGGGTAAAGATGGGACCCGGTGGCGAATGCGGATGGCATATACGTACATCATTATTTTCGTTCTTTATTGGTGTGATCAATTGATGGGACTGCGTTGATTCGGATCAATGCAAGCTAAACAAACCTATTCTGATGTTGTTGGAACAATTTTTCAAAAAGCTATTATTTCAAGGACGTTCTCTTTTGTTTTGCACAGTGGTATTCAGTTGGAATATCCCGCACCTCTGTCGACGAGGCAAGGGCCGAGATCCCTTCACCGGGATTGACCCCTTGGACAGAAGTTTGCGTCAGGGCAATAACTTCACTATAGTCGTTTACTTTTGCTTTGCATCATGGTATTCAGTTGGAATATCCTGCACCTCATTCTATACGGAAAGAGCCGAGATCCCTTCACCGGGAGTGACCTCTTTAGCAAAGGTTTTCGCCACTATATTTTTATAAAAGCTATCTGGTTCCTTCAACGATATCAAGTTCATTACGTTAAAGGTTTTCGCCAGAAACCATTCGTAGCCCTCCTTCGTTTCATATGGATAGTCAATAGTATTCAAGCTGTGTTTGTTGGCCAAAGTCAAGGCACAGTGTTTGGTAGCTGTTGGGTATTCATATGCAGCATAGATAGATGCGTTGGTTTGGGACAGTCGTACTGCCTTGTTGGCTAAAGTCAAGGGTAGGTGCGGGTGGGTTCAAATCAACCTGGAGAATGACAGGTAGAACATGACATGTGACTTATGATTTGTTGGCCAAAGTCAAGGTTATAAGAGCATGGGGTAAAAATCACATCGGGAGTTTCTAAAGAAACTAAAACTTGCCAGATATGCGCATACCTTCTGGAGTATGATAACGTGAGCGGATTCCGTCACGTTATCATGCGATGATAGTTGGATCCCGATTCCCACTGATTAGTTGGTTTACTCCTCGGGTGATCCCGACTAATTCTTCTTTCAGGTTTGGAGGAGAATTTGACGGTACAGTGGGAGGTTTCCAGATTAGATAAAGTGATAACCATTCTGATCTAGGTTAGAGTGCACGCTGAGTGTTTCTTTTCTCTCTCTCTTTGGCAGCGACCTTGACCCAACCCTTGACTATGACTCAATGACCAAAATTAACCGAACCTTCTTAAACATTGGCTTTTGGATTGTCAGAGTTGCAAACCTCATTGCCACTCCTACTTTTACCCTTTTCTCCAGAACACCCCGTATTACTACGAACATCCACTTCCATTGGATAAAACCATCGTATGGTTATATACGAACTCGAAGGAATTTATTCGAGGATGGTTTCCGGTTCTGGAGAAAATGGATAGGACTATTCAGTTGTCTTTTCCTTTTACCTTCTCTCAGGTTATGAGTACTCCTTGGTTTAGGAGATAGTACACCTATTACGCAAATTAGATAGTGTTCTTCCAAACCTTAGGCTGGTGCCGAACGGTGGGGAATGGAGAAAACCAATTAGCATAACGATGGTGTTCAGAAGGTATTAAGTAAAGTCATATCAAGGGATTAGTAAGTGGGCAAAGTAAATTGCGACTGCTATTCACGACCAAACCAAGTATTTCATTACCACTCCCACTTCACCTTTGTATTTCTTCAGGACACTCCGTATCACTATGAAGATCCACAGTTTATTGGATACTCCATCGTATGGTTATATACGAACTCGAAAGGAACTTGTTCCAGTTCGGGGATGGATTCTGGTTCAGGAGAAATAGGAATGAGGTTTATTCAGGTGTCTTTTATCTTCACCTTCTCTCGCATTGTGAGTGCTCCTAGGATTAGGACAGTACACCCATTATGCTTATTGGATAGTCTTCTTCCAAACCATAGGCTGGTGCCGAACGGTAGGGAAGGAAGAAAACCATTTGGCCTAAAGGGGTGTACAGAAGGTAATGACTAAAGACATATGAAGGGATATGGAAAGATGGCAAAGAATTATACGGTTACATTTATGAATCTGGATAATGGAAGAGGCATTACTAGGAATACCCGGATACCCCTACGAAACATTTCAATGTTTCAGTTTCACTGTGTACTGTTAAAAGAAAACCGATTTCCCAATTAACACTTGCTCCAGGGTATGTATTTAGCAGGTTTGATTCTCACATCTGTATGGTTTTACAGATGATGAGTGGGAGTAAGTTATTGGGAATTAGGTGATCATCCTCATAAATCGGAATTCGTTGTAATTGGTGATATTTGAGGAAATCACCTGGGCTGTTTGCCGGTCGGCAAATATTTGGTTTTGAATATCCGTTGCTATGCACTAATTTCAAATTGATATATCTGTACGTCTATTTTTATAGAGTGAGATATAACTTTTTGAAATTATGTCTATGACATTTACCTATATCAGTGGATGGTTAGGTAAGGAGCATTAAACAGCGGTGTAATTCTTCTTAACCATAGGTACAGTTTTCAACCTACGACACACAGGGATTGAGTTATCAAACTCAAGGGACTTGTACAGAGTATTGTATGTTGTCCAGTGTCCATTAGGACAGAGGGGTTGGTCCTCGTACTATATTCGACTTACTTATGACTTCTCTAGTTCTTAGATAAGTGTTTCGTAGAAACACAAGGTCTGAGTTTTGAGAAGTTATAGGTATATGAATAAAGTAGAGAACCAGGTGTTGCAAGTATCGGGATTCTTCAAGGTGATCGAAGATGTAGATACTTGTGTAGGGTATTCAGTTGATAGTAATGATTAAGAGAACTTGCTTATCTTTCAAGTTACTCATAATTGGAAGTATTCCTAAGTTGAGTAACGCTGATATGCCTCTTTCCATTTAGTTGACATGCACTGGAGACAGCTGCATGATTTGAATCTGGTTCAATTAAATCAGTGCCTTTGTTTCTGTATTGGATATAGAACAGTTCATATCTTAACATTGTTAAGGTATGGGGAGTTGTCCGGCTTATGCTTAAAACCAGACTCTGGATAATCCAAGGCACGTTTCTGTAATGGCTGTTTGTGGGTTGACCCAGGCTATGACGAGGGTTGACTTTCTACCATATGGAAGATCAATAGTGATATTGTTCTTGACTCGCCACAGTTTTAACAAAAATGGATTTTTTCAGAAAACAGTAGTGGGAGTATGGTAGAACTGGAAGTGATTCCAGAACCGCAGACGATTACTGAAAATTTGATAAGAACCCAAAGATTCAATTTGGTTTGACATTCCATTGGCCACTTCGCAGATATGGTGGGTAACTTCAGGCACCCGAGAGGTACTCCGGTAGCCTCAAGGACGGTGACAGGGAGGTTCTTGTTTACCCAGACTTGCCATTGCTGTTGTTCCAGGCTGCGAGACCCGGCAGGAGGATGAGTATAGCGTCGTTCTAAACTAGCTTTAGAAGTCTACGTGTATATGACTCTACCAGAGGGTTGTCGTAGTCAGTGGGAGCAGCGGAAGCATTGGTGGACAAGTGGATTATGTCTATTTATAGACTAAAGCAGATATAGCAGAGATAGATCATCTATTTCTGACGTGACAGTCATAGGTTTGACTTCATCAGAATAGGGGATGGAGCTGTTAAGAAGGTAGTAGGGTGTGATGTCCTAGTATTTGGATGACATACACAGAGTAGGAAGTGATATTCTTATACTACGATCGGTTATACTTTGGTTGTCACACAGTGGTTTCTCCACATGGGACTTGGATATAATATCAGACATTCTGGTTACTAGATCTATAGTTTTAAATCTAGATTTGGGTAGTTTCCCAATCTGTGTACTTAGACAGCATTAAAGGTGTTTTAGAATGGACGACTCCTGGCACGGTAGTATACCTGCAAGTGATGGAGTCACCCTCTCTAAAGGTGTCTTACAGACTAAAGGGGAGAGGGATGTGCATGATTGGCAGATCACTTGCTTAGGCAATTGAGTCAATCATGAGATGTCAAGTACCACACCATATATTGTTTTTGCAGTAGATGCAATAAATTGATATTAATCCAATCCTGGAGAAATGAACAGAAGCAGTTTTAGAACATAAGTGGATGTTCTAGGGATATGATAACAACAGCCTCTTTTAGGAGACAGTTATCATCCCAGGCTTCCAAGGTGACATGGATGACAGAGAGGTTGTCAGAATTATAGTTTTCCTTCTGACGAGGGGCAGTATTTTGGACAGGTTTCCAGGAAGATACTGAGGGAGGCATGGCGCAGGATACTGATTAAGTTCAGTTGACGATACAATCTAAGAAGTTTGGATTTGGAGTTCATTTATGAGCTAGGTCCCATCAGATATCCAGACATACTCTAAGACAGGTACTGCTCATTTCGGGAGATTGCTTTCTCCGCGAACTTGAGATATAGAGAGACATAGAAAGAAACATCAAGGCAGATCCACTCACTGAGGCTATTTCTCGAACGTAATAGTTTCGCAAACAGGTTTTGTGAGACTGATTAGTAGAGGAGTTGGGTGTTCGGTATCACACGGGCTGTGAGTATGCGACATCGCAATAATTAGCCTTGAATGCAAGTGGGAGATTGTTGGAGATAGTGCCCTCAGAGTCAATTATTGGATCACAGGCACGTGATTGCAATGATTGAGGGAGGACCTATACCGGTATGACAGTCTTACTCAAGATGATAGTATACTATCTGGATTATCTTTATCATCGTGTATTGCTTTAGGTGACCTTACAGGTCACTATTGCACGTTGATAGAGTCCCTAGGATTCTTGCTTGACTGCCAGCAGTATGAGGGCGATCATATACGTGGGAGCTGGGGTCTATAAGCACATCCTTAAAAGGTCCCTAGTCGAAGCAGTTTCGAGACAGGGCATCGATACTCCAGAGTAGACTAGTGTATACAGTCGAGACCCCGATGAGGGGCGGTGGCCGGTCTCACAAGCCATTGGTGTCAGTTGGTTCACCTAAGATGTATACAGGTTCTCATTGGGTTATGAGTACACCGGACAGGACTCGCCGGGAACATGCTAGTTGGTCTTATACCTGACGTCAGATAGCAGTTCCCTGGTGACATGTGTACATGTTAGTTCATCGACCTGAGATCGTCATTTGTCTCGTGTGAGTTCCCACTGTACTTTGATTACTACCCTACCACGCTCAAAGGAGATGTGCAAACAGGTTTTAGTTGGGTACAGTCCCGAGCCACATGGAGGCAGTAAGCGGATCTGCAGGGGTTCGTCTCTCCCGGTATTGGGGGTAAGGTCGCGCTGTGTCTAGGAGAGCCATTACACGAAGTCCTTGGCCAAGGCAGGAGATTTACTGGTAGGTATTCCAGTAGTATCTCAGGGTGTTCTGGGCTACACTCCGACATGACTTGTACCGCTTTTGGGGGTCTGACTTTTACCAACCCCCCTAGGCCCGTCATGCGATGCTCATAGACGAATGGACCGGACTGTACGGATATTGTCACTGACAGGCTCAGTAGGGTGTCAGGATGAGTTCGCTCATCGACGTCCCTTTTGGTCAACACCTGGTAGCCCGTTACGTATGGCTAATACCTCTGACGTGCTAGTGGTTAAATCCACAGCCAAAGTATTGACGAGTCTTTAGAGTCCCCCACAGACCGTTTTCTCAAGTTTCGGGCGAAACGCTGTAGAGGCCGTATGGAGATATGGCAGGGTTCGATCATATACGTGTGGTATTGCACGGATCATGATCGGACGGATAATACTAGCGGGCTTTGGTTTAAGCCGGATCCTAGTATTGTACAGTGTAGATTTTGTCTCATTGCATTTGTATTCGGTCGTAATACAAATGCAGGTATGTATATACAGTAGCGCGGGTTTCCTGTAATTTATTACGGGATCATTTTTTTGAAGTTGCCAGTTTGCATTCCGTTTGGTCCATTTTCCTTTGTATCTTTCCTTGGCTGAAAATTGGTGGAGGAGGGCTTATTTGCAATTGTGCAAATAAGCATTGTGGAGGGTGGTCTTTGCATGTTGTAGTATCATGATGGTTGCACCATCCCTTGACTTTCTTTTAGTCCATGATTGCTTGACTTATGGAGTTATGATGGTTGATAGAGTGTTGGTTTTGGGTGGTGATCATTTCTTCTAATCATCACCTTTCTCTCTCTTTCTAGGATGATGGCTTCCCCCCTTGACTTTTCTTTCACTCCAATTCTCACTCATTCTTGAAGGGGGCCGGCCACTAGTAAGGGAGGGATTCATTTTTTTGTGTGGGAAATTTCTTCATTTATTTCTCTACTTGCCAAAAAAATTCTACATCTCCAAAGTTCATTACCTCCACCAAAACAATATGGCAACTTCCTCAAACCCCATTAGACATAGAGTTCCACACTATTCTACAGCACTTCTTGGGCACGTCGGCTCGCCAACTTCGTGCCCGAGTTGCCTCGGTCCAGAGGTGGGAGCTCGTAAAAGAACCCGGCGATGTGGTGCCCTTCCGACGAGGAGTTGAAGACCGGAGATTCCGCGAGGAGATCGGGACGATGACGAGAAGACCAAAGGACACGGATCGCTCGGTATATCTCTCTACCCCTTCTTTAGTTAGCTAGGACTGTATTAATGGCCCGATCCGGGTTTTAAAGTGCGCGGTGGTGCCGGTTCAAAAGTTAAAGTAAATTATCGTTTCCGCATTCCGGCGTCGGATTGACGGCCGGGGCGCCGCCGTGCACTTACAGACTGCCTGACCGAAACCATGGTATCAGGAAACAGTTGTAACCGTAGAGTCATGTAAATGGAATACTGAGAATCATGTAAAAGGAATATATATCCATGGTTCGGTTCAGTCAAATTGTATAAATTGATAATTGTATTCATGGATTCTTGTGTTCATATTGAATTGGAATCTTGTAGATTATAGGTTGACTTGAATCATATTCAAGTCAGATTAATCAGACTCAAACCCGAGTCAGACAATCCGAATTGTGAATCGAGGTCTTATAATTGCTAGGGTCCTTAGGGTAATTTATAAAACTTGAGGGGTTTTTATGTAATAATACTTTTATATACTTTTCAAAATACGCCTCAAGTATTTATTGTTCGTCTTTAGAGTTGTAATGCGGGTGGATTTTATGTTGTCACATTTCTAGTGAAAATAACCTAGTTTTATAAATAAGGGTATTTATCTGTAATATTGATTAATTGAAGTTCATGGTATTTTAGTGTAAAATTTATTATTGTGATTTTTAGAAAAAGGTGGAAAATTTGTATTATAATAAAATAGATATTTAAATGATAAATATACATATGTTTATACAAAAATAATTTTAATAAATATTTTATATTCCAAAAATCTCATTTTCTTAAGATGTCGTATTTTAAACCTTTCGAGACCGAATGCTCCTTGCGGAGGTCTGAATCTCGCACTACTAAGCCCGAGGGTGCACGATAAACCGTACTATCCCTAACGGGTTCCCCAAAGGTGGGTTGTAGCGGCGCTTTGCAAAGATTGTAAAATACTAATCCTTTAGAAACCGGTTTTATAAAGTAAAAGGTATTTATTTGCAAGGTGTAATTTTCCGTATTTTAGATTCTAGGGTTTCCTAAGCCAACTAGCCTATTTCTAAATGGTCTAAACGACAAGTCGTTAGAAGCCTCAAATCGCCTCTTCACCGCCAATTGTGGCCAGGTAAGTACAAGTGAGGAAGGAAGGATCTGCTCACGAATCGTGAGACGGGCCTTTTAAAGTTACCTAAGCTCACTTGCCTAGCCTAGACACCATAAAGTCAGGTTTAGTTAAACGATCGATGTCCACAACTTATCGTATTTTCCTAATACAAGGTATTTATTTAAAAGTGTATCAAATCTAAAACTTTTAAGAATGGTTTTATTAAGATTATGGTATTTAAATGAAAGTTTCGTTTTATCGTATTCTAAGTTTTGATGATGTCGTTTAGGGTTGTATTTGCGTGTGTGTAGAGGTAGGTCATTACCTCGTGCTCTACTTTAAATGTATAGTAAGGTTAAAGGTTAAATGTGAAATTGAAATATGATGGTATTAAAGTGAAAAATACGGTAAATTAGAAAGGTTATCATTTCATGTGAGAAAACTTGTTCAAATTGATTTTTAAAAGCTTAATAGTCAACATAAAGATGTTTAAACCTGAATGAATTGGTGAGAAGTGAAATTTTATAGAAAACCGAATCGGAAATCGGATTTGTTCCGATTCCGTCGGGTTTTGTAACTTAGTATTTTAGAGAATGAGAAAGAGAGATAGAATGGGACTTACGGGTTTCGATTAAGCAAGAGAGTGAAGGGGGGAACTAAAGGAGTTGCCGAGGCGTTGCTTCGTCGCCGGTTGTTTCTAAAAACGTGGCCGGAATTCCCGCCGGAATTTTGTCGGAGCTTCGCCGTGAACTTGTTTTCAAAGTACACACTCTTGGAAAATTTTGAGAGAGTGAGCTTAGGGTTTTGGGATGAGAGGGTAAAGGGTAGGGGGTGTATTTATAGGGTAGGCTAGGGTAGGGTAGGTGAAAGGTTAAAAATAAAAATGTGATAAAATGTAATAAAAATGTATTAAAAGTGGAGTAATTGGGGGTTTTTTAAAGAGCTCTGGAAGTGGTCTGAGGCTGAAATTTTGCAGGTGCATAGGGAATATGAAAAGACACAACTTTCATATTGTGGCCGTCACCGGAATCGGCCGTCTCGGGGGTGACTCGGCCGTGACTCGGTCGGAGCACTGAGTCGGCCGAGTCGAGGCCGAGTTGGCCGAGTCCGGCTGCCAGGATCCTCCCCAACGGTTCATCTAACTCATGGAAGTGTTACATCTTTGGGTGTAGTAGGGGTTTTGTGAGATATGCACGTGTAAACTCTTGGTATTCTAAAGGTTTTAAAAAAAATCAATATTAAAAATAATGTGGTGTATGGGATTTGAACTCTGGTGGCTTGGTTCAGCAGTGCAAGGTATTACCAATGAGCTACAAGCTCCTTCTTGTACTTATGGTGTGAAATAATTACTTAAAGTGATAACAGCAATATTAAATACCCCAAGTATACTTTAATTTTAAAGCAATTTTATGTACACTAAAAATGGAGTTATTTAAAAACAAAATAATTACTTATATATTGTGCTCAGGTTAAAATACTCTTTTATGGATTTTGAAAAAAAAAATTTGTATAGAAAAGTGTATAGAAAAATTAGGGTTGTACAGCAGCGCACTTGGCGCTGCATCTGAAGCGTTGCTTCATTTCAAAAATTTGAATTTTAAACAGAGCTTTGCTCTGATTGGGGGAAACAAATACCCTCCCACCGTTGTGCTCACGTGGCCCATATGTGAGTGCAGCGGTGGCAACATCTGCGCCCTTGGTTCAACTGAGAAGTTGAAACGGCACTCAGTGCCTATAAATAGGACCTTTGGTCCTTAGGATGATTTTTGTTCATCTTCTTCCTTATTTTCTGAGATTTTTATTCTCTCACAGAGCATAGCTCTCCATCTTAAGAATTTTCTTAAGGACAAAAACTCTGTCAAAATTTAGGTAAAGATTAAATCTTTTAATAATCTAGGGTTTTACTCATCAACAGAGCCTTGCTCTTCATAGATTTTTGATCTAAAGAAAACCCTTTTAGGGTTAAATTAACAGAGCTTTTGCTCTCTTCAAATCATGAAGAACTCTTAAGAGTTCGTTCATGGATCTTGAAGATCGCAGAATTTTTTAATTCGTATATAAAAAAAATTGTTTTTAATTTTCTTGATGGATTATTCCATCATTTTCTTCCAGAGCAAGGCTCTTGAGGAATTTTTATTCCTTCATGATCATGTAAGTCTACGCTAGCGCCCCGGCCGTCTACAGACGCCAAATGCGGAACAAAAACTTTTTATCTGGCGCTATCGTATACTTTAACCCGGATCTGCCATTATTGCTAAACTAACAAACTGTAAAGAGTGTAGAAAGGTTATACCGAACGATCCGAGTCCTTCGTTCTTTAACCATCATCCCACGCTCCGTTGCGGCTGCTCCGATCTCGTCGAACTTCGATATCCTCGTCGAGGTGGCACCACATCACTGATTCTTTAAACGGGCTCCCACCTCTGACTTGAGGCAACTCGGTCGTCAAGTTTGCTAGAAGAGACGACCAAGAATGATGTAGAGAATGAGTAGATGACTTTGTCTCGTTCCGTCCAAAGCTATGGACGGACGGTTAATGAAGTTGCCGAGGGAATTGGGTGATGGAATGAAATGAACTGTAAAATTCCATGCACCCCAAATACTATCATATCTTTTCACAAATGAAAAACCAAGTGAAGTGAGGAGGAGAGAGAGGGCCGGCCACTATATAGAAGGAGGGAGGTGACCGTAAGAGAAAGAGGGTGACCATAAGATATGAAGCTTATCTTGAAGAACAAATATCTTAAGCTTAACAAAAAATGGAGGAAATCAAAGCATGAGTCACTAATACACATCATCAAGTCATTAATGCAACCAATGAAAAATCAACACCAATTAATCCTAGTCACCTCATCTAGAATCTTCTAGAACACTGACTAACCTCAACAGAAGAAAAGATAAATCCGTCTTTAACCGAATGTTAAAAGACGGCTGATAGAAAACTGGAAACTGGCAACTTCCAAAAGTGATCCTGAAACGACTTTCAGGATAACCCCGAAACTGTATAAATATACCCGCATTTGTATTACGACCGAATACAAATGCAACTGAGACAAAGATATTATACCTACTCAATATAATACTCGGATCCGGCTTAAACCAAAGCCGACCAGTATCATCTGCCCAAAAACTGACACGTGCGTAAACGCACGTGCATTTTCCGAACCCTGCCATAAAACCATACGGCCTCTACAACGTTTCGCCCGAACTTGGGAAACTGTCTGTGGGGGACTCTAATGACTCGTCAGTACCCTGGCAGTGGGTTTAACCACAAACCGTCAGCAGCACTAGCTATGCGTAACGGCTGCCCACGGACCGACCTCAAGGGAGACTGATGAGCAAACTCAAGGGTGGCCGATGAATGAACTCATCCAGAAAACCCTACTGAGCCTAACAGTGACAATGTATATACAGTCCGGTCCGTTCGTCAATGAGTATCGCATATCCGCCTAGGGGGCTAGTAACGTCAGACCCCCAGAAGCACTATAAGTCGTGTCGGAGTGAAGCCCAATAACACCCTGAGATACTACTGGAGTACCTACCAGTAAATCTCCTGCCACGGCCGTGGGCTATGTGTAATGGCTCTCCTAGACACAGCACGATCTCGCCCCCAATACCGGGAGAGACGAATCCCCTGCCGATCCGCTCACGTGCCTCCATATGGCTCGGGACTGTACCCAAAAGCTACCTGTTTGCACGACTCCTTTGAGCCGTGGTAGGGTAGAAATCAAAGCACAGTGGGAACTCACACGAGACAAATGACGACCTCAGGTCGATGAACTAACCTGTACACATGTCACCAGGGAACTGCTATCTGACGATAGGTATAGTACTAACTAGCAGATTCTCGGCGAGTCCTGTCCGGTGTACTCATAACCCAATGAGCACCTGTATACATCTTAGGTGATCCAACTGACACCAGTGGCTTGTGAGACCGGCCACCGCCCCTCGTCGGGGTCTCGACTGTATACACTAGTCTACTCCGGAGTATCGATGCCCTGTCTCGAAACTCCCACGACTAGGGACCATAATTAAGGATATGCATATAAACTACCCAACTCTCACGTATATGATCGCCATCATACTGTTGGTAGTAAAGCAAGATCCTAAGGGCTCTATCAAAGTGTAACATGCAATCAGTCACCTGAACATGTACACGACTGATAAAGGCAAACCAGATAGTATACTATCATCTCGAGTAAGACTGTTCTACCGGTATAGGTCCTCCGCAATCATTGCAATCACGTACCTGCGATCCAATAATTGACTATGAGGGCACTATTTCCAACAATCTCCCACTTGCACTCAAGGCTAATATTGCGATGTCGACTACTCACAGCCCGTGTGAAACCGAACATCCAACTCCTCTACTAATCTGTTTCACAAAGCCCGTTTGTAAAACTATTGTGTTCGAGAAATAGCCTCAGTGAGTGGATCCGCCTAGAAGTATCTTTCAATATCTCTCTAAATCTCAAGTTCGCGGAGAAAGCCATCTCCCGAGTTGAGTAGTACCTGTCTTAGAATATGTCTGGATATCTGATGGGACCTTAGTTCATAAATGAACTCCATATCCAAACTTCTTAGACTGTATGGATCACTGAACCTAATCAGTATCCGGCACCATGCCACCCACAGTATTCTCTGGAACCACCTGTCCATAATACTGTCCCTCGTCAGAGGGAAAACTAAAAACTCTGACAATCACTCTGTCATCCATGTCACCTTTGAAGCCTGGAATGATAACCGTCTCCCGAAAGAGGCTGCCGTTATCAAATCCGTAGAACATGTACTAATGTTCTAAAACTGCTTCCTTATGTTTCTCCAGGATTGGATTAATACAAACTTATTGCATCTAGTGCAAAAACAACATTTGGTGCGGTACTTGACATCTCATGATTGACTCAATTGCCTAAGCAAGTGATCTGCCAATCATGCACATCCCTCTCCTCTTTAGTCTATACGACACCTTTAGAGAGGGTGACTCCATCACCTGCAGGTACACTACCATGCTAGGAGTCAACTATTCTAAAAACCATTAGAATACTGTTAAAGTACCCACATTGGGAAACTACCCAAATCCAGATCTAAAACCATAGATCTAGAAACCAGAATGTCTAATATTATATCCATGTCCTGTCTGGAGAAACAACTGTGTGACGACCACAGTACAACCGATCGTAGTATAGGAATTTTACTTCCTACTCTGTGTATGTCATCCAAATACCATGACATCACACCTTACTACCTTCTTAACAGATCCATCCGCTATTCTGATGAAGTCAAACCTATGACTGTCACATCAAAAATAGATGATCTTTCTCCGCTATAACTGCTCAAGTCTATAAATAGATATAAGCTACTTGCCCAATATGCTTCCGATGCTCCCACTGAATATGACAACCCTCTGGCAGAATAATATACACGTACACTTCTAAAGCTAGTTTAGAACGACGCTATACTTATCCTCCTGCCTGGTCTCATAGTCTGGAACAACAGTCGTGTCAAGTCTGGGTAGATAAGAACCTCCCTGTCACCGTCCTTGAGGCTATCGAAGTACCTCTCGGGTGTCTGAGGTTACCCACCAAATCTGCGGAGTGGCTATTGGAATGTCAAACCTGATTGATTATATAGGTCCTATTAAATTTTCTGTAATCGTTCGCGGTTCTGGAATCACTTCCAGTTCTACCATACTCCCACTACTGTTTTCTGAAAAAATCCATTTTACTAAAACTGTGGCGAGTCAAGAACAATATCACTATTGATCTTCCAAATGGTAGAATATCAACCCTCGTCATAGCCAGGGTCAACCCACAAACAGCCATTACAGAAACGTGCCCTGAGTTATCCAGTGTTTGGTTTTAAGCATAAGCTGGACAACTCCCCGTACCTTAATTTCTTTTAAGGTACGATCCATTCTATATCCAATACAGAAACTTTGGCACTTATTTAATTGGAACTATATTCAAATCATGCAACTGTCTCCAGTGCATATCAACTTAATGGAAAGAGGCTAATCAGCATTACTCAACTTAAGAATCCATCCAATTATGAGTAACCTGAAAGAGAAACACGTTTCTCAAAACCATCACTATCATCTGAATACCAATCACAAGAATCTACATCTTCGATCTCTTTGAAGAATCCCGATACTTGTGATACCTGGTTCTCTACTTTATTCTTATACCCACAACTTCTCAAAACATAGACCATGTATTTCTACGAAACACTTGTCTAAATACTAGAGAAGTTATAAGTAAACAGAACATAGTACGAGGACCTACCCCTTTGTCCTGAAGGACACTTGGACAACATACAATACTCTGTATAAGTCCGCTGAGTTAAACAACTCAAAACCTGTGCGTCATAGGTAGAAAACTGTACCCAGGCGATTTCCTCAAATATCACCAATTACAACGAATTCCGATATAATGAGATGATCACCTAATTCCCAATATCTTACTCCCACTCATCATCTGTAAAACCATACAGATATGAGAATGAAACCTGGTAAATACATACCCTTGGAGTAAGTGTCTAATCGGGAAAACAGTTTTTCTTTAACAATGCACTGAAACATGAAAATGTTTCGTAGGGGTATCATGGTATTCATAGCAATGCCTCTTCCATAATCCAATTCATGACTACAACCGTATATTTTATTGCCATCTCTCCAAATCCCTTTATTTGTCTTTAGTCGTTACCTTCTGTGCACCATCGTTAGGCTAAATGGTTTTCTTCCTTCCCTACCGTTCGGCACCAGCCTATGGTTTGGAAGAAGACTATCCAGTAAGCATAATAGGTGTACCCTCCTAAACCAAGGAGTACTCGCATCTCGAGAGAAGGTGATGATAAAAGACAACTGAATAATACCTTATTCTTTTAAAGGTGAAATAGGAGCGGCGATGAAGTACGCGGTTTTGGTCGTGAATGATATCAGTCGCAATTTACTTTGCCCTCTTTCTAATCCCTTTATTTTGTCTTTTGATATTACCTTCTGCACACCCTACTTAGGCTAATTGGTTTTCTTCATTCCCTACCTTTCGGCACCTGCCTATGGTTTGGAATAAGACTATCCAATAAGCGCAATAGGTGTACTCTCCTAAACCAAGGAGCTCTCGCAACCTGAGAGAAGGTGATAATAAAAGACAACTGAATAAACCAATTCTATTTCTCCTGAACCTGGATCCATCCTCGAAGAAGTCCCTTCGAGTTCGTATATAACCATACGATGGATCTATCCAATGGAAGTGGATATCCGTAGTAAAACGGGTGTTCTGAGAAATGCAAAGGGTAAAAGACGGAGTGGCAATGACTTATGCAACATAGACAATCCAAAAGCCAGTATTTTAAGAAGGTTCGGTCAACCTAGTCACTGAGTCATAGTCTAGGGTCGGTCAAAGGTCGCTGCCAAAGAGAGAGAGAGAAAAGAAACACTCTGCGTGCACTCTAACCTAGATCAGAATGGTCATAACTTTATCTAATCCGGAAACCTCCCACTGTCCTGTCAAATTCTCCTCCAAACCTAAAGAAGAATCAATCGGGATCACCCGAAGAGTAAACCAACTCATCAGTGGGAATCGGGATCCAACTCTCATCGCATGATAACGTGATGGAATGCATCCACGTTACTCATACTCCAGAAGGTATGCGCACACTTGGCAAGTTTCAGTTTCTTTAGAAACTCCCGATATGATTTTTGCCCCATGCTCTTATGATTGTGACTAAGGGCCAGCCCACCATAAGTCACATGTCAAGTTCTTCCCATCATTATCTTGTTAATTTGAACCCACCCGTACTCGCCCTTGACTAAGGGCCAACAAGGCTGTACGACTGTCCCAAACCAACGCATCTATCTATGCAACATGTGAATACCCCAGCAGCTACCAATCACTATGTCCTGGCTAAGGGCCAGACCAACATAGCTTGAATACTACTGACCATTCATATGAAATGACGGAGGGCTACGGCTGGTTTTTGGCGAAAAACCTTTAGCGTAGTGAACTTGATATCGCTGAAGGAACCTGATAGCTTTTTAAAATATAGTGGCGAAAACCTTTGCTAAAGAGGTCACTCCCGGTGAAGGGATCTCGGCTCTTTCCTCGTGGAATGAGGTGCAGGATATTCCACTGAATACCGCTATGCAAAGCAACATGTAATCGGCTATAGTGAAGTTATTACCCTGACGCAAACTTCTGCCCAAGGGGTCAGTCCCGGTGAAGGGATATCGGCCCTTGCCCCGTCGAATGAGGTGCAGGATATTCCACTGAATACCGCTATGCATAACAAAAGAAAACGTCTTTGCAATAACACTTTTTTAAATTTGTTCCAACAACATCAAACAGGTTTGTTTAACTTTGCATTGATCAGAATCAATGCAGTCCCATCAATAATCACACCAGAAAAGAACGAAAATAAAATGTACGTATATGCCATCCGCATTCGTCACTGGGTCCCGTCATCACCCGTTAGGTTACTTAACTAACGACAGAGCGGGGACTGGACTAGCGCGGGTGTAAAACATATACAACATCTAATAGTATATAAACCAATATACATAATCGCTCCAGGCGTGATAAAATGCAACATTACAGAAAAGTAATAAGCATTACAGAACAATACAGATAATCTGGGATCCCCGGGTTTCACAGAGCCGCTGCTGAAACCCGACGTTCCCCTGTCGTGTGGATAGCCTGTGCAATGAAACCTAGACCCCTACGGGTGCGGCAAGTTACCCGCCAAAACCTGAAGCGAGTCAGCCCCCTACAGCATAGTGAATGGACCACCCAGCACTTCACGGAATCCGGTAAGCTTGGGCACCCCTCCTTGGGTCAACCTGTACCCCCTACGAGTGCGGCGAATAGTCTGCCAATTTTAGAGTGGGGCCCCTGTGCCTCCCAAAGCCATGAGATGCGGACCCGTTGCCCTCCAGAACCCGGCTATCCGTGCACTCCGTCGCGGGGTAAAACCTAGTACAGTAATGAAAAATAGTACAACAGGTACATCGACCGCAACCTGGTCGTGCCCCAAAAGAATATTATACAACAGGCAGTGACGGCAGTCCACATGTTGGACGCTCGCCCCGCAATATCAAATGTACAAATAAACTCAAACTGTACTACCATTGCACACTGCTATCCACCACGACAAATCCGCAACAATACAGCACAACACAGAACATCAACGCGAATGTCACGTTCGCAAACCCGTCTAAAAGAACTATAGCAATCAGACGCAGTTTACCGATCAAATGACATTCCCGGTCGGAAATATAATGTAAGCACTGTAAACTAACATGTTTAAATTTCGATCGACAAAATATCAAGAAGTGGGCCCCCACGACTTACTGGTGAACAGTAACAAAATCTGGGCCAAAACGATAAATATCAAAAACCCCAAAATCCCACAGAGAACCAACTGACAAAATTTGGGAGCACGTGCTCCCCACGTGGCCGCGGTTCCGCGGCCAAACCTTGGGTTTGGCCGCGTTTCCGCGGCATCTTGGAGGGATCACGACCCCAAATTTTGTCGTGACTCTTAAAAGTTCCTGCTCTGATTTTTAAGACATCCAGAAATAATTTTTGAGACCGTTTAAAAACAACAGAAACTGTCGGCTTGGATTTTTGCAGTTTTCGATTTCCGGTCGGATCGAAGTTTTAAACGCGTTAGCATAAGTTAGTGTAGCAAAATGGTTAGGCTCTGATACCACTGTAAGTCTACGCTAGCGCCCCGGCCGTCTACAGACGCCAAATGCGGAACAAAAACTTTTTATCTGGCGCTATCGTATACTTTAACCCGGATCTGCCATTATTGCTAAACTAACAAACTGTAAAGAGTGTAGAAAGGTTATACCGAACGATCCGAGTCCTTCGTTCTTTAACCATCATCCCACGCTCCGTTGCGGCTGCTCCGATCTCGTCGAACTTCGATATCCTCGTCGAGGTGGCACCACATCACTGATTCTTTAAACGGGCTCCCGCCTCTGACTTGAGGCAACTCGGTCGTCAAGTTTGCTAGAAGAGACGACCAAGAATGATGTAGAGAATGAGTAGATGACTTTGTCTCGTTCCGTCCAAAGCTATGGACGGACGGTTAATGAAGTTGCCGAGGGAATTGGGTGATGGAATGAAATGAACTGTAAAATTCCATGCACCCCAAATACTATCATATCTTTTCACAAATGAAAAACCAAGTGAAGTGAGGAGGAGAGAGAGGGCCGGCCACTATATAGAAGGAGGGAGGTGACCGTAGGAGAAAGAGGGTGACCATAAGATATGAAGCTTATCTTGAAGAACAAATATCTTAAGCTTAACAAAAAATGGAGGAAATCAAAGCATGAGTCACTAATACACATCATCAAGTCATTAATGCAACCAATGAAAAATCAACACCAATTAATCCTAGTCACCTCATCTAGAATCTTCTAGAACACTGACTAACCTCAACAGAAGAAAAGATAAATCCGTCTTTAACCGAATGTTAAAAGACGGCTGATAGAAAACTGGAAACTGGCAACTTCCAAAAGTGATCCTGAAACGACTTTCAGGATAACCCCGAAACTGTATAAATATACCCGCATTTGTATTACGACCGAATACAAATGCAACTGAGACAAAGATATTATACCTACTCAATATAATACTCGGATCCGGCTTAAACCAAAGCCGACCAGTATCATCTGCCCAAAAACTGACACGTGCGTAAACGCACGTGCATTTTCCGAACCCTGCCATAAAACCATACGGCCTCTACAACGTTTCGCCCGAACTTGGGAAACTGTCTGTGGGGGACTCTAATGACTTGTCAGTACCCTGGCAGTGGGTTTAACCACAAACCGTCAGCAGCACTAGCTATGCGTAACGGCTGCCCACGGACCGACCTCAAGGGAGACTGATGAGCAAACTCAAGGGTGGCCGATGAATGAACTCATCCAGAAAACCCTACTGAGCCTAACAGTGACAATGTATATACAGTCCGGTCCGTTCGTCAATGAGTATCGCATATCCGCCTAGGGGGATAGTAACGTCAGACCCCCAGAAGCAGTATAAGTCGTGTCGGAGTGAAGCCCAATAACACCCTGAGATACTACTGGAGTACCTACCAGTAAATCTCCTGCCACGGCCGTGGGCTATGTGTAATGGCTCTCCTAGACACAGCACGATCTCGCCCCCAATACCGGGAGAGACGAATCCCCTGCCGATCCGCTCACGTGCCTCCATATGGCTCGGAACTGTACCCAAAAGCTACCTGTTTGCACGACTCCTTTGAGCCGTGGTAGGGTAGAAATCAAAGCACAGTGGGAACTCACACGAGACAAATGACGACCTCAGGTCGATGAACTAACCTGTACACATGTCACCAGGGAACTGCTATCTGACGATAGGTATAGTACTAACTAGCAGATTCCCGGCGAGTCCTGTCCGGTGTACTCATAACCCAATGAGCACCTGTATACATCTTAGGTGATCCAACTGACACCAGTGGCTTGTGAGACCGGCCACCGCCCCTCGTCGGGGTCTCGACTGTATACACTAGTCTACTCCGGAGTATCGATGCCCTGTCTCGAAACTCCCACGACTAGGGACAACAATTAAGGATATGCATATAAACTATCCAACTCTCACGTATATGATCACCATCATACTGTTGGTAGTAAAGCAAGATCCTAAGGGCTCTATCAAAGTGTAACATGTAATCAGTCACCTGAACATGTACACGACTGATAAAGGCAAACCAGATAGTATACTATCATCTCGAGTAAGACCGTTCTACCGGTATAGGTCCTCCGCAATCATTGCAATCACGTACCTGCGATCCAATAATTGACTATGAGGGCACTATCTCCAACAGATCAGAGTTTGACAAGTGTCACTCTGTCACAGAGCACTGCTCTCATAGGGAGATTTACTCCTCTGCCCGAAGGATCTCTCATTTAATGAGAATCACTTGAGGATTTCCTCATTTAATTAACAGTCTCATCAAATGATGAGGCTGTTTTATTAATTGATGAACTGTCATCTAGATTTTGTGGGCCCCCTTTGGTCCCTCTCTACTGCATTGCAGTGCGGTACGAATTTTAAAGTACCAAGTATCAGCATTTAAATTACTGAGGGTTGACTTTTGTTCTTTTTCGTGCAGGTGACATGTCTTTCGACACTTCTTTTATGTTCGTCCGCTCAGAAGGCGGATTTCCTGAGGCGCCCATAGACCGGGAGGTTATTGCGTTGATCAAAGACCATGACCCAGAACACAAGAATCTTCATTTGTGGGGAACATGGTATAACCAGATCATCATGGGTCGACCCAGCTTCTCTTGCGCAACACCTTCAGAGGCTATCTCGGCGATCCACTATGCTGACGCACCCCCAGTGAACTATGTTGTGGAGGTGGTTAACTGGACTTCGGAGGGTTGTCTTCAGCCCTCTATGGCTGCAATACTTGTACAGCCGCCGATGGCTTTGGACATTCTAGGGCGGCGTATATGCCAAGGTGAGTCGCACCCTTGGGGACAGCCCTACAATATAGGTCTGACTCCCCGTCACTCGGCTGGGTACCTGCAGTGGGCCCGATATATCCTATCGGCAAAGAAGTCAGAACTGCTGAAGCTTGGGTTGTATCCTACGATTTATGTTTCTCTGTTCCAGTACTCCACACCTCCCGCATGGTGGGTTAAATCCTTCTTGGAACAATGGAACATTCCAACTCATACTTTCTTTATGCTAGATCGGGAAGTTTCCATCTCTCTGGAAGAGTTTGCGGACATCTCCGGCTTGCCTGTCAGAGGGGAGAATTATGAGGAGATCTTGCCCCCTGATGAATATTTTTTCGCTACCCGACTGGTGATGACGGGTTTAATACCAGAGAATGCCATTCAGCACCGATTCCCTAGCTTAATCAAGGTGCTAAGCATTTACGAAGGCCTATTTCTTGAATCTGGAAGCCATGGAGTTAGCTTTGCCGATTTCATCACCCATTTTCTTCGTTCAGAAGTTCTATCGAGACAAGGCGAAAAGTTTGCCACACTCGATGATCCCTTCGGCTTTTGATTGGATCGCCGACCAATACTGGAAGCTGACCAAAAGGGATTCTTTCTTCCAAACGTCGTGATCGTCCCTTTTTCAGAAATTGCTGCTCCGGGCATTGATGAGGAAGCATTCTTTATAGGGTTTCTTAGTTTGTGGTTAAGCTGGTTCGCGCTTCCCATGCACCCTTGCTATATGAGACCGTCAGTCTTCTACCCATCTCATCGGATGGTTGAAGGGAGACAAGTTGCCGTTGGTATTGCCGGGCTGGCTCATTTATATCACGGCCATAGTTTGGCGGCCAATACCGCCCAGCCGGGGGTGCAGCCCATGAACTTCCCGATGCATTATTTTACCTCATGGCTTGAATTGCATGTGCTCGGTGCCTTTGGAATGCACAAGCGGCCTCATTTCTATGAAACTTGCAATTTTCCCCGGATCATGCGGCTGGTCAACGCTTCTATTGTGGAGCCAAGTCAGCGAGAGGCTCGAGGTGTAATCCTTCGCCCACGTACCGTCGAGGACGGCATGACCTTTGTTGATAAGGTCATGACCATTGGTAAGGAGTCTGCTAAGACGGTGCAGCCATTGTGGGACACTTTTAAGGATGGAGCTTCTACCCTGAAAGCTCGGGAAATTTTCCATCTATATTCCATCAGGCCGGGGTATTTGGTGTTCAGGCAGAACGATTCGGCTCTGTTCATGAGATACAATCCCCACCGTTTTTCTCAGCAATCAAGTTATAATCAGGGCGTCCCACTCGAGGCATTCCTGGCGGAACCAGTTTATACCGAGGAGGGTATCCGGAGCGCTTTGCACCACTTCATGCGCCTAAACAAAGGGTCCAATTTCTATATTAGCGAACCAAGCTGTGTTCCTAGGGCCTTAAATGTATATGTGGCATGGTATCAACACGGAATGGGTGCCGTCTTCAGGGAGGAAAAGAGATTGTTGCTCGATCGCAAGGGTGCACCCCCTGCCGGTGATCCAAACGTCCCTCTGAAGCGACGGACCATTATCCAACCTCCCTTAAGAGAAGCTGCCGTGACCGAAGTCCCGCAAGAAAGGCCTGAGCTGTCGATACCCCGTGCTCCAGTGAAAGCGGTGACCGTAGCGTTTCCCGAGTCTGGCGTGGGTTCAGATATCGGGACTCATCGTCCCAAGGTGCCCACCAAGCGTAAGCTCGTGCTAGCGGCGACCGGCGCTCGCTCGAAGAAGAGGAAGAAGAAGTCGATTCTCTCTGCCGACATTGTATTTGGTCAGGAGCCCCATGCTCCTTATAGTGAGGGCTTGGGCGAATATGGGACCAACGAGGGCCTATTTGTAGCGCCGGATGATACGGATCTGGAGACTGCTATTGCAGCTTCTGTACGATCAGCAAGCCACAAAGCAGGAATGATCATCCTTGCTGAGTCAGGTAATCTTTAGTTGCATCTTTTTTGTTGTTACATATTTTTCTATTATCATGCTTTGACTAACACCTCATCTTCAACATGCATTTCTACTGAAGAGGCTCTAGCGGCTTCCCTCAAGACTTTTAAGGAGGAGGAGAGGATTCGCGCTTCGCTGGGCGTTGGTATATTTCGGCTCATTGTGCCTTCATTCGCCTTTCTTATGGACAATCTGACCCCTTGTTATCTTATCACAGGGACTACAATGCCAATCCCGCAGGGTGATCCGGAGATGCTTCCAGGGCCAGCCATCGAAGTCCCGGCCTCCTCAGCACTGCCGATTGGGGCTTTACTCAAACGACCGATGACGGATGCCATAACGGCCCCAGAGGTAACTATTGGCACGGACGATGATGTCCCGTTGATGGAGGTCTTGAGAAGATCTTCCCTTACGGCTCGGGCAGAATGGAAGCGTAGAATGCGCACGGCAAGGGAGCGTAACGTTGCCTTGGCCGTGGGTGCAGGTTCAAGCGCTGCTATCCCTGCCCTTACTCCTTCAGAGGATGTTTCAGCTGCCTTGTCTACCGCCCACAGACAGGCAGCACGTGCAGCTCGGGAAGCAGTTGAAAAATTGACCCAAGGTAACGTGACATTGGGTTCTTTTTGTCAAAGTTTTAATTTTCAGATTTTCATATATCCTATCCTGTAGGGCCGAGTCTTGATGAGGTAGCGGTAGGTGAGGTGGCTGCAATCCCCGAGCCCGAGGTAGTGGTAGGTGAGGTGGCTGCAATCGCCGAGCCTGAGGTAGCGGTAGGCGAGATGGCTGCAATCGCCGAGCTTGAGGTAGCGGTAGGCGAGATGGCTGCAATCGCCGAGCCTATGGTAGCCACTCTTTCTCAGGAGTTTAGCATTGCCCCAATCGCCATTCTTTCCGCCTGCGATTCTCTGCCATCTCCTGGCGTCGCGAGCGTTACGACGGCTCTCGTAGAGTCAGGGGATGAGGCGACGGGAGGCGAGACCATTCCGTTGGAAGAGGGTGAGGCAGTCACTGCATCCAGTGATGCCTTTGTTGCGATCTCGACCGGCGACCTACCAAGTAGATTTTGGGTTATTGCTTTCTTTTTCATTTTTCAATCCCTTTCGATCTCTCCTGACAGTATTTCTTTCGCTTCTAATGCAGGCGTGGCGAGCGTTGAGATTGTGTCACCCGAGGAAGTATCGCTAGTTGCTACTTTGACGGTGGCCGCCCCTTTGCCTTCTCTCGTATCCTCTCAAATGCTGGAAGGTACGGACTTGTGACCCATCGGTTTCATTGTGGGCAATATACTTTATGCACTAACATCGCATTACTACATCCTTGCGGGAGTCCTTTTTGATCACCTGTATCAGATGTTACACTCACACTTCTCCTTTCAGTCATAGATTGCCTCTTCTAGCGGAGCTGGTGAGTACAGCCTTTAGCTAACGTATCTTCTTTTCTTTTACGGGTAGCCAAATCGTTTCTAATTCTTATTTGTTTTAATTGTAGCCCTACAGATTGAAAGAGGAGACGAAAGAACAGTTGCACCACTGGTACTCCCGGTCTTGCCACCTGCTGCAGCCGGTATAGTAAACTCCGTTGTTCATGAACCTCCTTTATTTCCTGAACCGTTATTTGACTGTGATTTGCTTTGCAGCTGTAACACCGACTTCAGATTCATTCGAGTCTAGAATCCTAATGCCAGCGGGCCCCTTTTCTAGACGTCTATCTTCAAAAGGCGCTGTGAATAGTCTGCGTATGCTAAGTGATCATCTCGAGGAGCTTGATGCGGAGACTCCTGCCCTTTCTGCAGATTTTGCTGCTGAGGTTAATCCCATGCTGGCGACGCTCGTGCACTTTCACAGCGAGGGCGTCGTTGAGTCTTGGGTTAATCACTGTAGGGAAATTGAGGCTTGTCTGCATGAGCTCGAGGTCGGACGTCCTGCTCCCGAGGTCATGGCTATGAACTCTCAACAGGCTGCGTGGATCGAGGAGAGCACTCCCTACTTCTACCATCTTGAACAGGAAGCGGCCTTAAAGCGTAAGGAGTGCAAAGAAGTTTCAAGCGAATTTCTCGATTGCATGCTCAAGTTGACGCGAAGACTGTACAGCTGAAAGTTATCTTCGAAAGCCTTCTACGATGTATTTCTGACGGGCTGACGCTGAGGTAGAAGCTCGACCTCATCGAGCGAGATACACAAAATTGTAGGGTAGCTCAGCGGGTCATCAAAGAACAACTTTCATCCTATTTGCAGCAATGAGCTCAGGTTGAAGCAGAGTTGGTCGCGGTAGCTGACCTTGAGAAGAGGCTAAGGGGAGTGCGCGAGCGGCTGATTGGTCTATTGAAAATGCTTCCCTCCCAATAGTTGTTTTTGCACCACTTGTAACTTTTGAATAAAATGTATCCCCCCTTTTTTTATCCTTTCATATGATGTAAATTGTACTCAATTGAATTTATGAATAAAAGATACACTTCTTTCGTACTATCTTGCGTCATTTCTTGCTTTCTTCTTTTCTTTGTTATCGGCATGTCACTTTAGTAAGCGTAGCCTGCAGATGATAGAGAGAGCATTCCGTTTTGAATTCTTCGAGAGGTAGCGATGGCTTAGGAAGAAGGTTCAGATCTGTTGCCTAAGGCTTTTCAACTTCATGAGCCGTGAGGGTCTCATAAAGACTTTTCTCCCTACGAGTCGAGAGGATCTTGTAGGTGTATTTTCTTCTTAGGAATCATGAGGATTCCTAAGTGCATTTTTCTCTTATAAGTCGTAAGGATCTCACAAGAGAATTTTCCCTCTTACAAGTCGAGAGGAATCGTAAGTGGTTGTTTCCCTCCTTGTCGAGATTCAACTTTGGAGAGTGTGGCCCGTGAATAGTATGCAAGAGTCCATTTTGGACCGACTTGCATGGCCCCAGTGCTTAGGAAACAGGTTTTATAATCCCTGCTGCCTAAGGCTTTTCCTTATGAGTCGAGACGATTCGAGAAGTTCTCGCAAAGACACTAATTTCCTCACGAGTCGAGACGAATCGAGCAGTTTTCGCAAGAATGTCCTAACGTCACAGTTAACCTCTACTCTTTACGACAGAAGTCCGTTAGGGTCTGTGGTACTAGGGTTTTATACGTCGTACCATCGCATTGGCTGATGTATTCCTCGATAGGCAATCTTGCTGTTCGAGTAGCCTTGCGACTGTCGTGTCTCTGATCTCTTCGGGGGCTCGACAAGACGTCTTCAAGCAATCCTCCTAAGCAGTTTGACCGTCGGAAGAGCAAGCGTTAGGAATTTTACCATGCCGCTTTTTACTTGAGGTTAGGCTCATTTTGGGGAGCCCCGATGAGTCATAACCACTCCGCGCTGGTGTGGGATGATCTCCGATAGTCTTTCAGGTTTTATTTGAGTTGCCGTCAAGACCCTGAAGCTAGGAATTTAGCCTTTGCTTCGTTTGCTGGCATTGCGTATGCTGTATCGAGACGAATGTTGCGGTTGTCTCTGGGTTGTTGGTGAACCGTCAAGGTTTGGATCTAGGGATTTTGCCGTGGCTCTGTTGTTTGATTGTCGCGTCTGAATCCTGCTGGAGGGAGATTGCTGTGGTGACATCTCGTCTGTTGTATCGAGACGAACGTCGAGGTGGTGACCACTCCTTGCGGGATGATCTCCGGTAGTCTTTCAGGTTTTATATGAGTTACCGTCAAGACCCTGAAGCTAGTAATTTGTCCTTCGCTTCGTTTGCTTTGGCGTGTCCGAATCCTGTTGGAAGAAGGACGCTGTAGTGACATCTCGTCTGCTGTATCGAGACGAACGTCGAGGTGGTGACCACTTCATGTGGGATGATCTCCGGTAGTCTTTCAGGTTTTATATGAGTTACCGTCAAGACCCTAAAGCTAGGAATTTGGCCTTCGCTTCGTTTTCTTTGGCGTGTCCGAATCCTTTTGGAGGAAGGACGCTGTAGTGACATCTCGTCTGCTGCATCGAGACGAATGCTGAGGTGGAGCTGAGATTTTTCCATCACTCCGCTTTGTTTCGACCGTGAGGTCTTTCGTTGACGTTTCATCTGCATCCTGCTGGACTGCGAAGGAACGCCATTGTGTTGGGTCACGGCAGCGCCCCAGCCATCGAAACGCGGCCAAAATGCGGAACAAAAATTTTCTAAACCGGCGCTACCGCTACCCGAATCCCGGATTGACCTTAAACCCTAAACTAGCGAGCTAACTAAGAAGAGGTTAGAATCATTATACCTAGTTGATCCGTGTCCTTCGGTCTTCATTCCAAGCTCCTCGTGATCCTTTGATGATGTTTGGTTGCTGGTCTTCCTCCATCTCCGATGATCCACCCGAGGGATATAACTCCGGCTCTAGCTCCACGACATGATGCATACAGAGCAACTAGGGTCTCTAGGATGTTACCCTAAAGAGCCTAGGATGTAGTGTGAATGTTTCTTAGTGTTAGCTATCTCAATTCATGAAAGTGGAAGTAAAGCATGAAAACTAGTGGAGGTGAAACACAAATGGTGAAGGAGGAGCTCAAGAAGAAAAACAATGAACAAAACCTTCATGCTTCAAAAATGAGCTTTTTTTGCAAAGAGAAAATAGCATACAAGGATTTGTAAAATGTATTTTTTCAATTTTAAAATCCTACCATACTTGAATAGTGAACACAAATGAATTAACAATTCATTTGTGTTCACTATTGCAAGCATGGTTGTCTCCACACCTCATCATGCTAATATCCACCTCATTTACCATTTTAATAAAATGGTCAAATCAAGAAATGAGATGGCGCCTTGTAGAATGTTATCCGGTAAAAAATACGGATTACATTCACCTGTAAATATATCTGCATTTGTACTGAAATACGAATACCCAAAAAGATAGCATAACACAAAGAATATAATACTAGAACATACGTACCGAAATACATATATGTAAATTATTAAATCAATACCTGATTTAATAATCCGGCTCAAACCCGAGCCGGCTAGTATTATCAACTGTCTAATCGAAAGTCCGAGTATAATGTACATCAATCGATCGGAACTCTGCACGTATCCAATACGGCTACTACATAATTTCGCCAGAACCAGGGAAACCCTCTTTGTGGGACTCTAAAGACTCGTCAATACGCTGGTAGTGGGTTTAACCACAAGCATGTCAGCGGCACTAGCTGTACGTAACGGCTACCCAGGTATTGAGCGAAAGGGAGGCCGACGAGCATACTCATCCTGAACCCCTACTGAGCCTGTCAGCGACAATATCCGTACAGTCCGGTCTGTTCGTCTAAGAGTATCGCATATCGAGTCTAGGGGGTGGATAAAGTCAGACCCCTAACAACGCGGCATTTAGTGTCGGTATGAAACCCATCACCACCTGAGAAACTATCGATCCTGGATCGATAATTCTCGTCTACCGTGGCCATGGATTTTTGGTGATGGCCATCCATACACAATGCGACATCAACCCCCAATACCGAGAGAGACGAATCCCCAACGATCCGATCACTACCTCTATATGGCTCGGGACTGTACCCAACTAAAACCTGTTTGCACGACTCCTTTGAGCCGTGGTAGGGTAGTAATCAAAGCACAGTAGGAACTTGCACGAGACAAATGACGATCTCAGGTAGACAGACTAACCTGTACACATATCACCTAGGAACTGCTATCTGACAATAGGTATAATACCAACTAGCAGGTTCCCGGAGAGTCCATCCAGTGTACTCATAACCCAATGAGCACCTGTATACTATCTTAGGTGAACTAATTAACGCCAATGGCTTGTGAGACCTGGCCACCGCACTTCGTCGGGGTCTCGATCAGTATACACTAGTCTACACTGGAGTATCGATGCCTGGTCTCGATACTCCTACGGCTAGGGACATTTAAGGATGTGCTTATAGACTCCAGCTCCCACATATATGATCGCCATCATAATGCTGGCAGTCAAGCAAGAATCCTATGGGTTCTAACAACATGTACATGATGATAAAGGCAAACCAGATAGCATACTATCATCTTGAGTAAGACTGTTTTATCGGTATAGGTCCTCACTCAATCATCATAATCACAAGTTGATTTTGATGATTGATTTTTCGGTTCACTCGAAGAAAGCCTTTTTTTAGCAGATCTCAAAAACGAAAGCATTCCTGCGAGCCTCTGTCCTTTATAAGGCAATCCTGTTTCCTCTCTCTGCTAAAATGAAAAGTTATACTTTTCGTTTGCTGTAAGTCACAATCCAAGTCTGCCTCTTTGGATGAGCGGCTGCTCGACTTAAGGCCAATTATTGCGATGTCGCATACTCACAGCCCGTGTGATACCGAGCACCCAACTTCTCTACTAATCAGTTTCGCAAAAACCCGTTTGTGAAAATGATTGCGTTCAAGAAATAGCCTCAGTGAGTGGATCCGCTCCAATGTTTCTTTCTGTATCTCTCTATATCTCAACTTCGCGGAGAAAATTATCTCCCGAAATGAGCAATACCTGTCTTAGAATTTGTCTAGATATCTGATGGGACCCAGTTCACAAATGAACTCCAAATCCAGCAAACTACTTAGACTGTATCGTCCACTGAATTTAATCAGTAACATGCGCCATGCCTTCCGCTTGGACCACCTGTCCAACATATTGTCCCCCAAAAGAGGGAAAACTATAACTCTGACAGTCACTCTGTTATCCAGGTCACCTTGGAAGCCTGAAATGATAACCGTCTCCTGAAGGAGGCTGCCGTTACCATATCCCTAGAATATCCATTTATGTTCAATAACTGCTTCCCAATGTTTCTCCAGGACTGGATTGATATATGTTTATTACAGCTAGTGCAAAAACAATATCTGGTGTGGTACTTGACATTTCATGATTAACTCAATTGCCTAAGCAAATGATATGTTAATCATGTAGATCCCTTTCCCCTTTAGTCTGTAAGACACTTTTAGAGAGGTTGACTCCATCACCTGCAGGTTCACCACCATGCCAGGAGTTGTCCATTTAATGTCAAAGTACCCAGATTAGGATACTTCCCAAATCTATATCCAAAACCATAGATCTAGTAACCAGAAACCCTGATATTACATCCATATCCTGTGTGGAGAAACAACATTGTGACAACCATAGTACAACCGATCGTAGTATAGGAATATCTCATCCTATCAAATGCATGCCATCCCAAATACCTGGACATCACTCTCTACTACCTTCTTACCAGATCCATCTCCTATTCTGATGAGGTCAAAGACCATGACTGTCACATCAAAATTCGATGATCTATTTCCTCTATACCTGCTTTAGTATATAAATAGACATAAGCTACTTGCTTAGTATGCTTCCGCTGCTCCCACTGACTACAACAACCCTCTGGCAGAGTCATATACACATGCACTTCTAAAGCTAGTTTAGAATGACGCTATACTCATCCTCCTGCCGGGTCTTATAGTTTAGAACAACAGCAATGGCAAGTCTGGGAAAACAAGAACCTCCCTGTCACCGTCTCTTGAGAAGACCGAAGTACCTCTCGGGTGCCTGAAGTTACCCACCAAATCTGTGGAGTGGCTAATGGAACATCAAATCCAATTGAATCCTTAGGTTCTATTAAATTTCCAGCAATCGTTTGTGGTTCTGGAATAACTTCCAGTTCTACCATACTCCCACTTGTGTTTTCTGAAAAAGTCCATTTTATTAAAACTGTGGCGAGTCAAGAACAATATAAATATTGATTTTCCTGATGGTAGAAAGTTAACCCTCGGCAAAGCCCGGGATAACCCACAAACATCCATTACTGAAACGTGCCTTGAGTTTATCCGGATTCTGGTTTTAAGCATCAGCCGGACAACTCCCTATACCTTAACATCGTCAAGATATAAATTGATTCTATATATATCTGATATAGAAACAAATGCACTAATTTAATCAGAACCAGATTCAAAATCATGCAGCATTCTCCAGTGCATATCAACCAAATGGAAAGAGGACAATCAGCATTACTCATCTAGGAGTGCATCCACATATGAGTAACCCGAAAGAGAAGCAAGTTCTCAAAACCATTACTATCAGCGGAATACCAAACACAAGCATCTACATCTTAGACTTCATCGAAGAATCCTGATACTTCCAACAAATGGTTCTCTACTTTATTCTTATACCTATAACTTCTCAATATCTGGACTTTGCATTTCAACGAAATACTTGTCCAGAACTTGAGAAGTCACAAGTAAACAGAATATAGTACGAGTACCAACCCCGTTGTCCTAACGAACACTGGACAACATACAATACTTTGTATAAGTCTCTTGAGTCCAATAACTCAAACTTTGTGTGTCGTAGGTTGAAAAACTGTACTTTGGTTAAGAAGAGCTACACCGCTGTTGAATGCACCTTACCTAATCACCAGTTGATATAGGTAAATGTCACAGACATAATATCAAAAAGTTATATCTCACTTTATAAAATAAATGTACAGATATATCAGTTTGAAATTGGTGCATAACAACGGATATTCAAAACCAAATATTTGCCATCCGGCAAAAACCAGATGATTTCCTCAAATATCACCAATTACAACGAATTCCGATATAATAAGGATCTAATCACCCAATTCCCAATATCTTACTCCCACTCACCATCCGTAATAACATGCAGATGTGAGAAACTGATCTGGTAAATACATACCCTGGAGTTAGATTCCAATTGGGAAAACAGTTTTCAATTAACATCGCACAGTGAAACTGAAACATGAAAATGTTTCAAAAGGGGTTAACTGGTATTCCTAGTAACGCCTCTTCCACTATCCTGATTCACGACAGTAACCATATACTTGCATGCCTTCTCTGCAATCCCTTTATTATGTCTTTACTTATTACCTTCTGTACACCTCTTTTACCCTAATTGGTTTTCTTCATTCCCTACCTTTCGGCACCAGCCTAAAGTTTGGAAGAAGACTATCCAATAAGCGTAATAGGTGTACTCTCCTAATCCTAGAAGCCCTCGCAACCTGAGAGAATGTAAAGAGAAAAGACATCTGAATAATCCTATCCAATTTCTCTTGAACTGGAAACTATCCCCGAATCTGGAACGAATTCCTTCGAGTTCGTATGTAACTATACGAAGGCATATCCAATAGAAGTGGATATCCTTAGTGATACGGAGTGTTCTAGAGAAAAGCAAAGTGGATATAGGAGTGGCAGGGGTATACACGGTCTTTGTCGTGAATGATGGTGATCGCAATTTCCTTTGCCATTATTATAATCCCTTTATATGTCTTTACTTATTTCCTCTGTACACCACAGTTAAGCTTGTTGGTTTTCTTCCTTCCCTACCGTTCGGCACCTGCCTATGGTCTGGAGGAAGACTATCCAATAAGCTCAATAGATGTACCCTCTCCTAATCCTAGAAGCCCTCACAACCTGAGAGAAGGTAAAGAGAAAAGACAACCGAATAATTCTATTCAATCTCTCCAGAACTAGAATCCATCCTCGAAAAAGTTCCTTCGAGCTTGTATGTAACTATACGATTGATTTATCCAATGGAAGTGGATGTTCGTAGTAATATGGGATGTTCTGGAGAAATGCAAAGGTGATATAGAAGTGGCAATGATATATGCGACACCGTGACATTCCAAAAGCCAAAGTGTTTTAAGAAGGTTCGGTCAACTTGGTTTCATGAGTTTTAGTCAAAGGTCGAGTCATAGTCGCAGCCAGAGAGAGAGAGAAGAAACACTCAGCGTGCACTCTAACCTAGATCAGAATGGTTAATCATTTTATCTAATCTGGATGGCTCCCATTGTTTCCTCGAATTCTCCTCCAAACCCAAAAGGAGAATTAGTCGGAATCACCCGAAGAGTAATCCTACTCATCAGTAGGAATCGGGATCCAACTATCATCGCATGATAACCTGATGGAAGCCACTCAAGTCACCACACTCTAGAAGGTATGCGCATGCCTGACAAGTTTCCTGTATGTTTGAAACTCCCGATGTGTGTTTTTACCCCAAGCGGCTTATGACCTTGACTAGGTCAACATATCATAAGTCACAAGTCAAATTCAACCCGTCATTATCCTGGATTAATTAGACCCACCCGTACGAGCCCTTGACTAGGTCAACATGACCGTACTACTTTCCTAACCAATCACATATCCATGCAACAGAAAAGTATTACAGAGCTACCGAACACTACGCCTTGACTAGGTCAACATACGTAGTACGAATACTAAGCAATACTCGTCTGAAATGACGGAGGGCTACGGCTGGTTTTTGGTGAAAAATCTTTAACGTAATGAACTTGATATCGTTGAAGGAATCCAAGTGGTTTTATAAATATACAGTGGCGAAAATGTCTGCTAAAGAGGTCACTCCCGGTGAAGGGATCTCAGCTCTTTCCCCGTCGAATGGGGTGCAGGATATCCCAAACTAAATACCATGATGCAAAGCAAAAGTAATCGACTATAGTGAAGTTATTACGTTGACGCAAACTTTTAATCAAGGGGTCACTCCCGATGAAGGGATCTCGGCCCTTGCCTCGTCGAATGAGGTGCAGGATATTCCAAACTGAATACCACTGTGCAAATCAAAAGAGAACGTTTGTAATGTCAGTTTTTAAAAACTTGGTTCCAACAACATCATATATAGGTTTTTTTATCCTTGCATTGACAAGAATCAATGCAGTCCCATCAATTAATCACACCAGAAAAGAACGAAAATAAAATATACGTATATGCCATCCGCATTCGCCATTGGGTCCCGTCATCACCCATTAGGTTACTTAACTAACGACAGAGCGGGGACTGGGCTAGCGCGGGTGCAAAACATATACAACATCTACTAGTATATATAAATATATATATATATATATAACAATCGTCCCAGGCATGATATAAGCAACATCACAGAAACATCACAGAAGCAATACAGAATGGTGGATAATCTGGAGCCCCGGGTTTCACTTGAGCCGCAAGTGAGACCCGACGTTCCCTGTTGTGTGGGTAGCCTGTGCAATGAAAACCTAGACCCCCTACGAGTGTGGCAAGTTACCCACAAAACCAGAAGCGAGGCAGCCCCCTTCAGCAACGTGAATGGACCACCCAGCACATCACGGAATCCGGTAACTTGAGAACCCCTCCTGGGTCAACCTATACCCCCTACAAGTGCGGCGAATAGCCCACCAATCCTAGAGTAAGGTCCCCTCCGTCTGAATGCCTTGAGATGCGGACCAGTTGCCCTCTAGAACCTGGCTATTCATGCACTCCACCTCGGGGTAATCCTAGTACAGAAAATAAAATAATATACAAGGGTGACATCGACCTCAGCCCGGTCGTGCCCCAAAAGAATAATATACAAACTGGCAGTGACGGCAGTCCACATGTCAGACGCTCGCCCCGTAATATCAAATGTACAAATGAAATTAAACTGTACTAACATTGCACCATAGATATCCACCACGACGATCAAACCAACATCACAGCACAACACAGAACATCAACGTGAATGCCACGTTCGCAAACCCGTCTAAAAGAACATATAGCAGTTAGACGGGTTTACCGATCAAATGACATTCACGGTCGCAGATTATAATGTATATACTGTCAAACGCACGCTTAAATTATCGATCGACTAAGTTCCAAATTGGCCCCAATAGCAATAACAGCACTGCACAGAAAACTGGGCCAAAACAGAATATCACAAAAATCACAATTCAAAGTCAGCGGGCTACAGGAGAAATTTCGAAGCCCGTCGCCACTAAATGGCCGCGGAACCGCTGCCAATAGGGGGTAAGTGCGGCGGTTCCACGGTGTTAGTTATATGTATGCCCTAGAGGCCATTACTGTACATATGATGTATATTGTAGTGGATGCTAGGACGTATATAGGGAGGACTTTCTTGCTCGACATGATAGTATGCTATCTGGTTGAACTTTACCTTAACGTGTATACTGACTGTCTCTCTGTTACATGTTGGTAAAGCCCTTAGGATCTGTACTTGACTACCTGGACTATGATGCGGATCATACTAGTGGGGACATGGTAGTCCATAAGTACATCCTTCAAAGTCCCTAGTCGTGGGTGTATCGAGATGGGGCATCGATATACCAGAGTAGACTAGCGTATACCTTCTCGACCCATACAGATGGGCGATGGATGATCCCATATCCATTGGTGTTTGACATCAGAGATGATATACGGGTGCTCAGTAGAGACTGGGTACACTGGACGGACTCGCCGAGAACTCCCAGATGGTATTATACCTCACGTCAGATGGCAGTTCTCTGGTGACACTGGTACAGAGTAGTCTGTTGACCCGAGATCGTCATAGAGTCTTGTGTGGTTCCCACTGTGCTTTGATTTCCATCTTACCACGTCCAAGAGGGCGTGCAAAATGGTGGTTTTTGGGTACAGTCCCGAGTCACATGGAGGCAATGAGCGATAGGAGGGGATTCGTCTCTCCCGGTATATGGGGGTTGATGTTGCGCTGTGTTCGATTGGCTATAACAGGAAATCCCTGGCCAGGGTTGCTGAGATTTACTGGTAAGTGTTACCAGTAGTTTCTCGAACAGTTATAGACCTCATATCGACACGACTTATTGAGCTATTGGGGTCTGACGTATACCACCCCTAGGCGAGATATGCGACATATCAGACGATCAGACCGGACTGTACGGTAGTGTTACTGGTCGGATTCACTGGAGTGTGAGCGGGCTTGCTCGTCGATCTTCAGATCGCTCAATACCCGGGTGGCCGTTACGTTTAGCAGACCGCTTGCGGCTTGTGGATGTTTGATATGATCATCATCCACTGCCGGCGTATTGACGAGTCTTTAGAGTCCTACACAGAGGTTTCCTGGCTCAAGCGAAACGAAATAGGAGCGCATATGAGATATGTGCGGGACCGAGAATAATACGAGTATGTGATACTGTATTCGATTCTCGCGATGTGACATTGATCGGTTATATGCGATATAGCCGGGTTATCGGATCAAGTGTTGATTCGATAAGATGTTACTAATGATACCAGTCGATTATGTGCGCATGACCGGATCATTGAATCAAGTGTTGATTTAATGATTTAATGTATAATTATATATTTGATATATTACTTTGCATTAACTAGTATCGGTTCACTTTAGACGGATTTTCTCACTTGGTTCGTGCGCATTGCATATGCGATATGTTTTTGTGCACTTGTATGTATCATGTTTGATGATGCATGCTAACTTGAGTTTGTGTAAAGATTAAACCATGGTTATTCAAATGGTTAGGGTTTTGTTTTTCAAATCTATCTATTTATTTATTTATTTATTTTCTTTTTGGAAAAAGAAATGAGAAGAATGGTGGCTTTATTTGTTTTGTAGTTGAAGATTCTTGAACCTTTGACTTTGTCCACCATTCTTATCTCATGCTTAACCTAACCATTTATTTTAACCCTAGTTCACTCTCTACAACTAACCATGGTCATGTTATGATAAGAATGAGTTTTTTTTCTAATTAAACTAATTCTTTTCATAACTATTTCTTCTTCTTCCTCCATTTCTTCAAGTGAAGAAAGCTTGCCCCATCAATGGCAAGTGATGGAAATGAGTGAGAAATCCGATTCTAAAGTCTACCCACTTCCTATTTCTTCATCCTCTACCTCTTGCCAAGTAGTAGAGTGTGTTTCCTTCACAAGTTTCATGATTTGGTGAAGGTGGAGCTTGATTCATCGATGCTTCGACGTAGATCATCTTCGGCATGGACATCGACGACCTAGCTTGCCCATTCTCCGACGAAGTCGACCCTAGAGCCCGGATTTGATTTGGACAGCGGAGACGACCTCGTTGCGGAGCCGTGGAGGTGGAGGACCGGATCTACAAAGGTTGTATTTCCGTATCTTTTAGATAAGTGTTATCTTGTTAGCTTGTTCGCCTAGACATTTAGTTATCGATCCGTACACTAGGGTTTGTAGGCACCATTTTTTTTGAAATTGCCATGGTTGATGGCTTGGGAGACCTCACTAGTATGCCTAGGAACCCTGCAGTGGTATCAGAGCCTGGCTAGAGCCTTAGGCGAAGTCCAGACGGAAATTGAAGTCCGAACGAACCCGGAATTCCAAATCAAATATGCTCTCTATACTTTTTTTAAAACAGTGCATTTTTCCACATTAAAAATATTCAGAAAAACATGCAGGAAAATATAAGATTAACTGTGCAACCCGTAGCCCTAACTCTATTAAAGCGCCGCGCTTCCGCGGCACGAGCATGGCTCGTGCGGCGAAAGCGCGGCCGTTTTGTCGTTTTGTGTGGGATAGTTTGCACAGTAACTCCTATTTAACTGTGCTGAGTTCTCTGGATATTTTTAAAATTTTATTCAAGTGTTGAATAATCTGGAATGATTTGGAGCTTCGATGTTTCGATCGGGATATCAAATTTTGTCTGTGTGGATTTCCGGATAAATTTTAGAATATGTTAAAAAGTTTGACCGGATATAAATACCCAATTTTTTCCCTGTCGGGAAATTTCCAAGTGTTGGATTTTTCCGTAGTTTAACGACTTTCTAAGTAGTGCAAGTAACGCGATGGTCCCTCTAGAAGACACAAACCTTAACTCGATTATGTGACCGTCTTGAACTGCCCTTTGAACCTTCGGGTTTGGGGCAGTACGGCGTGCCACATGTGAGGCGTTGGCTTGACCCTTCTACGGCTGGATCGTTGGTACTGAGGCACGAACGGAATGTTGTTAGACTTGTTTCATGTGTTGATCTGTTTCGGAAAAACTTGGGTGTTCGATTGTTCGATCGAAAAGTTTAACATTTTCTGTTTATCTGGAATGGGATACAATAATTGGAATTCACAAGAAGTTATGTGATAACTGAATGAATGTTATAAACGTAGCACTTTAGTCTCACTTGATCGGTTGCCACGGAATTTTGATGTGATCAAAAGTCTGTCGCAATCACGTAGCGTACGCGGATACTCGCCGGGTAAACTTAATAGACAGCCTCACTCCATAGCCCCGACCAAGTGACTGTAGGAGAACCCCGTCGCCGAAAGCATCCGTCCGGGTGCTCGCGGTAGCGGTGTTCCGCCTTGGTGCACTTCGTCGACGGTATCGGGGGTGCGGCCGTCTACTGAAGTTTGCGACGAGTATTCGATCAGACTGTCGGGAATCTTGTTGAATTGCCCGACTAGATATTGAAAAGTGTTTTCGATAATGAGACTAAAATGCGGGGTTTATAATTGTTAGGCATGCGATGTCTAAGTAATTCATTTGGTCAGGCATGCGATGTCTGAGGTGGTTGCGAATTTCAACTGTTGTAGTTTTACACTTTCTTTTCTGTGACCGTAAGTGTAATATGTGATATCGCCGGTTTCGTTGCTATATGTCAACGACAATTGGGATGCGCATATTTACTTACGTTGATGACATGTGATGTTATGTGTTGCTGGATATGTTATATTGGATCGTCGTGTACGAATAGCCGGGGGTTTTTATGTGAGATGAGTGTTTTTCATTTTCATTCATGTAAAAACTTATATGTAATATTCTTTTATTGGGGCGCTTCCAGGTTGCGGGAGCTGTCACCTGTTGTATATTATTTACTTTTCCGCACTAGGATAGACCCAAGGAGGGGAGCACAAGTAACCGGGTTCTGGAGTCCAGTGGGAGACCAACTCGAGGAGTCGAGTCCGGGTCTCCTAACTCTAGAATTGGTAGGGTTGCTTGCCGCTCTCGTAGGGGTCTAGGGGTGTGGGTTTGGCTATTCATCACGACCGTGGAATCCGTGTTTTATACTGGCTCGTATTGAAAACACGGACGTCCTAGTATATCCAATATTTCATATGATTCTTCTGCTGCGATATCTGTGATGTGATCATGTGATGTTCTGTGATAGATACAGTATATAGTATATATGATATATTATATAGACGTTACTTATGTTTTACACCCGCGCTAGCCCTGCCCCGCTCGGCCGTTAGTTACCTAACCTAACGGTGCACGAGGGGACATCGAGGCGAATGCGGATGGCATAAGTGTACGTCGTATTTATCTGTGATGTTTAGGTACTTAAATGATGGGACTTCATTAATATGATTAATGAAATAAAAGAAACCTAAGATGTTGTAGAATCGAATTTCAAAATAAAACAGGTAGCTACAGTTCTTGCTTTGCACAGAGGTATATGTGATATATCCTGCACCTCATCCGATGAGGAAAGGACCGAGATCCCTTCACCGGGAGTGACTCCTTTAGCAATAACTGGCAGATGCTACACCCTCGGTTTGTCTTTTGATTGCTTTTAAGTGTTTTTGCTTTGTACAGTGATATATGTGATATATCCAGCACCTCATTCGACGAGGAAAGGACCGACGATCCCTTCACCGGGAGTGACTCCTTTAGCAAAACTAGAAAAGCTTCAAAAACACTCCATTTTTTAAAATCATTTGATTCTACAACGATATCAAGTTCATTACGCAATAGTTTTTCAAAAAAACCTGTCGTAGCCCTCCGTCATTACAGATAAGTACTAGTTAGTATTCGTGCTACGGTAGTTTGGCATTCGTCAAGGCGTAGTGTACGGTAGCTAACTAGTATTTATCTGCTTATGCATATGATGCAGATTGGATTAGGGTATTCGTACGGCGTTGTTTGGCATTCGTCAAGGGTCGTGCGAGTGGGTTTAATTCGATCAAGTAATGTACGGGTTGAACTTGACTAGTGGACTATGGGTTGTTTGGCATTCGTCAAGGTCATAGCGAGCTAGGGGAAAAATATTATCGGGAATTTCAAGTGTTGAAATTTGCAATGAGATTGCATACCTTCTATGAGATAGTTGGATCCCGATACCCGCTGCGAGTAAGAGTTACTCCTGGGAGAGTTTTATACATTACAACTAGCTGATCAAGTAGGTGTCTAGAAAGGTGTCAACGAGGTTACGCCTCTGGGAAAATGAGGTTTACATTAATTAGGTTCGTGCGAAAGCACGGGGGACCTCCCTCAAAGTACCGACACTGGCCTGGCTGAAAGATTGGCGAACTTGTAGTGTGTAATTAATCCCGGCTAGTCTTTCCTTTTAGGGTTTGAAGGAAGATTTGATAAAAAGCAGTGGGAGCCATCCTGATTAGATAAAATAATAACCAATCTATTCTTGACAGAGCGCACGCTGAGTGTTTTCTTCTCTCTCTCTCCAGGTAGCGACCATATCACGCCTTAATCAAGATAATAATACGGATCATTGACCGAACCCGCTTGTTATACTGAGCTGGGGAACGTTGGTCCCGCTCCAACTTATAATTGTTATAAGACAGAGCAGGAAATTGGGGATTACCAGAATTCCCGTGCCGCCCAAACGAAGAGAGTGCATGCTGATGCATCATCTTCGGGTTTGTTCATTATACAGAACTGTTTCTCAGTATCCTTTACGTCCTGGGTATGTGATACCGGATCAGGATCCCAGATATGTAATCTGTTACATAGGGCTACAGAAAGGTAAATGACTGAGAACGGGTGATAAGTTTCATGAGGCAGAAAACGGGGCAAGTGTTGCAGCCAAGTCTGTCGGTCACTGTCACCCTGTATTACCGATACATTGATTCTGAACGAATGTTGTTAGATACCGAACCTGATATACAAAATCATATCACTCTCTTTATTAGTAAAGAAATGATAAAATTTTGTATTGTTGGATAATGTTTTGAACATTTCCTATATCAAAAGTTGATCGGTTCAGGCACGTTATCTAAAAGCATTGATGTTCTAAATCAAATTACAGTTCTTAGTATACGAAACACACACAAGAGGAAGAGTTCAGAAATGAACGAATTCTTCTTGAGGCATTGTAGACTAGGTCAGATCAATGTGACCCGACTAGCTAGAGTTACATAAAGATGCATATTTAAATCAGTTTGAATTTACATCTTGTGAAACTCGCCAGTCATGTCACAAAGATAAGATGACCATAGCTCCGTTTACTGGAAACAGAGAAAGAGTTAGTGAACTCTTGGGATGATACATGTTGATGTATGTAAGGTCCCCTGTCTACACATGCCAAGAACGGTTCTTGATACTTCATTATATTCTCTGATAATCTTTCAAGATTCAGACCTATGTTCCTGTTGAAACATGAGTCCGAACCTTTTTAGATATTCACAGAATATAAGTTAGAAGTAGAGAACCAAAAAGGGTATAAGTATTATGTCCTTTGATGAGATCAAGGAGGAGAATACTTGAGCACGGAAATCCTGGACTATTCTAAAGGAGAATGAGATTCTCTCTCAGCATTACTCCTCTGAATACACCATAGCACGATGGTATATCAGGGCGGAGCAGATACACCCTATTTGATATGGTGTGCTCTATGATGAGTACTACTGAGTTACCTATTTCCTTTTGGGTGTTATGCACTTGAGAAGCTGCATACCTATTGAATAGGGTCCGAATCAAATCAATGCCTACCACTTCATATATGATATGGAAAGGGAAGAGCCCATGTCTTAAGCTAGTTAAGATTTGGGGTTGTCTGGCCTATGTCTAAAAGCAAAATCCGGACAAGCTCAAGGCAAGGTCTGTTATGTAGAACTGGAAGTGTTCCAGCTATACGAACTACAGCAGATGATTTGATAGAACCAAGGGATTCAGTAGATACCAACGAACCTCAGCCTCTCCGCCGATCTAGTAGGGTTCCTCACCCACCTGAGAGATACTTCGATTTCTCTATGACAGTGGGAGCGAGGATTACATCATGAGATGATGACCCAACTAGTTTCGAGCTGGCCATCAGGAGTAAGACTCTGTAAGAATGGATGGATGCTTATCGATCTGAGATGGAATCCTTATACACCAGCAAAGTATGGACTTTGGCTGCTATATCTGAAGGGTTAAATCCCCATCAGGAGCAAGTATATCTTGAGAAGATTACTTGGTGTAGATGGAAAAGTTGAGACTTTCAAAGCTAAACTTGTTAAAGCTTTTCGTCATTGACCAGGCGTGGATCATGATGAAACCTTTTCAAGTGACTATGCTTAAGTCCATCCAGATCCTACTTGCCACGGCTGCATACCATGACTACGATATCTGGCGGTTGGGTGCCATGACTGCTTTTCTAAATGATGATTTAGAAGAGTGCGTCTGTAAGTACACAGCCAGAGGGCTTCGTAAACAGTGGGAGCAGCGGAAACGTGTGCAAGATGCTTTATAGGATAAAGCAGGCATCGCGGAGTTGGAACATCTGTTTTGATGAATTAGTCAAAGAGTTTGACATCATCAAAATGGTAGATGAACCTTGTATAAACAAAAAGGTAGTAGGGAGTATGGTGGTGATCCTCGTAGAGTACGTGGATGACATACACTTGATAAGAAAGGAGTTTCTTATGCTACGCTCGGTCAATCTCCGCTTATCACTAGAATTCTCCATATAGGATCAAAGTGATACCTACTAAATCCTGGATTTTGGATCTATGAGATAGATCTAAATGGATGTTAGAATTCTCACTAGATGTAGTGAGACGGTATCAACACATCCTGGGGAGAATCACTGGAAGGGTTCCAGGGTGATAAAGACGACTGAATGTCAGTCGCAGGCATAGTCTTTACCCTCAGTAAAGGGACGGTATGTTGGAAGAGTTCCAAGCTAGATACCGTGGCATACTAGACGATAAAGGCAGGATACATCGCTACTTAAGATGCTACCAAAGAGGCTGTCTGGGTGTAAAATGGTTCATGAGATGAACTATGTTCCTACCATTGTGAGACAATGGAGTTGTGGCTTAAGCCAAGGAACGCCAGTCCCATCAGTGATCCAGACATATTCTATGGCAGTATCACTTGATCATGGAGATGGTTGATCTCCAGGGAGATCGAGGTTAGGAGAGTAGACTCAGAGGACAACACAGCGGATCCACTCACAAAGGCCTGTTCCCAGAGAGAGACTTTTATGGGATGGTTGAGTATGAGATACTGCAACCACTGCTACAGATGGCCCTAGTGCAAGTGGGAGATTGTTAGTTATATGTATGCCCTAGAGGCCATTACTGTACATATAATGTATATTGTAGTGGATGCTAGGACGTATATAGGGAGGACTTTCTTGCTCGACATGATAGTATGCTATCTGGTTGAACTTTACCTTAACGTGTATACTGACTGTCTCTCTGTTACATGTTGGTAAAGCCCTTAGGATCTGTACTTGACTACCTGGACTATGATGCGGATCATACTAGTGGGGACATGGTAGTCCATAAGTACATCCTTCAAAGTCCCTAGTCGTGGGTGTATCGAGACGGGGCATCGATATACCAGAGTAGACTAGCGTATACCTTCTCGACCCATACAGATGGGCGATGGATGATCCCATATCCATTGGTGTTTGACATCAGAGATGATATACGGGTGCTCAGTAGAGACTGGGTACACTGGACGGACTCGCCGAGAACTCCCAGATGGTATTATACCTCACGTCAGATGGCAGTTCTCTGGTGACACTGGTACAGAGTAGTCTGTTGACCCGAGATCGTCATAGAGTCTTGTGTGGTTCCCACTGTGCTTTGATTTCCATCTTACCACGTCCAAGAGGGCGTGCAAAACGGTGGTTTTTGGGTACAGTCCCGAGTCACATGAAGGCAATGAGCGATAGGAGGGGATTCGTCTCTCCCGGTATATGGGGGTTGATGTTGCGCTGTGTTCGATTGGCTATAACAGGAAATCCCTGGCCAGGGTTGCTGAGATTTACTGGTAAGTGTTACCAGTAGTTTCTCGAACAGTTATAGACCTCATATCGACACGACTTATTGAGCTATTGGGGTCTGACGTATACCACCCCTAGGCGAGATATGCGACATATCAGACGATCAGACCGGACTGTACGGTAGTGTTACTGGTCGGATTCACTGGAGTGTGAGCGGGCTTGCTCGTCGATCTTCAGATTGCTCAATACCCGGGTGGCCGTTACGTTTAGCAGACCGCTTGCGGCTTGTGGATGTTTGATATGATCATCATCCACTGCCGGCGTATTGACGAGTCTTTAGAGTCCTACACAGAGGTTTCCTGGCTCAAGCGAAACGAAATAGGAGCGCATATGAGATATGTGCGGGACCGAGAATAATACGAGTATGTGATACTGTATTCGATTCTCGCGATGTGACATTGATCGGTTATATGCGATATAGCCGGGTTATCGGATCGAGTGTTGATTCGATAAGATGTTACTAATGATACCAGTCGGTTATGTGCGCATGACCGGATCATTGAATCAAGTGTTGATTTAATGATTTAATGTATAATTATATATTTGATATATTACTTTGCATTAACTAGTATCGGTTCACTTTAGACGGATTTTCTCACTTGGTTCGTGCGCATTGCATATGCGATATGTTTTTGTGCACTTGTATGTATCATGTTTGATGATGCATGCTAACTTGAGTTTGTGTAAAGATTAAACCATGGTTATTCAAATGGTTAGGGTTTTGTTTTTCAAATCTATTTATTTATTTATTTATTTATTTTCTTTTTGGAAAAAGAAATGAGAAGAATGGTGGCTTTATTTGTTTTGTAGTTGAAGATTCTTGAACCTTTGACTTTGTCCACCATTCTTATCTCATGCTTAACCTAACCATTTGTTTTAACCCTAGTTCACTCTCTACAACTAACCATGGTCATGTTATGATAAGAATGAGTTTCTTTTCTAATTAAACTAATTCTTTTCATAACTATTTCTTCTTCTTCCTCCATTTCTTCAAGTGAAGAAAGCTTGCCCCATCAATGGCAAGTGATGGAAATGAGTGAGAAATCCGATTCTAAAGTCTACCCACTTCCTATTTCTTCATCCTCTACCTCTTGCCAAGTAGTAGAGTGTGTTTCCTTCACAAGTTTCATGATTTGGTGAAGGTGGAGCTTGATTCATCGATGCTTCGACGTAGATCATCTTCGGCATGGACATCGACGACCTAGCTTGCCCATTCTCCGACGAAGTCGACTCTAGAGCCCGGATTTGATTTGGACAGCGGAGACGACCTCGTTGCGGAGCCGTGGAGGTGGAGGATCGGATCTACAAAGGTTGTATTTCCGTATCTTTTAGATAAGTGTTATCTTGTTAGCTTGTTCGCCTAGACATCTAGTTATCGATCCGTACACTAGGGTTTGTAGGCACCATTTTTTTTGAAATTGCCATGGTTGATGGCTTGGGAGACCTCACTAGTGTGCCTAGGAACCCTGCACACGGCACTTTGGAGGCATCAGGAACCCAAATTTTTTCTGTACCCATAAAATCGCCTGCACGGATTTTTAAGATACTGGAAAATATTTTTTGAACACTTTTGAAAATTGGCAGAAACTGTGAAAATGGAATCGCGATTTCGGTAAATTCCATCGATCGATCTTTTAAGCATGTTTAAACAAGCTAGTAAGGGGTTTAAAGGGTGGCTATGATACCATGTTGGGTCACGGCAGCGCCCCGGCCATCGAAACGCGACTAAAATGCGGAACAAAATTTTTCTAAACCGGCGCTACCGCTACCCGAATCCCGGATCGACCTTAAACCCTAAACTAGCGAGCTAACTAAGAAGAGGTTAAAATCGTTATACCGAGTTGATCCGTGTCTTTCGGTCTTCATTCCAATCTCCTCGTGATCCTTTGATGATGTTTGGTTGCCGGTCTTTCTCCATCTCCGATGATCGACCCGAGAGATATAACTCCGGCTCTAGCTCCACGACATGATGCATACGGAGCAACTAGGGTCTCTAGGATGGTACCCTAGAGAGCCTAGGATGTAGTGTGAATGTTTCTTAGTGTTAGCTATCTCAATTCATGAAGGTGGAAGTAAAGTATGAAAACTAGTGGAGGTGAAACACAAATGGTGAAGGAGGAGCTCAAGAAGAAAAACAATGAACAAAACCTTCATGCTTCAAAAATGAGCTTTTTTTGGAAAGAGAAAATAGCATGCAAGGTTTTGTAAAATGCATTTTTTCAATTTTAAAATCCTACCATACTTGAATAGTGAACACAAATGAATTAACAATACATTTGTGTGCACTATTGCAAGCATGGTTGTCTCCACACCTCATCATGCTAATATCCACCTCATTTACCATTTTAATAAAATGGTCAAATCAAGAAATGAGATGGCACCTTCTAGAATGTTATCCGGTAAAAAATACGGATTACATTCACCTGTAAATATATCTGCATTCGTACCGAAATACGAATACCCAAAAAGATAGCATAACATAAAGAATATAATACTAGAATATACGTACCGAAATAAATATATGTAAATTATTAAATCAATACCTGATTTAATAATCCGGCTCAAACCCGAGCCGGCTAGTATTATCAACTGTCCAATCGAAAGTCTGAGTACAATGTACATCAATCGATCGGAACCCTGCATGTATCCAATACGGCTACTACATCATTTCTCTAGAACCAGGGAAACCCTCTGTGTGGGACTCTAAAGACTCGTCAATACGCTGGTAGTGGGTTTAACCACAAGCACGTCAGCGGCACTAGCTGTACGTAACGGCTACCCAGATATTGAGCGAAAGGGAGGCCGACGAGCAAACTCATCCTGAACTCCTACTGAGCCTGTCAGTGACAATATCCGTACAGTCCGGTCTGTTCGTCTGAGAGTATCGCATATCGAGTCTTGGGGGTGGATAAAGTCAAACCCATAACAACGCGACATTTAGTGTCGGTATGAAACCCATCACCACCTGAGAAACTATCGATCCTGGATCGATAATTCTCGTCCACCGTGGCCACGGATTTTTGGTGAAGTCCATCCGTACACAACGCGACATCAACCCCCAATACCGGGAGAGACGAATCCCCGACGATCTGATCACTACCTCCATATGGCTCGGGACTGTACCCAACTAAAACCTGTTTGCATGACTCCTTTGAGCCGTGGTAGGGTAGTAATCAAAGCACAGTGGGAACTCACACGAGACAAATAACGATCTCAGGTCGACAGACTAACCTGTACATATGTCACCTGGGAACTGCTATCTGACAATAGGTATAATACTAACTAGCAGGTTCTCGGCGAGTCTGTCCAGCGTACTCATAACCCAATGAGCACCTGTATACTATCTTAGGTGAACTAACTAACACCAATGGCTTGTGAGACCTGGCCACCGCCCCTCGTCGGGGTTTCGATCAGTATACACTAGTCTACACTAGAGTATCGATGCCCGGTCTCGATACTCCTGTGACTAGGGACATTTAAGGATGTGCTTATAGACTCCATCTCCCACATATATGATCGCCATCATAATGCTGGCAGTCAAGCAAGAATCCTATGGGCTCTATCAACATGTACATGATGATAAAGACAAACCATATAGCATACTATCATCTTGAGTAAGACTGTTTTATCGGTATAGGTCCTCACTCAATTATTATAATCACAAGTCCGCGACTATGATAATTGCCTTGAGGGCACTATGGCCAACACATTGTTGACATTGCATCTGGTGTATCGAGACGAACGTCGAGGTGGTGACCACTCCACGCTGGTGTGGGATGATCTCCGATAGTCTTTTAGGTTTTATATGAGTTGCCTTCAAGACCCTGAAGCTAGGAATTTTGCCTTCGCTTCGTTTTCTAGCATTGCGTTTGCTGTATCGAGACGAATGTCATGGTTGTTTCTAGGTTGCGTGTGAACCGTCGAGGCTTGGAACTAGGGACTTTGCCGTAGCTCCGTTGTATGATTATCGCGTCTGGATCCTGCTGGAGGAAGAATGCTGTTCTGACATCTCGTCTGCTGTATCGAGACGAACGTCGAGGTGGTGACCACTCAATGCAGGATGATCTCCGGTAGTCTTTCAGGTTTTATATGAGTTACCGTCAAGACCCTGAAGCTAGGAATTTGGCCTTCGCTTCATTTTCTTTGGCGTGTCTGAATCCTATTGGAGGAAGGACGCTGTAGTAACATCTCGTCTGCTGTATCGAGACGAACGTCGAGGTGGTGACCACTCCATATGGGATAATCTTCGGTAGTCTTTCAGGTTTTATATGAGTTACCGTCAAGACCCTGAAGCTAGGAATTTGGCCTTCGCTTCGTTTGCTTTGGCGTTTCCGAATCCTGTTGGAGGAAGGACGCTGTAGTGACATCTCGTCTGCTGTATCGAGACGAACGTTGAGGTGGTGACCACTCCATGTAGGATGATTTCCGGTAGTCTTTCAGGTTTTATATGAGTTATAGTCAAGACCCTGAAGCTAGGAATTTGGCCTTCCCTTCGTTTGCTTTGGAGTGTCCGAATCCTATTGGAGGAAGGATGCTGTAGTGACATCTTGTCTGCTACATCGAGACAAATGCTAAGGTGGAGGTGGGATTTTGCCATCACTCCGCTTTGTTTCGACTGTGAGGTCTTTCGTTGACGTTGCATCTGCATCCTGCTGGACTACGAAGGAACGCCGTTGTTGACATTGCGTCTGGTGTGACGAGACGAATGCTGGGGTGGAGTTGGGATTTTTCCGTCACTCCATTTTGTTGACGTTGCGTCTGCTGTAATGAGACGAATGGTTAGGTGGTCTTTAGGTTGTCTGTGAACCGTCGAGACTTGGCTCTCTTTCGGATGGAGCCTGGGGGGGAGGTGTGATTCCCTTTTTGTTTTTACCCCTGGATTGTATACAGAGATCGATGTGATCTTACCTATAGGGCAATTTTTTTTATTTCATATGTATATTTTGTTGTCTTTCTGCGATGCTCTATCATTTCAGTTTTTATATCGCGTAGGTCGCGATTGCCCAATCATTTCGGCTATTTTTCACGGTGCCCAATCATTTGGGCTATTTGTTTTATTTTTACTCGCTGCTTTTTATTGTGAGTTGCCCAATCATTTCAGCTATTTTTATATGCATATCTTTTTACTTGCTGATTATTTTGCAAGTTGCCCCATCATTTCAGCTATTTCGTATGCATGTGTGGCTCGTTGGCTTTTCGCTGCAAGCTTGGAATTAGACACCGATTTCGGCATCAGCACCGCTACAACTGGGATATTGCCAGGAGCGAATCATCATTTGCCTCTGTCGATGTCGAACAAAGGTGGCTTAGCAAACAGGGTTAAGATCCTGTCGACTAAGGCTTTTGACTTCATGAGCCTTAAGGGTCTCATAAAGGTATTTCTCCCTACAAGTCGTGAGGATCTCGTAGGTGAGTTTTCTCCTTAGGAATCGTGAGGATTCCTAAGTGTGTGGTCTCTTATAAGTCATAAGGATCTTACAAGAGAGCTTTCTCCTTATAAGTCGAGAGGACTTACAAGGTTTGTTCACTCTACAAACATATCCCTAGTCACGGATGAGACTTTGTTAGGGAAATGTTTATTTGCTCCCGTGGATTTGTTGGAGATAGTGCCCTCAGAGTCAATTATTGGATCACAGGCACGTGATTGCAATGATTGAGGGAGGACCTATCCCGGTACGACAGTCTTACTCGAGATGATAGTTTGCTATCTGGTTTACCTTTATCATCGTGTACTGCTTTAGGTGACATGACATGTCGATATTGCACGTTGATAGAGCCCCTAGGATTCTTGCTTGACTACCAGCAGTATGAGGGCGATCATATAAGTGAGAGCTGGAGTCTACAAGCATATCCTTAAAAGGTCCCTAGTCGTGGGAGTTTCGAGACAGGGCATCGATTCTCCAGAGTAGACTAGTGTATACAGTCGAGACCCCGACGAGGGGAGGTGGCCGGTCTCACAAGCCACTGGTGTCAGTTGGTTCACCTAAGATGTATACAGGTGCTCATTGGGTTATGAGTACACCGGACAGGACTCGCCGGGAACATGCTAGTTGGTCTTATACCTGACGTCAGATAGCAGTTCCCAGGTGACATGTGTACAGGTTAGTTCATCGACCTGGGGATCGTCATTTGTCTCGTGTGAGTTCCCACTGTACTTTGATTACTACCCTACCACGGCTCAAAGGAGTCGTGCAAACAGGTTTTAGTTGGGTACAGTCCCGAGCCACATGGAGGCAGTGAGCGGATCTTCGGGGGTTCGTCTCTCCCGGTATTGGGGGTGAGGTCGCGCTGTGTCTAGGAGAGCCATTACACGAAGTCCTTGGCCAAGGAAGGAGATTTACTGGTAAGTATTCCAGTAGTATCTCAGGGTGTTCTGGGCTACACTCCGACACGACTTGTACCGCTTTTGGGGGTCTGACTTTTACCCACCCCCTAGGCCCGACATGCGATGCTCATAGACGAACGGACCGGACTGTACGGATATTGTCACTGACAGGCTCAGTAGGGTGTCAGGATGAGTTCGCTCATCGACGTCCCTTTTAGTCAATAGCTGGTGGCCCGTTACGTATTGGCTTATACCTCTGACGTGCTAGTGGGTAAATCCACAGCCATAGTATTGACGAGTCTTTAGAGTCCACCACACTTTCAGTTACTCAGCTTTCGGGCGAAACGCTGTAGAGGCCGTATGGAGATATGGCAGGGTTCGATCAGATACGTGCGGTATTGCATGGATCGTGATCGGACGGTTTTTACTAGCCGGCTTTGGCTTAAGCCGGATCTTAGTATTTGATAGTGTAGTTTTGTCTCTTTGCATTTGTATCCGGACGGAATACAGATGCGGGTGTGTATGCACAGTATCGGGGTTTTCCTGTAATTTATTATGGGACCAGTTTTCTGGGGTTGCCAGTTTGCATTCCGTTCCGGCCGGTTTTCCTTTGTTCTTTCCCGGCCGGACTTTTCCGGTGGAGGGGGTTATTTGCAAGTTTGCAAATAACACTTTGAGGAGGGGGTTTATTACAAAAGGTTTGATATGATGGATTTTAAATGAGTATGGGTTTTGTGGTGGGGCCGGCCACTGTTTGAGTGGAATTTGGATATGGCCGGCCACTGTTTGAAGTATGGTGTTTGTGTTGTCTAATTGTGTGGATTAATTTCCTTTAGTAAGGAATGAATTATTTTATGTGTGTGTGCTGGAATTGCTTTGGGTGTGTCCTGTGAAGGAATTGATTAATTCCTTGGGTATTAATTTATTCACTCTTGGATTCACATGAGGGATAGCTTGCTTCATTCTATTTTTTCCAGTGAGCATCAGTAGTGGCCGAGCTCATTTTCTTTGAGGGTTGCTCCATTTTTTTTTCTTTGCATGCTCATATTCTCCATCAAGCATCCATGAAATTCTTTGAGCAAAATTCCTCCATCAAGGCAACTCCAAGACCCCAAATGAGACACATAGATCTACACTACACTTCCTACAGCAAATCTTGGACGCGTCGATTCGCCAGCTTCGCGCCCGAGTTGCCTCGGTATTGAGGTGGGAGCCCGTAAAAGCTACAGGCGATGTGGTGCACTTTCCGGCGAAGAGGCGACGACCGGCGATCCCGCGAGGAGATCGGAGTGGAGATGAAGACCGGAGGACTCGGATCAGTCGGTATATCTCTAACCCATCTTCTTGTTAGCTTAGACTTGTTAATGGTTACGACCCGGGTGTTTAGTGCGCGGTGGTGCCGGTTTGCTAAGTCCGCAAAATTAAAGTTTATCACCGCTTCCGCATTCCGGCGTCGGATTGACGGCCGGGGCGCCGCCGTGCACTTACAGTGGTATCAGAGACTTGCCATTAACATAGTCTAGCTTTGTGTAATGTGTTTTTCAGTTCCGATCGATCGAAATGTTCCAAAACCCGTATTTTTGTCACGACAGTTTCTGTTGAATTTTTTTTTTGTCTCTAAAAATTTTTCAGGGTGTATAAAAGTACTGTACAGGGTGACATAAGACTACTGGGAAAATACGAGACATTGATCTCTCAGGTCGACCGCGCAACCGCGGCCAAACCCCACTTGGGGCCGCGGTTCCGCCGCCGAAGAAGAGGATCAATGCTTTATCTTTTTACAGTCGGCTTCTGGGGTTATTTTATGGGTTTTAGAATGTTAATATTGGGCCCAGAATTTCTTTAACTGCTGCAGTGTTGTTTTGGGGCCCACTTGTTATAATTTGATCGGTCGGATATTTTAAACACATTTTTCACAGTATTTACATTATATCTGCGACCGTGAATGTCACTCGATCGGTAAAGTCGTCTAACTGCTATAGCCCGGTTAGACGGATTTGCGAACGTGACTTTCACGTTGATGTTCTATGTATTTGCTGTGATGTTGCGGATCGGTCGTGGGGGATAGCCTGGATGCAATGCTAGTACAGTGTTGTTGTATTATGTACATTTGATTTTGCGGGGCGAGCGTCCGACATGTGGACTGCCGTCACTGCCTGTTTGTATTATTCTTTTGGGGCACGACCAGGTTGCAGTCGATGTACCCATTGTATGTATATTTTACTTTCTGTACTAGGTTTACCCCGCGGAGGGGTGCACGGATAGCCGGGTTCTAGAGGGCAACATGCCCGCATCTCATGGCATTGAGACGGAGGGGACTTCAGTCTGGAATTGGCGGGCTATTCGCCGCACTCGTAGGGGGTACAGGTTGATCCAGGAGGGGTGTCCAAGTTACCGGATTCCGTGAAGTGCTGGGTGGTCCATTCACGGCGCTGAAGGGGGCTGCCTCGCTTCAGGTTTTGGCGGGTGACTTGCCGCGCCCGTAGGGGTCTAGGATTTCATTGCACAGGCTATCCACACGACCAGGGGAACGTCGGGTTTCAGTAGTGGCTCTGTGAAACCCGGGGATCCCAGATATCTGTATTGTTCTGTGATGCTGTACATTTCTGTGATGTTGCATTTTATTCACGCCTTGAGCGAAATACTATATATTGGTATATATATTAGTAGATGTTGTATATGTTTTTCACCCGCACTAGTCCAGTCCCCGCTCTGCCGTTAGTAAGCTAACCTAACGGGTGATGACGGGACCCAGTGGCGAATGCGGATGGCATATACGTACGTCAGTATATTTTCGTTCTTTGTGGTGTGATCAATTGATGGGACTGCATTGATTCGGATCAATGCAAGTTAAACAAACCTAATCTGATGTTGTTGGAACACTTTTCAAAAAGCTGTTATTGCAAGGACGTTCACTTTTGTTTTGCATCGTGGTATTCATTTGAATATCCTGCTCCTCAGTCGACGAGGCAAGGGCCGAGATCCCTTCACCGGGAGTGACCCCTTGGACAGAAGTTTGCGTCAGGGCACTAACTTCACTATAGCCGATTACTTTTGCTTTGCATCGTGGTGTTCATTTGGAATATCCTGCACCCCATTCTACGGGGAAAGAGCCGAGATCCCTTCACCGGGAGTGACCTCTTTAGTAAAGGTTTTCGTCACTATATTTTCTAAAAAGCTATCCGTTCCTTCAACGATATCAAGTTCATTACGTTAAAGGTTTTCGCCAGAAACCATTCGTAGCCCTCCGTCGTTTCATATGGGTAGTCAATAGTATTCAAGCTGTGTTTGTTGGCCAAAGTCAAGGCACAGTGTTTGGTAGCTGTTGGTTATTCATATGCAGGATAGATAGATGCGTTGGTTTGGGGCAGTCGTATAGCCTTGTTGGCCAAAGTCAAGGGCTTGTACGGGTGGGCTCAGATTAACCTGGAGAATGACGGGTAGAACTTGACATGTGACTTATGATTTGTTGGCCAAAGTCAAGGTCATAAGAGCATGGGGTAAAAATTACATCGGGAGTTTCAAAAGAACTGAAACTTGCCAGATATGCGCATACCTTCTGGAGTGTGATACCGTGGGCGGATTCCGTCACGTTATCATGCGATGAGAGTTGGATCCCGATTCCCACTGATGAGTTGGTTTACTCCTCGGGTGACCCCGACTAATTCTTCTTTCAGGTTTGGAGGAGAATTTGAGGTACAGTGGGAGGTTTCCAGATTAGATAAATTGGTAACCATTCTGATCTAGGTTAGAGTGCACGCTGAGTGTTTCTTTTCTCTCTCTCTTTGGCAGCGACCATTGACCCGACCCTAAGACTATGACTCAGAGACCAAGTTAACCGAACCTTCTTTACACCGGCTTTTGGATTGTCAGAGTTGCAGACCTCATTGCCACTCCTACTTTTACCCTTTTCTCCAGGACACCCCGTATTACTACGAACGTCCACTTCCATTGGACAAAACCATCGTATGGTTAGATACGAACTCGAAGGAATTCGAGGATGGTTTCTGGTTCTGGAGAAAACGAATAGGATTATTCAGTTGTCTTTTCTTTTCACCTTCTCTCAGGTTGCGAGTACTCCTTGGTTTAGGAGTAGTACACCTATTACGCAAATTGGATAGTCTTCTTCCAAACCATAGGCTGGTGCCGACCGGTAGGGAATGAAGAAAACTAATTAGCCTAAACGGGGTACAGAAGGTATTGAGTTAAGACAAAGAAAGGGATTAGTAAGAGGGCAAAGTAAATTGCGACTGATATTCACGACCAAACCAAGTATTTCATTACCACTCCCACATCACCTTTGTATTTCTCCAGGACACTCCGTATCACTACGAAGATCCACAGTCATTTGGATATTCCATCGTATGGTTATATACGAACTCGAAAGGAACTTGTTCCAGTTCGGGGATGGATTCTGGTCCAGGAGAAATAGGAATAAGGTTTATTCAGTTGTCTTTTATCTTCACCTTCTCTCGCATTGCGAGTGCTCCTAGGACTAGGACAGTACACCCATTATGCTTATTGGATAGTCTTCTTCCAAACCATAGGCTGGTGCCGAACGGTAGGGAAGGAAGAAAACCATTTGGCCTAAGGGGTGTGCAGAAGGTAATGACTAAAGACATATAAAGGGATTTGGAGAGGTGGCAAAGAATTATACGGTTATAGTTGTGAATTTGGATAATGGTAGAGACATTACTAGAAATACCAGGATACCCCATCGAAACATTTCAATGTTTCAGTTTCACTGTGTACTGTTAAAAGAAAACTGATTTCCCGATTAGATACTTACTCCAGGGTATGTATTTACCAGGTATGATTCTCACATCTGTATAGTTTTACAGATGATGAGTGGGAGTAAGTTATTGGGAATTGGGTGATCATCCTCATTATATCGGGATTCGTTGTAATCGGTGATATTTGAGGAGATCACCTGGGCTGTTTGCCGGTCGGCAAATATTTGGTTTTGAATATCCGCTTTTATGCACCAATTTCAAATTGATATATCTGTACGTTTATTTTCATAGAGTGAGATATACCTTTTGATATTATGTCGATGACATTTACCTATATCAGTGGATGGTTAGGTAAGGAGCATTAAACAGCGGTGTAATTCTTCTTAACCATAAGAACAGTTTTCAACCTACGACACACAGTGAAAGAGTTGTCAGACTCAGCGGACTTATACAAAGTATTGTATGTTGTCCAGTGTCCATTTGGACAGAGGGGTTGGTCCTCATACTATATTCTGTTTACTTTTAACTTCTCTAGTTCTTAGACATGTGTTTCGTAGAAACACAGGGTCTAAGTTTTGAGGAGTTATAGGTATTTGAATAGAGTAGAGAACCATGTGTAGCAAGTATCGGATTTCTTCAAAGTGATCGAAGATGTAGATACTTGTGTTTGGTATTCAGTTGATAGTAATGATAAAGAGAAATTGCTTCTCTTTCAGGTTACTCATAATTGGAAGCATTCCTAAGTTGAGTAATGCTGATCGGCCTCTCTCCATTTAGTTGACATGCACTGGAGACAGCTGCATGATTTGAATCGGTTCAATTAAATCAGTGCCTCTGGTTCTATATTGGATATAGTACAGTTCATATCTTAACATTGTTAAGGTACGGGGAGTTGTCCGGCTTATGATTAAAACCAGACTCTGGACAGCTCAAGGCGCGTTTCTGTAATGGCTGTTTATGGGTTGACCCAGGCTATGACGAGGGTTGACTTTCTACCATAAGAAAGATCAATAGTGATATTGTTCTAGACTCGCCACAGTTTTATTAAAAATGGATTTTTTTTTCAAAAACAGTAGTGGGAGTATGGTAGAACTGGAAGTGATTCCAGAACCGCAAACGATTACTGAAGATTTGATAAGGAACCTAAAGATTCAATCTGATTTGACATTCCATTGGCCACTCCGCAGATAAGGTGGGTGACTTCAGGCACCCGAGAGGTACTCAGGTAGCCTCAAGGACGGTGACAGGGAAGTTCTTGTTTACCCACACTTGCCATTGTTGTTGTTCCAGGCTGCGAGACCCGGCAGGAGGATGAGTATAGCGTCGTTCTGAACTAGTTTTAGAAGTGCACGTCTATATGACTCTGGCAGAGGGTTGTCGTAGTCAGTGGGAGCAGCGGAAGCATTGGTGGACATCAGGCTTATATCTATTTATAGACTAAAGCAGATATAGCGGAGATAGATCATCTGTTTCTGATGTGACAGTCATAGGTTTGACGTCATCAGAATAGGGGATGGATCTGTTGAGAAGGTAGTAGGGTGTGATATCCTGGTATTTGGATGACATACACATAGTAGGAAGTGATATTCCTATACTACGATCGGTTATATTTTGGTCGTCACACAGTGATTTCTCCACAAGGGACTTGGACGTTATATCAGACATACTGGTTACTAGATCTATGGTTTTAGATCTAGATTTGGGTGGTTTCCCAATCAGGGTACCTTGACAGCATTCTAAGAGTATTTAGAATGGTCGACTCCTGGCACGATAGTATACCTGCAGGTGATGGAGTCACCCTCTCTAAAGGTGTCTTATAGACTAAAGTAGAGAGGGATACGCATGATTGGCAGATCACTTGCTCAGGCAATTGAGTCAATCATAAGATGTCAAGTACCACACCAGATGTTGTTCTTGCAGTAGGTGCAATAAGTTGATATTGATCCAATCCTGGAGGAACAGTCGGAAGTAGTTGTAGAACATAAGTGAATGTTCTAGGGATATGATAACGGCTGCCTCCTTTAGGAGACGGTTATCACTCCAGGCTTCTAAGGTGACATGGACGACAAGGAGGTTGTCAGAGTTATATTTTTTCCTTCTGACGAGGGACAGTATTTTGGACAGGTGGTCCAAGGAAATACTGAGGGTGGCATGGCGCGGGATACTGATTAAGCTCAGTTGACGATACAGTCTAAGAAGTTTGGATTTGGAGTTCATTTATGAGCTCGGTCCCATCAGACATCCAGACAGTCTAAGACAGGTGTTGCTCATTTCGGGAGATGGCTTTCTCCGCGAACTTGAGATATAGAGAGACATAGAAAGAAACTTCAGAGCGGATCCACTCGTTGAGGCTATTCCTCGAACGCAAGAGTTTCGCAAACAGGCTTTGTGAGACTGACTAGTAGAGGAGTTGGGTGTTCGGTATCACACGGGCTGTGAGTATGCGACATCGCAATAATTAGCCTTGAGTGCAAGTGGGAGATTGTTGGAGATAGTGCCCTCAGAGTCAATTATTGGATCACATGCACGTGATTGCAATGATTGAGGGAGGACCTATCCCGGTACGACAGTCTTACTCGAGATGATAGTTTGCTATCTGGTTTACCTTTATCATCGTGTACTGCTTTAGGTGACATGACATGTCGATATTGCACGTTGATTGAGCCCCTAGGATTCTTGCTTGACTACCAGCAGTATGAGGGCGATCATATAAGTGAGAGCTGGAGTCTACAAGCATATCCTTAAAAGGTCCCTAGTCGTGGGAGTTTCGAGACAGGGCATCGATTCTCCAGAGTAGACTAGTGTATACAGTCGAGACCCCGACGAGGGGCGGTGGCCGGTCTCACAAGCCACTGGTGTCAGTTGGTTCACCTAAGATGTATACAGGTGCTCATTGGGTTATGAGTACACCGGACAGGACTCGCCGGGAACATGCTAGTTGGTCTTATACCTGACGTCAGATAGCAGTTCCCAGGTGACATGTGTACAGGTTAGTTCATCGACCTGGGGATCGTCATTTGTCTCGTGTGAGTTCCCACTGTACTTTGATTACTACCCTACCACGGCTCAAAGGAGTCGTGCAAACAGGTTTTAGTTGGGTACAGTCCCGAGCCACATGGAGGCAGTGAGCGGATCTTCGGGGGTTCGTCTCTCCCGGTATTGGGGGTGAGGTCGCGCTGTGTCTAGGAGAGCCATTACACGAAGTCCTTGGCCAAGGCAGGAGATTTACTGGTAAGTATTCCAGTAGTATCTCAGGGTGTTCTGGGCTACACTCCGACACGACTTGTACCGCTTTTGGGGGTCTGACTTTTACCCACCCCCTAGGCCCGACATGCGATGCTCATAGACGAACGGACCGGACTGTACGGATATTGTCACTGACAGACTCAGTAGGGTGTCAGGATGAGTTCGCTCATCGACGTCCCTTTTAGTCAATAGCTGGTGGCCCGTTACGTATTGGCTTATACCTCTGACGTGCTAGTGGGTAAATCCACAGCCATAGTATTGACGAGTCTTTAGAGTCCACCACACTTTCAGTTACTCAGCTTTCGGGCGAAACGCTGTAGAGGCCGTATGGAGATATGGCAGGGTTCGATCAGATACGTGCGGTATTGCACGGATCGTGATCGGACGGTTTTTACTAGCCGGCTTTGGCTTAAGCCGGATCTTAGTATTTGATAGTGTAGTTTTGTCTCTTTGCATTTGTATCCGGACGGAATACAGATGCGGGTGTGTATGCACAGTATCGGGGTTTTCCTGTAATTTATTATGGGACCAGTTTTCTGGGGTTGCCAGTTTGCATTCCGTTCCGGCCGGTTTTCCTTTGTTCTTTCCCGGCCGGACTTTTCCGGTGGAGGGGGTTATTTGCAAGTTTGCAAATAACACTTTGAGGAGGGGGTTTATTACAAAAGGTTTGATATGATGGATTTTAAATGAGTATGGGTTTTGTGGTGGGGCCGGCCACTGTTTGAGTGGAATTTGGATATGGCCGGCCACTGTTTGAAGTATGGTGTGTGTGTTGTCTAATTGTGTGGATTAATTTCCTTTAGTAAGGAATGAATTATTTTATGTGTGTGTGCTGGAATTGCTTTGGGTGTGTCCTGTGAAGGAATTGATTAATTCCTTGGGTATTAATTTATTCACTCTTGGATTCACATGAGGGATAGCTTGCTTCATTCTATTTTTTCCAGTGAGCATCAGTAGTGGCCGAGCTCATTTTCTTTGAGGGTTGCTCCATTTTTTTTTCTTTGCATGCTCATATTCTCCATCAAGCATCCATGAAATTCTTTGAGCAAAATTCCTCCATCAAGGCAACTCCAAGACCCCAAATGAGACACATAGATCTACACTACACTTCCTACAGCAAATCTTGGACGCGTCGATTCGCCAGCTTCGCGCCCGAGTTGCCTCGGTATTGAGGTGGGAGCCCGTAAAAGCTACAGGCGATGTGGTGCACTTTCCGGCGAAGAGGCGACGACCGGCGATCCCGCGAGGAGATCGGAGTGGAGATGAAGACCGGAGGACTCGGATCAGTCGGTATATCTCTAACCCATCTTCTTGTTAGCTTAGACTTGTTAATGGTTACGACCCGGGTGTTTAGTGCGCGGTGGTGCCGGTTTGCTAAGTCCGCAAAATTAAAGTTTATCAACGCTTCCGCATTCCGGCGTCGGATTGACGGCCGGGGCGCCGCCGTGCACTTACAGGATTGTATACAAAGGTCAGCATTGAACCGCTTGTAGGGCAGAGCTGGAGGTTGTGATGGCTTAAGAACATGTTCAGATCCCTGTAGTTTAAGGCTTTTGAATCTTATGAGCCGTGAGGGTCTCATAAAAGGGTTCTCCTTACGAGTCATGAGGATCTCGCAAGTGTAATTTCTCCTTAGGAATCGTGGGGATCCCTAAGTGTGTTGCTCCCTTGTGAGTCGTAAGGATCTCACGCAGGTATTTTCTCCTCATTAAGTCGAGAGGACCTTGCAAGTGTCTTTTAACGAGATTGCGCCCTTTCGGGGTTTCACAACACTCGCCGGTAGCCCTGCTGTTTTTACTCACGGAGCCCTTTCAGATTTTCATCCGTGCCCATTTTGCTTATGGACATACCATTTTTTTTAACACCACGTCAGCCCGGCGATGCCGCGGGTTGGTAGTAGTTTAACGACGTTCCGGTCATAGGTCCGAAATTTTTCGGGCAGCGTACGATTATGCAGCTAGATTTTCTCATAAATCTTCGCATCTTTTGTGTCGGAGGTGGATTTCTTGAAGAGAAGGCTGAGGGCTATTTCTTCGTCAAAGTCACTTCCAAAGGTGATAACTTGCGATCCCTTAGTGTCGATTATATGACATTTGTCAGCGGCTCTTTTGCGCTCATCTATCGTACTTTTCTGTTTCTGACTAACCTTGCGCTTCACTCGTTGAACGTGTCGTCGGTGGGCAACATATCCCTGCCACCAGTTTTTAAAGGCTATGCACTCCTCGGTAGGGTGTGCAATCCTCTGATGGTATAAGCAGAAGTTAGGATGTATGTCCGCTTCATCAAGATGTATACCGCCAGGAGAATTTTCTCCGAAAGAGAGCAACTTCACTCCCATCGATATGGCTTTCGCGAACCTTTTCCTTGTCTTAAACCTGCTTTTATCTGTCGTGGGCATACCTCGGTCTGGTTGGGGTGTTTTAACCTTTTCGTCCAGTCACCGGCGTTTGGCTTTTTCAAATGTGTCCATTTCTCACTCTCGATCAGCTTTGCTTTTTAGAAGAGCTTCGTTCAGGAATGCATCAATCATTTCGTCTGATGGCCCTAGAAGTTTCGGCTCAGGATCTGCCCCCAATTTCTTTGTGTCAGGAGATTCTTCACCGTTTATCAACGAATGAGAGATCACATGGCATCTTGCAACATAATCCTCAGGTTCATCTGACGAATCTTCTCCATTGTCGTCATCTCTGTCCTCAAGGACGTGGCTGAGAAATTCTTGGAGTGTGATTGGGGTCCGTGCCTTTTGGTTATATTCTTCCAGCTCGTCAATCTGTTTTTGCAGGTCCGTGCGCTTGTCATCAAGCTTCACGGGCTTTCTGGTCTTCTTCTTCGAAGACTTTGACGGCTGGGTGCGAGCGCTTTGACTATCACCACCAATTTTTGTAATTGGGCGTGGTTTCAGCATTCCCTCGACGATCTCGGGTTCCAGTAGATTTTTCCACCTGATTGCCGGGCATGTTGGGAGATCCTTCAGCATTCTTTTCGTTTTTTTCCGAAAGAACAACTTCCCATGGGGCTTCCTTTATGAATGAGCACGATGCCCCCGGCATGTCCACTTTTTTAGGGGCGTGGGGTTGTGGCGGGTTCACTTTCCAGTTTTTGGATAATGCGAACTTGCCTTGTTGGTATTGGTCCTCAATCCATGTTCCCCGCCGAAAGACGCGACCGGGACGTTGGGACGTCAGGCCTGAAATTTGAGGGCAGATGCTAATTGGTGCTATCTGTCCACCTCTCCGAAGATGCTAAGTTGATTTATGGCACCGTGTATCGAAGGTTTAAACGGATGCGGCCGATGTAGTAGACTTCGTCAGATTCCCCCTCGTTTGAGGGGTTTTTGATTGGGGGGACGCTCTTCCCTGCAGGCGCAAGCCCCTGCAGTTAATTACGCTACCGCATCGCGGTAACAACTTTCTCCTTCTTCAGATGGTCACTTCGTGTCGTGTGTGTTTGTTTTGTTTGTGGTTGCCCGTGGATTGTATACGGAGACTAATTTATGTTGTCTCCCGTAGGGCGTGGATTAGTCCAAATCTGTATCTTCTTAGATTTGGGTTTGGGGGTTGGGTTTAAGGATACGTTAGCCTCATTTGAGACTAAGATCGACTTAAACGTTTGTTAAGGATACGTTAGTCTAATTTTAGACTAAGATCAACCTAACGTGATCGTTTAGATCCAACAAAAGAGCTTTTAGACTCTATTGTTTAGTTTAGGGACATTGCGGTCGATTAGTTTAAGGACATTACGGTCCAATGATAGTTTAAGGACATCTCAGTCCAGTGTTAGTTTAAGGACATCTCGGTCCAGGTTAAGGACATCATAGTCCATGAGTTTAAGGACCTCACAGTCCAGGTTAAGGACATCGTAGTCCATGAGTTTAAGGACCCCACAGTCCGTAGTTTAAAGACATCGTAGTCTATGAGGTTTAAGGACATCGTAGTCCATGAGTTTAAGGACCCCACAGTCCGTAGTTTAAAGACATCGTAGTCTATGAGGTTTTAGGACATCGTAGTCCATGAGTTTAAGGACCCCACAGTCCGTAGCTTAAAGACATCGTGTCTATGAAGTTTAAAGATATCGTAGTCCATGAGTTTAAGGACCCCAGAGTACGTGAAATGTGTGGTTGTCATGACCCATCACCTCTCTGAAGACGTTGAAGGATTACAACGACAGATATCAGAGGAGTAAAGAGATGTACCCTTGAACCGGTGTGAGTTGGTTGAAAGATCTGTAGTCCAGTTTGGGATTGAGATCTGTTAAATATTGGTGAGCGGATGGGCTCAGTTCAATATAAGTTGAGGACTTATGGTCAATATTGGGCTAAGTCCAATAAGATTAAAATATTTTAACATTTATTGTTCTGGGCTGTTGAGCCTTTATTTGGGCTTGGGCCTTTTAATAATGCCGAGCATTGGATCCTGACATCTTTTGTCTTGTATTGAATGCATTGCATTCATCAGAGCCTTGGCTCTGATAAAGAACAATTTGTATTCATTCAACGTAACATATGGTGCGCTATGCGCTTTGCGCCAATAAAAAAGGTGCAATGCACTTTTGCGACGTGGCGCACATGTAAGTGGTGCATTCTGCGCTAATCGCAGATGCCGGTTTGTGAGCGCTGAGCGCTAGTTCATGAGCGCATTGCGCTGGCGCATACATGGATGACACGTGTTGCGCTTGGCGCCATGCGCCAGCCCATGAGCGTAGCGTGCTATTTCAGAAGCGCAAAGCGCAAGCTGTGTCTGTGGTTGACACGTGGCATGTTTTGGCGCTGAGTGCCGGTCCAAGGAGCGCAAAAGCGCAGTTCATGAGTGCAAGAAACTTTTCAATAGCCCAGAGCGCACTTGATCAACTTTATGATCAGAGAACAAGTTTATGTTCTTTTAAAGGAGGCTTTGCCTCAAGATTCAAGAACAAAAGTTCTTGTTTATAAAAGGGCTCTGCCTTCGTAGATCGACGATCTGTGAATGAAGTAAATGCTTCTTTTTGGTTTTTATGATGAGATCTTTTTAATCTCTCTTTTTTATCAAAGGCCTTGGTCTTTATAAATCTATGATCTTTTTTTTAGAAGATAGTTCTTCTTTTATGAGATGATTTCATCTCTGTGTTTAAGAATCATGTTCTTTACCTTGAAGAAAATGATCTTCTTTTTCTAAAAGCTTGCTTTTCTTTCTTTGAGTTTTTTCAAAGTTTGTAGGGGGGTTTCTCTATATCAGACTTTAGGTCTTGGGGCCTTTATATAGGGCAAATTGATTTGATAAATCAGTTAAAGAGATCTTTCTCTGATTGATTTGGGAATATTTCCCACCGTTGGATCTTTGATCCTAAGGCTTCTGCTTTGCAGAAGATAATCTTCTTGCTTTTAACAAGATCGGAAAGATCTTTCCATAACAGAATTTTAATTTTGATTAATTAATAATTTATTATTAGATCTTTTGATCTAACGGTGAGGAGTTCTTAAATTCCAGCGCTGGCGCACTTTGCGCGAGCGCGCCTACGTTTGACACGTGGCGCGCAGCGCAGAGCGCAGCGCAACTACGCTAGCGCACCTGTGTTTGACACGTGGCGCGCAGCGCAGAGCGCTGGATCTGAAGCGTTGCTTCAAATTTTGAATTTTGAATTTAAAGCAGAAGTTTGCTCTGATTGGGGTGGCGCTGCCTAGGGCGCAGCGCACCTGGCGCTAGCGTATCCGTGTTTGACACGTGGCACGCCTAGCGCTGAATCTGAAGCGTTGCTTCAATTTTTTGAATTTCGAATTTCAAACAGAGCTTTGCTCCAATTAGGGGAAACAAATTCCCCCCCTCTGTTGCGCTCACATGGCGCACACGTGAGTGCAGCGGTGACAGCATTTGAGCCCTTGGATCAACTCAGAAGTTGAAGATGCGGTTCAACGCCTATAAATAGGACCTTTGGTCCCTTAGATGATTATCATCTTCTTTCTTTGAGAATTCTTGTTCAGAGCGCAGCTCTTCTGTTTAAGAACTTTCCAAGAGTAAAAACTCTTTCCAAACTTTAGGTAAAGTTTTAAATTTTTTTTATAAATTTAAATAAATTAGGGTTGTACCCATTAACAGAGCCTTGCTCTTTATAGATCTTTGATCTACAGAAAACCCATTCAGGGTTTCATTAGCAGAGCTTTGCTCTCATGAACCCATAGATCTAAAGAGATCTTTTGGGGTTTCTCAGCCCATGAACAGAGCCTTGCTCTCCTTGGATCATGTGTAGATTTCTTAATCTTTGATGAAGAACTCTTAAGAGTTTTTTCATGGATCTTGAAGATCCCAGAATTTTTAATTCATAAAAAATTAATTTTAATTAACTCTTGATGGATTTTTCCATCATTATTACAGAGCCAGGCTCTTTAAGGAATTTTATTCCCTCATGATCAGAGTCCGACAAGTGTCACTCTGTCATAGAGCTTTGCTCTCAAGGGGAGGCTATCTCCTTTTCCCTAGGGATTTCTCATTCAATGAGAATTTTCTTGAGGATTTCCTCATTAATTAACAGTCTCATCCAATGATGAGACTATTTTATTTAATTGATGCATTGTCATCTAGATTTTGTGGGTCCCCCTTTGGTCCCCTTTCTATTGTATTGCAGTGTGGTACAAATTTTAAAGTACTATCAAAATTTAGAACTAAATTATAGTACTGACAGTTGACTTCTGTCCCTCGTTCCAGGCGACATGTCTTTCGATGCTACATTTCTATTCGTCCGTTCAGAGGGAGGATTCCCTGAGGCACCTGTGGACCGGGAAGTCCTCGCGCTCATCAAAGACAGTGACCCGGAACACAAAAATCTTCACTTGTGGGGTAGATGGTACTACCAGATCATCAGAGGTCGTCGAAGCTTCTCTTGTGTGACGCCTTCCGAGCCTATCTCGGCGATCCCGTATGCGGATGCACCCCCGGTGAACTATGCCGTGGAGGTGGTTAATTGGACTTCGGAAGGTCTCCTTCAGCCTTCGATCACTGCCGTACCCATGCAGCCGCCGGCGGCTTTGGACACCTTAGGGCGGCGCATATGCCAGGGTGAGTCGCGCCCTTAGGGACAGCCTTACAAAATCGGGCTAACTCCCCATCATCCGGCTGGGTATTTGCAGTGGGCCAGGTACATCTTGTCGGCGAAGAAATCACAGCTGTTAAAGCTCGGCTTATACCCTGCGGTCTATGCTTCGTTGTTTCAATATTTTGCTCCTCCCACATGGTGGATTAAGGCGTTCTTGGAGCAGTGGAACATCCCGACACATATCTTTCTTCTACTGGACAGAGAGGTTTCTATCTCCTTGGAAGAATTTGCTGAGATTTCCGGTCTACCAGTTAGGGGGGAGCACTATTAAGAGCTGCTTCCTCCGGATGAATACGTTTTTGCCACCAAGCCGGTGGTGATGGGCCTCTAGCCAGAGAATGCCATTCAGCACCAGTTCCCTAGTTTGATAAAGGTGCTGAACTTATATGAGAGCCTCTTCCTGGAATCCGGAGGTCGGGGGGCCACTTTTGCGGACTTTATTGCCCGGTTTCTTCGCCCGGAGATTTTGTCGCAACGAGGAGAAAAGTTTGCCAAGCTCGATGATCCCTTCGGCTTTGGTTTGGACCGTCGACCAGTACTGGAAGATGATCAGAAGGGCTTTTTTCTTTCTGATGCTGCGATCACCCATCTGTCAGAAATCGCCGCTCCGGGCATTGACGAGGAGGATTTCTTTCTTGGATTTCTTGGGCTATGGTTGAGCTGGTTCGCACTCCCTCTGCATCCTCATTACATGAGGCTTTCCGTCTTCTACCCCGTGCATCGCATGATGACCGGAATACAAGTGGCCATCGGGATCGCCGGGTTAGCCCATTTATACCATGGTCTTAGCGTGGCGGCGGATACCACTGAACCGGGGTGCATGCTGCCAACTTCCCGATGCATTACTTCACTTCATGGATGGAGATGCACGTGCTCGGGGTCTTTGGCATTCATAAGAGACCTTCGTTTTTCGAGAAATGCAAGTTCCCGCGAATTATGTGGCTGGTTGACGCCTCCATCGTGAGTCCGTCACAGTGGGAAGCTAGGGGTTTGCTCCTTCGTCCGCGCACAGTCGGAGATGGTATGTCTTTCACGGACAAAGTCCTGAAGATCGGCCAGGAAACTTCCAAGACGGTGCTGGCATTACGCGGCGTTTTAAAGGATGGGGCCTCCGTGTTGAAAGCCCGAGAGATTCTCTATTTATACTCCATCAGGCCGGGCTTTCTTGTATTCAGGAAAAATGATGCGGCGCTATTCATGAGATACAACCCCCATCATTTTGCCCAGCAGCTGAGTTATAATCAGGGGGTCCCATTGGAGGCTTTCTTGGTAGAACCCGCTACCACCAGAGAGGGAATACGGGGTGCACTGCATCACTTCATATGCTTGAATACGGGCTCTCACTTCTTCATCAGTGAGCCGAGTTGCGTCCCGAGGGCCCTTAACGTACACGTAGCCTGGTATCAACACGCAATGGGTGCTGTTATCAAGAAAGAGAGGCGGCTGCTGCTCGATCGCAAGAGTGCGCCCCCTGCCGGCGATCGTAATGTCCCTTTAAAGTGACGGACCATTGTCCCCCCTCCGTTAAGAGAGGTCACTGCAGTTGAGCCTCCACGTGTGCTAATCCTTACGCGCGGGTTGCCTCCTTCCAGCGTGTCTGAAAATGATGTGGCTGCCGTGATTGAAGTCCCCGAGGATAGGCCTGAGCTACCAGTGCCCCGTGCTCCCATGGAGGCGGCAGATGTAGCTTCCCCCTAATCCGGCGTGGGCTCAGATATCGGGACTCGTCGTCCCAGGGTGTCCACCAAGCGTAAGCTGGTGCTGGCTGCGACCGGAGCTCGCTCACAGAAGAAGAAGAAGTCAATTTTTTCAATTGACGTTGTACTTGGCCAGGAGCCTTATGCTCCTTATGGCGAGGGTTTGAGCGAGTATGGGACAAATGAAGGTTTATTCATTTCGCCGGATGATACTGATCTGGCAGCTGCCATTGCAGCTTCTGAGCAATTGGCACGCCATGAAGCGGGACTGGCTATCCTTACGCGATCAGGTAACCATTAATTGTATCTTTCGTCATTGCATCATATTTCTATCATCATGTTTTGACTGACACTTTTCCTTCTTTAACATGCATTTCCACTGAAGAAGCTCTCGCGGCTTCTCTCAAGACTTTTGAGGAAGAGGAATGACTTTGAGCATCCTTAGGCATCGGTATGCTTCGGTTTATCGGGTCTCCGCTCCCGTTTATTTTTAGAGGTGATCTGACCCCTTCTTTATCTTATCGCAGGGACCATAATGCCGATCCCGCAAGGTGATGCGGAGATTCTTCCCGGGCCAGCCACCGAAGTCTCGGCCTCTTCGACACTGCGAAAGAGTCCTTACTCAAACGACCGATGACGGAAGCCTTGACGGATCCAGAGGTAACCCTTGGTGCGGACGATGACGTCCTGTTGATGGAGGCGTCTAGAAGGTCCGCTTTGACGGCCCGGGCAGAAAGGAAGCGCCGAATGCGCACGGCAAGGGAGCGTAGTGCTACCTTAGCCGCGGGTGCGGGTTCGAGCACCGCTACTCTTGCCCCTACTCCCTCAGAGGAATCTCCGGCTACCTTGTCTACTGCTTACAGACGGGCAACACGTGAGGATCGGGAAGCCAACGGAAGATCAACTCAAGGTATTGTGACATGGGGTTCCGTTGTCAAAGGTTTAAATTACCAGTTCTCATATATCTTATCTTGCAGGGCCGAGTCTTACCGAAGAAGTGGAGGCGGCTACCGAGCCTGTGGTAGTGGTAGAGGTAGAGGAGGTAGCCGTGATTGCCGAACCCGAGGCGGCAGTAGGCGAGGTGGCTGTAATTGCCGAGTAGCGGCTGGTGAGACAGTCACGATTGCTGTGCCTGAGATAGCTACCATTGCCGAGCCCGAGGTGGCGATGGGTGAGACGGCTACCATTGCCGAGCTCTAGGCGGCGGCGGATGAGACGGCTACAATTGCTGAGCCCGAGGTGGCCGCTCTCTCTCAAGAGTCAGGCATCGCCCCGATCGTCGCTTTTTCCGCCTGCGGCTCTTTGCCATCTCCTGGCGTCGCAAGCGTTACGACGGCTCTCATAGAGTCAGGGGATGAGGCGATGGGAGGTGAGACCATCCCGATGGAAGAGGATGAAGCAGTTGCTGTATCAAGTGACGCTCTCGTCCCGCTTCCGACTGGCGACTCATCAGGTAGATTTTGGGTCATTGCTTTTCTTTTTATTCTGCAATCCTTTTCGATCTTTCCTGAAAGTATTTATCTTGTTTCTAATGCAGGTGTGGCGAGCGTTGAGGTTGTGCTACCCGAGGCAGCGCCATCAGTTACCGTTTTGACGGCGACCCCTCCTCTACCTTCTCTCGCACCATCTCAGATGTTGGAAGGTACGGATTTGTGATCCATCAGTCTTACTTCTAGGCTGTATAATTTATGTACTGACATTGCATTACTGCGTCTTTGCAGGAGTCCTTTTTGACCACCTGTATCAGGTTCTGCACCCACACTTCTCCTTCCTGTCAGAGATTAATCTGCCTGCTGGCATCGGTGAGTATTTTTCTAAACGAAGTCCTTTCTTTGACGAGCAGTCACATTATTGCTAATTCCTCTTTGTATTGCTTGTAGCCTTACAAATTGAAGGCGGGGACGCGGCTATCGCTGCGCCACCAGTACTCCCATCCCTGCCTCCTATTGCAGCCGGTATGGTAGACTCTAAATTTCTTTTTATGTATTCTCTTTATTTCTCGAGCCGTCGTCTGATTGTGATTTGTTTTGCAGCGGTCATATCGACTCCAGCCACATTCGAGTCCTGCGTCATAATGCCGGCCGGACCCTTTTCCAGATGTCCATCCTCGAAGGGTGCCGCAAATAGTTTGCGCACGTTAAGCGACTATATTGAGGAGCTTAATGTGGAGACTCCCGCATCTGCTGCGGATTTTGCTGCGGAGGTTAACCTAATGCTGGAGACACTTATGAACTTCCATAATGAAGGCGTTGTCGAGTCTTGGGTTAACCACTGCCGGATGATTGAGGCCTGCCTGCATATGCTTGAGCTAAGGAGTCCTGCCCCTGAGATTCAGGCTTTGAACTCCCAACGGGCTGCATGGGTTGAGCAGAGCGTTCCATATTCCTTCACCATTTCGAACGAGAGGCAACCCTTAAGCGAAAGGAACGTGAGGCGACTTCTACTGAATTTGTTCAACTGTGTGCTGAGGTTGCAGCAAATGCCGCCCAACTGAACTCCATCTTTGAAAACCTTCAACGATGTATCTCTGACGGGCTGGTGTTGAGGAAGAAACTGGACCTTAGTGAGCAGGTTGCGCAAAGTCTGGAGGCTGCTCAGCAGGAAATTGATCAGAAACTTTCATCCTGTCTGCAGCAACGGGCCCAGATTGAAGCAGAACTAGCCGTGGCGGCTGATCGTGAGAAGGAGTTGATAGGAATGCACGAGCAGCTATCTGAATTATTGAAGACGCCTCCTTCCCAGTAGTTGTTTTTGTATAGATTGAACGCTTGTAATCTTTGAATAACATGTATCCATTTTTTTATTCTCTTATATGGTTTGCCTTGTACTCATTTGAATTCATGAATAAAAGATACACATTTTTTGTTCTACTGTTGCCTTCTTCTCTTTGCTGTGTTGTTGCCATGTGATTTTACTAAATTCGGCCTGTAGATAGTATATAGCTGTCCATCTTGGACTCTTTATAGGGTAGTGATGGCTTAGAAAACAGAGTTAGGATCTGTCACCTAAGACTTTTCAATTTTATGAGCCGTGAGGGTCTCATAAAGATTTTTCTCCCTACGAGTCGTGAGGATCTCGTAGGTGTATTTTCTCCTTAGGAATCGTGAGGATTCCTAAGTGCGTTTTCCCTTACAAGTCGTAAGGATCTTATAAAAGAATTTTCTTCCTTACGAATTGAAAGGACCCGTAAGTGTTTAGTGGGATTGACATGTAGATGACGTATTTTCGAAACGGGGTCATATGGATGACGTATTTCCGTGACGGGGTCATATGGATGACGTATTTCTGAACGGGGTCATGTGGAAGATGTATTTCCGAACGGGGTCATGTGGATGACGTATTTCCGAACGGGGTCATGTGGATGACGTATTTCCGAACGGGGTCATGTGGATGACGTATTTCCGAAACGGGGTCATGTGGATGACGTATTTCCGACCGGGGTAATGTGGATAACGTATTTCCGAACGGGGTCATATGGATGACGTATTTCCAAACGGGGTCATGTGGATGACGTATTTCCGAGCGGGGTCATGTGGATGACGTATTTCCGAACGGGGTTATGTTGATGACGTATTTCCGAGCGGGGTCATGTGGATGACGTATTTCCGAGATGGGGTCATGTGGATGACGTATTTCCGAGACGGGGTCATGTGGATGACGTATTTCCGAGACGGGGTCAAGTTGATGACGTATTTCCGAACGGGGTCATGTAGATGACGTATTTCCGTGACGGGGTCATTTGGATGACGTAGTGTCTGTTGTAATGAGACGATTATTGAAGTGGTCTCTAGGTTGTCTGTGAACCGTTGAGATTTGTCTTCTTCTTCTAATAGAGCCTGGGGAGGGAAGGTGTGATTCTTTCTTTGTTTGCGCCCCTGGATTGTATACAGGGATTGATGTGATATCACCTGTAGGGCATAAATTTCATTTTTTTTACTTTTTTCCGCGATGCTCTATCATTTCAGCTTTTATATCGCGAAGGTCGCGATTGCCTAATCATTTCGGCTATTTTTCGCGGTGCCCAATCATTTCGGCTATTTATTTTATTTTTACTCGCTGCTTTTTATTGCGAGTTGCCCCATCATTTCGGCTATTTTGCATGCATACATTTTTTCTACTTGCTGATTTCGTTGCAAGTTGCCCCATCATTTCGACTATTTCGTATGCACGTATGGCTCGTTAGCTCCTTGCTGCAAGCTTGGGATTAGACACCGATTTCGACATCAGCACCGCTACAACTGGAATATTGCCAGGAGCGAATCATCATTTGCCCCTGTCGATGTCGAACAAAGGTGGCTTAGTAGACAGGGTTAGGATCCTGTCGACTAAGGCTTTGACTTCATAAGCCTTAAGGGTCTCATAAACGTATTTCTCCCTACGAGTCCTGAGGATCTCGTAGGTGCATTTCCTCCTTAGGAATCATGAGGATTCCTAAGTGTATGGCTTCTCGTAAGTCATAAGGATCTTACAAGAGTGTTTTCTCTTTATAAGTCGAGAGGACTTGCAAGGGTTGTTCACCGTGTAGACATATCCCTAGTCACGGATGGGACTTTGTTAGGGAAATATTTATTCTCGCCCGTGGATCGTATACAAGGGTCAGCGTTGAGCCACTTGTAGGGCAAAATTGGAGGTTGTGATGGCTGCTTCAGAACAGGTTTAGATCCCTGTAGCTTAAGACTTTTTGAATCTTATGAGCCGTGAGGGTCTCATAAGAGGGTTCTCCTTTTGAGTCGTGATGATCTCGTAAGTGTAATTTCTCCTTAGGAGTCGTGGGGATCCCTAAGTGTGTTGCTCCCTTGTGAGTCGTAAGGATCTCACGCAGGTGGTTTCTCCTCACAAGGTCGAGAGGACCTTACAAGTGTCTTTTAACGAGATTGCGCCCTTTCGGGTTTTCACAAAACTCGCCGGTAGCCCTGCTGTTTTTACTCACGGAGCCCTCTCGGGTTTTCATCCGTGCCTATTTTGCTTATGGACATACCGTTTTCTTTTTCTTTCTTCTTCTTCTTTTTTTTATTCTTTTCTCTCTTTTTTTTGTGTCAGCCTTGGAATGCTGCAGTCTACAGTAGTTTATCGACGTCTCAGTCAACAGCTAGTTTTAGGACATAGTGGTACATTGTTAGTTTAAGGACGTTTCGGTCCATTGTTAGTTTAAGGACGTTTCGGTCCGACATTAGTTTTAGGACATTTCGGTCCGACATTAGTTTAAGGACGTTTCGGTCCGTTGTTAGTTTAAGGACATTTCGGTCCGTTGTTAGTTTTAGGACATTTCGGTCCGAAAACCGGCTACTACTTATAGAGTTTTGGGCTTAGGAAGATAGCGAGCAGACATAGTCGTTGTCATTTATCATTGACCTAGGCCGTGACTCGTCAGGTATAGTATTTTTTCAGGAAGCGACCATTTATTGGCCTGAAGGGCCTTTCACAATGCATGTCTATGAGTAGATAGGCTCCACCCTGGTAAACTTTGTCTATGATATACGAGCCTTCATAGTTCGGCTCGAATTTCCCCCGTTTGGCACGATTGGGGATCATAGGTCTTTTGACCACTAGCACGAGTTCGCCTTGGCGGAATGTCCTCGGCCTAGTCAATCTCTCATATGAACGTGTTATTTTTGCCTTATAAGCCTCTGGATTTTGTTATGCTATGAGCCGAGTTTCATCAAGGGCGTCGAGCTCCTCAAGCCGAAGGTAAGCATTTTCTTCGTCTGTTAGCTCGTAGTGAACTGCCACTCGTAGAGAGGGTAACTCTATCTCGAGGGGGAGTACCGCTTCTGTGCCGAATACCAATGCATACGGCGTTGTGTTTATGGCCGTTTTGAACGTAGTTCGATATACCCAGAGAGCTTCATGCAGTCTTTCATGCCAGTCCTTCTTATTTCGAGACACCGTCTTTTTATGATCTTCGTCAAGGTCTTGTTAAAAGCTTCAGCTAGACCGTTAGCTCGGGGATTATAGACTGAAGAGTATCTCCAGTCTATATTATGCTGTTGTGCGAAGCGGCTGATTTTGTGACTTCTGTAGGCCGGCCCGTTATCGGAGCTAATCCGTCGCGTAGTGCCGAACCGATAGATGACGTGTCTTAAAGAAATGGAGAATATTCTCTGTCTTCACTTCTCTTAGCGGTATGGCCTCTACCCACTTAGAGAAGTAATCGGTTGTCGCCAATATGAACCGATGTCCTCTGGATGACGCTGGCTCGATGGGCCCAACTATGTCGGTTCCCCACATTTCGAGTGGCTAGGTAGCCACGGTTGGGTGTAGTGGGTTTGGATGCTGGTGGATGAAGTCTCCATGAATCTAGCACGAATGACATCGCTTCGCGTATTCAAGGCAGTCTCGAATCATCGTGGGCCAATAGTAACCCATCCTTTTGATCTTCAGCTTCATCTTTGGCCCGGCTTGATGAGAACCGCAGAGTCCATTGTGAGTTTCTTGGACGACTCTCCTTGCTTCTTCTGGTCCCAGGCATCTTAGCCATAGAGAGTCGAACGATCTCTTATACAGAGTATCGTTGACGAAGGCAAAAGACAGAGCTCGTTTCATGAACCGATGTCTTGAGGATGCATCTTTAGGTGTTTGACGGGATTTGAAGTAGTCTATAAAGACTTCTCTCCAATCCTTGGCCTTTTCCTGGTTCTCTATTTGTAGAGCTGTTTGCTCGATCGCTTCCTTTTCTTCAAACGATTCCGGAGATATTTCTGCTGGTGCAAGAACCCGACGACTTTGCACAACGATCCTCACATCATCGATGTTTTCGTCAGCCAGTTCTTTAGCGAGCTTAGCTAATGCATCCGCCTTGCTATTTTCCGCACGCGGTATGCGTTCCAGGGCGCAACAAGGGATTTGAGTCAGCAATTGTTGCACACTCTCACTGTCCTTTACCAACTCTGGTTTACACGTTTGATAGTCGCCGTTTACTTGATTAACGACTAGCTGGGAGTCCCCGTATATGAGGAGGTTTTCGATTCCCATGTCTACAACGATCTTAAGACCTGCTATTAAAGCTTCATATTCGGCTTCATTGTTCGTCCTCGGCTCTGGTAAGGAGAAGGAAAAGCGCATTATCCCTCCTTGTGGAGTCACGAAAATAAGGCCTACCCCAGATTTGAATATAGGGGTGTTGTGTTGTCGCTTCTTCATGGAAGATGCCCCATCGAAGTAAAGTTCCCATCGAGCGTCACTCTCTCCTTTGTCCGTGTCGATCGTGTCAAACACATGTTTTTCTGGAAATTCGCAGTTCAAAAGAGAATCGGCGGGTATCGGGTGCTCAGCGAGGAAGTCGGCGATGGCTTGGCCTTTCACTGCCTTAAGAGGACGATAAGTTATCGAGAACTCTATCAAGAGGAGGGCCCATTTAGCGAGCCGTCCTGTTAATATGGCCTTCGACATCAAATACTTGAGAGGATCCACTTTTGATATGAGATGGACCTCATGTGCCAACTCATAGTGTCTGAGCTTCGTTATTGCGAAGATCAACACTAGGCAGTGTTTTTCAATAGGAGAGTAATTGCTTTCTGCCCCCAGGAGAACTCGACTCAAATAGTAGAGAGCTCTTTCTTTCTCTTGGTCATTCTCTTGTGCCCATAGCACGCCTAAGGAACCTTCGAGGGCTGTCGTATATAGGATGAGAGGTTTTCCTTTAGCGGGAGCGGCCAGTACTGGCGGATTCTGCAAGTATTGCTTGATTTCATCCAGTGCGCTTTGGCATTTGTGATCCTAAATGAACGGAGTTCCCTTCTTCATTAAATGGCTGTAGGGGCGGCACTTGCCGAAGAGATTGGCTATAAATCGCCGGATATACGCTAGCTTTCTTTGAAGAGACCGCAGCTGTTTGAGAGTTCTTGGCGGGGGCATTTCCATAATCGCCTTGATCTTTGACGGATCTATCTCGATGCCTTGGTGTTGGACGATGAATCCTAGGAACTTGCCCGAGGAAACTCCAAACACGCATTTGAGAGGGTTCATCTTTAAGTTGTCTTTCCGAAGGCGCTAAAACACGATCTTCAGATGCTCTAAATGTTCCTCATATGATTTTCTTCTAACCACGAAGTCGTCGATATAGCATTCGACGATTTCATGGATGAGGTCGTCGAAAATTTTCGTCATGGCCCTCTGATAGGTGGCGCCGGCGTTCTTTAGACCGAAGGGCATCACCTTGTAGCAGAATATACCCAAAGGAGTCCGGAAGGGGATATGCTTCTGGTCCTCGGGATGCATCTTTATCTGATTGTATCCTGATGATCCGTCCATGAAGGAGAAAACTTCGTGAGTGGACATGTTATCTATCATTAGCTCAGTGACTGGTACTGGGAAGTTGTCCTTCGGGCAGGCTTTATTGAGATCCCGAAAGTCCACACATATGCGCACCATCCCATTCTTTTTCATTACTGGGACAATGTTAGCGATCCAGTCAGGATACTGAACTTCCTGCATGAAACCGGAATCGATTAGTTTCTTGACCTCGGCGTTGATGCTCATCTCAAGCTCGAGCCGCATTCTTCTCGGTGCTTGTTTGATCGGTTTGATGTCCGGAGATATCGCCAATTTATGCACAGCAATCTCTGGATCTAATCCTGGCATCTCGGAATAGTTCCATGCGAAGTAATCTTTATGCTGCATGAGCACGTCTTTTAGCGTAGCCACCCTTTCTTCAGACAAAAGCTCACTGACGAACGTCGGCCGCGGATCACTTGCCGTCCCCAAATCAATTTTCTTGAGGTTATCTGCAGTAGTATGTATACCATCTTCCAGCTCTTTTGGTGCCGGTGGGAATTCTGAGATTACCTCATCATCATCGTTTTCGAAGCACCGGGGGAGGTTATCCATATTCTCGGGTTCTTCTTCTGACAACATTATCATATGACAGGTATGAGCTCTCTTCCAAGACCGATGTTGATCTGGTTCTACTCTCACGGTTTTTTGTTCATGCTTCTGCAGCGGGGTTACCCTCCAGCTGCTGGATAGAGCGAACCTGCCCTGTTGATATTGATCTTCGACCTAGTTCTTGAAGGTGAAGCAGTCTTCGAGAGGATGTCTCATTGCCCTGTGATAGGAGCAATAGTCCGGGTGAGAGACTTCGCCTGCTTGTTCGGGATGCTTGGATTCCGGAAGTGTCATCATCTGGTGTTTCATGACAAGATCGAATATCTTCTTTGTCTTGTCTTGAGGAAAAGAATATTCTCGACCCATCTTCTTTCTAAGAGACGAATCTTGGTTGCTCGATTCTCGATCGCGGGGATTTTTTGTCCCGCTTTGTCACTGTCGAACGCTTTTCCCGTTCTTTAATTTATTTTTGCCTCTGCGTCGGGCTTTTTGTACAACGGGTTGATAAGGAGGAGCATTTTCATTTTTCGCAGCCTGTTGAAGGAGGCGTTGCGTCCTGGCTTTCTCGTAGATGGCCATTTCGCGATTATGGTCGTCTCGAACCTTTTGACCCGCTTCCCTTATAAGCTTGTCCATTTGTTCTTCGAACGACGGACTGGACATTTTCACGGCGGGAGCTCTTTCTGGTTAAGGGTTAGCATCTTCTCATAGAGCATCTCCCTCTTTATCAAAGTCATGTACGACGTAGCAGTCGCGGAGTAACTCCCGTTTCTTAGATTGAACATACCCAAGCCCGGTCGTTTCCATTCTCCCGTTGGGCAACTTTCGTTGAGTTCCGAGAATGTTCCAGATCCTGTTATAGAACCATGCTTATCGCACAGTTTGCTTAAGTGGTACACCTTGGCGTATTAAGAGTCTCTTTAGTCCGTCTGTGTAATATCTAGGCAAACGGATTGGCTGGAGCCTGTCAAGTGTAGAATCTGCGCCATGCCAGATTTCTTTCTCCACTTTGGTTTCCCCAGATCGGTAGAATAGGATCGCCTTTTCACCTTCTCGCCTGGGAAGGACATAGAACGTCTGCAGTTCTTCCACACTGTAGGTATCAAGCGCGTCTAGCACTTTATGATGCTTTAGCGGAACCATGGCAACTTGCAAACTTTGCTCTTCATTAGCGAAGGTTTGTATGGATGGCCGAGCAGAGAATATGGCATTGACCTCATCTTCCGAGTCGCTGCCGAAGATCAACATAGGAGTGGACGGTCCCGGCTTGTTGCACTGGGGCGGACCTGAGTAAACTATCTCTTCTTCCTCCTCGGTATCACTCTCGAAGACCGGAATGGTGGTGATAGCTTTGTTCTTCGGTTTATGACATCTTTCCGTGTCCTCAAAATCTGGTAAGAAGTATTTTGCATCTTCGTACTTGCGGACTTCGTTCACGGAGAATGGGTTTAGCTCTCCGTCACAGTATACTCGAGACCATCCTTGAAATACTTCATACACTGATGTTGTGTAGAAGGGATAATGTTGTACTCATGTAACCAGGGCCGGCCGAGCAAAGCATTGTAGCATGTCTTGGCGTCAATGACGTGGAACTTGATATCAGTGATGAGCATCCCAAAGCGTAACGTTAATATCAACTCAAGAGTCCGTGATGACTGGGAGTCAAATCCGGAGATGGTGATCTTATCACGAGCGAGGTGCTGAACGCTCATGCATATCTCCTTTAGCACCCTTACGTTAAGGAGATTGACGGAGGACCCATTGTCGACCAAGATTTTACCTATCTTGATGTCATGACAGTATCCGGAGACATATAGGGGGCGGTTGTGCTCGCATGTCCCAAGGAGGAGATCTTCATCGCCGAAGGTGATATCGGCTGTGTGTGCTTCTTCCAGCTCGTCCTTCATCTTTTCTTCGGCGAGGAAAGCTCGGAATTGCTCGGGTTCCTGCAGTGCCTTGATTAAAGAATCTCTCACCTCTTTGGATAGCAGAAGGGCGTCGAGAATACTGAGCTGTGAGGGTATCTTCCTCAAGTGTGCGAGAACGTTGTAGTCCACCTTACTTTTCTTTGGCGGGTCCTTGGCTGTCAGCTTTTCGATGGCTTGGTCATCATGGATGATATCCTCAGGGACCTTTTCTTTTCCATTATCTTTTCTATTTAAACCACTGTTCGAGGGCCCAAGATTCTTTCCGGGCAGCGTACGATTTCACAGCTGAATGTTTTCACAGGTCTTCGGTTCTTCCTCTTTTCCCGAGGTGGATTCTTAAAAGAGGGGGCCAAGAGTCATTTCTTCGTCAGAGTCGCTCCCGAAGGTAAGAATTTATGATCCCCGGCGTTGACCATATGACAGTTGCCGGCAGTTCTTTTATTCTCCTCGGGCATACTTCTTTGCTTCCGACGAGTTTTGCGTTTCATCCGCTTGAAATGCTGCCGGTGAGCAACATATCCCTGCCACCATCTTCTAAAAGCGTTGCACTCTTCAGTGGGGTGCGAAATCTTTCGATGATATAAGCAGTAGCTATGATTTCTTTCCGCTTTACCAAGAATATTTCCTCCGGAGGGTGGCAGCTTCATTCCCATCGATACGGCCTAAGCGAACCTTTTCTTCGTCTTGAACCTGTTTTTATTCGCGACAGAGGTATTTTGATCTGGTGGGAGTGTTTCAACTCTTTCGTCCAGTCGCCGGCATTTGGCCTTTTCAAATATAGCCATCTCACGCTCGTGATCAGCTTTGCTTTTAAGAAGAGCTGTGTTCAGGAATGCCTCAATTATTTCATCTGATGGCCCCAGATGTTCTGGCTCAGGACCTGCCCCCAGTTTCTTTGTGCAAGTAGCCTCTTCATCGTCTATCGACGAGTAAGAGATCACATGGCAACTTGCCACGTAATCTTCAGATTCATCCGATGAGTCTTCTCCATCATTTCTGTCCTCAAGGACGTGGCTGAGAAACTCTTGGAGTGTGATTGGAATCCGCACCTTCTGAATATACTCTTCCAGCGCGTCAATCTGTTTTTGCAGGTCCGTGTGCTTGTCGCCAGGCTTCACGGGCTTTTTGGTCTTCTTCTTCTTTTTCGAAGACTTTGACGGCTGGATGCGAGTGCTTTGGTTATCACCACCAATTTTTGGAGTTGGGCGCGGCTTTAGCATCCCCTCGATGATCTCAGGCTCCAGCGGATTCTTCCACCTAATTGCCGGCCATGTGTGTAGATCCTTCAGCATTCTTTTCGTCTTGGATGAAAGAGCAACCTCCCATGGAGCTTCTTCTTCAAAAGAGCATGATGCCCCCGGTGTATCCGTATTCTTGGGAGTGTGTGGCCGAGGCGGGTTCACCTTCCAATTATCAGATAATACGAATTTTCCCTGCTGGTATTGATCTTCTATCCATCTTTTAAAGATGTAACAATCCTCAATCGGATGGCCCAATATTCGGTGGTAAGGGCAATAGTTAGGATTGCTAGCGTCGCTTGGTTGCGCTATGTATTTTGGCTCCGGCAGATTGATGAGCCTGTTGCGCAGTGCAAGCTCGAATAACCTCTTCGTCTTGTCTTGAGGGAACGAGTAAGGGCGCCTCATTTTATCTTCGAGAGATTGAGTTCTGTTATTTTGGCGATCAACCGGTCTCGGGCCACCGGGCTGCTGTTGAGCATTAGCGACGATGACCGCTTTCCCCTTTCCCTTCTCATTTCGAGAGTCCGGCTTTGGAGGAGACGGTCTATGACTCATCTAGTCCATTTGGGCCAGTTTGTCGATCAAGGCTGGAACGTGGTCGGCTTAAAGAGCATCATGAATTGTGAAATAGTTGCATGAGGGTCTAGGATGCCCATGAACATGCCCACCGCAGGCGCTTCTTCAATCCGTTGTTCGCATTTCGACCACAGATTCTGCCATCGGATTGCGTATTGAACCCACGTCTCGCCTGGCTTCACCCTGGCGTTTATCAATGCCGTTATTGGGGGGCATTCACTAGCACTCGCGAATCGCTGAGTGAATAATAGCTCCATTTCTGCGAAAGTCTTGACAGAGTTGTTTGGAAGTTCAGAATACCACTCGAATGCCGTCTCCGACAAGCTGCCGACGAATTGGCAAAGTAGCAATTTATCATCACCTCCGGTGTTGCCACATAGAGCCCTGAACTAGGCAACATGCTGGTGGGGATTGCCCGTCCCCTTCTACACATGGAATTTGGGGATTGTGTATCCCGGCGGGTATTTTATTTGGTCATACCAGCCTGGATACGGTCGCCCAGATTTAACGACTTGACCGGCCGCTTCATTCGCCTGGTGAGCTCGTATTTGCTGGGCTATGTAGTCATCCAGAGCGGCCTTGGAAATGGTTTCCTCTTTGGCTGCTGAAAGAGCCGGAGGAGGGTTCGATGTCTCCCCTCTGTCGTCTTCAATGATGATCGGAGGGTCTTCAGCTGGAGGTTCCGGCTGCAACATCATCCCGACCATATCTTGGAAGAGAAGCGCCATTCATTTTATATTGGCAGCTTGTTCTGCTGTTTCTCTGTCCTTCTTTTCGAGGACTCTATGTAGGAAGTCAGCATCGGTTTCTTATTCGTGACGCTGCTCTGATGACGGCACCGGGCTTTCTTTTGGCCCGGTGAGTGCGGCCATTTGTGTCAGCATTTCCTGAAGCTTCTGCTGCTGCTCCTGGGCTTTTGTCACGGATCGGGTGAGTGGTCGGTGACTCGTCGAAGCGCGGCTTTCCTCTTTTCCGGAAGCTATGTAAACAGTATGCACCTTTATTTCCCCAGATTTGGGGCGTTTGGGCTCAGCGTCTTTGTGGTCTACCGTAGTTACAGGGGCTTTCTCTGGCCTCCTTCTCTTTTGAGCAGTTGACATTGAGGGGGCCGTTGTAGCGGGCACCCAGGTAGTTGTTGTCCTTTGCGGCTTGACAGGACGATTCTCTTCCTGTTGAACCTTCAGCTTTTTCTATCGGCGAGGATAGTCTTGATCAATCACCGACTCCTGGACCCGTCGCCAGACTTTGTAAACCTTGGAGGACAGCCGCTGAGGGGGCTGCTCCGGCTTTGTTTCTGTAATTTTCTCCACCAGTGGAGGAGATCTCTTCAGTACAGCAGTAGGAGAGTTCTTGTGCACTTTGTTCAGCAATTCAAAGCTGTTCCCGGTTGGAACAGCAACATTGACTTCCACCGTTTGGGCTGGTGGAGTTAGCCCAGAGGGGGAGTTGCCCCCAGCCTTTCTTACTCGACGCCAGTGGCGACGTCGACCGCGTCGAGCTGTTGGGATGGTTTCAGCTATGGGGATGGCTTCGTCGTGCCCCCTATTTTGGAGAAGAGCTGTTGCCGGCGTCAGCCTCTTGAAGACCGATGTCTGTTGAGTAGCAGCATCTAATCTGTCAAAGACAGACTTTTGAGCAGGAACGTGAGCCGGAACAGTCCGTCTTGTGAAGACCGACCCTTTGGCAGGAGAAGCCTCCTTGACGACTTCGGGACTAGGGATGGTTATCCTTTTCGGAATAGCCTTTTCTAGAATGGCAGGCTTCATCACGGGCCCGCATGAACTTTGGCCCAATCTGGTGAAGACTGAGGCGCTAGAGCTGGACGACCCGTTGAGGGGGGCCACTATAGTTGCAAGCCAATCAAAGACCGACTTCTTGGGAGCTTTTTATGTTGGTATAGGAGCGCTGAAGCTCGTTGGCGGGAGCATGGTCCCGAAAAACAATCCAGTGGTGGCCTGAGTGACCTGTTCCACCAGTATCGTGAACAGGGAGGCCGCTTGGGGCCCGTAAGCTATGCCTCCAGATAAGGTGGAACGCGAGTTGCAATTGCAGCTGGAACACTTCGTGCAAGTAGACGCCATTGATCTTTCGTTTTCTGCACCAAGCAAGACACCAAATCTTAGTACCTCGAACCCAAGGGCAACCATTAGCAAACCATGATACGTTCGCGAACACGACACACGAAGTGTGGAATGGAAAGAGGAAAAGGTCCCACAGGGCGTGCCAGAATCTATTCCCCGTCGAAAGACGCGACCGGGACGTTGGGACGTCAAGCCTGAAATTCGAGGGCAGTGCTAATTAGCGCTATCCGTCCACCTCTTCGAAAATGCCAAGTTGATTTATGGCACCGTGTATCGAAGGTTTAAACGGATGCGGCCGATGTAGCAGACTTCGTCAGATTCCCCCTCGTTTGAGGGGTTTTTGATTGTGGGGACGCTCTTCCCTGCAGGCGCAAGCCCCTGCAGTTAATTACGCTACCGCATCGCGGTAACAACTTTCTCCTTCTCCAGATGGTCATTTCATGTCGTGTGTGTTTATTTTGTTTGTGTTTGCCTGTGGATTGTATACGGAGACTAATTTATGTTGTCACCCGTAGGGCGTGGATTAGTCCAAATCCGTATCTTCTTAGATTTGGGTTTTGGGGTTGGGTTTAAGGATACGTTAGCCTCATTTGAGACTAAGATCGACTTAAACGTTTGTTAAGGATACGTTAGTCTAATTTTAGACTAAGATCAACTTAACGGGATCGTTTAGATCCAACAAAAGAGCATTTGGACTCTATTGTTTAGTTTAGGGACATTGCGGTCGATTAGTTTCAGGACATTACGGTCCAATGTTAGTTTAAGGACATCTCGGTCCAGTGTTAGTTTAAGGACATCTCGGTCCAGGTTAAGGACATCATAGTCCATGAGTTTAAGGACCTCATAGTCCAGGTTAAGGACATCGTAGTCCATGAGTTTAAGGACCCCACAATCCGTAGTTTAAATACATCGTAGTCTATGTGGTTTAAGGACATTGTAGTCCATGAGTTTAAGGACCCCACTGTCCGTAGTTTAAAGACATCGTAGTCTATGAGGTTTAAGGACATCGTAGTCCATGAGTTTAAGGCCCCACAGTACGTAGTTTAAAGACATCGTAGTCTATGAAGTTTAAGGACATCATAGTCCATGAGTTTAAGAACCCCACAGTCCGTGAAATGTATGGTTGTCGGGACCCATCACCTCTCTGAAGACGTTGAAGGATTACAACGACAGATATTAGAGGAGTAAAGAGATGTACCCTTGAACCGGTGTGAGTTGGTTGAAAGATCTGTAGTCCAGTTTGGGATTGAGATCTGTTAAATATTTGTGAGCGGATGGGCTCAGTTCAATATAAGTTGAGGACTTATGGCCAATATTGGGCTAAGACCAATAAGATTAAAATGTTTAACATTTTATTGTTCTGGGCTGTTGAGCCTTTATTTAGGCTTGGCCCTTTTAATAATGCTGAGCATTGGATCCTGACATATTTTGTCTTGTATTGAATGGATAGCATTCTTCAGAGCCTTGGCTCTGATAAAGAACAATTTGTATTCATTCAACGCAACATATGGTGCGCTAGGCGCTTTGCGCCAATCAAAAAAGTGCAGTGCGCTTCTGCCACGTAGCGCGCATGTAAGTGGTGCGCTCTGCGCTAAGTGCAGATGCCGGTTTGTGAGCGCTGAGCGCTAGTCCATGAGCGCATTGCGCTGGTGCATACGTGGATGACACGTGTTGCGCTTGGCGCCAAGCACCAGCCCATGAGTGCAGCACGCTATTTCAGAAGCGCAAAGCGCAAGCTGTGTCTGTGGTTGACACATGGCATGTTTTGGTGCTGAGCGCCGGTCCAAGGAGCGCAAAAGCGCAGTTAATGAGTGCAAGGCACTTTTCAATAGCGCAGAGCGCACTTGATCAAATTTATGATCAGAGAACAAGTTTATGTTCTTTTAAAGGAGGCTTTACCTCAAGATTCAAGAACAAAAGTTCTTGTTTATAAAAGGGCTCTACCTTCGTAGATCGACGATCTGTGAATGAAGTAAATACTTATTTTTGGTTTTTATGATGAGATCTTTTTAATCTCTCTTTTTTATCAAAGGGCTTGGTCTTTATAGATCTATGATCTTTTTTTTAGAAGATAGTTCTTCTTTTTATGAGATGATTTCATCTCTGTGTTCAAGAATCATGTTCTTTATCTTGAAGAAAATGATCTTCTTTTTCTAAAAGCTTGCTTTTCTTTCTTTGAGTTTTCTCAAAATTTGTAGGGGGATTTCTCTATATCAGACTTTAGGTCTTGGGGCCTTTATATAGGGCAAATTGATTTGATAAATCAGTTAAAGAGATCTTTCTCTGATTGATTTGGGAATATTTCCCACCGTTGGATCTTTGATCCTAAGGCATCTGCTTTACAGAAGATAATCTTCTTGTTTTTAACAAGATCGGAAAGATCTTTCCATAATAGAATTTTAATTTTGATTAATTAATAATTTATTATTAGATCTTTTGATCTAACGGTGAGGATTTCTTAAATTCCAGCGCTGACGCACCTTGCGCTAGCGCGTCTGTGTTTGACACGTGGCGCGCAGCGCAGCGCAACTGCGCTAGCGCGCCTGTGTTTATACGTGGCGCACAGCGCAGAGCGCTGGATCTGAAGCGTTGCTTCAAATTTTGAGTTTTGAATTTAAAGCAGAGCTTTGCTCTGATTGGAGGGGGGCGCTGCCTAGGGCGCAGCGCACCTGGCGCTAGCGTATCCGTGTTTGACACATGACGCGCAGCGCGCCTAGCGCTGAATCTGAAGCGTTGCTTCAATTTTTTGAATTTCGAATTTCAAACAGAGCTTTGCTCTGATTGGGGGAAACAATCCAGCCTTTGAAGATGAAGCAATCTTCGATTGGATGGCTTACTGCTTGGTGGTAAGGGCAGTAATTAGGATTGTTGACATTGCCTGGCTGCAACGGACGTTTTGGATCTGGCAGATTGATGAGTCTGTTGCGCACTGCCAGCTCGAACAGTTTCCTCGTTTTATCTTGGGGAAACGAGGAAGGATGTCCCAGTCTCTCCTCGAGGGATGGGCGTGGACGCATATTGTTTTGGCGAACAACCGGCTTTAAGTTGCTCGGCTGTTGTTGAGTATTGGCGACGAAAGTTGCTTTTCCTTTCCCTTTTTCATTTCGAGAGTCCGTCTTTGGAGGAGATGGTCTATAACCCATCTGATCCATTTGGGCTAGCTTGTCATTCAAGGCCTGGAAAGTAGTTGGCTTGAAGAACATCATGAATTGAGAAATGGTCGCATGAGGGTCGAGGGTTCTGTTCAGTTGAAAATATTGCACTTTGGTATAAGTATTTTCCATACATTTCTTAAATAATAATAATTATAAATATTAAACATATTTGGATCTATCTGCAATATACTATTTACCATATGTTTATATATTATAATTAACATTATGAAGGAAAATATATGCATTTTATATTTATATAATATTTTGGTAATTGAAAATATGCATATCATATCAAATATTCTAATTAAGATTCTTAAAAGAAATAATATCATACAAATGGTTAAAATAATATTTCAAAATATATGCATAATAGTTTAGTAATTAAAAAATGCATAGCATATTAAATATTCTTAATCAAGTTTCTTAAAGATTTATTACCATATATAGTGATTCAGATACTCTCTATAATTTAATAAATAATACTAACATTATTCATGGAGATATTGTGCAAAATTTAGCTCAGATCAAGATGTTCATGATGTCAGGATCAAAAATCTGCCAAAATTATAAAATCAATACTGACAGGGACTCAGAATCCATATATGGAAAGTTACCATATTAGGAAGTCACCATATATGGTAACTAGTTTTTCTTCTTTGAGGGCTATATAAAGGACCAAGGGCTAAAGTTAAAAGGCATCAAGCCGAAGAGATCACGAAGTCCAAGATGGCTCACGCATCCAGGCTGATCATCAACTGTTCATCTACCTCTTTCGGAAGAGTTCGAGAAGCAAACCAAGTTTTTGTAATCATTTTCTAAGGAATAAAGTGTAGATTGTTCAAGTTGATTAATAAAGGTAGTTGTTTTATTTAATTCTTTTGCATTTTACAATATGTTTTCCCTCTCTGTCTTTTCATCTTCTTTTCCCAACATGCGCGAGTAATTCTCCGCTTGTTAGGGTTCGTATGGTTATGTAGATCAATAGATGATTAAAATCTTTTAACTCTTTTTAAGTCCTATAAAGTTTATAAATTTTATCAAAAGAATTGTTAACACCCTAATCGGGCGCGCTATCAATTCATTGGTAGTCACGACCATGATTTGAGATTAGTGTTAACAATCGTTTTGGTAAAGGCTAGACATGAACGGAGATCCATGCAAAGATAAGGGTTAAGAGTGGAAACCCTATTCCCTCCAAAAACCCTATTCTATATGAATCACCGTCGATCTAGTTTTAAATCTATTAAAGGATAAAAGGAGTCATCTTTATTAATCATCCATGACTACTAAATCTTAACGAACCCTACAAGCCTTTTTCTTATATAATTTTCATCCGTAATTAATTTAGATCTTAGATAAACTATCCTCTTATCTTCGTTCATTTTATTCAACACATCTAAATTAAGATAAAAAGATTCCGCGTTTCTCTGCGGACGACCCGTACTCATCTCGGCTAGCTACAAGTGACACCGTTATTGATTGCGGTTATTCTACAAACACTTTTTCACATCAATCAAATGGCGCCATTGCCGGGGATACGTGCGCAATTTTTTATTCTTACTATTTGTGTTGAATTCTTATTCGATCTATATCATAAAAATAAACAAAACTGCAAATTGTATATTTAACGATTATTGTTTGAATTTTGTGAGGGAATCTGGAGTCTCGGACTTGAGGAAACAGAGAGACAGAGACATTCATCAAGATCCAGAGGAGCAAAGAAGGCCACGTAGCAAAAATCTTCATCAGATCTTCCTAATCGGCGGCGGAACCGCGGCTTATTGGGGGATTTAGGGTTGCAAACTTCTCCGGTATCTTTTCTATATCTTTCTCTCTCCTCTGAAATCCAATAAAATATCTTTTCTACAGGATTCATTGCAAAATATTGCCGCTCAAAAATCTTTTTGCAAAGTTTTGTAATCGGTTTGTTAATTCATACTTTAATACGGATTTTTAAGGGGCAAGACCAAAATTCAGATTAGGTAGGGATTTTATCACCCTTCCTAGGCCCCGCAAATCACAAAACGAGCATCTGCATCAATCCTACATTAATTTAAAAAATATCTAGACAAGACTCTAAGGACTGTCGCGCTCAATAAAGACAAAGGAAAGTCGTGGGTAATTTAACGCAATTACTTTTGTGGTGTCTAGGTAAGTGTGTCTAAGGCAAGTGGTTACTTAATTAGGCCCGCTATTTTCGGTGATTCATATAGCGGATACCTCCCACTTACCTGGCACTTATCTGGCCACAAGAGTAGTAAAGTCGCGGTAGAGGATTGATCTTGCGGCTTGTCCTTTGGAAGTCTAGGAGCGGTCTAGAGACTTGACCTAGGTAACCTTAGTTCTAGGGTTGTTTGTGCATTTTTGTGTGATTTGTCTTAAGTCCCACTTTTTCAAAACAAACCAATTTTTAAATAACACACACGCTGCCACTTACGCTAAACCGTTTAGTGCATGCTCGGATGGACACGGGATTCTAGTGCCCGTCTTGTCCGTGTTCCTGCTATCGACTCCGAAGTCGGTACTTCTTCATTTTCTTTTTCCCCACCATCCACCACAACGACCGAGATGGACAGCACTCCATCAAATTATAACACCATGCTGCCACCGCCCGTAGGTGAGCAGAATACACAGCGCATCTCTCTCCAAGAAAGATGATATCCTATACGTGGTCCACTTCCCACTTGTCTATCTATTCCACCAGCCAACTGGGATAATTTTGAAATTAAACCCCACTACATCAATCTTTTACCAAAATATCACGGTCTCGAGTCTGAAGATGCATATGTGTTTATTACCAAATTTGAAAATGTATGCGCTATGATGGGTACTTCACAGCTTTCTATGGATGCTATGCGTCTACGTCTTCTCCCATTAACTTTGTGTGATATAGCCGAGAAGTTGCTTTATAACACAGCCGCACATTCTATTTCAAACTGGGGAGAATTCGTAACAGCTTTCCTAAAGAAATTCTACCCTAATCGTAAGACATCTCGAATCCGTAGCGAAATAAATCAATTTACCCAGCATCCTAATGAACCATTCTCGAAGTGTTTTGAACGCTTCAAGGATCTGTTAGTTCAATGTTCTCATCAAGGAATTCCTAAATGGGATCTGTGCAGAATCATATATGAGGGCATTAATCCTACAACAAAACAGACCCTTGAATCCATGTGTCAAGGCACCTTCATGAATAAAGATGATGGTGAAGCCTGGAGATTTCTAGAAGATTTCGCTGAAAAATCTTTACAGTGGGAGAGTGTAAACCAACCATCGTATAGGGGTGGTAACCACCAATCTGATGTTTCCATAGGAGTTAGAACTGAAATGGCAGCAATGCAAAAGAAACTCGAAACTATGGAACATAAATCTTTAGCAACCGCCCTAAATCAGATGTCACTCTTCAAAACTGTCTGTGGATGCTGTTCTGATCCATCACATCTTACGGAAGAATGTCCTTTAAATTCTCCGTTTCAAGGTCAAGAGCATACCAATGCTGCTTTCCAACAAAGACCTAGAAACGATCCGTATTCTTCCACTTATAATCAGGGTTGGAGGAATCACCCTAATTTTGCTTGGAACCAACAACAAAATCAAAATACGGTTCTAAATCAAAACAATTTCCAAAGGGTTCCTCCACAACAACAGCAACCACTACAATTGAATCAGCACCCCTATCAATCACAAAATTTTAAAAATCCGGTCAACACTACTGCACCATATAACAATTCTTTGCAAGTGACAGGTACTGATAACTCCTCTCCACTCGAACAAACCATGAATTTGCTTCTGACAAATATCATGCAAGTTTCGGTTGAGATGAAGTCTTCCGTCGATAAAATACAGAAAAACTCTGACTCCCAAAGTGAGAGTATTAAATCGATCGAAGCACAAATTGCCCGTATAAATGCCGAATTGAGTTCTAGAGAGAAAGGGAAACTTCCAGCTCAACCTTTACCCAATCCTGGCTATTCACATCATGTGAACGCTATCACCATGTTGAAATCTGGAAGAGTGCTTGAAAATCATGTTGGTGAAAAGATTGATAATAATGAAGAATCAATCGATGATACCCCGGCTGAGACTTTTCCTTCCACTTCTGCTTCTACTTCTGACCCCAGTTCGTCTACCCCACCATTTTCTTCCGAGACTATTCTCCATTTTCCCCACGGCTCGAACCCTCAGCACACTTCTTCTAGTCCACCAAAAATGATCCCTACTTCTATTCTTGGATCTTTCCTACCCACACGATCTTCTCCAATGTTGGACCCCGCTATTATTGCTAAAGCTCCTTATCCGAATCGGTTAAGGGGAAACAGACCAAGTCCGCAAATGGAGAAGATCACTGAAATCTTTAAACAGGTTAACATCAACATCCCTCTTCTAGATGCAATACAACAAGTCCCCACTTATGCGAAAATTCTCAAAGACTTGTGCACTAGGAAGAGGACGACTCAAGTGCCAAAGAAGGTATTCATGTCAAAGACCGTAAACACAGCTTTTCCCCAACAATTACCTAGGAAACGTAAGGATCCTGGCTGTCCTACAATCTCGATTTCTATTGGGGATAAACACATTAACCGTGCTCTACTTGACCTTGGCTCAAGTGTTAACCTGCTTCCTTACTCGGTTTATGAGCAGTTAGGGATTGGAGAGTTGAAACCAGTTCACTGCACTCTCCAGATGGCCGACCGATCAATCACCAAACCTAGGGATGAGCTGGAGGATGTGTTGATAAAAATTGGGGAATTTGTATTCCCTGTGGACTTTATTGTTCTTGATACACAGCCTGTAGTGAACCCACAGAATCAAATTCCGGTGATCCTTGGTCACCTCTTTTTAGCCACTTCCAATACTATAATTAACTATCGTAATGGCTCTATGACCCTATCCTTCGGGAAGATGTCAATAGAGCTTAAGATATACAAGTTGGGAAGTGTACCCTTTGAACCTACTGCTCATCCATGTTCTGTCGAATTAATGGACGTCAACAGCAACAAATTTGATCAGCCTCATGATACTGATCTAGACTCTTTTCATATATTGTTGTTTGACCCAACTATGTATCATACACATACGGACTCTTCCACTGAGTTGTCCGGGTCAACAACTAACACTGATTATGAACCGTTTTTGGAGTCCGAAGATCACCCCTCGCTTTTTGATGACATTATTATTCGGGGTATCGATGAAAGCTTTGAGGAAATTTTCGCTGATGAGCTCGCATTTTTAGCAAACACGGGTGTTGAGATTAATCAACTCCAAAAAGAAACTGAACCTCCACCCCTTCTTCTGGACTATAAAGAGAATGCGAGTAATCCATCGCAATCACCGTGTCGTCTCTCCAAAACGAGACGCAAACACATTCTATCCCACCACTTGTCTTTTCCCCACTTCTTCCTGGCTCTCTACAACATGTTCCTCCATCAACCGATGCACTACACTGATAAAATCTTCGAATGGTTGGTGTTGACTTTAGGTCTTTGCAAAGCTTGGCATTGACAACTAATTTTGACCCCCTCTTGTGATTTTCAAAGCTTAACATTGTTTAACTCAAGTTTGGGGGGAGGGGATAATCTAGCTCTTGGAAATAATTTTTTTTACTCAAAATGGTGAGCCAAAGAATAAGTTTGGGGAGGATTTTCATTTTCACTTATTCTTGCCCCGTTAATAAATTTCTTTCCAGGCTTACAGTTTTTTTGTGATCTAGCGGAAGACAACAGTGAGGACACTGTTGAAAACAAGTTTGGGGGAGGTTTGTGCTTATTTTCGCATCATTTTGCACCATACTTTGCATAAGCACAAAACTTTTAAAACATATAAAAAAAATTCAAAAGATAAATTTTTTAATATTTAATTAGATAATAAAAGATTTGATAGTGAAAAATTACATCCAAAAGATTGGAAAAATTTAAGAAAACCAAGAAAATTAGAAGTTTTCTTAAACGAACTAGTAATAAGTAGTTATGAGCCGTTGTCCCAATGGTTAGTAAGATGAAAGAAGTCACTAATCTGAGGATAAAAATAAGTCTGAAAAATAGTTCCTATTCTGGAGCCAAACATTTGAATGTTGATACCCTACTATTCGCACTTACACACGTCTTGAAACTCGGGATAGTAGATGATACTTTGAAATGCTCTTGTCTGAAAGCCAAAGTATGAAGGAAATTATAAATGGAAAATAAAAGATAAAATGGTGAAAATGAACACTGGTTTTGTTATCACCAAGGCAGCATAAAAAAATATAGCGAGGGTGCTTTATCACCTAGTGCCTTAGACCAACTGGTTTGGGAGTCACTGCTAAGCCTTATGTGGTGCAAGACGAGGAAAAGCACCTAATTAGCGAGCACGTGAGTAATCGGTCGGTTAGTATCTCAAGAAGTATTAACGGTCGCATGAAAAAATGTGTGAGCTTATTCCATATAAATATCAATTAAAAAGGTACTAAGGTAGATGGACAAGAGTATGATTGCTTGAATTGAATTCTCCGAGTGTAGGGATCTTCTTTACACACACGTAGGGTTATATAATCGATGTTTGGAAGAAAGACAGAAATGAATAATAAAGACAATGTTTTATTGAGGGATAATGTGATTTCTAATATCTTTTCATGACTATTAAGATAAGGGCTCATGACAATTGAAAAGCTAGTATAGTTGGAAACACTTATTTTCAAGTTCTTTCTTTTATAATTCATATCTTTGTATGTAACTTTCACCATCTTCCTTTTATTATAAGATTTTGTGGGTGTAATCCGCTGAAAACCCTCAGGAGACAACACTCCTCCTATTAGGGACACCTAGAGGTTTAACGGCTTTTTGCACGTGCTCAGTGCAATCGTGTTTGCCTACGAAAGTGTGCTACTTAGGTTTTTCTTTTTATTTTTCTCTTTCTCTTGAATAACTAGTTTGTTCGGGACGATCAAAGTTAAGTTTGGGGTATTTGTTCAGTTGAAAATATTGCACTTTGGTATAAATATTTTCCTTACATTTCTTAAATAATAAAAGGTGTTTATTATAAATATTAAACATATTTGGATTTATCTGCAATATATTATTTACCATATGTTTATATATTATAATTAACATTATGAAGGAAAATATATACACTTTATATTTATATAATATTTTGGTAATTGAAAATATGCATATACTATCAAATATTCTAATTAATATTCTTAAAAGAAATAATATCATACAAATGGTTAGAATAATATTTCAAAATATATGCATAATATTTTAGTAATTAAAAGATGCATAGCATATTAAATATTCTTAATCAAGTTTCTTAAAGATTTATTATCATATATAGTGATTAAGATACTCTCTCTAATTTAATAAATAGTACTAACATTTTTCATTGAGATATTGTGCAAAATTTAGCTCAGATCAAGATGTTCATGATGTCAGGATCAAAAGTCTGCCAAAATCATAAAATCAATACTGACAGGGACTCAGAATCCATATATGGAAAGTCACCATATTAGGAAGTCACCATATATGGTAACTAGTTTTTCTTCTTTGAGGGCTATATAAAAGACCAAGGGCTAAAGTTAGAAGGCATCAAGCCGAAGAGATCACGAAGTCCAAGACGGCTCACGCATCCAAGCTGATCATCAACTGTTCATCTACCTCCTTCGGAAGAGTTCGAGAAGCAAACCAAGTTTTTGTAATCATTTTCTAAGGAATAAAGTGTAGATTGTTCAAGTTGATTAATAAAGCTAGTTGTTTTATTTAATTCTTTTGCATTTTACATTATGTTTTCCCTCTCTGTCTTTTCATCTTCTTTTCCCAACATGCGCGAGTAATTCTCCGCTTGTTAGGGTTCGTATGGTTATGTAGATCAATGGATGATTAAAATCTTTTGACTCTTTTTAAGTCATATCAAGTTTATAAATTTTATCAAAAGAATTGTTAACACCCTAATCGGGCGCGCTATCAATTCATTGGTAGTCACGACCACGATTTGAGATTAGTGTTAACAATCATTTTGGTAAAGGCTAGACATGAACGGTGATCCATGCAAAGATAAGGGTTAAGAGTGGGAACCCTATTCCCTCCAAAAACCCTATTCTATATGCATCACCGTCGATCTAGTTTTAAATCTATTAAAGGATAAAAGGAGTCATCTTTATTAATCACCCATGACTACTAAATCTTAACGAACCCTACAAGCCTTTTTCTTATATAATTTACATCCGTAATTAATTTAGATCTTAAATAAACTATCCTCTTATCTTTGTTTATTTTATTCAACACGTCTAAAGTAAGATAAAAAGATTCCGCGTTTCCCTACGGCCGACCCGTACTCATCTCGGCTAGCTACAAGCGACACCGTTATTGATTGCGGTTATTCTACAAACACTTTTTCACACCAATCAGGCTCCTACGAACATGCCTACCGCTGGAGCTTCCTCTATGCGTTGTTCGCACTTTGACCACAGATTCCTCCATCGTATTGCTTATTGAACCCATGTCTCGCCTGGCTTCACCTTGGCATTGATCAATACCGTTATTGGGGTGCGTTCACTAGCACTTGTGAAACGCTGGGTGAATAGTAGCTCCATCTCCGCAAATGTCTTGATAGAGTCATTTGGAAGTTCAGAATACCACTCGAACGCCGTTTCCGACAAGATACTAACAAACTGGCGGAGCAGAAGTTTATCATCACCTCCAGTGTTGCCACATAGAGCCCTGAATTGAGCAATGTGCTGATGCAGATTCCCCGTCCCTTTATATACATGAAATTTAGGGATCGTATATCCCGGCGGGTACCTTATTTGGTCATACCAGCCTGGATAGGGTCGTCCAGTCTTAACGATTTGCCCGGCTGCTTCGTTCGCCTGGTGAACTCGTATTTGCTGAGCAATGTAGTCGTCCAAGGCGGCCTTAGAGATTCTCTCTTCTTTGGCTGCTGAAAGGGCCGTAGGGGGGTTCGATGTCTCCCCTCTGTCGTTTTCAATGATAATCGGGAGGTCTTCAGCTGGAGGTTCTGGCTGTAACATCATCCCAGCCATGTCTTGGAACAAAAAAGAGATTCGTTTTATAATGGCCGCCTGCTCCGCAGCCTCTTTTTCGTTCCTCTCGAGCATTATTCGAAGGAACTTGGTATCGGTTTCTTATTCCCGACGCTGCTCTATGGTCTCTGGATTTTCTTTTGGCCCAGTGAGTGCGGCCATTGCAGTCAGCATCTCCTGAAGTTTCTGCTGCTGTTGTTCCTGAGCCTTCGTTATCGATCGGGTAAGCGGTCGATGACCTGTAGAAGCACAGCTTTCTTCATTTCCTAAATCCATATAAATGGTATGTATTACTATGCCCTGGGACTTGGGGCGTTTAGGTTCGGTGTCTTTGCTGTTCGTCGCGGACACGGGGGCTTTCTCCGGCCTCCTTCTCTTTTGAGCGGTTGATGTTGAGGGAGCCGTTATAGCGGGCACACAGACGGATGACATCTTCTGTGGTACCACGGGATGACTCTTTTCTTGCTGAGCTTTAAGCTTCTTTGGCCGGAAAGAGTAGTCCTGGTTAATCACCGATTCCTGAACCTGTCGCCAGACTTTATAAATTTTGGAGGATAGCCGCTGAGGGGGCTGCTCCGGCTTCTTCTTTGTAGCATTCTCCAGAGGTGGAGGAGATCTCTTCAGCACGGCATCGGAGAGTTTTTGCGCACCCTCCTTAGCGGTTCAAAGCTGTTCCCAGTTGGAACAGCAGCATCGATTTCCACCGTTGGAGCTAGCGGAGTCAGTCCGGAAGGGGAGTTGCCCCCAGCCTTCCTTACTCGGCGCCAGTGGCGACGTCGAGCGTGTCGAGCCGTTGGGATTGTCTCAGCTATAGGGGTGACTTCCTCTTGCCCCCTGTGTTGTTCAGAAGTTTTCGTTGTCAGCCTATTGAAGACTGATGTCCGCTGAGTGGGAATAACCAGCCTATCGAAAGCAGACTTCCGAGAAGGTGAAGCAACCTTGACGATTTCGCTTGAAACGGGCGTTGAATAAGTCAGTCTTGTGAAGACCGACCCTTTGGCAGGAGAAGCCGCTTTGACGACTTCGAGAACAGGAATGGCTATCCTTTTTGGGATAACCCCTTCTGGTATTGCGGGCTTCTTCATGGGCCTGTTGGAGCTTCGGCCCAGTCTGTTGAAAACTGAGGCAGTGGAGTTGGGCGACCCATTGAGAGGGGCCGCGGTAGTGGAAAGTCGATCAAAGACTGACTTCTTTGGGGCTTCTTGCGACAACAGCGGGGCATTGAAGCTCATCGGTAGGATCATAGTCCCAAAGAATAGCCCAGTGGTAGCTTGAGTTACTTGCTCCACTGGCATTGTGAAAAGGGAGGCCGCTTGGGGCCCGTAAGTCACTCCTCCGGACGGGACGGAGCGAGAGTTACAGTTGCAGTTAGTGCAGTTTGAAGCCATTGATCTTCTGTTTTCTGCACGGAGCAAGACATCAAATCTTAGTACCTCGAACCCAAAGGAAACCATAGAAAACCGCGATTCGTTCACGAACATGACACACGAAGTGTGGAGTGGAAAGAGAAAAAGGTCCCAACGGGCGTACCAGAATCTGTTTCCCGCCAAAACACGAGGACGCGACCGTGCGGGTCCGTCTTGCCTGAATTTCGGGGCAGATGCTAATTGGTGCTATCTGTCCACCTCTTCGAATATGCCAAGTTGATTTATGGCACCATGTATCGAAGGTTTAAACAGATGCGGCCGATGTAGCAGACTTCGTCAGATTCCCCCTCGTTGATGAGGGTTTTTGATTGTGGGGACGCTCTTCCCTACAGGCGCAAGCCCCTGCAGTTAATTACGCTACCGCATCGCGGAAACCACTTTCTCCTTCTCCAGTTGGTCACTTCGTGCCGTGTGTTTTTGTTTTGTTTTTGGTTGCCCGTGGATTGTATACGGAGACTAATTTATGTTGTCGCCCGTAAGGCGTGGATTAGTCCAAATCCGTATCTTCTTAGATTTGGGTTTGGGAGTTGGGTTTAAGGATACGTTAGCCTCATTTGAGACTAAGATCAACTTAAACGTTTGTTAAGGATACGTTAGTCTCATTTTAGACTAAGATCAACTTAACGGGATCATTTAGATCCAACAAAAGAGCATTTGGGCTTTATTGTTAGTTTAGGGATATTGCGGTCGATTAGTTTAAGGAAATTACGGTCCAGTGTTAGTTTAAGGACATCTCGGTCCGAGGTTAAGGACGTCATAGTCCATGGGTTTAAGGACCCCACAGTCCGAGGTTAAGGACATCAGAGTCCATGAGTTTAAAGACCTCACAGTCAAGGTTAAGAACATCATAGTCCGTGAGTTTTAAAGGACCCCACAGTCCGTAGAATGTTTGGTTGTCGAGACCCGTCACCTCTCTGAAGACGTTGAAGGATTACAACGACAAATATCAGAGGAGTAAAGAGATGTACCCTCGAACCGACGTGAGTTGGTTGAAAGATCTGTAGTCCAATTTGGGGCTAAGATCTGTTAACATATTTATGAGAGGATGAGCTCAATTAATATGAGTTGAGGACTTATGGCCAATCTTGGGATAAGTCCAATAAATATTTAACATTTTATTTTGGGCTGTTCAGCCTTTATTTGGGCTTGGCCCTTTTAACAATGCTGAGCATTGATTTATATCTTGACAATGTTTTTGTCTTTTATTGAATGCTGAGCATTCATCAGAGCTCTGGCTTATTAAGAACAATTTATGTTCTGTCAGTGCAACACGTGGCTTGCTAGGCGCTTTGAGCCAGTCAAAAAGCGCAGTGCGCTTCTGCCACATGGCGCACATGTAAAGGACACATGTCGCACTTAGCGCTAGGCGCCAGATGATGAGCGCATGATGCCAGTTTATGAGCGCTGAGCGCTAATCCATGAGCGCATTGCGCTTTCAGTTTAGTGGTGCACACGTGAGTGACACGTGGTGCGCTTGGCGCTGAGCGCCAGCCCATGAGCGCAATGCGCTATTTCAAGAGCGCAAAGCGCTAGAAGTTAATTGGCACATACGTGATTGACACGTGGCGCATTTGGCGCTGAGCGCCAGTCCAGAGAGCGCAGAAGCGCAGTTCAAGAGCGTAAAGCGCATTTGATCAATTTTATGATCTGAGCTTTTTAAAAGAGACTTTGTCTCAAGATCTAAGAACAACCGTTCTTATTTTGTTTCAATCTCTTATATTGATGAAAGGTTTTGCCTTTATGGATCTATGATCCTTAAGAGAATTGAATTATTCTACTTTTTATAATGAGATGTTCATGATCTCTTTGAGAAAGACTTTATTCTTATAGATCTATGATCTGTGAGAAGTAAGCTCTTCTTTTATTTCATGATGAGATCTTTTGATCTCTTTGTGAAAGACTTTTTGTTTTTGTAGATCTATGATCTTTTTAAAGAAATGAATTCTTCTTTTTATGAGATGATTTCATCTCTATGTTCATCATCATCATTTTTACCTTGAAGAAAGATCTTCTTGCAAGAGCTTTCTCTTTGAATTTTCTCAAAGTTTTTGGGGAGGTTTCTCTCTCTTTCTCTATCTCTCAGACTTGAAGTCTGGGGGCCTTTTATAGGGTAGGCTGATTTGTTGAATCAGTTAAAGAGATTTTTCTCTGATTGATTTGGGGATATTTCCCCACCATTGGATTTTTGATCCTAGGGCTTCTGTTTTACAGAAGGCAATCTTCTTATTTTTGAACAAGATTGGAAAATCTTTCCATACAGAATTTATTCTGTCTTTTGGTAATTTTTATTTACCATTGGATCATTGATCCAACGGTGCTTTGATTTACAGAGCACAATCTTGTTATTTGGAAAGATTTTTGAGGAATCTTTCCTTAACAGAATTTAACTCTGATTAATTAATGATTTATCATTATTATTAGATCTTTGATTTAATGGTGGGGAGCTTTTAGTTCCAGCGTTAGCGCACCCGTGCTCTGCACGTGGTGCGCTGCTTGAAGGGCAGCGCACATTGCGCTAGCGCACCTGTGTTTGACACATAGTGCGCTGTTTGGAGCGCTGCGCACCTAGCGCTAGTGTACATGTGGCGTGCTTCTTAGAGCGCAGTGCACCCAGTGCTAGCGCCCACGTGCTTTGCACCTGGTGCACTGCTTAGGGCGCAGCGCACTTGGCGCTGCATCTGAAGCGTTGCTTCATTTCAAAAATTTGAATTTTAAACAGAGCTTTGCTCTGATTGGGGGAAAGAACCATCTATGAGAAAACCGAAGCACCTCTCAGGTGGCCGAGATTACCCATTAAATCTACGGAGTGGCTAATGGATTGTCAAATCGAAATGAATTCTTAGGTTCAACTAAATTTTCAATAACCGTTTGTGGTTCTAAAATCACTTCCAGTTCTACCATACTCGCACTTATGTTTTCTGAAAAAAATCCATTTTACTAAATATGTGACGAGTCTAGCAAATGGTAGAAAATTATACCCTCGTCAATGCCCGGGATAACCCACAAACTGTCATTACTGAAAAATACCTTGAGTTTATCCAAATTCTAGTTTAAATATAGTCCAGACAACTCCATATACCTTAACATCGTTAAGATATGAATCTATTCTATATCCAATATAGCAACAAAGGCACTGATTTAGATGAAAGCAGATTCAAATAGTGCAGGGTTCCTAGGCACACACTAGAGGTCTCACACGGCATCAACCATGCCAATTTCAAATTTTAACGGTGCCGAGAAACCCGACTACGGATCGTTGTCTAGAAAACTAGGCGAACAAAGTAACTAGTTAACACTTAACTATAAGAATCGGAAATACAACCTTTGTAGACCCGGTGCTCCACCTCCATAGCTCCGCAATGAAGTCCTCTCGCTGTCCAAAACAAATCCCGGGCTCTAGCGTCGGCTTCATCAGAGAATAGGCGAGCTAGGTCGTCGATGTCCATGCCGAAGATGATCTACGTCGAAGCATCGCTAGATCAAGCTCCACCTTCACCAAGCCATGAAAACTCGTGAAGGAAACACCCTATACTACTTGGCAAGAGGTAGAGGATGAAGAAATAGGAAGTGGGTAGACTTTAGAATTGGATTTCTCACTCATTTCCATCAATCACCATTGATGGAGCTTGCTTTCTTCAAGTGAAGAAAAGAAGAAGAAGAAGAATTATGTTATGATAAGTTGATTCAAAAAAGAAAAGAATAATCAATCCTTATCATAACATGACCATAGTTAAGTGTAGAGAACTAATCATGGTTTAATGCAATGGTTAGGGTTAAGCTAAAAACAAAATGGTCATCAAGTCAAAGCATTCATGAAGCTTCATGAATGAACAAAAGAAATGCCACCATTTTATCATTTCATTTCCTTTTTCCAATAAGAAAAATATTAATAAATAAATGAATAAAATGAATAAGAAAATAGTAAACCCTAGCCATTCCATTAACCAAGGTTTAATTCTATACACTTAATTAAAAAGGCATGTATCATCAAACATGATACAAGCATGTGCACAAAATCATATCACATATGCAATGCGCACACCCGAGCGAGAAAATCCATTTAAAGTGAACCGATACTAGTTAATGCGAAGTAATATATCAAATATATAATTATGCATTAAATCATTAAATCAACACTTGATTTAACGATCCGGTCATATCGCATATAACCGACTAGTATCATTAGTAACAACTTATCGAATCAACACTTGATCCGATAACCCGGCTATATCGCATATAACCGATCAATGTCACATCGCGAGAATCGAATACAGTATCACATACTGGTATTATTCTCGGTCCCGCACATATCTCATATGCGCTCCTATTTCGTTTTGCTTGAGCCAGGAAACCTCTGTGTAGGACTCTAAAGACTCGTCAATACGCCGGCAGCAGATGATGATCATATCAAGCATCCACAAGCCGCAAGCGGTCTGCTAAACGTAATGGCCACCCGGGTATTGAGCGATCAGAAGATCAACGAGCAAGCCCGCTCACACTCCTGTGAATCCAACCAGTAACACTACCGTACAGTCCGGTCTGATCTTCTGATATGTCGCATATCTTGCCTAGGGGTGGTAAACGTCAGACCCCAATAGCTCGATAAGTCGTGTTGATATGAGGTCTATAACAATTCGAGAAACTACTGGTAACACTTACCAGTAAATCTCAGCAACCCTGGCCAGGGATTTCCTGTTATAGCCAATCGAACACAGCGTAACATCAACCCCCTATACCGGGAGAGACGAATCCCCTCCTATCGCTCTTTGCCTCCATGTGACTCGGGACTGTACCCAAAAACCACCGTTTTGCATGCCCTCTTGGACGTGGTAAGATGGAAATCAAAGCACAGTGGGAACCACACAAGACTCTATGACGATCTCGGGTCAACAGACTACTCTGTACCAGTGTCACCAGAGAACTGCCATCTGACGTGAGGTATAATACCATCTGGGAGTTCTCGGCGAGTCCGTCCAGTGTACCCAGTCTCTACTGAGCACCTGTATATCATCTCTGATGTCAAACACCAATGGATATGGGATCATCCATCGCCCATCTGTATGGGTCGAGAAGGTACACGCTAGTCTACTCTGGTATATCGATGCCCCGTCTCGATACACCCTCGACTAGGGACTTTGAAGGATGTACTTATGGACTACCTGTCCCCACTAGTATGATCTGCATCATAGTCCAGGTAGTCAAGTACTCATCCTAAGGGCTTTACCAACATGTAACAGAGAGACTATCAGTATACACGTTAAGGTAAAGATCAACCAGATAGCATACTATCATGTCGAGCAAGAAAGTCCTCCCTATATATGTCCCAGCATCCACTACAATATACATCCTATGTATAGTAATGGCCTCTAGGGCATACATATAACTAACAATCTCCCACTTGCACTAGGGCCATCTGTAGCAGTGGTTGCAGTATCTCATACTCAACCATCCCATAAAAAAAATCTCTCTTTGGGAACAGTCCTTTATGAGTGGATCCGCTGTGTTGTCCTCAGAATCTACTCTCCTTACCTCGATCACCCTGGAGATCAACTATCTCCATGATCAGGTGATGCGGCCTCAGAATACGCCTGGGTCACTGATGGGACGGGTGTTCCTTGGCATAAGCCACAACTCCATTGTCTCACAATGGTAGGAACGAAGTTCATCTCATGAACTATTATACACCCAGACTGCCTCTATGGTAGCATCTTAAGTAGCGATGTATTCAGCCTTTATCGTCTAGTATGTCACGGTATTTAGCTTGGAACTCTTCCAACATACCGTCCCTTTACTGAGGGTAAGGACAATGCCTGTGACTGACTTTCAGTCATTCTTATCACCCTGGAACCCTTCCAGTGATTCTCCCCAGGATCGATTGATACCATCTCACTACAACTAGTGAGAATTCTAACATCCAATTAGATCTATCTCATAGATCCAAAACCCAGGATTTAGGAGGTATCACTTTGATCCTTTATGGAGAATTCTGGTGATAAGCGGAGATTGACCGAGCGTAGCATAGGAAACTCTTTCCCTATCAAGAGTATGTCATCCACGTACTCTACGAGGATCATCACCATACTCCCTACTACCTTTTTGTATATACAAGGTTCATCTACCATTTTGATGATGTCAACTTCTTTGACTAATCCATCAAAACATATGTTCCAACTCCGCGATACCTGCTTTATCCTATAAAGCATCTTGCACACGTTTCCGCTGCTCCCACTGTCTACGAGGCCCTCTGGCTGTGTACTTATAGACGCTCTCTTCTAAACATCATTTAGAAAAGCTGTCATGACACCCAACCACCAGATATCGTAATCATGGTATGTAGCCGTGGCAAGTAGGATCTGGATGGACTTAAGCATAGCTACTTAGAAAAGGTTTCATCATCATCCATCCCTGGTCAATGATGTAGACCTTTAACAAGTCTAGCTTTGAAAGTCTCAACTCTTCCATGTACACCAAGTAATCTTCTCAAGATATACTTGCTCCTGATGGGGATTTAACCCTTCAGATATAGCAACTAAAGTCCATACTTTGTTGGTGTATAAGGATTCCATCTCAGATCACTAAGCATCCAGCCATTCTTACAGAGTCTTACTCCTGATGGCCAGCTCGAAACTAGTTGGGTCATCATCTCATGATGCAGTCCTCGCTCCCACTGTCATAGAGAAACCGAAGTATCTCTCAGGTGGGTGAGGAACCCTACTAGATCGGCGGAGAGGCTGAGGTTCGTTGGAATCTACTGAATCCTTTGGTTCTACCAAATCATCTGTTGTTCTTTGTATAGCTGGAACTTTTCCAGTTGTACATAACAGATCTTGCCTCGAGCTTGTCCGGATTTTGCTTTTCAGACATAGGCTGGACAACCCCAAATCTCAACTAACTTGAGAGATGGGCTCTTCCCTTATCATATCAAATATGAAGTGGTAGGCAACTGATTTGATTTGAACCCTATTCAATAGGTATGCAGCTTCTCAAGTGCATAACTCCCAATAAGGAAACAGGTAACTCAGTATTACTCATCATAGAGCACACCTTATCATATAGGGTGTGATTGCTCCACCCCGATTTACCATCGTGCTATGGTGTATGCGGAGGAGTAATGCTGAGAGAGAATCTCATTCTCCTTTAGAATAATCCAGGATTTCCGTGCTTAAGTATTCTCCTCCTCGATCTCATCAAAGGACATAATACTTATACCCGTATTTTGGTTCTCTACTTCTCGTTTATATTCTGTGAATATCTCAAAAGGTTCGGACTCATGTTTCAACAGGAACATATGACTGAATCTTGAGAGATTATCAGAGAATATAATGAAGTATAAAGAACCAGTCCTGGCATGTGTAGACAGGAGACATTACATACATCATCATGTATCAGTCCCAAGAGTTCATTAACTCTTTCTCTGTTTCCAATAAACAGAGCTGGTGTCATTATATCTTTGTGACATGACTAGCGAGTTTCACAAGATGTAAATTCAAACTGATTTAAATATGCATCTACATGTAACTACTGCCAGTCGGGTCGCATAGATATGACCTAGTCTACAATGCCTCAAGAAGGATTCGTTCATTTCTGAACTCTTCCTCTTGTGTGTGTTCCGTATACTAAGAACTGTAGTTTGATTTAGAACATCAACGCTTTTAGATAACGTGCCTGAACCGATCAACTTTTGATATAGGAAATGTTCAAAACATTATCCAACAATACAAAATTTTATCATTTCTTTACTAATAAAGAGAGTGATATAATTTTGTATATCAGCTTCGGTATCTAATAACATTCGTTCAGAATCAATGTATTGGTAATACAGGGTGATAGTGACCAACAGACTTGGCTGCAACACTTGCCCCGTTTTCTGCCTCATGAAACTTATCACCCGTTCTCAGTTCTCTACCTTTCTGTAGCCCTATGTAACAGATTACATATCTGAGATCCTGATCTGGTATCACATACCCAGGACGTAGAGGATACAGAGAAACAGTTCTTTGTAATGAACACACCCGAAGATGATGCATCAGCATGCACTCTCTTCGTTTGGGCGGCACGAGAAATCTGGTATTCCCCAATTTCCTGCTCTGTCTTATAACAATTATAAGTTGGAGCGGGACCAACGTTCCCCAGCTCAGTATAACAAGCGGGTTCGGTCAAATATCCGTATTATTATCTTGATTAAGGCGTGATATGGTCGCTACCTGGAGAGAGAGAGAAGAAAACACTCAGCGTGCGCTCTTGCAAGAATAGATTGGTTATTATTTTATCTAATCAGGATGGCTCCCACTGCTTTTTATCAAATCTTCCTTCAAACCCTAAAAGGAAAGACTAGCCGGGATTAATTACACACTACAAGTTCGCCAATGTTTCAGCCAGGCCAGCGTCGGTACTTTGAGGGAGGTCCCCCGTGCTTTCGCACGAACCTAATTAATGTAAACCTCGTTTTCCCAGAGGCGTAACCTCGTTAACACCTTTCTAGACACCTACTTGATCGGCTAATTGTAATGTATAAAACTCTCCCAGGAGTAACTCTTACTCGCAGCGGGTATCGGGATCCAACTATCTCATAGAAGGTATGCAATCTCATTGCAAATTTCAACACTTGAAATTCCCGATAATATTTTGCCCCGAACGATCTATGACCTTGACAAGGTCAACAAACCATAGACCGCAAGTCAAGTTCAACCCGTCATTTCTTGATTGAATCAAACCCACCCGCACGACCCTTGACAAGGTCAACAAGGCCGCACGACTACCCTAACCCAATCTGCATCATATGCATAAGCAGATAAATACTGGTTAGCTACCGCACACTGCGTCTTGACAAGGTCAACAAACGTAGCACGAATACTAACTAGCACTTATCTGAAATGACGGAGGGCTACGACAGGTTTTTCTGAAAACCTATTGCGTAATGAACTTGATATCGTTGTAGAATCAAATGATTTTTAAATGGAGTGCTTTTGAGGCTTTTCTAGTTTTGCTAAAGGAGTCACTCCCGGTGAAGGGATCGTCGGTCCTTTCCTCGTCGAATGAGGTGCGGGATATATCATATATATCACTGTGCAAAGCAGAACTCTTAAAAGCTATCAAAAGACAAACCGAGTGTGTAGCACCTGCCAGTTATTGCTAAAGGAGTCACTCCCGGTGAAGGGATCTCGGTCCTTTCCTTATCGAATAAGGTGCAGGATATATCATATATACCACTGTGCAAAGCAAGAACTGTAGCTACCTGTTTTATTTTTGAAATTCGATTCTACAACATCTTAGGTTTCTTTTTATTTCATTAATCACATTAATGAAGTCCCATCATTTATATACCTAAACATCACAGATAAATACGACGTACACTTATGCCATCCGCATTCGCCTCGATGTCCCCTCGTGCACCGTTAGGTTAGGTAACTAACGGCAGAGCAGGGCAGGGCTAGCGCGGGTGTAAAACATAAGTAACGTCTATATAATATATCATATATACTATATACTGTATCTATCACAGAACATCACATGATCACATCACAGACATCGCAGCAGAAGAAACATATGAAATATTGGATATACTAGGATGTCCGTGTTTTCAATACGAGCCAGTATAAAACACGGATTCCACGGTCGCGATGAATAGCCAAACCCACACCCCTAGACCCATACGAGAGCGGCAAGCAACCCTACCAATTCTAGAGTTAGGAGACCCGGACTCGACTCCTCGAGTTGGTCTCCCACTGGACTCCAGAACCCGGTTACTTGTGCTCCCCTCCTTGGGTCTATCCTAGTACGGAAAAGTAAATAATATACAAACGGTGACAACTTCCGCAACCTGGAAGTGCCCCAATAAAAGAATATTACATACAAGTTTTTACATGAATGAAAATGAAAAACACTCATCTCACATAAAAAACCCCGGCTATTCAAACACGACGATCCAATATAACATATCAAGCAACACATAACATCACATGTCATCAACGTAAGTAAATATGCGCATCCCAATTGTCGTTAACGTATAGCAACGAAACCGGCGATATGACATATTACACTTACGGTCACAGAAAAGAAAGTGTAAAACTACAACAGTTGGAATCCGCAACCACCTCAGACATCGCATGCCTGACCAAATGAATTACTTAGACATCGCATGCCTAACAATTATAAACCCCGCATTTTAGTCTCAAAATCGAAAACACTTTTCAATATCAAGTCGGGCAATTCAACAAGATTCCCGACATTTTGATCGAATGCTCATCGCAAACTTTAGTAGGTGGCCGCACCCCTGATACCGTCGACTAAGTGCACCAAGGCGGAACACCGCTACCGCGAGCACCCGAACGGATGCTTTCGGCGACGGGGTTCTCCTACAGTCACTTGGTCGGGGCTATGGGGCGAGGCTGTCTATTAAGTTTACCCGGCGAGTATCCGCGTACGCTACGTGATTGCGACGGACTTTTGATCACATCAAAATTCCGTGGCAACCGATCAAGCGAGACTAAATTGCTATGTTTATAACATTCATTCAGTTATCTCATAACTATTTGTGAATTCCAATTGTTGTATCACATTCCGGATAAATAAAAAATGTCAAACTTTCCGATCGAACAATCGAACACCCAAGTTTTCCCGATACAGATCAACACATGAAACAAGTCTAAAAACATTCAGTTCGTGCCTCAGTACCAACGGTCCAGCCGTAGAAGGGTCAAGCCAACGCCTCACATGTGGCACGCCGTACTGCCCCAAACCCGAAGGTTCAAAGGGCAGTTCAAGACGGTCACATAATCGAGTTAAGGTTTGTTGTCTTCTAGAGGGTCCATCGAGTTACTTGCACTACTTAGAACGTCTTTAAACTATGGAAAAATCCAACACTTGGAAATTTCCCGACAGGGGAAAAATTGGGTATTTATATCCGGTCGAACTTTTTAACATATTCTAAAATTTATGCGGAAAGCCACACTGACAAAATTTGATAATCCGATCGAATGTTTGATTCCCAATACAACCCCAGAATACTCTTCTGTAGAGTCACAATAAAAATACCCCAGAAAATATAGCATTAAATTATATGAGTTACTGTGCAGAAATCATCATACAAGGGAACAGTACGGCCGCGGAACCGCCGCACCATGCATAGCACGTGCCGCGGTTCCGCGGTGGAAAAGTTGATTTAGGTCCTCGTATTTCACAGTAATTCAAATAACACCCTGCTTATTTTTCTGCATATTTTTAATTGACAAAAATCCAAAATTTTAGAAAATTTCCAGAGAGCATTTTGGGAATGGGTTTCGATGTTCGTTCGGATTTCAAACGTCGTCAAGACTTCGCCTAAGGCTCTAGCTAGGCTTTGATACCACTGCAGGGTTCCTAGGCACACACTAGAGGTCTCACAAGGCATCAACCATGCCAATTTCAAATTTTAACGGTGCCGAGAAACCCGACTACGGATCGTTGGCTAGAAAACTAGGCGAACAAAGTAACTAGTTAACACTTAACTATAAGAATCGGAAATACAACCTTTGTAGATCCGGTGCTCCACCTCCATAGCTCCGCAATGAAGTCCTCTCGCTGTCCAAAACAAATCCCGGGCTCTAGCGTCGGCTTCATCGGAGAATAGGCGAGCTAGGTCGTCGATGTCCATGCCGAAGATGATCTACGTCGAAGCATCGCTAGATCAAGCTCCACCTTCACCAAGCCATGAAAACTCGTGAAGGAAACACCCTATACTACTTGGCAAGAGGTAGAGGATGAAGAAATAGGAAGTGGGCAGACTTTAGAATTGGATTTCTCACTCATTTCCATCAATCACCATTGATGGAGCTTGCTTTCTTCAAGTGAAGAAAGGAAGAAGAAGAAGAATTATGTTATGATAAGTTGATTCAAAAAAGAAAAGAATAATCAATCCTTATTATAACATGACCATAGTTAAGTGTAGAGAACTAATCATGGTTTAATGCAATGGTTAGGGTTAAGCTAAAAACAAAATGGTCATCAAGTCAAAGCATTCATGAAGCTTCATGAATGAACAAAAGAAATGCCACCATTTTATCATTTCATTTCCTTTTTCCAATAAGAAAAAGATTAATAAATAAATGAATAAAATGAATAAGCAAATAGTAAACCCTAACCATTCCATTAACCAAGGTTTAATTCTATACACTTAATTAAAAAGGCATGTATCATCAAACATGATACAAGCATGTGCACAAAATCATATCACATATGCAATGCGCACACCCGAGCGAGAAAATCCATTTAAAGTGAACCGATACTAGTTAATGCAAAGTAATATATCAAATATATAATTATGCATTAAATCATTAAATCAACACTTGATTTAACGATCCGGTCATATCGCATATAACCGACTAGTATCATTAGTAACAACTTATCGAATCAACACTTGATCCGATAACCCGGCTATATCGCATATAACCGATCAATGTCACATCGCGAGAATCGAATACAGTATCACATACTGGTATTATTCTCGGTCCCGCACATATCTCATATGCGCTCCTATTTCGTTTTGCTTGAGCCAGGAAACCTCTGTGTAGGACTCTAAAGACTCGTCAATACGCCGGCAGCAGATGATGATCATATCAAGCATCCACAAGCCGCAAGCGGTTTGCTAAACGTAACGGCCACCCGGGTATTGAGCGATCAGAAGATCGACGAGCAAGCCCGCTCACACTCCTGTGAATCCAACCAGTAACACTACCGTACAGTCCGGTCTGATCGTCTGATATGTCGCATATCTCGCCTAGGGGTGGTAAACGTCAGACCCCAATAGCTCGATAAGTCGTGTTGATATGAGGTCTATAACAATTCGAGAAACTACTGGTAACACTTACCAGTAAATCTCAGCAACCCTGGCCAGGGATTTCCTGTTATAGCCAATCGAACACAGCGCAACATCAACCCCCTATACCGGGAGAGACGAATCCCCTCCTATCGCTCTTTGCCTCCATGTGACTCGAGACTGTACCCAAAAACCGCCGTTTTGCACGCCCTCTTGGACGTGGTAAGATGGAAATCAAAGCACAGTGGGAACCACACAAGACTCTATGACGATCTCGGGTCAACAGACTACTCTGTACCAGTGTCACCAGAGAACTGCCATCTGACGTGAGGTATAATACCATCTGGGAGTTCTCGGCGAGTCCGTCCAGTGTACCCAGTCTCTACTGAGCACCCGTATATCATCTTTGATGTCAAACACCAATGGATATGGGATCATCCATCGCCCATCTGTATGGGTCGAGAAGGTACACGCTAGTCTACTCTGGTATATCGATGCCCGTCTCGATACACCCTCGACTAGGGACTTTGAAGGATGTACTTATGGACTACCTGTCCCCACTAGTATGATCTGCATCATAGTCCAGGTAGTCAAGTACTCATCCTAAGGGCTTTACCAACATGTAACAGAGAGACTATCAGTGTACACGTTAAGGTAAAGATCAACCAGATAGCATACTATCATGTCGAGCAAGAAAGTCCTCCCTATATATGTCCCAGCATCCACTACAATATACATCCTATGTATAGTAATGGCCTCTAGGGCATACATATAACTAACAAATAGTATGCAGCTATTTCTAGCGTACAACCACTTAATGGAAGAGGGACCTTATAGCATTACTCATCAAAGAGCGCACTCACGAATGAGTAATCTGTCTAATAAACAATATTCTCATCATCACTGTTGTAGAATACCTAGCACCAGTATCTATATCTTCGATCACCTCGAAGAACATTGATACTCCCGGCGTATGGTTCTCTAATTTATTCTTGTACCTATGAACTTCTCAGAATTTTAGACCTTGCATAAATGCGTGTCTAGAATAAAAGAAGTTATAGGTAAATGGAATATAGTATGAGTACCAATCCCTTGTCCTACTGGACACTGGATAGTATACAATACTTTGTATAAGTCTCCTGAGTTTACCAACTCAAATCTTGTGTGTCGTAAGTTGAAAACTGTATTTTGGTTTAGAATAATTACACCGTTATTGAATGCACCTTACTTAATCATCAACTGATAAAGGTAAATATTATAAACATAATATCAAAAAGTTATATCTTACTTTATGAAATAAATGTACAGATATATCAGTTTGAAATTGGTGCACAACAACGGATATTCAAAACCAACTGTTTAACGTTAGGCTAATCCAGATGATTTCTTTAAACATCACCAATTACAAAGAATTCTGATATCGTGGATTTAATCACCCAATTCCCAAAGTTTTGCTCACACTCATCATCTGTAATGCCATACAGATGTGAGAATCGAGTCTGGAAAATACATACCCTAGATTCAGAATCAATCGGGAAAGCAGTTTTCAATTAGAGGTGTACAGGAAAACTGAAACATGAAAATGTTTCGAGGGAGTGGCTGGGTATTTCTAGTAATGTATTTTCCAATACTAGATCCATGACACTAGTTGCAATTTCTATTACCTCCACTTCAATCCCTTTATATATCTGTACTCTTACCTTTTGTACATCGTACTTAGGCTAATTGGTTTTCTTCCTTCCCTACCTTTCGGCACCAGTCTAAGATTTGGAAGAAGACTATCCAATAAGCATAATGGGCGTACTCTCCTAATGCGAGGAGCTCTCGCAACCTGAGAGAAGGTAAAGGGCAGAGACAACCGAATATTCCTATTTAATTTCCCAGAACCGAAATCTATTTTCGAACTGAAATAAATTTCAGCGGGTTCGTATGTAACTATACGGGATGGTTTAATCCAAATAAAACAGATTTTCATAGTGATACAGTATGTTCAGGGAGAAAGTAAAGGGTAAAGCAAAAGTGGCATGGATATACATAACTTTGTCGTGAATCGTGACAATCCAAAATGGATAGTATAAAGGTCGGTCAACTAGGTTTCCTGCCAAAATTTAAACAATATAAAAAGAGGAAAGCTCTGTTGATAGCAAATGGGGCAGCGCCTCACATGTTTCTCATGAGGGCGCCATCGCTAGCACCAATTTTGTAGTGGCGTTGCACGTGCCCCTCACGCCGGCGCCAATGTGCAAAGCACAGAAACGCTTTCTGAATTAGAATTAAATTCTTATATGACGCCGTGCGTGCTCATCACGCGAGCGCCAATATATAAAGCACACGAGTATCCATCATAAGAATTAAATTCTAAAGTGGCGCCCATGTGTACAACACGTGAGTGCCAGTGCCCAAGTCAAGATCAATAGAATTAAATTCTCTATGAGAATTTGGGATACTCTCTGTTAAACAGAGCCATTGGATCAAAAATTCAATGGAGATGATAAATCATCAAAATATAGAATTAAATTCTATTAAGAGAAAATATCTCCCAAATCTTTCTAAATAAGAAAGATACTCTCGGTTGGATCAATGATCCAATAATAGAATAAAATTCTATTCTGGGAATATATTCCCTCAATCTTTCTAAACAAAAAAAGATTGCTCTTTGTAAAGCAGAGAACCCATGGATTAAAAATCCAATGGTGATTAAAAAATCACCATTTTACAGAATAAATTCTGTATATGGGAAAATATTTCCCCAATCTTATTAAAAACAAGAAAACATATTCTGTAAAACAGAAATCCTTGGATCAAAGATCCAACGGTGGGTAAAATTCTCCAACTCAATTTTGAGACCAATTAAATCAATTGGAATCTCTCAATGATAGGTTTTCTTAAAATTAATTAACAATTTGTCTCTACTATATAAAGGACCCGAGACTTCAAGTCTCACAGACCACAGAGACAAAAAAAGAGGAACCCCCCATAAGCTTCTGAAAAAATACAGAAAGCTTTCAAAACAACAGAGAATTTAATTCTCAAACAAGAACTTCTTCCTCAAAACCATAGGTAAAGAAAACATCGAGATCAAAACATCTTCTTTACCTATCATATCATATATAAAGGTTTAACCCTTCTCAAAGAACTCGGTTCTTTCTATGGATTTGAGATCCGCAAGAAAAATCTTCCATAAGTTGAGAATTTAAATCTCATCGGGAAGATGTTCTTAAGAATCAACGATTCAGAGAAGAACAAAATTAAAAAGAAAGAAGATGGAGTTCATAATACTCCAGGAACTTAGTTCATTCAAATCAAGAACTTAGTTCTTTAAAGAACCCGATCCAAGATTCTCAAAATAGTGATCTTGGTGATCCTTAATGGTCAAAATATCATTAAAAGAGATTTAACCTCTCTGAAAACATAGAGTTCATAATACTCCAGGAACTTAGTTCCTTCAAATCAAGAACTTAGTTCTTACAGAAAATGATCCTAGATCCTCAAAATAATGATCTTGGTGAACGTTAATAGTCAAAATACCATTAACAGAGATTTAAATTCTCTAAAAATATCAACAGAAATTAAATCTCCAAAAGAACTCAGCGCCTCACGTGAAAAGCACGTGAACGCTCAAGGCCACGTTATATAGCGCCTCATGTGAAACGCATGTGAGCGCCACGAAAAGCAGTGCTTAGCACTAGTGCAGCGCCTCACGTGAAACACATGTGGGCGCCACAAAAAGCTAGTGCTTAGCACTAGTGCAGCGCCTCACGTGAAACACATGTGGGCGCCACAAAAAGCTAGTGCTTAGCACTAGTGCAGCGCCTCACGTGATACACATGTGGGCGCCACAAAAAACTAGTGCTTAGCACTATTTCAGCGATTCACGTGAAACAAACGTGAGTGTTGTATAACTGAGTGCTTAACACTACTGGGTAGTACAGAAACCCAGTCATAACCTAAGTTGGATAAGTTTCCTGAGGTTAAACTTCTTTGATTCTTCAAGCGAGCCCATATGCTCATGATTTCCAAATTGATCCTAGTCTCAAACATGACTAATGATCTCTTACAGATGATATCCAAAATGATATTCATCCCATATCTTCTAAGATAATTTTAGTCTCAAATAAGGCTAATGATTCTTAGATAATTCACCATGATCTTTGTTAGTGATATATTCCCTAGAGGCTATTATTGTATAGTACTGGTTTGTATATTACATTTTGGAAGCTTGGAATATACACGAATATAATAACAGTATTGCTCAGTATAGTATTATGCTACTTGGTTTGATTCTATCTTAATATGTGTATATATTTCTTTTAACGTATCGCTAATACATATTGATAGAGCCCTTAGGATCTTTGCTTGACTACCAGCGTTGTGATGGCAGTCACACTAGTGGGGGCTGGATAGTCTATAAACACATCCTTATAAAGGTCCCTAGTTGTAGGATTATCGAGATGGGGCATCGATACTCTAGAGTAGACTAGTGTATACGCTTCTCATCCCAGTAGGGGAAATGGTCTGTCCCATAGCTATTAGTACATCGTACTGGAGATAGTATGCAGGTGCTCATTAGGTTATGAGTTACACTGGACAGGACTCGTGGGAAACTGCTGGTTGGTATTATACCTATCGTCAGGTAGAAGTTCCCAGGTGACATGAGTACAGCTTAGTCCGTTGACTTGACATCACTATTCATCTCGAGTGTGTCCCCACTATACTTAGATCACTACCCTAACACGGCTCTAATGAGTCATGCAAACAGGCAGTGGTTGGGTGCAGTCCCAAAGCACTGGGAGGAAGTAGCGGTTAGATAGGGTTCGTCTCTCCCGGTATTAGGGGTTGATATCACGCTTTGTTCGGAAATCCATTACATAAAGTACCTGGCCAGGGAAAGAGAGATTTACTGGTAGGTACTCCAGTAGTTTCTCAGGATGTTTACTCCGGCATGACTTATTGCGCTACTAGGGGTCTGACGGTTACCGCCCCTAGGCTCGATATGCGATATTCTTAGACGAACAGACCAAACTGTATGGAGATTGTCACAGATAGGCTCAGTAGGAGTTCGGATGAGCTCATCGGCCTTCTTATCGACAGATACCTGGGTAGTCGTTACGTGCAGCTAGTACCGCTGATGGACTTATGGTTAAACTCACTGCCAGTGTACTGTCGAGTCTTTAGAGTCCCACACATAGGGTTTCCCTGTTTTACGCGAAACGATGTAGAGGCCGTATGGTTTTACGGCAGGGTTCCAATCATATATGTGTACTGGATACACGGATGATGCTCAGACGGATCATACTGGTGGGCTATGGTTTAAGCCGGATCCTAGTATTATATTATTGGATTGTTATCATCTCATTGTATTCATATTTTTTGGAATAAAAATACGGGTATGTATATACGGTGAGGGCATTCTTGTATTTTCACAAAATATGCTTCTAGAAGGGGACACCTCATTACTTGATTCATCTATTTTTCAAAATGGATTAATGAGGTGTAATTGGAGATATTTGTGGTATGGGTGTGAAGCATGGCTTATACAATTATTTATTGGTTTGGATGCACTATTGAAGTATGGCTATTATTTTCTATGTGAAAATAATAGATGCTTCATTATTGAGTGGTATGAGCTATTCTCCACACTTAGCCTTTCACTTTAACATTTGCATCTTGTCTTTTCTCTCTCCAAAGTTTCCTCCTTCTTCCTCAAAGATCCTTACCCTCACATGTGTTGTGAAACAAAGGATCTCATGAGATAATACACTCCATTAGCTACTCTACATCACCTAGGCTACTTAGATTAGCGAACTAAGTACCCTAGTTACCTCGGTTTAGAGGTAGGATCTTGAAGTACAAACTCTCGGGTGGATCATCTTTGACACGAGGAGGCCGACGTTGCAATCTTCATCCGTTCTTCGAGGAGTTCGAGGAGTTCAAGGAGAGGAGGAGAAGAAGACCCAAAGGACTGGTTCTAGGAGGTATAACTTTCTTCATAGTAGTTAGAACCTCCTTTGTGTTTAGTTAGTTAAGGTTTAAGTATCGATCCTAGAGTTTAGTCGGTGTTGCGAAGCCCGTAAAAATCATTTTTTGCGTATTCCGCATCCCCGCAAACTTGTGGGGTGCGTGACATCGACTTATAGTGGTATCAGAGCCAACTAAACCTTAACTAACAGTTTAGATGATGTATAGATCTACGAAACCGAAATAACTCTGAAACATTGAAATCAATGTCCAAATTTCTGTTAAATTTTTCAGAGGCTTTAAAATTTTTTTAAACAATTGCAGAGTGCTCCTTTAGTTGTAGATTGAACACCATAGAAAAATGAGCCCAAACAACCAATGTTTGGCCAGCCAAAGTGAAGAAAACCTGGCCTGGCCAGTTCTGTAGTGGTGTTTGGTCTCGTAATTTTTGTGGTGTTCTGGTATCTTGGATTTAGGGTTTCAGGTGATGTTTGATTTTGCCAAGATTGCATGTATTGTTATCTTTCTGTTGTGGCAATACGGAGTATTTCGAAGTCGCAGTTTTAACATCGTTTACTTGTTTCAGTTTGTATACGTGTTTCGAAACGTCCGCAAATTGCTATACGTCGATTAGTGGGGGTTGCACATATCTGTGATCTTGTTATGGTTTGTGTATATGGAATATTGGATCGTCGTGGATGAATAGCCGGGGGATGTGAGAAAAGTGTTTTATTTCTTTCATTCATGTAAATTTGTAAAGTGATGTAATATTATTTTGCGGGGCACTTCCGGGTTGAGGTTGTAGCCGCCGTTGTATTATTTCATTTATTGTTTCTTGCTCCTAGGATAGACCCAAGGTGGGGTGCAAAACTACCGGGTTCTTGAAGTGCCGAGTAGCCTACTCATTTTATTGAGGGAGGTTGCTTCTCTTCGGGAATTTGGCGGGTAGTTTGCTTCACCCGTAGGGGTCTACGATGGGGTTTGGCTATTCATCACGACCGTTGAATCCGTCTTTCGTTATAGGCTTAAACGAAACGCGGAATTCCCAGTACATCTAATATATTCATATGTGATCTGGAATGCCTATTATTGCATGAGACAAATGAATATATATATATATGATATATAATAGACATTGCTTATATTTTGTACCCGTGCTAGTCCAGCCCCCGCTCTGCCGTTAGTTAAGTAACCTAACGGTGCATGACGGGGCCCCGTGGTGAATGCGGATGGCATAAGCGTATGTTGTATTTTCGTTTCTTTCTGCAATGATAGGTTTAATGATGGGACAACATTAATTGATTAATGCAAAGAAAACAAACCAAAGCTGAATCGTTGGAACAGTTTTAAAACCACTCGGTTTTCTTCAAAAAGCAACTTTTAAGAGCCTAAACCACTCCTTTATAAGCTATCATGATTCCTTCGATTATATCAAGTTCATTACGTTCACGGTTTCGCCAAAACCATTCGTAGCCCTCCGTCATTTCAGATGGGTATTCAGTAGTATTCAAGCTATGTATTTTGACCTTCTCCAAGGCATAGTGATTGGTAGCTGCTGAGTATTCATCTGTAGAATAGATAGATGCGTTGGTTTGGGACAGTCATACTACTATTTTGGCCTTCGTCAAGGGTATGTATGGGTGGGTTAAAATTAACCTGGACAATGACGGGTACAACTTGACTTGCGACTTATGATATGTTGGGCTTCGTCAAGGTCATAAGAGATTGGGGCAAAAATCCACATCGGGAGTTTCTAAGGAAATTGAAACTTGCTAGTATTGCATACCATTTGTAGTGTGATAATTGTGGTAGGATTCCTTCAAGGTTGTCACACGATGATATTTGGATCCCGATCCTACTGTGAGTATCCGCTACTCCTCGGGAGATTTTTTCAATAAAAACAATCAATGCTATAACCCAAGTAGGTGCCTAGAACGGTATTAGTGGGGCTACGCCTCCATGGAAAAGTGGTTATGTAATTAAGGAACTTTGCGAAAGCGTTGGAAAACCTCCCTCGAAATACCAACACTAACCTGGCCGAAAGGTTAAGCAAGTATTGTAGGGTGAGATTAATCCTAATTAATTCTTCTTTTATGGTTTGAAGGAGGATTCGTGAAACAGTGGAAGTCATCCTGTTTAGATAAACTAATAACCAATCTAAACTTGCAAGAGTATCATGCTGAGTGTTTCTCCTCTCTCTCTCTTAACTGCAGTGACGAAAATGACCGGGCTTAGGTTACTGCTAGATAATAATTTGACTGGGCTAAACTATAAAGATTGTTTTAGGAATGTCCAGATGGACATTACCTATGACAACCTGGGCTACCTCCTTATTACTAAATCCCCCGCCATCCCACGTCTAGATTCCACCGTCACGAATGTTGATATCTATAAGACATGGGAAAAGGATTGGGCGAAAGTTAAGTGCCTCGTGTTAGCCTAAATGGATTATGAACACTAGAGGCAGCACAAGAAGATGGACTTAGTTTTCATCTTCCTCCATACGAAAGTTTTATATGGAGAGCAATCTCATATAGCAATATATGAGACCTCGAAGAAATTGTTTCAGGCGAGGTTGGCTTTCGGGTCATCTGTAAGGGACCACGTCCTTACGATGATTAGCTATATTAAAGAGCTTGCAGATCTTGGGACCACGTTGGAGAACGAGTTATTTACTGACTTGATTCTACAGTCGCTCCCCTCCACCTACGCCGAATTTATATTGAATCTCAACATTCAAGGGAAGGAAGTTTCACTTCCAGAATTTCTCAACATGTTGAGGAGCACTGAGGGCACCTTGCAGGAATCCAGGGAGACACCCGCTCTGCTCATTGGGGAATCTTTCTCTTCTAGATCCAAGGCGAAAGCCAAGGGAAAGAAGAAAAAGGCCTCCACCAAGCCGATAGGCGGTGTCCGTAAGGTATAGGGAAAGGACAAGGCAAAAGTTTTGGGGCTAATAGTAAGGAAGGAGGAATGTTTCTATTGTCACGGGAAAGGGCATTGGCAGAAGGACTGCAGGTCTTGGAAAGCTAGAAACCAGGATTCGAAGCACGTTGTGGGTTCGGCTTCAGGTGTGTTTATGATTGAAAACTGTCTGTCAATGAACTCTACTTCCTGAGTACTGGATACCGGATCAGGATCTCATATCTGTAATTCATTACAGGTTCTGAGAAACCGTAGAGTTATCAAGGCAGGTGTTATGACTCTCAGGGTTGCTAACGGAATGAGCGTGGACGCTGTATCCGTAGGGGAATATCACCTAGGATTGACAAGTGGGCATATTTTTATTCTGCGTAACTGTTTGTGTGTACCTAGTCTGGCTTGTAATATCATTTCTGTATCTTTACTTTCTAAAGAAGGTTATGATTTTACATTTGTAAGCGATGTTGTCAACATCCACCTAAATCAAGCTTTGATTGGGTCAGGTACACTAGATAACGTTATATACATATTAAATCAAGCTCAAGTTTTCAACCTCCAGAACACACTTAAAAGAAAGTCTCCAGAATTAAATTAGGCTTTCTTATGGCATTGTAGACTGGGTCACATTAAAGAAACATGGTTGACAAAGTTATATAAAGAGGGATATTTGGATCCGTTCGAATATCAGTCATATGAAACTTGTCAATCATGTCTCAAAGAAAAGATGACAAAGACTCTGTTCACTGGACACGGGATAAGAGCGAGCGAGCTCTTGGGACTCATACACAGCTACGTGTGTAGTCCAATATCTACACATGAAAGAAGTGGTTATTCCTATTTCATTATTTTTACGGATGATTTCTCTAGGTATGGACATATATTCTTGATGTAACATAAATTCGATGCCTTTGAGAAATTCCGGGAATACAAGAATGAAGTGGAAAAATAAACCAGCAAAAGTATCAAGACACTTAGATTTGATCGAGGTGGTGAATACTTACGTGCCAAGTTCCTGGGTTATTTAAAAGAGAATGGAATTCTCTCTCAACTTACTCCTCCATACACAACTCAACACAAAGGTGTATCGGAAAGGCGGAACCGAACTTTATTGGATTGAAAAGTGGGCATATTTTGATTTTGCGTAACTGTTTGTATGTACCTAGTCTAGCCTGTAATATCATATCTGTATCTTTACTTTCTAAAGAAGGATATGATTTTACATTTGTAAGCGATGTAGTACACATACACCTAAATCAAAATTTGATTGGGTAAGGTATATTAGATAACGGAATATACGTACTGAATCAAGCTCAGGTTTTCAATGTCCAGAACACACTTAAAAGAAAGTCTCCGGAATTAAATCCGGCTTTCTTATAGCATTGTAAACTGGGTCACATCAATGAAATACGATTGACAAAGTTAAATAAGGAGGGATATTAGGATCCGTTCGAATATCAGTTCTATGCAACTTGTCAATCAAGTAACAAAGGAAAGATGACAAAGACTCCGTTCACTGGACACGGAGTAAGAGCGAGCGAGCTCTTGGAACTCATACACAGCGATGTGTGCGGTCCAATGTCTACACTTGCAAGAAGCAGTTATTCCTACTTCATTACTTTTATGGATGATTTCTCAAGGTATGGACATGTATTCTTGATGAAACATAACTTCGAGGCCTTTGAGAAATTCCGGGAATACAAGAATGAAGTGGAAAAACGACACTCAGATCTGATTAAGGTGGTGAATACTTAAGTGTCGAGTTCTTGGGCTACTTAAAAGAGAATGGAATTCTTTCTTAGCTTACTCCTCCATACACACCTCAGCACAACGGTGTATCAGAAAGGCGGAACAGAACCCTATTGGATATGGTTCTTTCCATGATGAGTAATGCTGAGTTACCGCGATCCTTCTGGGGCTATGCATTAGAATCATCTGTATATCTTTCGAACAAGGTTCCTACTAAGTCAGTGCCTACCACACCATATCAGATGTGGAGTGGGAAGAAACCCTATCTTAAGTACCTTAAGACATGGGGATGTCCAGCTTTTGTAAAAAAGCAGCATGCAGACAGGCTCGATGCACGCTCAGTACTGTGTAAGTTTGTGGGATACCCAAAGAACTCCATGTAAGGCTCTTAGGCACTAGAACAAGGTTCTACAAGGCATCAAACGTGCCGTATTTAAATTTTTCAAGTGCCAAACAACCTATGCAAGGTTCTTTATTAGAGAATTAGGGTTAGAAACTTAAAGCAAACAACTTTACTACTAAGTGATAGGGATTACAACCTTTGTAGTCCATTCCTTCGCTTCATAAGCTCCGAGTAGTGGTCCCTTCACTGCGATCATCAAGCTCCCGGACTCTAGAGAGTCTCCATGAGGTGAATGATATATGCTAGCTTGAAGTCTTCACAATCCAAGATGATCTACCTTGAGAAATCACAAACCCAAGCTATCTCTTCACTAATTATGGATTAGTGAAGCTAACACACTAATTATGGATTAGTGATATGGCAGTATAGAAGAGAATGATGAAGTAAGAATTTGCTCTCTTTAGTTTTCTATTTCTCACAATCTTTCATCACTTAGAAAAAATCAAGCAAGCTTTTTGTGAAGAAGAAGAAGAAGAACAAGTGATGAATGAATTATTATTGTGAGGTTAGAAATGCAACCATGGATTAAATGTGTCATGGCTAACTCATGTAGATAATAAACCATGGACTAAGGTTAGAGGTTAGGTTAATAAATATCTTAGCAAATATCTAAAGAGTGCACTAAGTCAACTTAAGAAAATATCTTAAGCAATTATCCACAATTTAGAATTAACTAAAATAAATAATAAATCTAACCCTAATTTTAGCCATGGTATAAATCTCATTTAACCCTAGTTGCATTTATAATCTAGCATGCTACAATATTATATATCACATATATAATATTTAATGTAACAATAGAAAAGAATACATTAAACATATATCACATATATGTTAAATGTATCCAAATGTGAGAAAATGAAATACTTAAGTGTGCATTATATTAATTAATGTAATTTAATATATCACATATATAATTATACATTAAATTATTAAATCAACACTTGATTTAATAATCTGGCTATATTATACATAACCGACTAATATAACATATATCATTTTATCGAATTAACACTTGATCCGATAACCCGGCTATATCACATATAACCGGCCGATATCACATATTGCGAGAATATAATACGGTATCACATATCGTATTAATCTCGGTCCCGGACATATCACATATGTGCTCCTACTCTGTTTCTCCTGAGCCAGGAAAGCTCTGTGCAGGACTCTAAAGACTCGTCAATACGCCGGTAGTAGGTGATGATCATATCAAACACCCACAAGCTACAAGAGGTTAGCTAAACGTAACAGCCATCCGAGTATTGAGCGATCAGAAGATCAACAAGCAAGTCTGTAAACACTCTTGTGAATCCAATTAGTAACACTACCATACAGTCTGGTTTCTTCGTCTGATATGTCGCATATCCAGTCTAGGGATGGTAAACGTCAGACCCCAGTAACCGATAAGTCGTGTCGATGGGAGGATCATAACGGGTCGAGAAACTACTGATAACACTTACCAGTAGATCTCCATATCAGCCCTGGCCAGGGACTTCCAGTTATAGCCAATCGAACACAGCGCAACATCAACTCCTAATACCGGGAGAGACGAAACCCCTCCTATCGCTCATTACCTCCATATGATTCGGGACTGTACCCAAAAGTAATCATTTTGCACGTTCTCTTGAACGTGGTAAGGTGGAAATCAAAGCACAGTGGGAATCATACAAGACTCTATGACGATCTCGGGTCTACAGACTAACCTGTACCAGTGTCACCAGAGAACTGCTACCTGACGATAGGTATAATACCATCTAGGAGTTCTCGGCGAGTCTGTTCAGTGTATCCATTCACCACTGAGCACCCGTACACCATCTTTGATGTCAAACACTAATGGATATAGGATCATCCATCATCCATCATATGGGTCAAGATGCGTATACGCTAGTCTACTCTAGAGTATCGATGCCCTGTCTCGATACACCCTCGACTAGGAACGGTTATAGGATGTACTCTTGGACTACCCTGGCCCTACTAGTATGATCTGCATCATAGTCCTAGTAGTCGAGTACATATCCTAAGGGCTTTATCAACATATGAGAGCAAGAAAGTAAATCAATACAAGTCAACATGTTAAAATAAAGTGAAACCAGATAGCATACTATCACATCGAGCAAGGAAGTCCTCTCTATATATATCCAAGCATTCACTATGATATACATCATATGTAAAACAATGACCTCTAGGGCATATACATAACTAACAATCTCCCACTTGCACTAAGGCCAGCTGTTGTAGTATCTCATACCTAACACCCCGAAGAATCTCTCAAAATGTATCTGGGATATGGCCTTCATGAGTGGATCCGCAGTATTGTCCTTCGTGTCAACTCTCCTGACCTCGATCTCTCGGCGATCAACTATCTCCCGGATCAGGTGATACTGCCTCAGAATATGCCTGGATCTCTGATGGGACCTGGGTTCGTTGGCCAAAGCCATAGCTCCATTGTTATCATAATACAAAGGTATTGGATGCTCAATGGATGGAACCACACCAAGTTCAGTGATGAACTTCTTCATCCAGACAGCCTCTTTGGCACATCGTTGGCAGCGATGTATTCAGCCTCCATCGTCGAGTTTGTCACGGTTTCCTGTTTGGAACTCTTCCAACAAACCGCCCCTCCATTTAGGGTAAAGATAAATCCCGAGTGCGACTTAGAGTCGTCCTTATCACTTTGGAAGCTCGAATCGGTAAAGAACTCCACCTGGAGTTCTCCGTAACAATATACCAAGAACATCTTTTTAGTTCTTCTCAAGTACTTGAGAATGTTCTTCACAGCTGTCCAGTGACTCTTTCCTGGATCTACTTGATACCTACTCACTACACTTAGTGAGTATGCTACATCGGGTCTGGTACATAGCATCACGTACATGATAGAGCCTACTGCCGAAGCATAGGGTATCCCTTGCATTCGAGCTATCTCCAAATCAGTCTTGGAAGACATCTCTTTGGAGAGAGTGAGTCTAGAGATCGTGGGTAAATTCCCATGCTTGGATTCTTCCATACTAAACCTCTTTAGTATGGTGTCAATGTACCTGGATTGGGACAATCCCAGTATCCTTTTAGATCCATCTCTATAGATCTTAATTCCCAAGGTCCAGGAGGCAACACCTAGATCTTTCATTGAGAATCTATGTGATAAGAAGAGCTTGACCGAGTGCAGCATAGGAATATCATTTCCTATCAAGAGTATGTCATCCACGTACAATACGAAGAAGACAACCTTACTCTCTGCAACCTTCTTATAGATACAAGGTTTATCTATGTTCTTGATGAAGTCAAACTCTTTGACTACCACATCAAAGCAGATGTTCCAACTCCGCGATGCCTGATTTAACCCGTAGATGGATTTAAGCAGCTTGCACACATTTCCACTGCTCCCACTGTCTACGAAGCCCTCTGGCTGAGTCATGTACACGCACTCCTCTAAATCACCATTTAGAAAGACGGTCTTAACATCCATTTGCCAGATTTTGTAGTCATGGTATGCAGCAATGGAAAGTAGGACCCAGATGGACTTAAGTATAGCTACAGGAGAAAAGGTTTCGTCATAATCCACACCTAGACGTTGACGAAAACCCTTTGCAACAAGCCTAGCTTTGAAAGTCTCAACTATTCCATCTACACCAAGTTTCTTCTTAAAGATCCATTTGCTCCCAATGGTTTTTACCCCTTCAGGAGCAACTTCCAAAGTCCATACTTTGTTGGTATACATGGATTCCATCTCAGATCGCATTACATCCAGCCATTTCACAGTGTCCCTACTCGTGATGGCCTGCTCGAAGCTAGTCGGGTCATCATCTTCCATGATGCAATCCTCACTCCCACCGTCAATGAGAAAACCGTAGTATCTCTCAGGTGGATGAGTAACCCTACTAAATCGGCAGAGAGGCTGGGGCTCGTTGAGAGCTATCGAATCCTCTGGTTTTATTAAATCGTCAGTTGTAGCCTGTGCTGCTGGAACTTCTTCCAGTTCTACCTCATTGCCACTATCTTGTTTCATAAGAAAACCCTTTTCTAAGAATGTGGCATGTCGAGAAACAAACACTTTTTGTTCCTCGGAGTGGTAGAAGATATACCCTTGCGAATGCTTGGGATATCCAATGAACTTGTACAGAACTGACCTTGCCTCGAGCTTTTCCGGATTTTGTGTTTTCACATATGCCGTACAACCCCATATTTTAACATAATTAAGATATGGTCTCTTTCCTTTCCATATCTCATATGAAGTGGTAGGCACAGATTTGGTGGGAACCATATTCAATAGGTCGTTAGTTGTCTTCAGTGCATATCCCCAAAAGGAAATAGGTAACTCAGCAGTGCTCATCATAGAGCGCACCATATCTAATAGGGTGCGATTCCTCCGTTCCGATACACCGTTGTGCTGTGGTGTATAGGGAGGAGTAAGCTGAGAGAGAATCCCATTTTCTTTTAGATAGTCGCGAAACTCATTGCTCAAGTATTTTCCTCCTCGATCTGATCGAATGATCTTAATACTTTTGCCCGTTTGGTTCTCTACTTCATGCTTATATTCTTTGAATTTCTCAAAAGTTTCAGACTTGTGTTTCAACAGATACACATGTCCGTATCTTGAGAGATCGTCAGTGAATGTAATGAAGTACGAGGAACCCTTCCTGGCGTGTGTAGACATAGGACCACATACATCACTATGTATCAGTCCCAAGAGTTCAGTAACTCTTTCTCCCTGTCCACTAAACGGAGTTTTGGTCTTTTTGCCTTTGAGACATGACTGGCAAGTGTCATAAGATGAAAATTCGAATGGTTTCAAATATCCATTTTTATGTAACTTAGCTAGTCGTGTCGCATTGATATGACCTAGTCTATAATGCCACAAGAAAGATTCATTCATTTCTGAACTCTTCCTTTTGTGTGTGTTCTGTACCTTAAGAACTGTGGTTTGATTTAGAACGTATATGCCATTATTTAGCGAGCCTGATCCAATCAACTTTTGATTCAAGATGATGTTCATAATATTATCCTCTACTATAAAATTATATCTTTCTTTACTTAATAAAGAAACTGATATAATATTGCATATCAGGGTCGGAATGTAATAGCATTCGTTCAGAATCAATGTATTACCGTTTGGTAATACAAGGTGATATTCGCCAACTACTTTGGCTGCAACATTTGCACCATTCCCTACTCTTATGGAATGATCACCCTCTCCCAGTTCTCTACCTCTCCGTAGCCCATGTAACACATTACATATGTGGGATCCCGATCCGGTATCTAATACCCAGGACGTAGAGTGAACTGAGAAACAGTTTTCGATAACAAACACACCCGAAAAAGATGCATCAACATGCTTATTCTTCGTTTGGGTGGCGTGAGAATCCGGATATGTCACTATTCCCTGCTCAGTCTTATAACATTTATAAGAAAGAACGGGAACGACGTTCCCCTGCTCAGTATAATAAGCAGGTTTGTTCAATACATCCATATTATTATCTTGATTAAGGCCTGACATGGTCGCTACCTGGAGAGAGAGAGAAGAAAACACTTTAGCGTATGCTCTTGCAAGATTAGATTGGTTATTATCTTATCTAATCAGGATGGCTCCCACTGGTTTTATCAAATCTTCCTTAAAACCCTAAAAGATAAGACTAGCCGGGATTAATTATACCTTACAAGTTCGCCAATCTTTCAGCCTGGTCAGTGTTGGTACATTGAGGGAGGTTCCTCGTGCTTTCGCACGGACCTAACTAAAATAAACCTCGTTTTCCCAAAGGCATAACCATGTTAACACCTTTCTAGACACCTACATGATCGGCTAATTGTCATGTGTAAAACTCTCCCAGGAGTAACTCTTATTCGCAGTGGGTATCGGGATCCAACTATCTTATAGAAGGTATGCAATCTCATTGCAAATCTCAACACTTGAAATTTCCGATAATTCTTTTACCCCTAGCGTGCTATGACCTTGACGCATGCCAAACAACCCATAGTCCGCTAGTCAAGTTCAACCCGTGCATTTGCTGATTGAATTAAACCCACCCATACGACCCTTAACGCATACCAAACAACGCCGTATGAATACCCTAATCCAATCGCATCTCATGCTATAGATAAGTACTAATCAGCTACCGTACACTACGCCTTGACGCATGCCAAACTACCATAGCACGAATACTAAATAATACTTATCTGAAATGACGGAGGGCTACGCAGGTTTTTATGAAAACCATGAGCGTAATGAACTTAACATCGTTGTAGAAACAAGTGATTTTGAAAATGAGTGTTTTTGAGGATTTTTCTAGTTTTGCTAAAGAGTTCACTCCCGGTGAAGGGATCTCGGCTCTTTCCTTATCGAATAAAATGCAGGATATTTCACAAATACCACTATGCAAAGCAAGAACTATAGAAGCAATCAAAAATAAAACCAAGTGAGTTGTAGCATCTGCTAGTTTCGCTAAAGAGGTCACTCCCGGTGAAGGGATCTCGGATCTTTCCTTATCGAATAAGGTGTTGGATATTCTATAAGGAATACCGCTATGCAAAGCAAAAATAGAGCTACCCTTTTTTATAAATTTTATTCTACAACATCTTTTAGGTTTATTTTTCTTTCATTAATCTCATTAATGAATCCCATCATTTATGCTTCCTAAGCATCACAGAAGAAACGAAAATACAACGTACGCTTATGCCATCCGCATTCGCTACTGTGTCCTGTTATACACCGTTAGGTTACTTAACTAACGGCATAGCGGGGCAGGACTAGCGCGGGTGTAAAACATAAGCAACGTTTATTATATATCATATATACAATAATAAAGCATTCGTCTTACGCATATAGAATGATCATATCACAGAATATCAGCAGCAGAAGATAACATATGAAATATTGGATATACTAGGAGGTCCGTGTTTTATTTTGAGCCTCTATAAAATACGGATTTCACGGTTATGATGAATAGCCAAACCCACATCCCTAGACCCCTACGAGAGCGGCAAGTAACCCTCCCAATTCTAGGGTTAGGAGACCCGGTCTCGACTCCTCGAGATGGCCTCCCACTGGACCCTAGAACCCGGTTACTTGTGCTCCCCACCTTGGGTCTATCCTAATGTGGAAAAGTAAATAATATACAATGGTGACATCATCCTCAACCCGGAAGTGCCCCAATAAAAGAATATTACATACATTGAATTTTACATGAATGAAAAAAACTCATCTCACATAAAAATCCCGGCTATTTAAATCACGACGATCCAATATAACATATCACAGCAACACATAATATCACATGTCATCAACGTAAGTAAATATGTGTATCCAAATTGTCGTTGATGTATAGCAACGAAACCGGCGATACTACACATATTACACTTACGGTCGCAGAAAAGAAAAATGAAAAACTGCAACAATTGGAATCGCAACTGCCCTTAGACAACACAAACCCGGGATATCACATATCCAAGATTTCATGCCTAACAATGTAAAGCTTGCATTTAGGTCTCACACATGAAAACACTTTTTCAAAATAAGTCAGATAATTCAACAAGATTTCCGATTACTACCGAGACCGAAATGTTAGATTTACACGCAACAAACAAATTTGTAGATTCCAATTATTGTATCACATTTCAGAAAGCTAGACGATGTTAAACAATTCAATCGAATCAACGAATTCCCAAAATTCCCAGAGAGCTCAACACTTAAGCACTATTAAAAATTCCCAGAATCATTCTCTACTACCAATGGACCAACCGTTGAAGTGCCGTCCCTTGCCTCCTTAGTGGTGCCGCGGAACCGCCGCCAAAACCATGTTTTGACCGCGGTTCCGCAGTCACTAAAGCGAGTTAGTGACTCGTTCTTCAAGAGGGTCCATAGAATTTCCTACATGATTTTTTGAATATTTTTAATATGAAAAATTTCAACTTTTGAAATTTTTTCCAGAAAGTGAGAAAATTTGGTTATTCGGAGTTCGTTCGGACTTTTAATTTCGCATACGCAACGCCCAATGCTCTAGCTAGGCTCTGATACCACTGTAAGTCAGGCAGCCACTCTATCCAATGGGGTCGCCGTGGCACCTACAGGTTCCTCAGCAGCTACTTTTTACGCATGCCCTCTCGCGAGGACTACAACCTGCTGGAACACCCTCCGGTCTCGGGACACCCAGGGGGTAAGAGCCTATGCTTCGCCACACTATCACACAGTGAGAACCCCCCCATAGGTCGATATCCAATGCCTAGTAGCTCTGATACCACTGTAAGGTTCTTAGGCACTAGAACAAGGTTCTACAAGGCATTAAATATGCCGTATTTAAATTTTTCAGGTGCCAAACAACCTAAGCAAGGTTCTTTAGTAGAGAATTAGGGTTAGAAACTTAAAGCAAACAACTTTACTACTAAGTGATAGGGATTACAACCTTTGTAGTCTATTCTTTCACTTCATAAGCTCCGAGTAGTGGTCCCTTCGCTGCGATCATCAAGCTCCCGGACTCTAGATAGGCTCCATGAGGTGAATGATACATGCTAGCTTGAAGTCTTCACAATCCAAGATGATCTACCTTAAGGAATCACAAACCCAAGCTATCTCTTTACTAATTATGGATTAGTGAAGCTAACGCACTAATCTATATGGCTAGTATAGAAGAGGATGATGAAGTAGGAATTTTGCTCTCTTTATTTTTCTATTTCTCACGATCTTTCATCACTTGGAAAAAATCAAGCAAGCATTTTGTGAAGAAGAAGAAGAAGAACAAGTGATGAATGAATTATTATTGTGAGGTTAGAAATAGAACCATGGGTTAAATGTGTCATGGCTAACTCATGTAGAGAATAAACCATGGGCTAAGGTTAGAGATTAGGTTAATAAATATCTTAGCAAATATCTAAAGAGTGGACTAAGTCAACTTAAGAAAATATCTTAAGCAATTATCCACAATTTAGAATTAACTAAAATAAATAATAAATCTAACCCTAATTTTAGCCATGGTATAAATCTCATTTAACCCTAGTTGCATTTATAACCTAGCATGTTACAATATTATATATCACATATATAATATTTAATGTAACAATAGAAAAGAATACATTAAAAATATATCACATATATGTTAAATGTATCCAAATGTGAGAAAATTAAATACTTAAGTGTGCATTATATTAGTTAATGTAATTTAATATATCACATATATAATTATACATTAAATTATTAAATCAACACTTGATTTAATAATCCGGCTATATTATACATAACTGACTAATATAACATATATCATTTTATCGAATCAACACATGATCCGATAACCCGGCTATATCACATATAACCGGCCGATATCACATATCGCGAGAATATAATACGGTATCACATATCGTATTAATCTCGGTTCCGCACACATCACATATGTGCTTCTACTCCGTTTCTCCTGAACCAGGAAACCTTTGTGTAGGACTCTGAAGACTCATTAATACGACGGCAGTAAGTGATGATCATATCAAACACCCACAAGCCGCAAGCGGTCAGCTAAACATAACAGTCACCCGGGTATTAAGTGATCAGAAGATCAACAAGTTGTAAGTCCACGTTGCCCACCCCGGTGCTTGCGGGGAGGCCGAAAACGGAATAAAAATCGGATTTTTACTACTTTAGGCAACATGGACTAGACAAAGAAGGATCTTTGCTAAACAAAAACAAGCTAAAGCTAACTAGAAACTAGCTAAAGAGTAGAATGGTTATACCTAGCGCTTTATGTCCTTCTCTTCTTGCTCCTTGGAGCAGTGGAAAAGGGATCACCTTTGTCTTCTTCTCACGTCGAAGAAGGATCCACCCGAAAGCCTCAACCTTTGGCTTCAACTTCAAGCTAGAAGTAACTAGGGTGCTAGAAGTGCTAATCCTAGAACCCTAGATGAGAGTAGAGATTATCAAGAAGAGGTTTTTCTCAAGCTCAAGTGTTTCTCAACCCATGAGAGGGGAGAGCTTGAGGAAGAGCAAGAGCAAGAGAGAGAAAGTAAATGATAGAATGATAGAATTATGAAGCATTCTCACATATATGTGTGAATTATTGTAAATAGATAATTAGTGAGATAATTGTCATGGCTTAATCAAGACATGACCATTATCATTTCATTTTTAATGCAAATTGCAAGGATCAAAGAGCATCTTCCAAATGAAATGATGATGGTCAAAGTGTCAACCTAGGTCAACAAGTCAAGAATGTCAAATGGTCAACAACCATAACCATGCACAATTATATTAAACTAATATCAATTAACCATAATACACACATAAGTATTAGGGTTAATAAAATGACAAAGGTCATTAACCCTAATCAAAGTCCTCTCCCTCTGTCTCAAGCAACTGTGCATACGCACCCGTATTCGTGATCCGGGGAACACGAACACAAAGAGATAAAACCAATCCCAAATCATATACTAGGATCTGGCTTAAACCAAAGCCCGCTAGTATAAGCTGTCCGGACAACAAACGTGCACAAGTGCGCGGATGTGAACGAACCCTATCGCAAAACCATGCGACCTCTACTCATTTTGCCTAAAGGCGAATAGCTCTCTGTGTGGGACTCTAAAGACTCGACACTATGCTGACAGTGGGTTTAACCACAGACCGCAAGCGGCACTAGCTGTACGTAACGGTCCCCAGGTAGATGCCGATAAGAAGACTGACGAGGTGAACCTCATCTGAACTCCTACTGAGCCTGTATGTGACAGTCTCCGTACAGTCCGGTCTGTTCGTCTGATACATCGCATGGCGGGCCTAGGGGGCGGTGAACGTCAGTCCCCTAATAGCGGTACAAGTCGTCTCGGAGTATAGCCCAGAACACCCTGAGATAACACTGGAAACTTACCAGTATATCTCGCTTTCCCTGGCCAGGGACTACTTGTGTAATGGCTCTCCTGGACACAGCGCGATGTCAACCCCCAATACCGGGAGAGACGAATCCTGTCTAACCGTCACTGCCTCCAAGTGCTTCAGGACTGCACCCAAAAACTACCTGTTTGCACGACTCCTTTGAGCCGTGATAGGGTAGTAATCAAAGTGCAGTGGGAACACACTCGAGGCGAAGTGACAGTGTCAAGTCAGCGGACTAAGCTGTACTCATGTCACCTGGGAACTGATAACTGACGATAGGTATAATACCAACCAACAGTTCCCGACGAGTCCTGTCCAGTGTACTCGTAACCTAACGAGCACCGGCATACTATCTCAAGTACGACGTACTGACGGCTGTGGGACAGACCGTCTCCCACGCTGGGATGAGAAGCGCATACGTTAGTCTACCCCGGAGTATCGATGCCCTGTCTCGACAGTCCAACGACCAGGGACCTGTATAAGGATGTGCTTATGGATCACCCAGCCCCACGAGTGTGAACGCCATCACAACGCTGGTAATCAAGCAAAGATCCTAAGGGCTCTACTAATATGTATATAAGCGATATGCTAAAAGAAACACATGCACATATTAAAGCAGAGACAAACCAAGTAGCATACTACCATTTCGAGCAAGATTGTATATACAACTGTGAATATCCCATGCTTCCATCAAGTAATATACAAACCAGTATGATACAGTAATGGCCTCTAGGGCATATACACTAACAATCTCCCACTTGCACTAAGGCCATGTACTGGCGTATCGAAGACCTATCATCTCGATCAGCCGCTCGAACTGAGTCTGGGGCAAGGCCTTAGTGAATGGATCTGCTGTGTTATCTTCTGAAGCAACCCTCCGAACCTCGATCTCCTGGCGATCCACGATCTCCCTGACAGGTGATACCGCCTCAAGATGTGTCTGGATTTCTGATGGGACTTGGGTTCCTTCGCTAAAGCTATAGCCCCCGTTGTTGTCGCAATACAGAGGTATTGGGTCAACAATGGACGGAACCACCTGAAGTTCTCTCAAGAACTTCCTCATCCAGACAGCTTCTTTTGCGGCATCAGATGCAGCGATGTATTCCGCTTCCATAGTCGAGTCAGCAACGGTTTCCTGTTTGGAGCTCTTCCAATGCACCGCCCCTCCATTGAGGGTAAAGACAAAACCCGACATGGACTTGGAATCATCCTTGTCACTCTGGAAGCTGGAGTCAGTAAAGGCCTCAATCTGGAGGTCTTTTCCGCCATACACCAAGAACATCTCCTTAGTCCTTCTCAGGTACTTGAGAATGTTCTTTACTGCTATCCAATGTTTCTCTCCAGGGTTTGACTGATACCTGCTTACCACACTCAGTGCATAAGCCACATCCGGTCTGGTACACAACATCGCATACATTATAGAGCCTACCGCAGAAGCGTAGGGTATAATAGACATGCGATCCCTCTCCAAATCAGTCTTGGGAGACATCTCTTTGGAGAGGGTGATCCCGTGACAAGCCGGTAGATTACCGCGCTTGGAATCTTCCATACTGAATCTCTTCAGTATGGTGTCGATGTACCTGGACTGTGAAAGTCCTAATATCCTCGTGGATCTGTCACGGTAGATCCGGATACCCAGAATGTATGAGGCATCACCCAGGTCTTTCATGGAGAACCTGTGTGACAAGAACCCCTTGACAGATTGTAGCATAGGAATGTCATTTCCTATTAAGAGAATGTCATCCACGTATAAAACGAGGAATACTACAGTTCTCGCTACAAATCTACAATAGATACATGGTTCATCTGGATTTTTTATAAAGCCAAATTCCTTGACCGTCTCATCAAAACAGATGTTCCAACTCCGCGATGCCTGCTTTAGTCCATAAATGGACTTAAGCAACTTGCACACCTTTCCGCTGCTCCCACTCTGAATGAAACCCTCTGGCTGGTCCATATAAACACACTCCTCTAAATGTCCATTTAGAAAAGCTGTCTTTACGTCCATCTACCAAATCTCATAATCGTGGAAGGCAGCAATGGCAAGAAGGATCCGAATGGATTTCAGCATAGCTACTGGAGAAAAGGTTTCGTCATAGTCCAAACCAGGTCTTTGACGAAAACCCTTTGCAACCAGCCTAGCTTTATAGGTCTCAACCTGTCCATCTACACCAATCTTCCTTTTGAAGATCCACTTGCATCCTACGGGTTTTACCCCATCTGGAGCAATGTCCAACGTCCATACTTTGTTGGTGTACATAGACTCCATTTCGGTCCGCATTGCATCCAGCCATTTTACCGAGTCGACGCTCTGAATGGCTTGCTGGAAGCTAGTAGGCTCATCACAATCTATGATGCAATCCTCTCTATCCCCGTCAATGAGAAAACCGTAGTATCTCTCGGGCGGATGAGACTGCCTACTACTCCTGCGGAGTGGCGTGGGAATGTCCTGATCTTTCGAACCCTCTGGTTCTACTAAGCTTTCAGTAATAGCTTGTGGTTCTGGAATTTCTTCCAGTTCTATTGCGCTCCCACTTATTCCTTTTTCTAAGAACTGATGTTCCAGAAAATGGGCATTACGAGAAACAAGGAACTTTTGTTCCTCTGCGTAATAGAAAAGATACCCCCTGGAGTTCTTTGGGTATCCCACAAACTTGCACAGTACTGAGCGTGCCTCTAGTTTGTCCGCATGCTGCTTTTTGACATAAGCTGGACATCCCCAAATCTTCAAGTATTGAAGATAGGGTTTCTTCCCACTCCATAACTCATATGGTGTGGTAGGCACAGTCTTAGTGGGAACTCGGTTCAAAAGGTATGCAGCTGATTCTAGCGCATATCCCCAGAACGATCGCGGCAACTCAGCGTTACTCATCATGGACCGTACCATATCCAATAGGGTTCGGTTCCGTCTCTCCGATACACCGTTATGTTGCGGAGTGTATGGAGGAGTAAGCTGAGAGAGAATTCTATTCTCTTTTAAGTAACCCAGGAACTCGGCACTCAAGTATTCACCACCTCGATCAGATCTTAGTGTCTTGATACTTTTGCCTGTTTGTTTTTCTACTTCATTCTTATATTCCTGGAACTTTTCAAAAGCTTCGGATTTATGCTTCATCAAGAAGACATGTCCGAACCTTGAGAAATCATCCGTAAAAGTAATGAAGTAAGAATAACCGCTTTGTGCATGTGTAGACATTGGACCGCACACGTCGCTGTGTACGAGTCCCAAGAGCTCGCTCGCTCTTTCTTCGTGTCCAGTGAACGGAGTCTTTGTCATCTTTCCTCTGAGACAGGATTGACAAGTTGCATACGATTGATATTCGAACAGATCCAAATATCCTTCTGTATGTAACTTAGTCAACCTTCTCTCATTGATGTGACCCAGTCTACAATGCCATAAGAAAGTTTTATTGATTTCTGGAGACTTTTTTTTGTGTGTATTCTGGACATTGAAAATCTGTGGTTGGTTTAATACGTATATACCGTTGTTCAATGTACCTGACCCAATCAAAACTTGATTAAGGTGAATGTTCACTACATTACTTACAAATGCAAATTCATAACCTTCTTTAGATAATAAAGATACAGAAATGATATTACAGGTTGCATTTGGTACATAATAACAACTACGCAAAACCAAAAAGTGTCCATCCGATAATCCCAGGTGATAGTCCCCCACGGCCTCAGCATCCATGCTAGCACCGTTTGCAACTCTGAGGGTCATGTCACCTGCCTTCAAAACTCTACGCTTTCTCAACGCCTGCAAAGAATTACAGATATGAGATCCTGATCCGGTATCTAATACCCAGGATGTAGAGTTTATTGATAGACAGTTTTCAATAACATACACACCTGAAGCTGAAGCCGCAACTCGCTTCAAATCCTGTGTTCTGGCCTTCCAAGCCTTGCAATCCTGTTTCCAGTGACCACTTTTGTGACAGTAGAAGCATTCTTCCTTCCCCACCAGCTTTCCCGCTACGTTTGTTGCCTTTCCCTTTCCCTTCGTATCCACTTTACTGACACCGCCTCTTGGTTTGGCGGGGGCTTTCTTCTTCTTACCCTTGGCTTTCGCCCTGGATCTAGAAGAGGAAGATCCTCCTACAAACAAAGTGGATGTCTCCCTACCTTTCTGTAGGGTGCCCTCAGCACTCCTCAACATGTTCAGAAGTTCGGAAAGTTCAACCTCCTTTCCTTGCATGTTGAAGTTTAAGACAAACTGGGCGTAAGTGGAAGGAAGGGACTGGAGAATCAAATCAGTGTAGAGTTCATTCTCCAACGTGGTCCCAAGGTCCGCGAGCTCCTCTATGTAGCCAATCATCATAAGCACGTGTTCCGCTACCGATGATCCGACGGCCAATCTTGCCGAAAATATCTTCTTCGACACTTCGTATCTTGCGATACGAGACTGCTCTCCATATAGTTCTTTTGTATGGAGAAATATGGACTCTAGGTCCATATTCTCATGCCTCCTCTGATGTTCGTTGTCCATCGAGACAAGCACGAGGCATTTGGCCTTCGTGCAATCGATCTCCCATGTCTTACGGATTTCCTTATCCGCGATGCTGGAGGTGGGACCTGGGACAGGGGGAGCTTTGGTGGTAAGTACATACCCCAACTTGTCGTAAGTGATTGCCATCTTGATATTCCTGAGCCAATCTTTGTAGTTTGGCCCTATCAGTATGTTTTTATCTAGTAATAACTTAAGTCCGGTCATGTTGAATGGTCGCTGCAATTAGGAGAGAGAAAAGAAACACTTTAGCATGATGCTCTTGCAAGTTTAGAGTGGTTTTTAGTTTGTCTAAACTGGATGGCTCCCACTGTCTCTCGAATCCCTTCTCAAACCGTAAAGAAAGGATTAGTCGGGATCAATCTCACCGTACAATACTTGCTTAACCGTTCAGCCAGGCCAGTGTCGGTACTTCGAGGGAGGTTTTCCAACGCTTTCGTGAAGTTCCTTAATTTAAGAACCTCTTTTCCCTGGGGGCGTAGCCCCGCTAACACCTTTCTAGACACCTACTAAGTTTATAGCATTGATCGTTAAGTGAGAGTTTTCCCGAGGAGTAGCATATACTCACAGTAGGATCGGGATCCAAATATCATCGCGTGATAAAACCGAAGGAATCCTACCAGAATTATCACACTCCAAATGGTATGCAGCGCTAGCAAGTTTCAGTACTTATGAAACTCCCGATATGGATTTTTGCCCCATGCTCTTATGACCTTGGCGTGAGGTCAAAATGTCATAAGTCACATGTCATGTTCTTCCCATCATTATCCCGTTTAATTTGAACCCACCCGTACCTACCCTTGACGTAGGCCAAAATGGCAGTACGACTGTCTCAAACCAACGCATTCTATCTATGCAACAGATAAATATCCGGCAGCTACCAATCACTATGCCTTGGCGTGAGGTCAAAATACATAGCTTGAATACTACCGGATATTTAACTGAAATGATGGAGGGCTACGAATGGTTTTGGCGAAACCGTGAACGTAGTGAACTTGATATAATCGATGGAACAAGATAGCTTTTAAAAGGAGTGGTTCAAGCTCCGCATTTAAAAGTTTAGTTTTGAAAAGAACCGAGTAGTTTTCAAAGTGTTCCAATCGACTTTTACTTGGTTTATTTTCTTGCATTAGTTCTTTTAATGCGTCCCATCATTTAATCCTACCATTGCAGAAAACAACCAAAATATGACGTACGCTTATGCCATTCGCATTCGCCACGGGGCCCCGTCATCACCCGTTAGGTTACTTAACTAACGACAGAGCGGGGGCTGGGCTAGCGCGGCTGTAAAACATAAGCAACGCCTAAATAGTTATAGTATATAAATACATAGCAATGATAGACATTACAGATCACAGATGAATACATTGGATATACTAGGAATCCGCAATCCGTTCGAACCTGCAACGAAAAGCGGATTACACGGTCGCGGTGAATAGCCAATACCCCACCCAAGACCCCTACGGGTGCGGCAAACTACCCGCCAAGTACCCGAAGCGAAGCAACCTCCCTCAACACCGTGAGTAGGCCACTCGGCACTTCGAGATACCCGGTAGTTTGTGCACCCCCTCCTTGGGTCTATCCTAGGAGCAAAAATAGTAAAAAGAATTATACAATGACGGCTACAACCCCGACCCGGTTGTGCGGCCATACAAATATTATTACATCAATTTACATATTACAATGAATGAAAGAAAAAGAAACACCCATCTCACATCCACCCCGGCTATTCACCCGCGACAATCCAACGCATTCATATACACATACCAGCATCAAACATAGATCACAGATATGTATAACTCCTACTAATCGACTTATAGCGATTAGCCGACGTTCAATACATATAAACATCACAGATATAACCCATTAGTCAAAGTGTAGTGAAGTTCGATAAAAAAATACGGATTTATAGGCCCCCAAAAACAAATTTCTTTTCTGGAAAACCTGGGCACAGATAAACCATCTTAAAAATCCCAAAACCAAGCCAGAAGAAGACTGCACCAAACTCGACCCAGAACCGAGTCAAAACGGCCGCGGTTGCGCGGCAATAGCTTGCTATTGCCGCGGAACCGCGGCGCTTTGAACGATTCACTGGATCGTTTTTGGTGGCTTTCTTCACAAAACCCTGAGATGATTTTTGACGTACGATTTATTTTATTTTGAACAGAAAAAAAATTAACAGAAAGTTAAGGTTTTTGTAAACTCGGTTTTGCGATTTTTCCGATTGAACTTCCATACACTTTACTACCTAGCTAGTTTATGTTTAGTTAGGCTCTGATACCACTGTAAGTCCACGTTGCCCACCCCGGTGCTTGCGGGGAGGCGGAAAACGGAATAAAAATCGGATTTTTACTACTTTAGGCAACATGGACTAGACAAAGAAGGATCTTTGCTAAACAAAACAAGCTAAAGCTAACTAGAAACTAGCTAAAGAGTAGAATGGTTATACCTAGGGCTTTATGTCCTTCTCTTCTTGCTCCTTGGAGTAGTGGAAAAGGGATCACTTTTGTCGTCTTCTCACGTCGAAGAAGGATCCACCCGAAAGCCTCAACCTTTGGCTTCAACTTCAAGCTAGAAGTAACTAGGGTGCTAAAAGTGCTAATCCTAGAACCCTAGATGAGAGTAGAGATTATCAAGAAGAGGTTTTTCTCAAGCTCAAGTGTTTCTCAACACATGAGAGGGGAGAGCTTGAGGAAGAGGAAGAGCAAGAGAGAGAAAGTAAATGATAGAAAGAGAGAATTATGAAGCATTCTCACATATATGTGTGAATTATTGTAAATAGATAATTAGTGAGATAATTGTCATGGCTTAATCAAGACATGACCATTATCATTTCATTTTTAATGCAAATTGCAAGGATCAAAGAGCATCTTCCAAATGAAATGATGATGGTCAAAGTGTCAACCTAGGTCAACAAGTCAAGAATGTCAAATGGTCAACAACCATAACCATGCACAATTATATTAAACTAATATCAATTAACCATAATACACACATAAGCATTAGGGTTAATAAAATGACAAAGGTCATTAACCCTAATCAAAGTTCTCTCCCTCTGTCTCAAGCAACTGTGCATACGCACCCGTATTCGTGATCCGGGGAATACGAACACAAAGAGATAAAACCAATCCTAAATCATATACTAGGATCTGGCTTAAACCAAAGCCCGCTAGTATAAGCTGTCCGGACAACAAACATGCACAAGTGCGTGGATGTGAACGAACCCTGTCGCAAAACCATGCGACCTCTACTCATTTTGCCTAAAGGAGAATAGCTCTCTGTGTGGGACTCTAAAGACTCGACACTACGCTGGCAGTGGGTTTAACCACAGACCGCAAGCGGCACTAGCTGTATGTAACGGTCCCCAGGTAGATGCCGATAAGAAGACTGACGAGGTGAACCCCATCTGAACTCCTACTGAGCCTGTATGTGACAGTCTCCGTACAGTACGGTCTGTTCGTCTGATAAATCGCATGGCGGGTCTAGGGGGGCAGTGAACGTCAGTCCCCTAATAGCGGTACAAGTCATGTCGGAGTGTAGCCCAGAACACCCTGAGATAACACTGGAAACCTACCAGTATATCTCGCTTGCCCTGGCCAGGGACTACTTGTGTAATGGCTCTCCTGGACACAGCGCGATGTCAACCCCCAATACCGGGAGAGACGAATCCTGTCTAACCGTCACTGCCTCTAAGTGCTTCGGGACTGCACCCAAAAACTACTTGTTTTCACCACTCCTTTGAGCCGTGGTAGGGTAGTAATCAAAGTGCAGTGGGAACACACTCGAGGCGAAGCGACAGTGTCAACTCAGCGGACTAAGCTGTACTCATGTCACTTGGGAACTGATAACTGACGATAGGTATAATACCAACCAACAGTTCCCGACGAGTCCTGTCCAGTGTACTCGTAATCTAACGAGCACCCGCATACTATCTCAATTACGACGTACTGACGGCTGTGGGACAGACCGTCTCCCACGCTGGGATGAGAAGCGCATACGCTAGTCTACTCCGGAGTATCGATGCCTTGTCTCGATAGTCCAACGACCAGGGACCTGTATAAGGATGTGCTTATGGATCACCCAGCCCCATGAGTATGAGCGCCATCACAGCGCTGGTAATCAAGCAAAGATCCTAAGGGCTCTACTAATATGTATATAAGCGATATGCTAAAAGAAACACATGCACATATTAAAGCAGAGACAAACCAAGTAGCATACTACCATTTCGAGCAAGATTGTATATACAACTGTGAATATCCCAAGCTTCCATTAAGTAATATACAAACTAGTATGATACAGTAATGGCCTCTAGGGCATATACACTAACAAAAGCAAGCCTGTACACACTCCTATGAATCCAATCAGTAACCCGTTCGGGATAGTACGGTTTATCGTGCACCCTCGGGCTTAGTAGTGCGAGATTCAGACCTCCGCAAAGATCATTCGGGCTCGAAAGATTTAAAATACGACATCTTAAGAAAATGAGATTTCTAGAATATAAAATATTTATTAAAAATTATTTTTGTATAAATATATATATATTTATCATTAAAACATTTATTTTGTTATGATATAAATATTCCACCTTTTTCTAAAAATCACAAGAATAAATTTTACACTAAAATACCATGAACTTCAAATAAGCAATATTACAGATAAATACCCTTATTTATAAAACTAGGATATTTTCACTAGAAATGTCACAACATAAAATTCACCTTCATTACAACTCTAAAGACGAATAATAAATACTTGGGGTGTATCTTGAAAACTATACAAAAGTATTTTTACATAAACCCCCCTCAAGTTTTATAAATTACCCTAAGGACCCTAGTAAATATAGGACTTCGATTTACTTCTCTACGGTCTGACTCGGGTTTAAGTCTGATCATAATCCGACTTGAATATGATTCAAGTACCATATAAATCTACAGTATTACAATTCAACATGAACACACGAATCCATGAATCCAGTTATCAATCTATTCAACTTGACTGAACCAAACCATGGATATACTTTCCATTTACATGATTCCAGTTTACATCCATTACTGATATCATGGTTTCGGTCAGTCATCCAACTATACAACTTATACAATACAATATAATAATACAATCAAAACACAACGGGGTTTAAGGGGTAGATTGGCACGGAAAGTGTTAGAAGTGGCACGAGACTGCAAGATTAAGACACCTAACTTATATTCAGTGTGCCGTTGTTCCGGGCTTTCTAACGGAGCCTCGTACTTTCAGTTTGCCCTAGTCTCTAGCATATAGAGACTCCTCTCGTATACACTGGCATCCCTCTGTACTAAGCTACAAACAACAGCGTTAATACATGTAGCGTCTTGAAAAGTCGTTTTGGTGTTTTCCTGAAAATCGGTGAAAATTCGGTATTTTTCCGAAAACCGTCTTTTTTGTTATTTTGCAGTTTAGGGCTAATTATACCTAAAATGGATAGGTAATTGCTTATTTTTAGTATCTAATGAGTTACTTATGAAATTCTGGTCGTTTAAAAATTTTCCCTAATTTTTCAATTTTTTAATATTATTTTAAGCCGGTAAGAAAATACATTAAATTAGCGATAAATACAAATTTTTCCGGGCTAATTTTAATCTTTAAAATTATGATAATTAAAATCTAGTTGTAACATAAATTTTTAGTATTTTATTTTGATTTTTAACTAATTTTTATTATAAGAAACGAAAAAAATTGAATTAGGGTTCTTGAAGCCATGATAGTTAATTAAATTGTTTTGTAATTAATCTAGTTGTTACTTAACTAACCTATATGGTTACCTTGCTTAAGAGGCTTCCTATTAACCTAATCTATGTTAAACTTGGGTGAAATTGCATTAAGTTTGCTAATTTACCAAAATCTAGAAGAAGGTTGTGTATGGATTGTGAGTTGTGAAGCATGATAAATGAGTTGAATTAGGGTTTAGAAACCATTATTTAGTTGATTAAATCTAATTTGTTATCTAGTTGTTTTGCTAACCTAATCTAGAAGGTTAACTTGCTAATTGAGTTATAAATTAGTGTTAATTTAAGGTTTTCATATATAGTTGGATTAAAAATTGCTAGGTTATATAATTCAAAGTAATGGTTGTTTATGGAAAATAGGTTTTGAATCTTTGCTAATGTGTTGTAATTATAGTGTTTGTAGATTGCTTGTTGTGTGGTTGGATTGTGATAACCGTATCGCTAAGTTTCGATTTTTGCACCAAAATTGCTAGTTTGTGCTTACTAGGTTTTTATTAAAATTATTTGGTGAATTATTTGTGATACCTTGGGGATGTTTTTAGCATCTCCTATGATGTTTTGGATGCGTGAGTGCGGAGTTTTGAGTAGTCGGGTTTTAGTTTTGCCGGGCGACCAAATCGGCGTTTTTTTGGCAGTTTTTGCGAATTTCGCGTGTGTTCCGCGCACTTTATGCACGTTGTACCTAGCTAGCGAACATTAGTAGTTTCGTTGGGTTTTGCGTCGTTCTTGATAAGTAACCTTATGTTGGTATTGATGTAAATTCCAGGTTCGGTAGCGGAGACGTCAGACGCGGCGCGAAAGGGGAAAGCGGTGATTGGACACAGCTAGCCAGGGATTCCGGTGAGTAGATGTAACATCTACGGGGGACTATCGTTGGATGGCGCAAGCCGCCCGATAGTTTTAGTAACTTACAAGATCCTTAGTGATGTTAGTAATTAGGGGTGAAATACTTATTTGACTATTTGCTGCATCCATGCATTATATTGACATACCTATACGAAACCATTTTATAGGACACCTGCACCACTGCCAGGGTTTTTATATGCAGCACGAGCACTATTCATGCTTACACACACACCCTGGTAATTGCCATGCCACCACACTAGATAACCTTTAAATTTAAACATTTTACTAATTGATACTTAAACGTGTGCTATTACCTTTAATTCCTTAAAATGAAACCGTAGGATTGCTATTCATGTGCATGTACTTCATCATATTAATTGTTCATGCTTAATCCATTAATCACACATCGCAACTTGATTATTGATACCATATGCATTCATTATCACTGATATATGCACTTATGAGGATTTCTTGAGATTTTATGATATTGCTGGATTTCGGGGGAAAGCCGCAAAATTTCTAAACTTATTATATATTTTTTTAAATATGTAAATTGCGGTTTTCTAGTGATATAAGTGTCGTCCACCATGAGTTTGCTGTGGTTTTGGAAATCCGTGTCGAGGAGTGGAGGAACCGGCACGGGTATATGGTGGGCCCGGTAAGGTACCCCGGGGCAAGAGGAATGTGGTGTTGACGTTGAGCCTGGCAGGGGACGGATTACCTACCGGTGACTGTTTGGCACGGCGGATATCCACAGGATACCGACCGTGGCCGCGAGATGATGAGATTTTGATATTGAGCTGGGTCAGCCGGATGGCTGAGGCCAGAAACACTATGACATGGATTTATGAGATTTGAGACAGCTTTTGGGTGTCGTTGCTGGACACCGGTTCTCGTCGATTCTTTGAATATTATGTTGGCATTCTAAAAGAGTTTCAAAAACAAAAAGAGATAAAATGTTTCTTATATATACCTATTGAGACCTCAGATATTCATGTTGCATACATATTCGTACACTGATGTTGTATACACACCTGCTAGTGCATCCAGTCATACCTGTATTTTAGATGCTAGGATGCTTGTGTGCATGCATACGATACCCTTGGTAGGTGTTATTTATTACTCACAAGTTGGCAACTCACCCCCGTTGTGCCACAGCCTTTTGCAGGTCCGCTCCGTCAGTACAGTAGCGGCGGGCGCACTTGTTCTTTTGCCTCCTTTGCCTGGACTCGAGGTTTTGCTCTTAGGTGGGTTATATCATTATTTTTGTACCACCTTGTATATTCTTTGTATCTAGTGCACTCCATCTACTGTATCTACCAGCATTATTGTATATTGACCTAGAGATGAGACTGTGAGATTTGTAGACTTTTATGCTGTATTTTGGGGTCGAGCTCACTTGAGTCGACATGCTGTTTTTCTTATGCTTCATTATGATTATTTTGCTTGTTGTCATTTTATATTGCGTGGGATTTATGACCGCCTTATGGCGAAGAGCTAGCTCCCGCTTGGGGATGCCCTATTTTGTTGGATTCATATATTTTTGTTGTACCCATTTTGGGGGCCAGTATTTACAAAGGAGACTCTGCCGAAATTTTCGGAAAAATTGGTATTGTTTTTAAAAAGGGTTTTACATGACTTATTTGATAAACTCGCTTTCAATTGATTGGGTTTTCTTCACTCTTTTGCTTAATTGGTTTTGTTTTCTGGGTTTTGGCTTACTTATTTTACGGACGTCTTTAGACGTTTCGTAAACTTAAGTGCCAGTCACGTTCCGTACCCTGCGGGTCGTGACAAAGTTGGTATCAGTGCGATAGGTTTTACCTTTTTGAGTGTAGGATGACCCTTGGTAGATGGAGTAAGTGACTTAAGCAGGGTAACGTAGCGCGCGTATGTCCGCGGCATACTTGCGATACGGTACTCCGCCTAAGTGACTTTAGGATATACTTGCTTGAAAATTCCTTCTTCAATTCCGTGTATCCTATGATCCTATTGCATTGTTCTTATTACCCCTTTTCCTGTAACAGCCACTATGCCGCCGAAGGCTACGAGGGCACAGAGGGCTGCCGCCAGAGACGAGATTCGAGCTGGCTCGTCCGAGACTAGGACTGAGCAGGGTGGTATGCCTACGCCGCAGGGACAGACCGATCCACCTTCCCCAGGCCGTATGGATAGGCTCGAGACTGGTATGGAGGAGTTGCGACAGATGATGGGGAGTATGCAGGAGCTACGTCAGATGGTAGGATCCCTAGTTGCAGCCAGTCGTACACCGAGGCCGGATGACGTACCTACTACATCACAGACGACCATGATACCTGCTCGTACTACTACCACCGTGGCCATTCCGGTTTCACTACAGGATTTCATGAGGCTGAGACCTCCAGTATTCACCGGCACTGAGGCAGCGGAGGACCCACAGACGTTCCTTGACAGTTTAGCCAGGATCTGTCGTTCGCTGAGATGTTCGGATGATCGATGGGTAGAGCTTGCGAGTTTCCGACTAGAGGGTCTCGCGCAGACATAGTGGGAGTCAGTCTTGAGAGGTCGAGCTGCAGGTCTACCGCCTATGACTTAGGCCGAGTTTACAGCGGTCTTTCTAGCCCGTTTCCTTCCAGAGAGCGTTCGTGACGCCAGAGCTCGCAGCTTCGAGGCCTTAGTCAAGACACCTGGGATGACGGTGTCTGAGTATGACATCCAGTTTACACAGTTATCCCGATATGCTCAGTATTTGGTGGATACCGAGGAGAAGATGGTGAAGAGGTTCGTACAGGGACTTGATGCCCAGCTATACCTTACCATTGGCGCCCAGCACTACGACACTTATTCAGCTGCTATGGATATGGCATTGCGGATGGAGGCACGCATATCACGGACTTCGGCCGTTTCTGGGCCGAAGAGGATTCGCACCGATGTACCGTCTCAGAGGCAGCGCGCCAGATTCTTTCCGAGAGATAGGCCTGGCAGAGGATTTGGGCGGGGACAGTTATATGGTTCTTATCCACAGGGGCAGCAGCCGTCGCCAGGGTGTTTTGGGTGCGGGAGTTTGCACCATCTTGTCAGAGACTGTCCGGCGAGGCGACAGGGAGCAGCGACAGTTCCGCATGTGACCCTACCACCATCACCACCCCCTCCTCAGAGAGCCCTACTTCCTACCACAGGCGATATTCCACGCCAGTTAGGTGCACCCAGAGGCCGTGGACGCAGCGGTCCTGTTCAGAGAGGACGAGGAGGCAGAGGCCGAGGTTGAGGTCAGCCCGCTATCGGTGGAGGACAGGCTCGAGTATTTGCTTTGACACCGTAGGATGCGCAGGCATCCAATGCCGTTGTGACAGGTACCTTACCAGTTTGTTCTTTCGACGCCCGGGTATTATTTGACCCAGGTTCCACACATTCGTATGTCTCTACACACTTTGCACCGATGTTGGGCCGTGAGTCGTCGTCGTTAGATCATCCGCTTGTTGTTGTTACTCCGGTAGGCGAGTCGTTTGTCGCTCGTTTTGTATTTCGATTGTGTTCCGTTCGTATCGGGGAGAGGGATTCATCGGTTGATTTGATTCTCCTCGATATGTTGGACTTTGATGTGCTTCTGGGCATGGATTGGCTAGCCACTTGTTATGCTTCGGTGGACTGCCGTGAGAAGGCAGTCATATTTAGATTTCCGGGAGAGCCAGTCCTTGTTATTCAGGGAGACCGCAGTGTCACCCTTCCCAGCTTAATTTCGTCTCTTCGCGCTGGTCAGCTCTTGCGGAAGGGATGTCAGGGATTCTTAGCGTGTATTTGTGATACTCGAGCTGCAGAGGTTCCGTTGGACCGGGTCCCGGTAGTTTGTGAGTTCCCTGATGTTTTCCCTGATGAGCTACCTGGGCTACCGCCTGAGCGCGATGTTGAGTTCTGCATTGATTTGATTCCCGGCTCGGGGCCTATTTCTATACCGCCTTATCGGATGGCCCCGGCAGAGCTTCGAGAGCTGAAGGATCAGCTGCAGGATTTGTTAGATAAGGGGCTTATTCGACCTAGTGTTTCTCCGTGGGGTGCTCCGGTCCTGTTTGTCAAGAAGAAGGATGGAAGTTTACGCTTATGTATCGACTACCGCCAGCTGAACAAAGTTACCGTTCGGAACAGATATCCGTTGCCGCGCATTGATGATTTGTTCGACCAGCTTCAGGGTGCGGGGTATTTTTCGAGGATCGACTTGCGATCAGGATACCATCAGCTGCGAGTTCGACAGGAGGATATACCGAGGACAGCTTTCCGCACGCGCTACGGCCACTACGAGTTTTTGGTGATGTCGTTCGGACTCACCAACGCCCCAGCAGCATTCATGGATTTGATGAACCGTACATTCAGGCCGTATCTTGACTTGTTCATCATCGTGTTTATCGACGATATCTTGGTGTACTCCCGGAGCAGAGAAGAGCACGAGCAGCACTTGCAGATTACGTTACAGACCCTGAGGGAGCACCGGCTGTTCGCAAAGTTCTCCAAGTGTACATTCTGGCTGGACAGCGTCGGATTCTTGGGTCACGTGGTTACGAGAGACGGCATTTGTGTGGACCCGAAGAAGATTGAGGCTGTTCAGCAGTGGCCCCGACCTACATCGGTTACTGAGATCCGTAGTTTTCTAGGCTTGGCGGGCTACTACAGGCGTTTTGTTCAGGACTTCTCCCGTATAGCTGCACCGTTGACCGGTTTGACCCGGAAGGGAGTTCCTTTCGTTTGGACAGAGGAGTGCGAGCGCAGTTTTCAGCAGCTACGGACTTGTTTGACTACGGCGCCGGTATTATCTTTGCCTTCGGGATCAGGCGGATTCGTGGTCTACTGTGATGCTTCGCGAGTGGGATTAGGATGCGTATTGATGCAGCATGGCCGGGTGATCGCTTATGCTTCTCGGCAGTTAAAGAAGCATGAACAGAACTACCCCACTCATGATTTGGAGATGGCTGCAGTGGTCTTTGCACTGAAGATTTGGCGACATTACCTATACGGCGAGTCGTGTCAGATATTCACCGATCACAAGAGCTTAAAGTACATATTTCAGCAGCGAGACCTGAACCTCAGACAGCGTCGTTGGATGGAGTTGGTGAAAGACTACGACTGCGAGATCTTATATCACCCAGGCAAGGCGAATGTGGTGGCAGATGCGTTGAGTAGGAGGCCCGGGGGTAGTCTATCCTTTTTGCGCGCAGTGCAGAGGCGGTCGTCAGCAGATTGGCAGATGTTATGCGACAGCCGAGTTGAGTTCGAGTTCACTCAGACAGGGGGACAGCTCGCGCATGTTCGTGCACGCCCATAGTTGCTTGACCGTATATATGAGGCACGGCGCAGTGACGACCGTTGCTCAGAGATCATGGCACAGATGGGACAGGGCAGATTTTCCGAGTTCGTGATTGACGATCAGGGGATTTTACGATATGGATCTAGACTGTGCGTACCAGATGCTGATGGATTGCGGCGCGACATTCTTGAGGAGGCACACTGATCAGTGTATAGTGTCCACCCCGGTTCCACCAAGATGTACCATGATATGAGAGAGACCTACTGGTGGAAAGGGATGAAGAGGGACATTGCGGAGTTCGTTTCGAGATGCCTGACTTGTCAGCAAGTCAAGGCCGAGCACCAGAGGCCCGCAGGAGAGCTACAGCCGTTACCCATTCCAGAGTGGAAATGGGAACAGATTTCGATGGACTTCGTTGTGGGTCTACCCAGGACCAGTCGAGGGTACGACTCCATCTGGGTGATCGTGGATAGATTGACGAAAGCGGCTCACTTCCTGCCAGTGAAGACGACTTTCAGCTTCGCTCAGTATGCTCAGCTCTATATTGACGAGATCGTGCGACTACATGGCGTACCGACTTGTATCGTGTCAGATCGAGGCACTCAGTTCACCAGCCGACTTTGGCAGAGACTTCAGGAGGCTTTGGGCACTCGTTTGAGCTTCAGCACAGCGTTTCATCCGCAGACCGACGGACAGTCAGAGCGGACCATTCAGACTCTCGAGGACATGCTCAGAGCGTGCGTTTTAGACTTTGGTGGTAGCTGGGATCGTCATTTACCTCTAGTGGAGTTCTCCTACAACAACAGCTTCCAGGATACTATTCAGATGGCACCTTTCGAGGCATTGTATGGGAGGAGATGCAGATCGCCCGTCTGTTGGACAGAGCTCAGCGAGAGCAGCATTTTGGGGCCGCAGCTTGTTGAGGAGACGACAGCGAAGATACAGTTGATCCGAGACCGGATGAGAGCGGCTCAGAGCAGGCAGAAATCGTATGCTGACAGGCGCCGTCGCAGTTTAGAGTTCGCAGTTGGCGACCATGTTTTTCTGAAAGTCTCTCCGATGAAGGGCGTGATGCGTTTTGGGCGAAAGGGGAAGCTTAGCCCTAGATTCGTAGGTCCCTTCGAGATCCTCGAGCGTGTCGGCGCAGTTGCATATCGTTTGGCCCTTCCACCCAGCTTTCCCGATGTTCACCCCGTCTTCCATGTTTCGATGCTCCGCAAGTACCTTCACGACCCTTCGCATGCGATTCAGCACCCGACAGTCCAGCTAGAGCGCGACCTTTCTTTTGCAGAGCAGCCGGTGGCCATCCTGGATCGGCAGGTGAAGAAGTTGAGATCGAAGATTATACCAACTGTCAAGGTCCTTTGGCGTAGCCCGAGCAGCGAGGAGGTCACCTGGGAGACCGAGGGCGAGATGAGGAAGAAATATCCCCATCTCTTTGAAGGCACGCGTAGTTATATTTTTAAATTCGGGGACCGAATTTCTTTAAGGGGGGAAGATTGTAGCGTCTTGAAAAGTCGTTTTGGTGTTTTCCTGAAAATCGGTGAAAATTCGGTATTTTTCCGAAAACCGTCTTTTTTGTTATTTTGCAGCTTAGGGCTAATTATACCTAAAATGGATAGGTAATTGCTTATTTTTAGTAGCTAATGAGTTACTTATGAAATTCTGGTCGTTTAAAAATTTTCCCTAATTTTTCAATTTTTTAATATTATTTTAAGCTGGTAAGAAAATACATTAAATTAGCGATAAATACAAATTTTTCCGGGCTAATTTTAATCTTTAAAATTATGATAATTAAAATCTAGTTGTAACATAAAATTTTAGTATTTTATTTTGATTTTTAACTAATTTTTATTATAGGAAACGAAAAAAATTGAATTAGGGTTCTTGAAGCCATGATAGTTAATTAAATTGTTTTGTAATTAATCTAGTTGTTACTTAACTAACCTATATGGTTACCTTGCTTAAGCGGCTTCCTATTAACCTAATCTATGTTAAACTTGGGTGAAATTGCATTAAGTTTGCTAATTTACCAAAATCTAGAAGAGGGTTGTGTATGGATTGTGAGTTGTGAAGCATGATAAATGAGTTGAATTAGGGTTTAGAAACCATTATTTAGTTGATTAAATCTAATTTGTTATCTAGTTGTTTTGCTAACCTAATCTAGAAGGTTAACTTGCTAATTGAGTTATAAATTAGTGTTAATTTAAGGTTTTCATATATAGTTGGATTAAAAATTGCTAGGTTATATAATTCAAAGTAATGGTTGTTTATGGAAAATAGGTTTTGAATCTTTGCTAATGTGTTGTAATTATAGTGTTTGTAGATTGCTTGTTGTGTGGTTGGATTGTGATAACCGTATCGCTAAGTTTCGATTTTTGCACCAAAATTGCTAGTTTGTGCTTACTAGATTTTTATTAAAATTATTTGGTGAATTATTTGTGATACCTTGGGGATGTTTTTAGCATCTCCTATGATGTTTAGGATGCGTGAGTGCGGAGTTTTGAGTAGTCGGGTTTTAGTTTTGCCGGACGACCAAATCGGCGTTTTTTTGGCAGTTTTTGCGAATTTCGCGTGTGTTCCGCGCACTTTATGCACGTTGTACCTGGCTAGCGAACATTAGTAGTTTCGTTGGGTTTTGCGTCGTTCTTGATAAGTAACCTTATGTTGGTATTGATGTAAATTCCAGGTTCGGTCAAGGAGACGTCAGACGCGGCGCGAAAGGGGAAAGCGGTGATTGGACACAGCTAGCCAGGGATTCCGGTGAGTAGATGTAACATCTACGGGGGACTATCGTTGGATGGCGCAAGCCGCCCGATAGTTTTAGTAACTTACAAGATCCTTAGTGATGTTAGTAATTAGGGGTGAAATACTTATTTGACTATTTGCTGCATCCATGCATTATATTGACATACCTATACGAAACCATTTTATAGGACACCTGCACCATTGCCAGGGTTTTTATATGCAGCACGAGCACTATTCATGCTTACACACACACCCTGGTAATTGCCATGCCACCACACTAGATAACCTTTAAATTTAAACATTTTACTAATTGATACTTAAACTTGTGCTATTGCCTTTAATTCCTTAAAATGAAACCGTAGGATTGCTATTCATGTGCATGTACTTCATCATATTAATTGTTCATGCTTAATCCATTAATCACACATCGCAACTTGATTATTGATACCATATGCATTCATTATCACTGATATATGCACTTATGAGGATTTCTTGAGATTTTATGATATTGCTGGATTTCGGGGGAAAGCCGCAAAATTTCTAAACTTATTATATTTTTTTTAAATATGTAAATTGCGGTTTTCTAGTGATGTAAGTGTCGTCCACCATGAGTTTGCTGTGGTTTTGGAAATCCGTGTCGAGGAGTGGAGGAACCGGCACGGGTACATGGTGGGCCCGGTAAGGTACCCCGGGGCAAGAGGAATGTGGTGTTGACGTTGAGCCTGGCAGGGGACGGATTACCTACCGGTGACTATTTGGCACGGCGGATATCCAGAGGATACCGACCGTGGCCGCGAGATGATGAGATTTTGATATTGAGCTGGGTCAGCCGGATGGCTGAGGCCAGAGACACTATGACATGGATTTATGAGATTTGAGACAGCTTTTGGGTGTCGTTGCTGGACACCGGTTCTCGTCGATTCTTTGAATATTATGCTGGCATTCTAAAAGAGTTTCAAAAACAAAAAGAGATAAAATGTTTCTTATATATACCTATTGAGACCTCAGATATTCATGTTGCATACATATTCGTACACTGATGTTGTATACACACCTGCTAGTGCATCCAGTCATACCTGTATTTTAGATGCTAGGATGCTTGTGTGCATGCATACGATAGCCTTTGTAGGTGTTATTTATTACTCACGAGTTGGCAACTCACCCCCGTTGTGCCACAGCCTTTTGCAGGTCCGCTCCGTCAGTACAGTAGCGGCGGGCGCACTTGTTCTTTTGCCTCCTTTGCCTGGACTCGAGGTTTTGCTCTTAGGTGGGTTATATCATTATTTTTGTACCACCTTGTATATTCTTTGTATCTAGTGCACTCCATCTACTGTATCTACCAGCATTATTGTATATTGACCTAGAGATGAGACTGTGAGATTTGTAGACTTTTATGCTGTATTTTGGGGTCGAGCTCACTTGAGTCGACATGCTGTTTTTCTTATGCTTCATTATGATTATTTTTCTTGTTGTCATTTTATATTGCGTGGGATTTATGACCGCCTTGTGGCGAAGAGCTAGCTCCCGCTTGTGGATGCCCTATTTTGTTGGATTCATATATTTTTGTTGTACCCATTTTGGGGGCCAGTATTTACAAAGGAGACTCTGCCGAAATTTTCGGAAAAATTGGTATTGTTTTTAAAAAGGGTTTTACATGACTTATTTGATAAACTCGCTTTCAATTGATTGGGTTTTCTTCACTCTTTTGCTTAATTGGTTTTGTTTTCTGGGCTTTGGCTTACTTATTTTACGGACGTCTTTAGACGTTTCGTAAACTTAAGTGCCAGTCACGTTCCGTAACCTGCGGGTCGTGACAATACAATATTCCACAATATTATACAACTTTAAAAGATACATTCTTATTCTGTTTTTTCTATTTCTCCCTTATCTTTGGGACTTACCAAGCGACCTGTTCGCTGACGACATTCTCTTTCTTTCTTCTTTGAATGTCGTCAGGTGTTTCGGACCTTCTGGAGACAGAGCCCAGCATCAAGGACTTGGACCAGAATATTGAAGACCCAGAGCTCTAGCTTCATTGTACACACTTCATTCCAGTACTTTTCATTTCTGTTATGCCATTGTTTAGGCATCGTTTTTACTTCAGTTGTATTTCTTTTTCATGTATTGTACAAAAGAATGTTAATAAATAAAGTTGCTGTTATTTTTATATCTCGTCTCTTATGATTATTTTTATATTGCTTAGATACGCTTAGCGTATTTACTTCACAGTAAATACGTAGCGGACCAGTCACGTCCCCTTCGCCGTATACTGGGAAGCGGGGTATGACAGGTTTTGTTGGTGGCCCATGCAGGTTAGAGCTGTATGAAAGTCTATCATGCAATTCTGTTCTGCGTGAACAACCTAAGCAGTATAACACAATAAACAGCAACTGAAAACATTCTTTACATTACATATTCCTTGAATCCATCTTGAACTCCACCTTCGGTTTCCTTGAAGTCCATCTCTCCACTTTTGAATCCTTAATTCTTATTCACCCTTTCTATTTGTATCTTGTAGACTTATTAGCTCAATTGGTTAGAGTATCGATCGACGGAGCTCGAAGACAACATCATCCTAATCTTGTTTCCTTATTCTGTTGCAACATACTTCTTAAGAGTAATTTCGAGGACGAAATTATTTTTAAGGAGGGTAGAATGTAATGGCCCCAAAATTCCTATATTTATTTATTCTTGGTATTTTCCGATATATTTTTTTTTCTATTATATATAATTTTGTTATTCCTATTTTTCCTATTATTTTCCTAAAAGCCGAATTCCATTTTTATAATTTCATTAATCTCTAAATCCCTTCTATTATATTTTTCTAAATCAAAAACAAATCTCATTTCCTAGTAAATTTTTTTTTCTTTTTGTTCACCCCTTAATCAACCCAAGCCTATAGCTTTATTTTAAATTCTTTCCCTACATGCCCAGACTCTTAACCCATTATCAAGCCCAAACCCATTTTCTTTAAAACCCAACAGAGCCCTAATTTAATCCACTAAACCCTATATATTCCATCAGATTGGCTGAACATGGGAAGTGAGGTTTTTTTCTCATTAATTTTTTATTATTATTGATTGCTATGTTAATTATCTCTCCCCTCTTAAAACTCTTCCCATTTTTCCCTCCAAACCCAAGCCCTAAAACCTTTAATTGCCCTCTTAATTAAAATCTCACATTCTGTTAAAACCACTACCCTTTCAAATCCCCCACCCTCTTCACCTCCCCTCTTGTAAACGGGCCACACCCCCACTCCCTCTCATCAATTCTCATCATGGCAGACTCTTCCTCTCTCCCCCTCTCATATACTTATATATAAACACATATAACTCTCTAAGTCTTATCTCTCCCCCTCTATATATATACTTATAAATACACATCACACACTTCCCGCTGCTGTTTTTTTCCTTGTTTCACCCATCTTGGCCGACCCTTACGACCCTTCCCTGTGGCCGAGCCGCCTCCATCAACAAGTGGTCGGGCTCTAGTACTTGTGTTCGAAATCAATTGCCAAGGCTCCGTCAACGTCCCTGCAACAGCAACAACAACCCTAAGCCTCCTCTTTTATTTTACAACCACACCATCGATTTTCAACAAGTCCATACGACGCAACCACGAGCCGTGAATTGAGGTCCCATGGCTATGCCCGAGACCGCATGATCGACACGATTATATACATGCCTCCAGATCTTCGTTCCGTCCAAGTTTCAGTTTTGCGTCAGAAGTGTTCAGTGAAATGCCCCAATGAAGTTTCGTTGTTTCCCTACGTCCCAATTTGCACGTAAGTCCCTATCACCTTTTATATATCTCATCGCCTTTTTCATCTTACATGAACTTGCGTTGGCATCAACATTTTCCCTATTTTCATCACTCGCAATTCTCATCTCAACATTGATCTTTCCATTCGAAATCGTAAAAGCATGGTATATTTTAAAGTTATCCTGGTTGAACTTTAGGGTAGATCTATTCGTGCTAGATAACATATGCTTATACTATACTGTTGATTTATTAGAACTTTAGATAATTTTCATACATTTAGCAGAGCTAGTCCACTTGAATTATTAAATTTGGTTTTGTTGAAATTACTCTTAAGAAGTATGTTGCAACAGAATAAGGAAACAAGATTATGATGAGTTGTCTTTGAGCTCCGTCGATCGATACTCTTACCAATTGAGCTAATAAGTCTACAAGATACAAATAGAAAGGGTGAATAAGAATTAAGGATTCAAAAGTGGAGAGATGGACTTCAAGAAAACCGAAAGTGGAGTTCAAGATGGATTCAAGGAATATGTAATGTAAAGAATGTTTTCAGTTGCTGTTTCTTGTGTTATATTGCCTAGGTTGTTCACGCAGAACAGTAGACTTTCATACAGCTCTGACCTGCATGGGCCGCCAACAAAACCTGTCACGCCCCGCTTTCCAGTATGCAGGCGGAGGACGCGACGAGGCCGCTACGTATTTACTGTGAAGTAAATACGCTAAGCGTATCTAAGCAATATAAAAGTAAGCACAAGAGACAAGAGATATAAACTGAACAGCAAATTTATTTATTAACATTCTTTTGTACAATGCATGAAAAGTAAATACAACTGAATAAAAAGTAATGCATAAACAATGGCATAACAGAAATGTAAGTACTGAATGGAAATTGTACAATGACTAGAGCTCGGGGACTTCACTGAACTGGTCCAACTCTTCAGCAGTGGGCTCGATCTCTGACGGGTCCAAATCACCTGACGACATTCAAAGAAGAAAGAAATAGAATGTCGTCAGCGAACAGGTCGTTCGGTAAGTCCCCAAGTTCTACCTCTCTATTCTTTTCCAAAATACGAATTTACAAATCCCGACGGAATCGGAACAAATCCGATTTCCGATTCGGTTTTCTATAAAATTTCACTTCTCACCAATTCTATCATGCTTAAGCATCTTATTGTTGACTATTAAACACTTAAAAAATAATTTGAACAAGTTTCCTCACATGAAATGATAGCTTTTTCAATATATCGAACTTTTCACTTAAATACCACAATGTTTCGTTTTCACATTTAACCCCCTTAACATTGCTATACCTTAAAGTAGATCACAAGGTAATGACCTACCTCTTCGCACACTCATATGCAAACATAACACGCTACCTTGAAAACTTAGAATACGATAAAACAATACTTTCATTTAAATACCATATTCTTAATAAAACCATTCCTAAAAGTTTTAGCTTTGATACACTTTTAAATAAAGATCTCTTATTAGGAAAATACGATAAGTTGTGGACATCGGTCGTTTATCTAAACCTGACTTTGTGGTGTCTAGGCTAGGCAAGTGAGAAAGGTAATTTTAAAAGGCCCGTCTCACGGTGATTCGTGAGCGGATCCCTCCTTTCTTCACTTGTACTTACCTGGCCACAATTGGCGGTGAAGAGGCAATTTGAGGCATCTAACAACTTGTTGTTTAGACAATTTAAAAATAATCTAGTTGAATTAGAAAACCCTAGAATCTAAAATATGGAAAATCGACTTTTGCAAATAAATACCATTTACTTAATAAAACTGTATTCTAAAGGATTAGTATTTATAAATCTTTGCAAAGCGCCGCTACAACCCACTTTGGGGAACCCGTTCGGGATAGTACGGTTTATCGTGCACCCTCGAGCTTAGTAGTGCGAGATTCAGACCTCCGTAAGGAGCATTCGGTCTCGAAAGATTTAAAATACGACATCTTAAGAAAATAAGATTTTCTAGAATATAAAATATTTATTAAAATTATTTTTGTATAAATATATGTATATTTATCATTAAAAAATTTATTTTGTTATGATATAAATATTCCACTTTTTCTAAAAATCACAAGAATAAATTTTACACTAAAATACCATGAACTTCAAATAAATCGATATTACAGATAAATACCCTTATTTATAAAACTAGGATATTTTCACTAGAAATGTCACAATATAAAATCCACCCTCATTACAACTCTAAAGACGAGTAATAAATACTTGAGGTGTATTTTGAAAAGTATATAAAAGTATTTTTACATAAAACCCTCTTAAGTTTATAAATTACCCTAAGGACCTTAGCAATTATAAGACCTCGATTCACATTTCTGATTGTCTGACTCAGCTTTGAGTCTGATTAATCTGACTTGAATATGATTCAACTCAATCTATAATCTACAAGAATCCAATTCAATATGAAAACATGAATCCATGAATTTAATTATCAATTTATACAGCTTGACTGAACCGAACCATGGATATATTCCTTTTACATGATTCTTAGTTATTCCATTTACATGACTCTACGGTTACAACCGTTTCCTGATATCATGGTTTCGGTCAGTCAGCCAATCAATCATACAACCAATACATTTTACAAGATAACAATATAAACAAGACATCGCGGGGTTTAAGGGGTAGATTGGTATGGAAGGTGTTAAAAGTGTCACGAGACGGTAAGATTAAGACACCTAACAAGAATCCAATTGCTGTTGTACCGTGGCATAAACGGTTCCTTGAGTTCCTGATACCTTAGTCTCCGGGGCAAGTGAGACTCCTCTCGTATACACTGGCATCCTTCTGTAACAAGCTATAAACAACAGCGTTAACACAATACTACAACAATATAACAATATAATACAACTGTAAAAGCAACTCTCTCTCTCTCTCTCTTACTCTCTGTCTATTCTATTCCTCCCTTATCTTTGGATTTACCGAGCGACCTGTTCGCTGACGACATTCTATTTCTTTATTCTTTGAATGTCGTCAGGTTATTCGGACCCGGCAGAGATCGAGCCATCTGCAGAAGACTTGGAGCAGTTTGCCGAAGATCCAGCACTTTAGTTTCATTGTACACTTTTCCTCTCTGTACTTTTCATTTCCTGTTATGCCACTGTTTAGGCATCTTTTTATTTTAGTTGTATTTCCTTTCATGCATTGTACAAAGAATGTTAATAAATAAAAGTTGATGTTCTTTTTATTTCTTGTCTCTTGTGTATTTATTTTATATTGCTTAGATACGCTTAGCGTATGTACTTCTGAGTATATACGTAGCGGACCTCGTCGCGTCACCTTCGCCGTATACCGGGAAGCGGGGCGTGACAGTAAATACGCTAAGTGTATCTAAGCAATATAAAGTAAATACACAAGAGACAAAAGATATGAACTGAACAGCAACTTTATTTATTAACATTCTTTTATACAATGCATGGAAAAGTAAATACATGGAATAAAGCGATGCCTAAACATTGGCATAACAGAAATGAAAAAAAAGTACTGAAATGGAAAGGTGTACAATGAACTAGAGTTCGGGGTCTTCACAGAACCGGTCCAACTCTTCAGCAGTGGGCTCGATCTCAGACGTGTCCAGATCACCTGACGACATTCAAAGAAGAAAGAAAGAGAATGTCGTCAGCGAATTGGTCGCTCGGTAAGTCCCAAAGATAAGAGGAGAATAGACAAAGAGTAAGATAGAGAGAGAGTAGCTTTTATAGTTGTATTATATTGTTTTAGTGTTAATGCTGTTGTTATCATAAGTTCAAGGGTGAATGTCAACTAATCTCAAGAGTGTTTTCAAACCCAACAGGCTGTAATCTAGGGGCAGGGAACCACGGGCCCAATTGATATGTTAGTAGCGGGACTTCGACCGTCGTCGAAGTATTCCAAACTCAACAGGCCATAGTCCAGGAGCATGGAAACACAGGCCCTCATGATTGCTTGCTTGTGTTAGTAAACATGGATTCATGATCTAGGGGGACTCTTGAGATTATATTGGATTCACGAATGAACTACCCCAATACCCCGTATAGTTATGATTGTATTGTTTGTCTTGTAAATTGTATTGATTGTATAATTGATTGACTGATCGAAACTATGATATCAGTAAACGGATGTAACCGTAGAATCATGTAAATGGAATAATTGGAGAACCATGTAAATGGAATGTATATCCATGGTTCGGTTCAGTCAAGTCGTATAGATTGATAATTGGCTTCATGGATTCATGTTGAAAATTGTGAATTGTAGATTGTATTTGAATCATATTTAAGCCAGATTAAACAGACTCAAACCCGAATCAGACAATTAGAAATGTAAGTCGAAATCTTGATTATTTCTTAAACCTATAATTGCTAGGGTCCTTAGGGTAATTTATAAACTTGATGGGTTTTTATGTAAAATATACTTTTATATACTTTTCAAAATACTCCCCAAGCATTTATTAATCGTCTTTAGAGTTGTAATGAGTGTGGACTTTATATTGTGATATTTCTAGTGAAAATATCCTAATTTCATAAATAAAGGTATTTATTTGTAATATCGATTTGTTTGAAGTTCATGGTATTTTAGTGTAAAATTTATTCTTGTGATTTTTAGAAAAAAGGTGGAATATTTATATCATACCAAAATAAATGTTTTAATGATAAATATACATATATTTACACAAAAATAATTTTAATAAATATTTTATATTCTAAAAATCTCATTTTCTTAAGATATCGTATTTTAAATCTTTCAAGACCGAATGCTTCTTGCGGAGGTCTGAATCTCGCACTACTAAGCCCGAGGATGTGCGATAATCTGCACCATCCCGAACGGGTTCCCCAAGGTTGGTTGTAGCGGCACTTTGCAAAGATTGTAAAATACTAAATACTTTAGAAAACGGTTTTATAAAGTAAAAGGTATTTATTCGTAAAAATGTCAATTTTTCGTATTTTAGATTCTAGGGTTTCCTAAGTCAACTAGCCTATTTCTAAATGGTCTAAACGACAAGTTGTTAGATACCTCAAATCGCCTCTTCACCGCCAATTATGGCCAGGTAAGTACAAGTGAGGAAAGGAGGGATCCGCTCACGAATCACCATGAGTCGGGTTTTTTAAAGTTACATTTCTCACTTGCCTAGCCTAGACACCACAAAATCAGGTTTAGATAAGCGACCGATATCCACAACTTATCGTATTTTCATAATATGTGGTACTTCTTTAAAAAAATGTATCAAAACTAAATCTTTTAGAAATGGTTTTATTAAGTATATGGTATTTAAATGAAATTGTTTTATCGTATTCTAAATTTTTTGATGATATCGTTTTAGGTTGTATATGTGTGTGTGCGGAGGTAGGTCATTACCTCGTGTTCTACTTTAAATGTATAGTAATGTTAAGGGGGTTAAATGTGAAATCGAAACAATGTGGTATTTAAGTGAAAATACGATAAATTGAAAAGGCAATCATTTCATGTGATGAAACTTGTTCAAATTATTTGTTAAATGTTTAATAGTCAACATAAAGATATTTAAGCATGAATGTATTGGTGAGAAATGAAATTTTATAGAAAACCGAATCGGAAATCGGATTTGTTCCGATTCCGTCGGGTTTTGTAATTTCGTATTTTAGAGAATAAGAAAGAAGGAAGGAAGTGGGACTTACGGGTTTTAGATTACACAATAGAGGTAGAGGGAACTAGGGGGATCCCCGTTGTGTTGCGTCGTCGCCGGTATCTCCTAAAACGAACGCCGGAAGTTCGCCGTAGATTTTGCCGGAGCTTCGCCTCGAGCTTTTTTTCAACGTACGCAAGATCTCTTGAGAATTTTAGAGAGTTGGCTCAGAAATGTGAGTGAGAGGGTAGAGGGTAGGGGGTGTATTTATAGGATAGGCTAGGGGTAAGGTAGGTGAAGGGTTTTTAAATAAAAAAATTTATAAAAATATAGAAAATTCATTAAAAATTAGAGTAATTAGGTATTAATGGGCATTCTGGAACCGATCCAATAAATTAGAGTATGCAGGAGGTTAGAGAAGTTGAAAACGCAGATTTTTTGTGTTGACGACTCGGTCGTCCGGCCGAGTCCGGCCGGCGGCGCCGTGCCGAGTCGGCCGGTCCGCCGTCCGAGTCGGGCCGAGTTGGAAGTCAGGGAGGTGGGGGGTCGTCTGGTGTAGCCTTTGGTATATTTAGTTTTTCAGGTTCAGTTCAAAGTTTGGAAGTTATCTCGTATGAACTGTTGGGCTTCTATAAAATTTAAAACAAAATAAATATTAAAAATAATGTGGGGTATGGGATTTGAACTCTGGTGGCTTGGTTCAGCAGTGCAAGGTATTACCAATGAGCTACAAGCTCCTTCTTATAATTATGGAGCTATTTAATTATTTAAAGTAGTTACAGAAAATGTAAATACCCCAAGTATACATTAATTTTTGTACACTAAAATGGAGTTGTTACATTCTTTTAACTTGTAATTAAAAAGCAAAATTATTACTTATAACTTGTGCTCAGATTAGAATACCCCTTTATGGATTTTGAAAAAAATATTTGAAAAAATTTGTATAGGAAAATTATGGTTGTTACATTCTACCCTCCTTATGAAAATTTCGTCCTCAAAATTTGTAAAAGGAAAGTGTAACAGATTCAAGGAAAGTTTGGTGATAGTGTGTGAATAATAACAAAGTGATACAAAGATGTGAAAAAAGTTGAAGAGAATTACCAGGGTTATCCTAACCAACCGTATCAGCTTCTACGGCCGCCAAATTGTAAGCTTGGCGTTTCGGCACGTTTCTTCGTGCAAGCTGGTACAATGCTGATTGTCGAGGTAAAGGTGGTCCACGTGGAGGTGGTGCAGGAAGAGTTAACCGGGCAGGTGGGGCTTGGAAAGCTGGTCTAGCTGCGGAATTAGGATTAGTTCGGTTGTGTGGACAAATTCCTATGGTATTTGAGGGTGATCCACATATCAGGCAAAGACCGTTTGCTCGTCGGCAAACTTCCATCAGATGTCCAGCTCTCTTGCAGTAGGTACAAAAGGCTGGGCTGGGCCTGTTGATTGGTACTCCCAGTCTCCTTGGGATAAATGGAGGTCCTGATGCGACTTCTCCTGCCATCTAGTTGGCAGGGCGCTTAACTCCTGCAGACTGAGGCATGCATCTCGCTTTTATAACTGCCTCATAACTGCGGGCAGCTTCCAGAGCATCTTCATGAGTCGGAAATTTCCCTGTGGCTAGTGCAGCCTGGATTTCCGTGTCCAAACCTTGTTGAAATCGACGGGCTCTGATCTCATCCGTTAGTATCAGGTGTGCCGTAAATCTGTTACGGTCTTGTGTTAGTTGTGTAGTAAATACGCTCAACAAAACCTGTCACGCCCCGCTTCCCAGTATACGGGCAGAGGACGCGACGAGGCCGCTACGTATTTACTGTGAAGTAAATACGGTAAGCGTATCTAAGCAATATAAAAGTAAGCACAAGAGATATAAACTGAACAACAAATTTATTTATTAACATTCTTTTGTACAATGCATGAAAAGTAAATACAACTGAATAAAAAGTAATGCATAAACAATGGCATAACAGAAATGAAAGTATTGAATGGAAAGTGTACAATGACTAGAGCTCGGGGACTTCACTGAACTGGTCCAAGTCTTCAGCAGTGGGCTCGATCTCTGACGGGTCCAAATCACCTGACGACATTCAAAGAAGAAAGAAATAGAATGTCGTCAGCGAACAGGTCGCTCGGTAAGTCCCAAAGATAAGAGGAGTGTAGAATAGATAGAATAAGAAGGTATCTTTTAAAGTTATATTATATTGTTGTAATGTTGTATTAACGCTGTTGTTTGTAGCTTGGTACAGAAGAATGCCAGTGTATACGAGAGGAGTCTCTATATGCCAGAGACTAGAGGCAAGTATAGTACAAGGAACCGTTTATGCCACGGTACAACAACAACTGGATTCATGTTAGGTGTATTAAGTCTTACTGTCTCGTGCCACTTCTAACACCTTCCGTACTAATCTACCCCCTAAACCCCGCGATGTCATATTTCTATTGTATTGTATTGTAAATTATATTGATTGTATAATTGGATGACTGACCGAAACCAAGATATCAGCAAATGGATGTAACCGGAGGATCATGTAAATGGAATAACTGGAGAACCATGTAAAAGGAATGTATATTCATGGTTCGGTTCAGTCAAATTGTATAGATTGATAATTGGATTTATGGATTCATGTTGAATTGGAATATTGAAGATTGTAGATTGTAGATTTTAGATTGTACTTGAATCATATTCAAGTCAGATTATAATGAGACTCACTCTGAGTTAGACAATTAGAAAAGTAAATTGAAGTCCTGATTGTTTTGATGTTATCGGTAACCGCTGCACATGGACGGCAGGATTTGTGTATTTTTCAAAGACGATTACCGTATTGATAACACCATTGTTAAGTTGTCTACCTTAGATAGTCAAGCACCCACTTCTCCGGCTCCCTGAGGCTCAAGAGATTGGTCCCGCTTAAACCTATGTTTACTAGGGTCCTTAGGGTAATTTATAGAACTTGAGGGGGTTTTATGTAAAAATACTTTGTATAGTTTTCAAAATACACCCCAAGTATTTATTATCGTCTTTAGAGTTGTAATGAATATAGATTTTATAAATGTGATATTTCTAATGAAAATATCCTAATTTCATAATAAAGGGTATTTATGTTTTAGGTAGCATATATTCTTTTTCGTGTTTGTAAATACATAAATAAGATAAGATTTAGGTGCTGAACTATTACATGCAGTTGTGATATCTAGACTGTTTAATTTAGCTATAATTCATTTGTGTTAATATGAAAGCAAAACTGTATATGTACTACTTTAAGATATGTGACTTCACTGAATTAAATTAATTTATAAAAGTATATATTTAATATGATCCTTAAGAAGTTAGCTCCAGGTATCTTCAAATAATTGAGTTCTCTTATATGTGAAAATTTTATAGATATAAAAGTTCCAGTATACATTCATTCATTCATACGCTTTGAAGAACAATCCTATAAAATTTAATAATTCAAGTGGACTAGCTCTGCTAAATGTATGAAAATTATCTAAAGTTCTAATAAATCAACAGTATAGTATAAGCATATGTTATCTAGCACGAATAGATCTACCCTAAAGTTCAACCAGGATAACTTTAAAATATACCATGCTTTTACGATTTCGAATGGAAAGATCAATGTTGAGATGAGAATTGCGAGTGATGAAAATAGGGAAAATGTTGATGCCAACGCAAGTTCATGTAAGATGAAAAAGGCGATGAGATATATAAAAGGTGATAGGGACTTACGTGCAAATTGGGACGTAGGGAAACAACGAAACTTCATTGGGGCATTTCACCGAACAGTTCTGGCGCAAAACTGAAACTTGGACGGAACGAAGATCCGGAGGCATGTATATAATCGTGTCGATCACGCGGTCTCGGGCATAGCCATGGGACCTCAATTCACGGCTCGTGGTTGCGTCGTATGGACTTGTTGAAAATCGATGGTGTGGTTGTAAAATAAAAGAGGAGGCTTAGGGTTGTTGTTGCTGTTGCAGGGACGTTGACGGAGCCTTGGCAATTGATTTCGAACACAAGTACTAGAGCCCGACCACTTGTTGATGGAGGCGGCTCGGCCACAGGAAAGGGTGGCAAGGGTCGGCTAAGATGGGTGAAACAAAGGAAAAAAACAGCAGCGGGAAGTGTGTGATGTGTATTTATAAGTATATATATAGAGGGGGAGAGATGAGACTTAGAGAGTTATATGTGTTTATATATAAGTATATAAGAGGGGGAGAGAGGAAGAGTCTACCTTGATGAGAATTGATGAGAGGGGGTGGGAGTGTGGCCCATTTACAAGAGGGGAGGTGAAGAGGGTGGGGGATTTGAAAGGGTAGTGGTTTTAACAGAATGTGAGATTTTAATTAAGAGGGCAATTAAAGGTTTTGGGGCTTGGGTTTGAAGGGAAAAATGGGAGGAGTTTTAAGAGAGGAGAGATAACTAACATAGCAATCAATAATAATAAAAAATTAATGAGAATAAAACCTCACTTCCCATGTTCAGCCAATCTGATGGAATATATAGGGTTTAGTGGATTAAATTAGGGCTCTGTTGGGTTTTAAACAAAATGGGTTTGGGCTTGATAATGGGTTAATAGTCTGGGCATGTAGGGAAAGAATTTAAAATAAAGCTATAGGCTTGGGTTGATTAAGGGGTGAACAAAAAGGAAAAAAAAAATTTACTAGGAAATGAGATTTGTTTTTGATTTAGAAAAATATAATAGAAAGGATTTAGAGACTAATGAAATTATAAAAATAGAATTCGGCTTTTAGGAAAATAATAGGAAAAATAGGAATAACAAAATTATATATAATAGAAAACAAAATATATCGGAAAATACCAAGAATAAATAAATATAGGAATTTTGGGGCCATTACATTCTACCCTCCTTAAAAATAATTTCGACCTCGAAATTACTGTTAAGAAGTATGTTGCAACAGAATAAAGAAACAAGATTAGGATGATATTGTCTTCGAGCTCCGTCGATCGATACTCTAACCAATTGAGCTAATAAGTCTACAAGATACAAATAGAAAGGGTGAATAAGAATTAAGGATTCAAAAGTGGAGAGATAGACTTCAAGGAAACCGAAGGTGGAGTTCAAGATGGATTCAAGGAATATGTAATGTAAAGAATGTTTTCAGTTGCTGTTTCTTGTGTTATATTGCTTAGGTTGTTCACGCAGAACAGAATTGCATGATAGACTTCCATACACAGCTGACCTGCATGGGCCGCCAACAAAACCTGTCACGCCCCGCTTCCCGGTATACGGCGAAAGGGACGCGACGAGGTCCGCTATGTATATACTCAGAAGTACATACACCAAGCGTATCTAAGCAATATAAAATAAATACACAAGAGACAAGAAATAAAAAGAACATCAACTTTTATTTATTAACATTCTTTGTACAATGCATGAAAGGAAATACAACTGAAAAAAAAAGATGCCTAAACAGTGGCATAACAGGAAATGAAAAGTACAGAGAGGAAAAGTGTACAATGAAACTAAAGTGCTGGATTTTCGGCAAACTGCTCCAAGTCTTCTGCAGATGGCTCGATCTCTGCCGGGTCCGAATAACCTGACGACATTCAAAGAATAAAGAAATAGAATGTCGTCAGCGAGCAGGTCGCTCGGTAAATCCAAAGATAAGGGAGGAATAGAATAGACAGAGAGTAAGAGAGAGAGAGAGAGAGTTGCTTTTACAGTTGTATTATATTGTTATATTGTTGTAGTATTGTGTTAACGCTATTGTTTGTAGCTTGGTACAGAAGAATGCCAGTGTATACGAGAGGAGTCTCACTTGCCCCGGAGACTAAGGTATCAGGAACTCAAGGAACCATTTATGCCACGGTACAACAGCAATTGGATTCATGTTAGGTGTCTTAATCTTACCGTCTCGTGCCACTTTTAAGACCTTCCGTACCAATCTACACCTTAAACCCCGCGTTGTCTTGTTTGTATTGTTATCTTGTAAAATGTATTGGTTGTATGATTGATTGGCTGACTGACCGAAACCATGATATCAGGAAACGGTTGTAACCGTAGAGTCATGTAAATGGAATAACTGAGAATCATGTAAAAGGAATATATCCATGGTTCGGTTCAGTCAAGCTGTATAAATTGATAATTGAATTCATGGATTCATGTGTTCATATTGAATTGGATTCTTGTAGATTATAGATTGACTTGAATCATATTCAAGTCAGATTAATCAGACTCAAACCCGAGTCAAACAATCAGAAATGTGAATCGAGGTCTTATAATTGCTAGGGTCCTCAGGGTAATTTATAAACTTGAGAGGGTTTTATGTAAAAATACTTTTATATACTTTTCAAAATACACCTCAAGTATTTATTACTCGTCTTTAGAGTTGTAATGAGGGTGCATTTTATATTGTGACATTTTTAGTGAAAATATTCTAGTTTTATAAATAAGGGTATTTATCTGTAATATTGATTTATTTGAAGTTCATGGTATTTTAGTGTAAAATTTATTCTTGTGATTTTTAGAAAAAGTGGAATATTTATATCATAACAAAATAAATGTTTTAATGATAAATATACATATATTTATACAAAAATAATTTTAATAAATATTTTATATTCTAGAAAATCTCATTTTCTTAAGATGTCGTATTTTAAATCTTTCGAGACCGAATGCTCCTTGCGGAGGTCTGAATCTCGCACTACTAAGCCCGTGGGTGCACGATAAACCGTACTATCCCGAACGGGTTCCCCAAAGTGGGTTGTAGCGGCGCTTTGCAAAGATTTATAAATACTAATCCTTTAGAATACGGTTTTATTAAGTAAATGGTATTTATTTGCAAAAGTCGATTTTCCGTATTTTAGATTCTCGGTTTTTCTAATTCAACTAGACTATTTCTAAATAGTCTAAACAATAAGTTGTTAGATGTCTCAAATAGCCTCTTTATACCGACGGATGAGATCAGAGATCGTCGATTTCAACAAGGTTTGGACATGGAAATCCAGGCTGCACTAGCCACAGGGAAATTTCCGACTCATGAAGATGCTCTGGAAACTGCCCGCAGTTATCAGGCAGTGATAAAAGCGAGAGGCAGACCTCAGTCTGCAGGAGTTAAGCGCCCTGCCAACCAGAAGGCAGGAGAAGCCGCATCAAGACCACCATTTGTACCAAGGAGACTAGGAGTACCAATCAACAGGCCCAGCCCAGCCTTTTGTACCTACTGCAAGAGAGCTGGACATCTGATGGAAGTTTACCGACAAGCAAACGGTCTTTGCCTGATATGTGGATCACCCTCACATACCATAAGAACTTGTCCACACAACCGAACTAATCCTAATTCCGCAGCTAGACCAGCTTTCCAAGCCCCACCTTCCCGGTTAACTCTTCCTGCACCACCTCCACGTGGACCACCTTTACCTCGACAATCAGCATTGTACCAGCTTGCATGAAGAAACGTGCCGAGACGTCAAGCTTACAATTTGGCGGCCGTAGAAGCTGATACGGTTGGTTAGGATTACTCTGGTAATTCTCTTCAACCTTTTTCACATCTTTGTATCACTTTGTTATTATTCACACACTATCACCAAACTTTCCTTGAATCTGTTACACTTTCCTTTTACAAATTTCGAGGACGAAATTTTTATAAGGAGGATAGAATGTAACAACCCTAATTTTCCTATACAAATTTTTTCAAATATTTTTTTCAAAATCCATAAAGGGGTATTCTAATCTGAGCACAAGTTATAAGTAATAATTTTGCTTTTTAATTACAATTTAAAAAATGTAACAACTCTATTTTTAGTGTACAAAAATTAATGTATAGTTGGGGTATTTACATTTTCTGTAACTACTTTAAGTAATTAAATAGCTCCATAATTACAAGAAGGAGCTTGTAGCTCATTGGTAATACTTTGCACTGCTGAACCAAGCCACCAGAGTTCAAATCTCATACCCCACATTATTTTTAATATTTATTTTGTTTTAAATTTTATAGAAGCCCAACAGTCCACACGAGATAACTTCCAAATTTTGAACTGAACCTAAAAAACTAAATATACCAAAGGCTACACTAGACGACCCCCCACCTCCCCGACCTCCGACTCGGCCGACTCGGACGGCGGACCGGCCGACTCGGACGGCGGACCGGCCGACTCGGACGGCGGACCGACCGACTTGGCACGGTGCCGCCGGCCGGACTCGGCCGGACGGCCGAGTCATCAACACAAAAAATCTGCCTTTTCAACTTCTCTAACCCCTGCATACTCTAATTTATTAGATCGGTTCCAGAATGCCGATTAACACCTAATTACTCCAATTTTTAATGAATTTTCTATATTTTTACAAAATTTTTTATTTAAAAACCCCTCACCTACCTTACCCCTAGCCTACCCTATAAATACACCCCCTACCCTCTACCCTCTCACTCACATTTCTGAGCCAACTCTCTAAAATTCTCAAGAGATCTTGCGTACGTTGAAAACAAGCTCGAGGCGAAACTCCGGCGAACTTCCGGCGATCGTTTTAGGAGATACCGGCGACAACGCAACACATCGGCGATCCCCCTAATTCCCTCTCCCTCTATTGTGTAATCTAAAACCCGTAAGTCCCACTTCCTTCCCTCTTTTCTAATCAAAAAATACGAAATTACAAAACCGGACGGAATCGGAACAAATTCGATTTCCGATTTGGTTTTCTATAAAATTCCACTTGTCACTAATACAATCATACTTAAACTTCCTCATGTTGACTATTAAACACTAATCAAACAATTGAACAAGTTTCATCACATGAAATGATAGCTATTTCAATTTGTCGTACTTTTCACTTAAATACCACATTGTTTCAATCCTCCATTTAAACCCATCAAACTTGATATACATTTAAAGTAGAACACGAGTTAATGACCTACCTCCTCACACACGCATAAACAACCTAAAACGATATCATCAAAAAACTTAGAATACGATAAAACAATACTTTCATTTAAATACCATATTCTTAATAAAACCATTCCTAAAAGTTTTAGATTTGATACACTTTTAAATAAATACCTCTTATTAGGAAAACACGATAAGTTGTGGACATCGGTCGTTTATCTAAACCTGACTTTGTGGTGTCTAGGCTAGGCAAGTGAGAAAGGTAACTTTTAAAGCCCCGTCTCACGGTGATTCATGAGCGGATCTCTCCTTTCCTTATTTGTACTTACCTGGCCATAATTGGCGGTGAAGAGGCGATTTGAGGCATCTAACGACTTGTCGTTTAGACCATTTAGAAATATGCTAGTTGACTTAGGAAACCCTAGAATCTAAAATACGGGAAATTTACACTTTTGCAAATAAATACCTTTTACTTTATAAAACCGTTTTCTAAAGGATTGGTATTTTACAATCTTTGCAAAGCGCCGCTACAACCCATTTTGGGAGAACCCGTTCAGGATGGTGAGGTTTATCGTACACCCTCGGGCTTAGTAGTGCGAGATTCAGACCTCCGCAAGGAGCATTCGGTCTCGAAAAATTTAAAACACGACATCTTAAGAAAATGAGATTTTCTAGAATATAAAATATTTATTAAAATTATTTTTGTATAAATATATGTATATTTATCATTTAAATATCTATTTTTTTATGATATAAATATTCCACATTTTCCTAAAAATCACAAGAACAAATTTTACACTAAAATACCAAGAATTCCAAATAAAATCAATATTATAAATAAATACCTTTAATTATGAATCTAGGATATTTTCACTAGAAATATCACAATATAAAATCCACATTCATTATAACTTTAAAGACGAATAATGAATACTTGAGCTGTATTTTGAAAAGTATATAAAAGAGTTTTTACATAAAACCCCCTCAAGTTTTATAAATTACTCTAGGGACCCTAGCAATTATAGGTTTAATAAATAATCAAGACTTTGATTTACACTTCTAATTGTCTGACTCGGATTTGAGTCTGTTTAATCTGGCTTGAATATGATTCAAGTACAATCTACAATCTACAATCTTCAACATGAATCTATGAAGCCAATTATCAATCTATACGACTTGACCGAACCGAACCATGGATATACATTCCATTTACATGGTTCTCCAATTATTCCATTTACATGATTCTACGGTTACATCCGTTTACTGATATCATGGTTTCGGTCAGTCAATCAATTATACAATCAATACAATTTACAAGACAAACAATACAATCATAACTACACGGGGTATTGGGGTAGTTCATTCGTGAATCCAACATAATCTCAAGAGTTCCCCTAGATCATGAATCCATATCTACTAACACAAGCAAGCAATCATGAGGGCCTGTGTTTCCATGCTCCTGGACTATGGCCTGTTGAGTTTGGAATACTTCGACGATGGTCGAAGTCCCGCTACTAACATATCATTTGGGCCCGTGGTTCTCTACCCCTGGATTACAGCCTGTTGGGTTTGAGAACACTCTTGAGATTAGTTGACATTCATCCTTGAACTTACGATAACAACAGCATTAACACTAAAACAATATAATACAACTATAAAAGCTACTCTCTCTATCTTACTCTCTGTCTATTCTCCTCTTATCTTTGGGACTTACCGAGCGACCTATTCGCTGACGACATTCTCTTTCTTTCTTCTTTGAATGTCGTCAAGTGATCTGGACACGTCTGAGATCGAGCCCACTGCTGAAGACTTGGACCGGTTCTGTGAAGACCCCGAGCTCTAGTTCATTGTACACCTTTCCATTTCAGTACTTTTTTTTCATTTTTGTTATGCCATTGTTTAGGCATCGCTTTATTCCATGTATTTACTTTTTCATGCATTGTACAAAAGAATGTTAATAAATAAAGTTGTTGTTCAGTTCATATCTTTTGTCTCTTGTGTATTTACTTTATATTGCTTAGATACGCTTAGCGTATTTACTTCACAGTAAATACGTCGCGGCCTCGTCACATCCTCCGCCCGTATACTGGGAAGCGGGACGTGACAGTAACACTACCGTACAGTCCAGTCTCTTCATCTGATATGTCGCATATCCAGTCTAGGGGTGGAAAACGCCAGACCCCAGTAACCAATAAGTCGTGTCGATGTGAGGCTCATAACGGGTCGAGAAACTCCTGATAACACTTACCAGTAGATCTCCATATTAGCCCTGGCCAGAGACTTCCAGTTATAGCCAATCGAACACAGCGCAACATCAACTCCCAATACCGGGAGGGACGAAACCCCTCCTATCTCTCATTGCCTCCATGTGATTCAGAACTGTACCCAAAAGTCACCATTTTTCACGTTCTCTTGAACGTGGTAAGGTGGAAATCAAAGCACAGTGGGAATCACACAAGACTCTATGAATGTCTCGGGTCTACAGACTAACCTGTACCAGTGTCACCAGAGAACTGATACCTGACGATAGGTATAATACCATTTAGGAGTTCTCAGCGAGTCCGTTCAGTATACCCAGTCACCACTGAGCACCCGTACACCATCTTTGATGTCAAACACCAATGGATATGGGATCATCCATCGCTCATCATATGGGTCAAGATGCGTATACGCTAGTCTACTCTGGAGTATCGATACCCTGTCTCGATACACCCTCGACTAGGAAAAGTTATAGGATGTACTCTGGGACTACCCTGGCCCCACTAGTATGATCTGCATCATAGTCCTGGTAGTCGAGTATATATCCTAAGGGTTTTATCAACATATGAGAGCAAGACAGTAAACCAATACAAGTCAACATGTTAAGACGAAGTGAAACCAGATAGCATACTATTATATCGAGCAAGAAAGTCCTCTCTATATATATCCAAGAATCCACTATAATATACATCATATGTACAACAATGGCCTCTCGGGCATATACATAACTAACACTCCAGGGGGTATCTTTTCTATTTCGTGGAGGAACAAAAGGTCTTTGTTTCTCGGCATGCCCATTTTTTAGAAAATCAATTTCTTGAAAAAAAGATAAGTGGGAGCGCAATAGAACTGGAAGAAATTCCAGAACCACAAGCTATTACTAAAAGCATGGTGGAACCAGTAGTTTCGAAAGAACCGGACATCCCCGCGCCACTCCGCAAAACTAGTAGGCAGTCTCATCCGCCCGAGAGATACTACGGTTTTCTCATAGACGGGGATAGAGAGGATTGCATCATCGACGATGATGAGCCAACTGGTTTCCAGCAAACCATTCAGAGCAGAGACTTGGTAAAATGGTTGGATGCAATGCGGACGGAAATGGAGTCCATGTACACCAACAAAGTATGGACTTTGGACATTGCTCCAGAAGGGGTAAAACTCGTAGGCTACAAATGGATCTTCAGCAAGAAGATTGGTATAAACGGACAGGTTGAAACCTATAAGGCTAGACTTGTTGCAAAAGGTTTTCGTCAAAGACCTGGTTTGGACTATGATAAAACATTTTCTCCAGTGGCTATGCTCAAATCCATTCAGATCTTTCTTGCTATTGCCGCCTTCCACGATTATGAAATTTGGCAGATGGACGTAAAGCCCGCTTTTCTGAATGGAAATTTGGAAGAGTGTGTTTATATGGATCGTCCAGAGGGTTTCATAGAGAGTGGGAGCAGCGGAAGAGTGTGCAAGTTGCTTAAATCCATTTATGAATTAAAGAAGGCATCGGGGAGTTGGAACATCTATTTTGATGAGACGGTCAAGGAATTTGACTTTATCGAAAATCCAGATGAACCATGCATCTATATTAAGATTGTAGCGAGAACTGTGGTATTCCTCGTCTTGTATGTGGATGACATTCTCTTGATAGGAAATGAAATTCCTAGGCTATAATCAGTTAAAGGATTCTTTTCACAAAGGTTCTCCATGAAAGACCTGGGTGATGCCTCCTATATTATAAGGATCCAGATCTATCGTGATAGATCTAAACGGATGTTGGGACTTTCACAGTCCAGGTACATTAACACCATGCTAAAAAAATTTAGTATGGAAGATTCAAAGTATGGTAATCTACCGGCTTGTCACGGAATCACCCTCTTTAAAGAGATGTCTCCAAAGACTAATTTGTAAAGGGATCGTATGTCTATTATACCCTACGCTTCTGCGGTAGGCACTATAATGTATGCGATGTTGTGTACCAGACAAGATGTAGCTTACACACTGAGCGTTGTAAGCAGGTATCAGTCGAAGCCAGGGAAGAAGCATTGGATAGCAGGAAAGAACATTCTCAAGTACCTGAGAAGGACTAAAGAGATGTTCTTGGTGTATAGCAGAAAAGACCTCCAGATCGAGACCTTTGCTGACTCCAGCTTCCAGAGTGACAAGGATGACTCCAAGTCCATGTCGGGTTATGTCTTTACCTCAATAGAGGGACGGTCTGTTGGAAGAGCTCCAAGCAGGACACCGTTGCTGACTCGACGATGGAAGCGGAGTATATCGCTGCTTTTGACGCCGCAAAAGAAGCAGTCTGAATGAAGAAGTTCTTAACAGAACTTCAGGTGGTTCCGTCCATTGGTTATCCAATACCTCTATATTTTGACAACAACGGGGCTATAGCTTTAGCAAAGGAACCTGTAGGGTTATTTAGCGCGGCAACAAGGTTTCAGGAGGCATCGTCCATGCCGTTTTCTAAAATTTTCCATTCTAAACAACCTTAACCCTAGAATATTAACTAGTGATTTAAACAAAACAACATGCAAACAACTTTGCATACAAAGTGAATGAGGAATACAACCTTTGTAGACTGGTCCTTCACTTCTAAAGCTCCGTGTAGTCCCTTCGCTCCAAGTAGTGAACACCGAAACTCTAGTAAGGGTTCACATGAAGAAATGAACAAGCTTGCTCGAATTCTTCGAGGCCGAAGATGATCTACGTCGAGGAGACTCAAGCTCATGCTACATCTTCACTAATGGTAGATTAGTGAAGCAAACACCCTAAACTAAATGGCTAATATACTAGAGGATGATGAAGTAGGAAATGGGCTCACTTTAGATTTAATTTTCTCACAATATTTTCTCACTTTAGAAAAAAGCTAGCAAGCTTTTTTCAATGAAGAAGAAGATGAAGTGATGAAGATGAGAACGAAACTCATGAGGTGAGAATAGAAACCATGGGTGAGTTAGTATCATACACTAACTCATGTAAAGAGTTAACCATAGGTAAGGATAATGGTTAGGTTAATAAATATATTTAGCAAAACAAAAATAGTGGACTTAGTCAATGCTTATCCACAAGCTTTGTCAAAGCTTCTAGCTATTTATAATTCCACCAATTTTGAATTACTTTGATAAATAAAAACCCTAGGATTATCCTAAGTATAATGTAAGTCTCATACACACATGAAGCATGTGGCATCAAGCATGACACAATAAAATGTACATTAATATATCACATATCTACTATATGCACACATGTGAGAAAAAGAAATGTTTAGTGAGCTAATATTAGTTAATGTAAGTTAATATATCAAATATATAATTATACATTAAATTATCAAATCAACACTTGATTTAATAATCCAGTTATATCACATACAACCGACTAATATCATATGAATCATCTTATCGAATCAACACTTGATCCGATAACCCGGCTATATCTCATATAACCGACCGATATCACATATCGCAAGAATAGAAAGCGGTATCACATACGCGCATTAATCTCGGTCCCACACATATCATATATGTGCTCCTACTTCGTTTCGTATGAACCAGGAAACCTCTGTGTAGGACTCTAAAGACTCGTCAATACGCCGGCAGTAGGTGATAATCATATCAAACACCCATAAGCCGCAAGCGGTCTGCTAATCGTAACGGCCACCCGGGTATTGAGCGATCAAAAGATCAACAAGCAAGCCTGCTCATACTCCTGCGAGTCCAATCAGTAACACTGTCGTACAGTCCTGTCTCTTCATCAGATATGTCGCATATCACAGCCTGGGGGTGGTATAACGTCAGACCCCAATAGCCTGATAAGTCATGCCGATACAAGGTCCATAACGGTTCGAGAAACTACTGATAACACTTACCAGTAGATCTCAGCAACCCTGGCTGGGGATTTCCTGTTATGGCCAATCGAGCATAGCACAACATCAACTCCCAATACCGGGAGAGACGAATCCCTTCCTATCGCTCATTGCCTCCATGTGACTCGGGACTATACCCAAAAAGCACCTTTTTGCATGATCTCTTGACCATGGTATGGTAGAAATCAAAGCACAGTAGGAATCACATAAGACTCTATGACGATCTCGGGTCGACAGACTAACCTGTACCAGTGTCACCAGAGAACTGCTATCTGACGATAGGTATAATACCATCTAGGAGTTCTCGGCGAGTCCGTTCAGTGTACCCAATCTCCACTGAGCACCCATATACCTTCTCTGATGTCAAACACCAATGGATGTGGGATCATCCATTGCCCATCATATGGGTCGAGAAGTGTATACACTAGTCTACTCTGGAGTATCGATACCCTGTCTCGATACTCCCATGACTAGGAACATTTGAAGGATGTACTTACCGACTACCTCTGCCCCACTAGTATGATTTGCATCATAGTCCTGGTAGTCAAGTACTTATCCTAAGGGCTTTATCAACATGTAATAGAGAGACAATAAGTGTACATGTTAAGATAAAGTGCAACCAGATAGCATACTATCATATCGAGCAAGAAAGCCATCCCTATATATGTCCAAGCATCCACTACAATATACATCGCATGTACACTAATGGCCTCTAGGGCATACATATAACTAACAGAACCCAGGTCCCATCAGAAGTCCAGACATATCTTGAGGCGGTACCACCTAATCAGGGAGATCGTTGATTGCCAGGAGATCGAGGTATGGAGAGTAGATACGGAGAACAACACTGCAAATCCACCCATAAAGGTCATCCCTCAGACGCAGTTCGAGAGGCTATTCGAGATGATAGGTCTGCGATATGACAATACATGGCCTTAGTGCAAGTGGGAGATTTTTAGTGATATATGCCCTAGAGGCCATTATTGTATAGTACTGGTTTGTATATTGCATTTTGGAAGCTTGGGATATACACGAATATAATAACAGTCTTACTCAATATGGTAGTATGCTACTTGGTTTGATTCTATCTTAATATGTGTATATGTTTCTTTTAACGTATCTCTAATACATATTGATAGAGCCCTTAGGATCTTTTCTTGACTACCAGCGTTGTGATGGCAGTCACACTAGTGGGAGCTGGGTAGTCTATAAGCACATCCTTATATAGGTCCCTAGTCGTAGGATTATTGAGACGGGGCATCGATACTCCAAAGTAGACTAGTGTATACGCTTCTCATCCCAGCAGGGGAAATGGTCTGTCCTGTAAGCCGATGTCGCGCACCCCGCAGTTCGCGGCGAGGCAGAATTTTCAAAAACGATTAATATTTGACTACGCAACACCGGCTAAATTCCAGGATCTATTCGATAACCTTAAGAAACAACAAACAGTGGAGGTTTATCTACTATAGTAGAATGGTTATACCTCCAAAGTCGAGTCCTTCGGGTCTTCTAGTGCTCCTCTCCAAGGCTCCTCGGTGATCGGATAACGAAAGCTATATCGGCCACCTTACGTCAAAGATGATCCACCGCGAGAGAATGTGCTCCAAGCTCCAACCTCTAAATGAGGTAACTAGGGTAGATGGTTCGCTAATCCAACTAACCTAGGAGATGTAGAAAGTCTAATGGATTGTTTAGTCTCACTAAACCCTATGTCTCACAACACATGTGAAGGATTAGGGTTTAGTCTTGGGGAAGAAGGAGATGGAGAAACTCAAGAGAGAGTATGAGGAGAGCGACTCAAGAAATGAGCTCAAGAAAATAATATGGCTAAGTGTGTAGCATTGTGTAGAGAATGGCTAATAACTCAACTCAATAATTCAAGCATGCAATATTTCTCAATAAGAAATACTACCCACGCTTGAATAGTAAGTCTAAATAAATATAATAATCCAAGGCCATTCTTTACACCATGCTACCAAAGTCTCCTCCATTTCCACCTCATTAACCCATTTAGAAAATGGATAATACAAATAATGAGGTGGCTCCTTCTAGAAGCATGCCTTGCCAAATTACAAGAATGCCCTCATCGTATATACATACTCGTATCCGTATTCCGAAAAATACGGATACACTGAGATGATAACAATCCAATAATACAATACTAGGATCCGGCTTAAACCAAAGCCCACTGGTATAGTCCACCCGATCAGCATCCGTGTACAAGTACACGTATATGATCGAAGCCCTGTCGTAAAACCATGCGGTGTCTACATCAATTGCTCGAAGCAGGGAAACCCTCTGTGTGGGACTCTAAAGACTCGATAGTATGCTGGCAGTAGGTTTAACCACAAGCACATCAGCGGTACTAGCTGCACGTAACGGCTACCCAGGTATCTGTCGATAAGAAGGACGATGAGCAAGCACATCTGAACTCTTACTGAGCCTATCTGTGACAATCTCCGTACAGTCCGGTCTGTTCGTCTAAGATACTCGAATATCCGCCTAAGGGGATGGTAAACGTCAGACCCCTATCAACGTGATAAGTCGTGCCGGAAGAGAGCCCAATACACCATGAGAAACTACTAGAGTACCTTACCATTATTTCTCGACTGCCCTAACCAGGTACTTTGTGTAATGGCTTTCCGAACACTGCACGATATCAACCCCCAAAATCGGGAGAGACGAATTCTATCCGATCGCTACTGTCTCCAAGTGCTTCGGGACTACACCCAACTACTACCTGTTTGCACGACTCCTTTGAGCGTGGTAGGGTAGTAATCAAAGTGCAGTGGGAACACACTTGAGACGAAGTAGCGATGGAAAGTCAACGGACTAAGTTGTACTCATCACACCTGGGAAATGCTACCTGACGATAGGTATAATACTAACCAGCAGTTCCCGACGAGTCCTATCTAGTGTAACTCATAACCTAATGAGAACTTGCATACCATCTCCAATACATCGTACTAATAGCTATGGGACAGACCATATCCCCTGCTAGGATGAGAAGCGTATACACTAGTCTACTCCGGAGTATCGATGCCCCGTCTCGATAATCCAACGACTAAGGACCTGTATAAGGATGTGCTTATAGACTACCCATCCCCCAAAAGTGTGACTGCCATCACAACGCTGGTAGTCAAGCAAAGATCCTTAGGGCTCTACCAATATGTATAAGCGATATGCTAAAAGAAACACATGCACATATTGAGGTAGAATCAAACCAGGTAGCAACTACCATATCGAGCAAGACTGTTATTATAACTTTGAAATATCCCAAGCATCCAATATGTAATATACATTCCAGTATGATACAATAATTTCCTCTAGGGCATATATCACTAACAATCTACCACTTGCACTAAGGCCATTTATTGGTATATCGCAGACTTATCATCTCGATTAGCCGCTCGAACTGTATCTGAGAGATGGCCTTTGTGAGTGGATCTGCAGTGTTGTTCTCTGTCTCTACTCTCCGCACCTCGATCTTCCGTCGATCAATGATCTCCCTGATCAGGTGGAACTGCCTCATGATGTGTCTGGACTTCTGATAAGACCTTGGTTCCTTCACCAATACTGTGGCGCCGTTGTTGTCACAATACAGCGGTATTGGATCAACAATGGATGGAACCACCTGAAGCTCTATCATGAACTTCCTGATCCAGTCTGCTTCCTTCACGGCATCATAGGCAGCAATATACTCCGCTTCCATAGTCGAGTCAGCAACAGTTTCCTGTTTGGAGCTCTTCTAAACAACCGCCCCTCCATTGAGGGTAAAGACATGACCAGACATGGACTTGGAGTCATCCTTGTCACTATGGAAGCTGGAGCCGGTGAAGGCCTCGATCTGGAGGTCCTCCCTACCGTACACCAAGAATATCTCCTTAGTCCTTCTCAGGTACTTGAGAATGTTCTTCACTGCTATCCAGTGCTTCTCCCCTGGGTTTGACTGTTACCGGTTTACAACGCTCAGGGCGTATGCTATATCTGGTCTGGTACACAGCATCGTATATATTATAGAGCCTACCGCTGAAGCGTAGGGTATAATAGACATGCGAGCCCTTTCCAAATCAGTCTTGGGAGACATCTCTTTAGAGAGAGTGATTCCATGACAAGCCGGTAGATTACCGCATTTAGAATCTTCCATACTGAATCGTTTTAGTATGGTATCGATGTACCTTGACCATGAGAGTCCCAACATCCATTTAGATCTGTCACGATAGATATGGATCCCCAGAATGTAGGAGGCATCACCCAGGTCCTTTATGGAGAACCTTTGTAACAAGAATCCCTGGACTGATTGTAGCATAGGAATGTCATTTCCTATCAAGAGAATGTCATCCACGTACAGGACGGGGAATACCACAGTTCTCGCTACAATTTTACTATATATGCATGGTTCATCTGGATTTTTGATAAAGTTTAATTTCTTGACCGTCTCTTCAAAACAGATGTTCCAACTCCGCGATGCCTGCTTTAGCCTATAAATGGACTTAAGCAGCTTGCACACCTTTCCGTTGCTCCCACTCTGAATGAAACCCTCTGGTTGATCCATATAGATACACTCTTCCATATTTCCATTCAGAAAATTGGTCTTTACGTCCATCTTCCAGATCTCATAGTCGTGTAAGGCAACAATGGCAAGAAGGATCCGAAAGGATTTGAGCATAACCACTGGAGAAAATGTTTCATCATAGTCCAAACCAGGTCATTGACGAAAACCTTTTGCAGCTGTGTTATAAAGCCACTTCTCGGCTAAATCGCAGTTTGAGATAGAATTTCTTAAGGAAAGCTATAATGATTCATCCCAGTTTGAAATAGAATGTGCAGCTGTGTTATAAAGCCACTTCTCGGCTAAATCGCACAAAGTGAATAGGAGAAGACGTAGACGTATAGTATCCACAGAAAGTTGTGAAGTACCCATCATAGCGCATACGTTCAAATTTGGTAATAAAAACGTATGCGTCTTTAGACTCGAGACCGTGATATTTGGGTAAAAGATTGATGTAGTGAGCTTTGATTTCGAAATTGTCCCCATTGGCTGGTGGAATAGAAAGACAAGTAGAAAGAGGACCACGTATCGGGTAACATCTTTCTTAGAGAGATATACGCAGTAGAGTTTGTGCACCTACGGGCAGTGGCAAAGTGGTGTTATGAAAGTTCGATGGAGATCCGTCCATCGAAGTGGATGCAGTGTGTAGTGAGGAAAACGAAGATGTAGAATTACCGACTTCGGAGTCGATAGGAGAAACGCGGACAAGACGGGCACTAGAATCCCATGTCCAGCCGAGCATGCACTAAATAGTTTAGCATAAGTGGCAGCGTTAATTAATTAGAGAAAAGTGGTTTGGTGTTTGTTTTGAAAAAGATGGATTTTGAAAAATCACACAAAAAATGCACAAGCAACCCTAGATCTAATGGTCACCTAGGTCAAGTCATTAGACCGTTCCTAGACTTCCAGAAGACAAATCGCAGGATAAATCCTCTACTGCCTCTTTATCCCTTATGTGGCCAAGTAAGTGCCAGGTAAGTGGGAGGTTCTCCGCTACGTAAGTAGCGGCCTAATTAAGTAATCACTTGCCTTAGACACACTTACCTCAGACACCACAAAATAAATGCGGATAAGCAATAGATTACCCACGACCTTCTTCTTTCCTAATTGAGTGCGACGGTCCTTAGAGTCTTATCTAGATATATTTTTTTAGTTAATGAGGGTGATGCGGATGCTAGTTTTATGATTTTTGGGGCTTAGGAAGGGTAATGAAATCCCTACCTAATCTGAATTTGGTCTTTGCCCCTTAATTTCCTTGTTAAATATGCAAACAACCAATATCAAAATACGCAACAAATTTTTTCTTTTTAGCGGCGCTGCGAATTTTTGCAAAGAATCCTGCAGAAAATGGTTATTGGACAAGAGCAGGAAAGAGATAAGAAAGTAAGAATTATACCACAGAGAACTGGAGCTCTGAATCGACTATCTCGCCACAGTTCCGCCGCAATTTCAAAGCAATGGCCGCGGATCCGCGGTCAGATTGCAATATCTCTGAACGAAATTTGGTACAGATACTCCTATTGCTTTACTGGACTTCCTGAGATGATCTGAATATTTTTCCCCTTGCTCCAATGATTCTAGATTCCCTTGCAAAATTCACAACTAATCGTTAAGCACTTGATGCGATTTTGATTCAAATTTTGATGGAATAATAAAATTTCAACTCAAATAACAAGAACGAACAAAATAGCACGCGTTCCCCGGCAACGGCGCCGTTTGATTGATCTAAATTTCGGATCATGTGATATGAAAAGTAAAAGTTTAATCACAACCAAAGAATTTGTAACTGCAATCAATAACGGTGTCGAAGTAGTTCATTAATGAATACGGATCGTTTACTGAGATGCGTGTTTTATTCGATCTTGTTTTAGATGAATTGAAAGAAAATAAAAAAGAATATTCAAGAAAGTAATTCAAGATTTAATTGAGTTGTCATTTCAAGAAAATCAAGAAAATGATCAGGAATTAAGAAATCAAGAAAGTATCCAATATCAATTTGATTTATCAAGAATATGAAGAATAGCTTGTAGGAATCGATCGAATTAGTAGCAATGATGAATACTAATAATTACGAATCTTATCTATTGATGAATTGTAGCTAGATCGATGACGATCAATGAGGATTAGGGATCTATTGAAAAAACTAGGGATTCTCCTTCACTATCCCTTATCTTTTCATTGATCATCATTCAAATCTAGTCTCTAGCAAAGAGAATCATCAATCACTTGATCCCTAATTTGCAACGAAATAATCAAGAACGTGATCTCGCTCCAAATTAAGTCATCGATGATTCTTTTTCCTAAAGTTCACAATACTCATAAGACTTAAGTTTAGTTTAGGATTTCATCATCATTAGATCTACCGATTCTCTCGATTCCTTTACAAACGGAGATTTCACTCACGCATCATGAAAATTAAAGAATCAAGAATGAGAAATTTCATAATGCAAGAATGTAAAGAAAGCGAGACTTAAAATTATCACCTTTATTAAATCTCCTTCAAATTACACCTCTCAATTCGAGTTTACAAGACTAGCTCTTGATCGTTCCTTTGAAAGGGAATTTGACGTCGATCTTTGCATGGCTCGATCGCCGTGAGTCGTGGATCGGATGCGGATCTCTTGCTCTTGATGACGATCGGCGTTGCGATAAAAGACCTTCGATTGTCGCTTGATTTTACTCTCAATGGATCTTGATTTGTATTGGATCTCAAGTTGTGTCACTCAACTTGAATTGAATTGTAATTGTGTAACTAATTAACATCCTATTGAACAACCCCCAAAATTAAGGCTTAGATCCCTTTTTATAGATCTCAAATCCAACTTTCACAAGAAGCTTGGTTGTTATGAAGAGCCTTCCAGAAGAAGCCACGTAGTTATGAAGCGTCTTGAGGAAGCTAGGAGGTTACAGAGAATGTTCTGGAGAAGTATCATTCACCGAAGACCTAACTCGGCCGCGGATCCGCAGCGGATCGGGCTGGATCAGCCGCGGTTCCGCGGCTGTATGAAGAGATCTTTGCTTCATGTTTCTAGGGTGGTTTTATGCTGGTATTTGGGTCTTCATGTGACATCTGGAATCTTATTATCCTTTCTGAATCTCATCCATATTTTATTTCTTTGACTTGCTGCGTTTTATCGGCTAATTTATGATTAGGTTCTGTGACCTGAATAAATTTCTGCACAAAATCTTGATGAAAAGTGTTGAGATATACAATATCATGCGTGAAGTAATAAACACACAATTTCCTATAAAGAATGTTTAATATATATATAACACTAGGTAATTAGTATTTTCCAGACAAACTGGTAATATGTGTTATATTTATATCAACTATCCTTAGATGATTAGAATAATGAGGAAATTGATGTGTTACAGATTGCATTATTTACGACTGAACAATGGGTCAAGACTCTTTCTCATCCGATGAAGATGTATGAAAAGCAAAGGTAAGGTAGCATTTGTCGCCAACGCTCAACAAAGAATGAGCGGCTTCGAAGCAACCAGTCGTCAAAACAGCAATAGCATGGGTTCTACCCTTCGAAAGATTGGGGCGTGAATACTTGCTCCCCCAGGATATATGCAAGGGGCATATTACTCATGAAAGTATGTCTTAGCATCTCTACTAGGTTTCAACAAGTATCAAGTATGCATTTTTTAAAAAAAAATCTAGAGGTCTAAGTATACTAACCTAGAATCAAACTAGAGAATTAGGGTTTTAGTGTAAGCAAACATGTTCTAAACTAAGTGATGGAAGTTTACAACTTTTGTAGACCAGTCCTTCACTTTTAAAGCTCCAAGTAGTAGTCCCTAGAACTCTTCTTTGACTCCACTTGAAAAAGAATCGAGTTTGCTTGTTGTCTTCGACGCTGAAGATGATCCACCTTGAAGTCTCTCTAACTCAAGCCCATTCTTCACCAATCAAAGTATTAATGAAGCAAACAAGCTAAACTAATGTGCTAGATTAGTGTAGGTTGATGAGGTAGGAGATTTTCTGACTAGAAATCTTTTTCTCTTTTCTTTTCTCAACTCAAGAAAATACCTAGAGAAGAGAATGAAGAAGGAGATGAACTTGGATGAGAGAATGAGGTTCAATGAACCATATGGAGTAATGAGATAAGATAAGGATGAATAAATATCTAAGAGAAATAAAATTAGGAGATGAGTCATGGCTTCTCAATGCTTCTCCAAGCATCCAAAGTCATGACTCATTCCCCCTTTTTTGTCTTTCTTAAAAATATTAATTATCCTAATTATCCTATACTCCAGTATGATTCTCATACATCCTAGTTTCATGTATCATCAACCATGATACAATTACACACACACACATATATATATATCAAGAGAATAAATCTTTAGTAAGCTAATATTAATTAATATATATATATATATATATCAAATTATCAAATCAACACTTGATTCAATAATCCGGTTATATCATATATAACCAACTAATATCATATATATATATATATATATCAACATTTGATTCAATTATCCGGTCATATCATATATAACCAGCCAATATCAAATATATATACGTAAAACAAATCATTGAATTAACACTTGATTCAATAATCCGGTTATATCACATATAACCTGACTGGTATCAAATATCGCTAGATTACAATATGGTATCACATACCCGTATTTAATCAAGCTCCCACACATATCTCCATATGTGTCCTAATTCGTTTCGCTTGAGCTAGGAAACCTCTGTGTGGGACTCGTCAATACGCCAGCAGTAGGTAATGATCACATCAGATACCCACAAGCCGTCAGCGGTACTAGCTGGACGTAACGGCTATCCAGGTATTAAATGAATAGAAGATTAACAGGCAAACTTGTCCAAACTCCCGTACAGCCTATAAGAAATACTTACCGTATAGTCCGGTCTTTTCGTATGATATGTCGTATATCGAGACTGGGGGTAGAATCGTCAGACCCCAATAACTTGATAAGTCATGCCAATGTGTGGCCTATAACCTTTCGAGGAACTACTGATAACACTTAATAGTAAATCTTATCAGCCCTGTCCAGGGACATGCTGTTATAGCCAATCAAGCATAGCGCAACATCAACTCCAAATACCGGGAGAGACGAAACCCCTCCTATCGCTCACTGACTCCATGTTACATGGGACTGTACCCAAAATCCACCTGTTTGCACGACTCCTTTGAGCCGTGGTAGGAAGGAAATCAAAGCACAGTGGGAACCACACAAGACACTATGATGATCTCGGGCCTACAGACTAACCTGTAAAAGTGTCACCAGAGAACTGATATCTGACGATAGGTATGGTACCATCTAGGAGTTCTTGGCGAGTCATGTTCGGTGTACCCATTCTTTAATGAGCACCTGTGTACAATCATTGATATCAAACACCAATGGTTGTGGGATCAACCATCACCCAATACAGGGTCAAGAAACGTACAAACTAATCTACTCTGGAATATCGATGCCCTGTCTCGATACTCCCTCGACTAGGAACTGTTAAAGGATGTGCTTGTGGACTACACAAGCCCCACTAGTATGATCTGCATCATAGTCCTGGTACTCAAGCCTACATCCTAAGGACATTATCAACATGTATCAGAGAGACAGTATACTAAAACAAGTGTACATGTTAAGATAAAGAGCAACCAGATAGCACACCATCATATTGAGCAAGAAAGTCTTCTATATATATGTCCAAGCATCCACTATATCATACAATAATGGCCTCTAGGGCATACATATTCCTAACAATCTCCCACTTGCACTAAGGCCAATTGTTGTAGTATCGCATACCCAACATCCTAAAAAGTCTCTCAAACTGTGTCTGGGGAGGGCCTTCGTGAGTGGATCCGCCGTGTTATCCTTCGTATCTACTCTCCTGATCTCGATCTCCCGGCAATCAACTATCTCCCAGATCAGGTGATACCGCCTCAGAATATGTCTGGATCGCTGATGGGACCGGGGTTCCTTGGCCTAAACCACAGCTCCATTGTTATCACAATACAAAGGTATTGGATCGACAACGGATGGAACCACACCAAGTTCAATAATGAACTTCTTCATCCAGACAGCCTCTTTGGCAGCATCGTTAGAAATGATGTATTCAGCCTCCATCGTCGAGTCTTCTACAATATCTTTTTTGGAACTCTCCCAACATACCCCTCTTCCATTGAGGGTGAAGACAAAACCCGAGACAGACTCTAACGATGTATTCAGCCTCCATCGTCGAGTATGCTACAGTATCTTGCTTGGAACTCTTCCAACATACCCCTCCTCCATTGAGGGTGATGACAAAACCCGAGACAGACTTGCTATCGTCTTTATCACTCTGGAAACCCGAATCGGTAAAGGACTCCACCTGGAGTTCTCCGTTACCATACACCAAGAACATCTCTTTAGTCCTTCTCAAGTACTTAAGAATGTTCTTCATGGCTGTCCATTGCTTCTCCCTTGGGTCTGATTGATACCTACTTACCACAATAAGTGCGTAAGCTACATCCGGTCTGGTGCATAACATCACGTACATGATAGACTCAACTGCAGAAGTATAGGGTATCACGTTCATGCGAGCCTTCTCCAAATCAGTCTTAGGAGACATCTCTTTGGAGAGAGTGATTCCTGAACAAGCGAGTAAATTACAACGCTTAGAATCTTCCATACTAAATCTCCTTAGTATGGTGTCTATGTACATAAATTGGGAAAATCTCAACATCCTTTTAGATCTTTATCCCCAGGATATAGGAGGCATCACCCAGATCTTTCATGGAGAACTCTTGTGATAGAAAGTGTTTGACCAAGTGCAGCATAAGAATATCATTTCCTATCAAGAGTATATCATCCATGTACAATACGAGGAAGACAATCTTACTCTCTACAACCTTTTTATATATATAAGGTTCATCTACGTTTTTTATGAAGTCAAACTCTTTGAATGGTACATCAAAATAGATGTTCCAGCTCCGCGACGCCTGCTTTAATCCGTAGATTGATTGAAGCAGCTTGCATACCTTTTCGATTCTCCCACTGTCTATAAAGCCCTCTAGATGTGTCATATACACGCTCTCTTCTAAATCTTTATTTAAAAAAGCGGGGTTGACGTCCATCTGCCAGATTTCATAGTCATGGTATACAGCAATGGCAAGTAGGATCCTGATGGACTTACGCATAGCCACTAGAGAAAATGTCTCATCATAGTCGACACCTGATCGTTGACGAAAACCTTTTGCTACAAGTCTAGTTTTGAAGGTCTCAACATTTACATCTACACAAATTTTCTTCTTAAAGATCCACTTGCTCCTGATGGGTTTTACCCCTTCAGGAGAAACTTCCAAAGTCCATACTTTGTTGGTGTACATGGATTCCATCTTAGATCGCATAGCATCCAGCCATTTCATAAAGTCCCCACTTGTGATGGCCTGCTTGAAACTAGTTGGGTCATCATCTTCCATGATGCAATCTTCGCTCCCACCGTCTACGAGAAAACCGGAGTATCTCTTAGGTGGATGAGGAACCCTACTAGATCTGTGGAGTGGCTGAGATTTGTCTGGGACTATCGAATCTTCCGTTTCTACCAAATCTTCAGTTGTAGTTTGTGTATCTGGAACTTCTTCCTGCTCTATCTTATTACCACTAATTTTTTTCACAAGAAATTCCGTTTCTAAAAAGGTGGAATGTTGAGCAACAAACACATTTTGTTCTTCACTGTGGTAGAATAGATATCTATATGAATTCATTGGATATCCTACAAACTTGTAAAGAATGGATCGTGCTTCGAGTTTGTCCGGATTCTGTTTTCCAACATAGGCCGGAAAACCCCATATCTTAACTCGTTTAAGATATGGTCTCTTCCCATACCATATCTCATATGGAGTGGTAGGCACGGATTTGGTCGGAAACCTATTCAATAGGTATGCAGCTGTCTCAAGTGCATAACTCCAAAAGGAAATAAGTAACTCGGCAACACTCATCATAGAGCGCATCATATCTAATAGGGTGTGATTCTTCCGCTCCGATACTCCATTGTGCTGTGGTGTATACGAAGGAGTAAGCTGAGAGAGAATCCCATTCTCATTTAAATAATTTTGGAATTTCGTGCTTAAGTATTCACTTCCTCGATCAGATCGAAGGATTTTAATACTTTTACCCTTCTGGTTCTCTACTTCACTCTTATATTCCTTGAATTTCTCAAAAGCTTCAGATTTGTGTTTTAACAGGAACACATATCCGAATCTTAAGAGATCATCAGTGAATGTAATGAAGTACGAGGAAACATTCCTGGCATGTGTAGAAATATGACCACATACATCACTATGTATTAGTCCCAAGAGTTCAGCAGCTCTTTCTCCGTGTCCCACACATGGAATTTTGGTCATCTTTCCTTTGAGACATGACGACAAGTTTCATAAGATGTAAATTCGAACGGATTCAAATATTCATCTTTATGAAACTTAGCTAGTCTGGTCGCATTGATATGACCAAGTCTATAGTGCTACAAGAAGGCTTCGTTCATTTCTAAACTTTTCCTCCTGTATGTGTTCTGTATATTTAGAACTGTATTTTGATTTAGAATGTATATACCATTACATAACGTACCAAACCCAATCAACACTTGATTTAGGAAAATGTTCATAACATTTTTCATTAATGCAAAGTTATATCCTTCTTTATGTGATAAAGAAATGGATATTATATTGCACATCATCGATGGTACATAATAACAGTCGTTCAAAATCAATGTATTACTATTTGGTAATACAAGATGATATTCGATGACAGTTTCGGCAACAACAATTGCTCCGTTCCATACTCTGAAAGACATATCACCCTCTTCCAGTTCTTTACTTCTCTTTAACCCTTGTAACTGATTGCAAATATGGGATCCTGATCCGGTATCTAATACCAAGGACGTAGAGCATACTGAGAAACAGTTCTCAGTAACTAACACACATAAAGAAGATGCATCAAAATGCTTTTTCTTCGTTCGGGTTGCGTGGAAATCCTTGCATTCCCCTATCCCTTGCCCAGACTTATGACAGTTGTCATAAGATAGAGCAGAACCAACGTTCCCTAGCCTATGATAATAAGTGGGTTTGGTCAATACATCTATATTATTATCTTGATTAAGGCGTGACATGGTCGCTACCTAGAGAGAGAGAGAGAAGAAAACACTTTAGTGCGCGCTCTTGCAAAATTATACCGATTATTATCTTATCTAATCAGGATGGATCCCACTGTTTTTATCAAATATTCCTTCAAGCCCTAAAATGTAAGATTAGATGAGATTAATTACACCTTACAAGTTCGCCAATCGGTCAGCCAGGCAGGTGTTTGTACTTCGAGGAAGTCTCCCCGTGCTTTCGCATGGAACTAATTAAATAACCTCGTTTCCGCAGGGGCATAACCCTGTTAACACCTTTCTTAAACACCTACTGGATTAGCTAATTGTAAAGTGGAAAACTCTCCCAGGAGTAACACTTACTCGCAGTGTGTATCGGGATCCAACTATCATATAGAAGGTATGAAACTCATTGCAAATTTCAACACTTGAAATTCCCAATATCTGTTTTTATCTCTAGCGACTTATCACTTTGGCTATGGTCAACAAATCATAAATGCTAGTCATGTTCAACCCGTCATTTCGTGATTGAATTAAACCCACCCGCACGACCCTTGGCAATGGTCAACAAGGCCGTACGACTACCCTAATCCAATCGCATCAATATGCGGCAGATAAGCACTAATCAGCTACCGCACACTACGCCTTGACTATGGTCAAAAAATGCAGCACGAATACTAAATAGTACTTATCTGAAATAACGGAGGCTACGACTGGTTTTGAAGAAAACCATTGACGTAATGAACTTGATATCGTTATAGAATCTAGTGATTTAAAAAGTAGTGGTTTAAGCTCCGCTTTAAAATCGAGTAGTTTTCAAAACAAACCAAGTGGGTTGTAGCATATGCTATTTTTGCTAAAGAGGTCATTCCCGGTGAAGAGATCTAGGCTCTTTCCTCATCGAATGAGGTGCTGGATATTCATAATGGAATACCACTATTCAAAGTAAGAACCAGAGCTACCTTTTTGAAAATTTTGATTCTACAACATCTTTAGGTTTCTTTTCTTTTTATTAATCTCATTAATGACGTCCCATCATTTATGTTTCCTAAACATCACAGAAGAAACGAAAATAAAACACACATATATGCCATCCGCATTCGCCACAGGGACCCAGGTCTTCACCGTAAGATTACTTAACTTATGGCAGGGCGGGGTCAGGAATAGCGTGGATGCAAAACATATATAGTGTCTACTAGTATATCATATATATAAGTAGCATTCGTCTTAGGCAGTTATATGATCACATTATATCACAGAAACAATAGAAGCAAACATTTGAAATATAGGATATACTAGGAGGTCCGTGTTTAAGATTAAGCCACTAATGAAAAACACGGATTCCACGGGCGTGATGAATAGCCAAGCCCACATCCCTAGATCCTTACGAGAGCGGCAAGCAACCCTGCCAATTCTAGAGTTAGGAGACCGGTCTCGACTCCTCGAGATGGCCTCCCACTGGACTCCAGAACCCGGTTACTTATGCTCCCCACCTTGGGTCTATCCTAATGCGGGAAAGTAAATAATATAAATCAAACGGAGACAACAAGCTCAACCTAAAAGTGTCCCAATAAAAGAATATTACATACAAATTTTTACATAAATGAAAATTGAAAAACTCTCATTTCACGTAAAACCCTCCGGCTATTCAATCACGACAATCCAATATAACATATCAACAGCAACACAATAACATCACATGTCAACAACTTAAGCAAATATGCGTATCCCTAATGTCGTTGATGTATAGAAACAAGATCGGGGGTACTGCCACATATTACTTACGGTCGCAGAAAAGAAATGAAAACTGCAATAATTAGAATCTGCATCATCTTTAGACATCATAAACCCAGATTATCACATATTCCGGATTTCATGCCTAACCTTATAAACCTTGCATTTAAGTCTCGAATTGAAAACACTTTTCAAAAATAAGTCGGGCAATTCAACGAGATTCCCGAATAAATGATCAAATGCTCGTCGGGAACTTTAGTAGATGGCCTCACCCCCGAGGCCGTCAACGAAGTGCACTTAGGCGGAACACCGTGGCCGCGAGCACCTGAGTAGATTCTTTTGGCCATGAGGTTCTCCTATAGTCACTTCGTCGGGGCTATGGGGCGTGGCTGTCTACTAGTGTATCTTGGCAACTATTCGCGTACGATACGAGATTACAACGGAGTTTTGATCTGAATCGAAACTTCGTGGCAACCCATCACATGAGACTAAAACGCAAGATTTATAAATCGTTAGCTAGTTTTCACAAAACTAATCAAAGTGGATTCCAAAAATTGTATCACGTATCCAAAACCATCTAGACGATGTTAAACATTTCGATCGATGTTTTAAACACCAGCAAATCACAAAGACCTCAACAACTTGAGTCTCACAAAACTACCCAAAAAGTCAGAAATGCCACAATGAAGCAGCAGAAGAAATACGAGTCAATAACTCCTCCAGTTGGCGGCGGAACCGCGGCTAAACCATGGTTTAGGCGGAAGTTCCGTGGCCATATAGAGGAGTCAGGCCCTCATATTTCTTGTGGCCCCATATATTTACCTGCATAATTTTCTGAGAATTTTTAAATGTGAAAATTTCAACTTTTGAAAAATTAGACAGAAACATGTAAAATGCGGGTTTTGAAACTTCGATCGAACACTTTAACGTCGTCATCTAGACTTTGCCTAAGTCTCTAGCTTGGTTCTGATACCATGAAAGTATGTCTTAGCACCTCTGCTAGGTTTCAACAAGCATCGAGTATGCATTTTTATAAAAAAAAATCTAAAGATCTAAGTATACTAACCTAGAATCGAACTAGAGAATTAGGGTTTTAGTGTAAGCAAACATGTTCTAAACTAATTGATGGAAGTTTACAACCTTTATAGACCGGTCCTTCACTTCTAAACCTCCATATATTAGTCCTTAGAACTCTTTTTTGACTCCACTTGAGAAAGGATCGCGCTTGCTTGTTGTCTTCGAGGCCGAAAATGATCCACCTTGAAGTCTCTCTAACTCAAGCTCATTCATTACTAATTAAATTATTAATGAAGCAAACAACCTAAACTAATGGGCTAGATTAGTGTAGGTTGATGAGGTAGGAGATTTGCTCACTAGAAATCTTTTTCTCTTTTCTTTTCTCAACTCAAGAAAATGCCTAGAGAAGAGAATGAAGAAGGAGATGAACTTGGATGAGAGAATGAAGTTCAATGAACCTTATGGAGTAATGAGATAAGATAAGGATGAATAAATATCTAAGAGTAACACAAAATTAGGAGATGCGTCATGGCTTCTCAATGCTTCTCCAAGCATCCAAAGCCATGACTCATTCCCTTTTTTTTGTTTTTATTACAAATATTAATCATCCTAATTATCCTATACTCTAATATGATTCTCATACATCCTAGTTCTATGTATCATCAACCATGATACAATTACAAATAAATAAATAAATAAATATATATATATAACACATATATATATAAATATATATCAAGAGAATAAAATCTTTTGTGAGCTAATATTAGTTAATATATATATATATATATATATAAATATATATCAAATTATCAAATCAACACTTAATTCAATAATCCGGTTATATCATATATAACCGACTAATATCATATATATGTGTGTATATCAAAATATTAAATCAACACTTGATTCAATTATCCGGTCATATTATATATAACCGGCCAATATCAAATATATATACATAAAACAAATCATTGAATCAACATTTGATTCAATAATCCCATTATATCACATATAACTTGACTGATATCAAGTATCGCTAGATTAAAATACGGTATCACATACTCGTATTTAATCAAGCTTCCGCACATATCTCCATATGTGCCTTACTTCATTTCGCTTGAGTTAGGAAACCTCTGTGTGGGACTCTAAAAACTCATCAATATGACAGCAGTAGGTAATGATCACATCAGATACCCACAAGCCGTCAGTGGTACTAGCTGGACGTAACGGCTACCCAGGTATTGAACGAATCGAAGATCAACAAGCAAACTTGTCCAAACTCCCGTAGAGCCTATAAGCAACACTTATCGTATAGTCCGGTTTCTTCGTCTAATTTGTCGTATATCGAGTCTGGGGGTGGAATCGTCAGACCCCAATAACTTGATAAGTCAAGCCGATGTGTGGACTATAACTTTTCGAGAAACTACTGATAACACTTACTAGTAAATCTCATCAGCCCTGGCCAGGGACTTGCTGTTATAGCCAATCAAGTATAGCGCAACAACTCCCAATAACGGGAGAGACGAAACCCCTCCTATCGCTCACTGCCTCCATGTGACTCGGGACTGTACCCAAAATCCACCTGTTTGCACGTCTCCCTTGAGCCGTATTCGGGAGGAAATCAAAGTACAGTGAAAACCACACAAGACATTATGATGATCTCGGGTCTATAGACTAACATGTACAAGTGTCACCAGAGAACTGCTATCTGACGATAGGTATGGTACCATCTAGGAGTTCTCGGAGAGTCTTGTTCGGTGTACCCATTCTCTAATGAGCACTTGTGTACAATCTTTAATATCCAACACCAATGGTTGTAGGATCTGTTGGCTATAGTGCCCTTAAGTCAATTATTGTAATCATAGACATGTGATTATGATGATTGAGGGAGGACCTATATGGATAGAACAATCTTACTCGAAATGATAGTATGCTATCTGGTTTTCCTTTATCATCATGTACATGCATTATGTGGTATTATAGATCACTATTACATGTTGATAGAGCCCATAAGATTCTTGCTTGACTACTAGCATTATGATGGCGATCATATACGTGGGAGCTGGGTGGTCTATAAGCACATCCTTAAATGTCCCTAGTCGAGGGAATATCGAGACTGGGCATCGATACTCCAGAGTAGACTAGTGTATACTTATCGAGACCCCGACGAGGGGCGGTGGCCGGTCTCGCAAGCCATTGATGTCTATTTGTCACCTAAGATAGTATACAGGTGCTCATTGGGTTATGAGTACACTGGACGGACTCGTCGGGAACATGCTAGTTGGTATTATACCTATTGTCAGATAGCAGTTCCCAGGTGACATGTCTACAGGTTAGTCTGTCGACCTGAGATCGTCATTTGTCTCGTGTGAGTTCCTACTGTGCTTTGATTACTACCCTACCATGGCTCAAAAGAGTCGTGGAAACAGGTTTTAGTTGGGTACAATCCCGAGCCACATGGAGGCAGTGAGCGGATCGTCGGGGATTCGTCTCTCCCGGTATTGGGGGTTGATGTCGCACGGTGCACGGGTGGCCATCACCAGAAATCCTTGTCCAAGGTGGATGAAAATTACTGATTTGGATCAGTGGTTTCTCAGTTGGTGATGGACTTCATACCGACATGACATATCGCGTTATTAGGGGTCTGAATTTATCCACCCCCTAGACACGATATGCGAAACTCTTAGACGAACAGACTGGACTGTACGGAGATTGTCACGAACAGGCTCAGTAGGGGTTCGGATGAGTTTGCTCATCGGCCTTCCTTTCGCTCAATACCTGGGTTGTCATTACGTACAGCTAGTGCCGCTGATGTGCTTGTGGTTAAACCCACTGCCAGCGTATTGACGAGTCTTTAGAGCCCCACACAGAGGGTTTCCCTGCTTCGGGCGAAACGATGTAGAGGCCGTATGGTTTTACGACAAGGTTCGATCATATACGTGCACTTGTGCTCGTATCATGATTCATACGGATAATACTAGTGGCCTTTGGTTTAAGCCAGATTCTAGTATTATATTGTTGGATTATTTTTGTCTCTTTATATTCGTATTTTTCGGAATACGGATACGGGTATGTATATACAGATGAGATGTATTCTTGTAATTTATTACAAGGTGCTTCTGGAAGAAGACACATCATTTAGTTTATAACCATTTTGTTTAAATAGTTAATGAGGTGGAGGGATGAGGTGTTCTTTGGCTTTAAATAAAACATGGCTTTGTGGTGACTCATGGTTCACTATTGAGGTATGATTGATTTATTTGTGTTGTGAGATTTTTTGGTATACTTGAGAGTTCACAACACTTAGCCATTTTCTTCATGGTTTTGTTTCACACAACACTCTCATCTCCTCTAGCTTCCTTCTTCTACCTCCACCCTAAAAGTCTTATGTGTTGAGAAACCTAGGGTGTTATGAGACATATTAATCCATCATTAGACTTTACATCTTCTAGGCTATCTAGTTTAGCGAACTAGGTATCCTAGTTACCTCGGTATTGAGTTTGGAGCTCGAACTACAAATCTTCAGGTGGATCATCTTCGATGGAGGGATACCGGAGGCCAAACTCGATCCATGACGCCTCTACGAGCTTATGAAGATGGTAGAAGACCGACGGACACAGATCATTCGGTATACCACTTCTATCATAGTAGATTGGCTCATTGTAGTTTGCTAGTGTCACGACCCGAAATGGCACATGACTGGCACTTGAATATGAAGTCTATATGACCCTATCTAATTCAAGTAAGCCAAAATCCCAGAAATCTAAACCATTTAAAAGAAGAAAGTGAAGAAAAACTTGTTTAAAAGTTTATGTATAAATCGTTTTGAAAGTCGTAGTAAACATTTTTAAAACATCAAGTCTTTTCCAAAATTTTTGGCAAAGTCTCCTTTGTAAATACTGGCCCCAAACGGGTACAAACATGAATAATATGTAAAATATGAATAAAGGCATCCCCAAACGGGAGCTAGCTCTTCGCTAATTGGCGGTCACAACCACGCAATTAATATAATATACAACGCCAAAGGGCGAGGATCAAAACATGAAAAGAAAACCAGAAGAAAACCGTAATAATACAGCGCGCGACTTTAAGGTCGAAAGAATATACAACTGGTCTTCTAAGGCTATCAAATATACAAGTCTGGTTGATGGAGTTACTAGATACAACTAAATATAAATAAAATATAATGGTTGTCACAAAACGAGTGAACCCACCTACCAAAGCAATCACCTGGAAAGAAGCAGTATGCCAGCAAAGCCGTCAAGGAAACCTGTATGGAAAAAGCTGCAAGAAACTGTAGCACAACGGGGGTGAGTTGCCAACTCGTGAGTAGAAAACATCACCGAGAAGAAAATCGTATGTATGACTCAATCCTAGGTCATACGGTAATATATCCTCAAAAAATATAGCCTGAAGCATATAATAAAGGTAAGGTTAAACATCTATACATAAGTGTAATACCAAGTGCTCGTGTCAGTGCCTCAGGTAGCAACATATCATATATATGATGTATGAATGCATGAAAACAAAATACTTCTAAATGAGAAAACTGTTTTCTTATCTCAGTGAGATTTCTGTATAAAATCGAAGTATCATCAATGAAATCAACATAGAATCAGTGTCTAGCATCGACACAAAATATATATCTCGCTATCTCAATATCTCGGGCTCCGGCAATCCGGACTGGCCCATATCATCAAATCTCAATACCTCAGGCTCCGGCAATCTGGACTGGCCTATATCATCAAATCTCAAGACTACGTCGGTATCCTCCGGATATCCGCCGCGTCACAATAACCGGTCTGTAGTGCTCTCCTGTCAGGCTCAACGCCATCATCTACGACCATCTTTCCCCGGGGTACCGCACCGGGTCCACCATGCACCCGCAGACGGTTCCTCTTCCTCCTTCTCGAATCGGGTGTATGATATCACTCAAGAGCTGAGAAAACTAATGGTGGACATATCTCATATCATATCACGAGAAAACTGCAATTTTATCTTTAGAAATGATAATCGGTTTATAAAATCCTTGTGGTTTCTCAAATCCATAAATCTCTTGGAAATCCGAAATCTCAAAATCACGATGTCAATAGACAGTGAATACTGGCATAAAGCTCCATAATATTTCATGACAAACGAATGTATAAATGCATGAAGTATCTCAGTAATAAATGCAATATCTAATTTAGCACAGTAATGATATATCGGAACTATTAGCTAGCAAGCGATATCAATGAATTAATATTCTCTAAAGTGTACGTGATATGGCAATTACCGATGATGATGTGTATGAGCCGGCAAGCAAGTGTTCGTAGACATACGCATCATCGGTAATGGTGCTGGTGTCCTGATAACATGGGTTCAATATAACAATAAAAACACATTTAAACATGCAATGCGATGCGAATAGAAAGAATATGCGGAAAATGAATAATAAACGAAACAATAAAGAATCTATATTAATATACACGAGTCATACAGTTTGGCCTTGAAATAGCACGAATCGCGTTGTTTAGAAAATAGGGGCTACGGTGTTTTTAAGAAAAGGTACGTCCTTTGAAATATCCATAGTATCCATTGGCCTGTATTAAAAAGACTCACGATTCGTTAGTTTTGGAAATAAGTATGACTCGAGCCCAGTCTAACATCTACTAAGTAAACTACAGGACTAAACTAACAGACTAATCGAAAGGGTAAGAAAAACCACCTAAGTCTGACTCGATATTTATATCTAGTAGTCGGTGATCCCGCCTCAATAGTGTCACGTACGATACAATATATAATATGACATCCTCGAGTAAAGAGTGCGGATCAATCATCATAATTATATCACGTACGGTAAATCCGTCGTACGGCATCCCAAATCTGGGTACGGGTCGAATATCACATTTATCTCATTATTCTTCTGGTATCCTTATCATCATATCCTGAATTAGTAGTACTGATCTAAAGTCTAGTACACTCCGATCTCATCAACATATATATATGCGTGTGTATGAAAACACATCGCCTAAAGATCCTCTATAATATCATGTCGTATCTCATAATACGAACCAAGTCACATCACCGATCTAGTGGCATCATGCCCAATCACATCGACTCATCTCCAAGTACCATATATTATCCTCATCATCCATGTATATGTATATGTATGTGTGTGTGTGTATATATATATATATACTCCCATACATATATGTATATATATATGCCCATATACGCACAAGAAAATAAAATGTATGTGTGTGTGTGCGTGTACCTTATTCTAGGGTTTCGCGACTAAAACTAGCTAACGACACTATTATCCAATTACACTAAAATTTATCCCATGATCTCCTAAAACCTTCTTGATAATCAAAAATGTTTCACATAACACATAGTATCGTACATGTACATGATATATCATAGGCTACACTACGAATTGCGGGGTTGCTATACGCCATCCACCAGACTTCCCCTGTAGATATATATCTACTCACATGATCCTTACTTACCGAAGTCGATGTCGCAACGCTTTTGCTAGTCGTCCCGAAGTTCACGTGGAGGTACCTACATATCATAACATATCTTGCCGCATTAAAATCTAATTCAAAACCAAAACGATGCACGAATCGTACATAGGTTAAAACCTATGGTCTACGCATGCAAGAAAAGCCCAACAAATCCTCGATGTCGATGTACAAACGTCAAACCATCGAGTTAAAACCCAAATACCAAAACTCAAGCTAAAACGAAGTCGCAAAACAAAGCAGAAACTCAAGAAAACACCTCCAGATTTTACCCTAGGTGAAATTAGCCAATTTTGCATATGTGGAGGGTCTAGTTTACTGGAGATAAAGCCATGGACCAAACACGAAGCCCAGGGGACAAGTCCTGGCCGCAATTTGCGGCCAGAAGGAATTTATTTATGGCCATGGTGAAGGATTAGGGTCTCGGGTCTTTAGGGTAGCTTTTAGGTCACCTGCACGACTCACTGTGATTGCTAAATAATTTTGGGGGCCTCCGGGTGAGGGTAGATAACAAAACTACACCAAAATTCCTACACAAATCCAACGTCAGGGATTTCTAAGTTCATGACTTGGGGTCTTAGTCTCTGATTTAGTCCAAGTTTTAACACAAAAAAGGGTTCGTAGTCACTAACACACTCACATGCATTATCACAAGTCAAGAATTCTACAAAACCTCATCTAGGAATTTTCTAAGTTTACTAAACCTAACTAAACAAACTCTAAACATGTATGGATGCTTAAGTGAATGAAATACTATACTAAGTGTGAATGAATTACCTCATTTGGCAACTCAAGAAATTTCTTGAGTTTCCCCAAGGGCTCAAAATCTTAGCTTTCTTGGTCCAAAATGCTTGTAGTGTGCTTGTGCACATTTTTAAAGAAAGGAAGATGATGTTTTGATGAGTATTGGGTTGTGTGAGGATGTAGGAGGAGGTGGGAGTGAGAGGGTAGCCATAAGAGGAAGTGGGGGGAAAATGATGAAGGAAATAATGAAGGGGGAACAATGAGCAATGGTCAATTGACCCCTCACCTCTCTCTCTCTTCTCTCTCATACCCATACTTCTTTGTTTAATCTTTTCCCTTTTCTTTTCTTTTCTTTTGTTTTCTCTTCCTTTTCTTTTAAAACCCAAAACAAATAAACCATATACATAAAAGAAATAAGATGTCATGGTTAAAAATTAAACAAGTTTTGTTGCATGTCATGATGCAAAAGTCAAGCTTAATGCTAGATTAGCGAACATTAATCGTTTTTAGCATTAACATAGAATATAATTACTTATATAAAAATCTTTGAATGCTCCATTCTTATAATCTCTTTCAAATTCAATAATTAACATAATTTCCAAATATTTCCCAATTTATTGGTATATAATTATACCGCATCATTAAAATATTCATAATATTTATTATTTAATTATATAAATTCCCAAAAATAATATTTTATTTTTCTGAAATGTTACAGCTAGTTTAGGGTTTATGGTTCGGTCCGGCGGGTTTCGTTAGCACCAAGTTTTTTAAATGTCGTTTTTGTTCCGCACCGGCCACGGTAGATGGTCAGGGCACTGGCATAACCCAATATGGTATCAGAGCCATCCCATAAACCCTTTACTAGCAGTTTAAACGATGATTAAAGTAACGAAACCGAAACAACTCCAAAACAACCGAAACAATATTCAAGTTGTTGTCGGTTTTTTGAAGTCTTTTAAAAAAAATTTAAACAACCGCAGAAGGCTATTCATGTTGTAACTAGAACACCATTAAAACACGAGCCCCAAATACCAAGTTTGGACCGGCGAGAATGCTATTATAAACGTCCTGGCCGGTCCTGTTATGGACTTAGGTCTTGAAATTTTTTTTGTGTTCTAAGCTCTTAAATATTGGTTTTCAGGTGTTGTTTGTTTTTGCCCAGATTACATATTCTGTCATCTCATGGTTTGGGGCAATACGGAGTATTTCGTAGTCGCTATTATAACACCGTTTATATTTTTCAGTGCATACATTACTATTTGCGAGCGTGAATGTTATTAGAGTGGTATAACTCGTCTAACTGCTATATGTTCTATTAGACGGGTTTGCGAATATGACATTCACGTTGATGTTCTGTGTTGTGCTGATATTGTGGATCGGTTGTCGTGGTGGATAGCCTATGGTGCAATGGTGATAGTACAGTTCAGATTCATCTGTATATTCTGTATTGCGGGGTGAGCGTCTGACATGTGGACTGCCGTCTCTGCCGGATTGTATATTCTTTTATTGGGGCACGAACAGGTTGAGGTCGATATTTCCAATGTATATACTTTTCTTTTCTGTACTAGGATTACCCCGCGGTGGAGTGTTCGAATAGCCAGATTCTAGAGGGCAACGGGCTTGCATCGCATGGCGTTGAGACGGAGGGGGCCTCACTCTATAATTGGTAGGCTATTCGCCACACTCGTTGGGGGTACAGGTTGACCTACGGAGGGGTGCTCAAGTTACCGGATTCCGTGAAGTGCTGGATGGCCCATTCACTTTGTTGAACGGGGTTACCTCACTTCTGGGATTGGCGGGTAACTTGCCGTGCTCGTAGGGTCTAGGTTTACATTGCACAGGCTATCCACACGACCAGGAGAATGTCGGGTTTCACTTGTGGCTCAAAGGAAACTCGGGGCTCCCAGATTATCCATATTTCTGTGATGCTTATCGCTCTTCTGTGATGTTTCTTATATCATGCCTGGGATGAATGTTATATATATTTATATATATACTAGTAGATGTTGTATATGTTTTGCACCCGCGCTAGTCCAGCCCCACTCTGCCGTTAGTTAAGTAACCTAACGGTGCATGACGAGGCCCCGTGGCGAATGCAGATGGCATATACGTACATTGTATTTTTCGTTCTTTTCTGGTGTGATATGGTTTAATTGATGGGACTGCATTAATTATGATTAATGTAAGGAAAACAAACCTATATGATGTTGTTGGAACCATGTTTTTAAAAACTGACATTACAGACGTTTCCTATTGCTTTGCACAGCGGTATCCGGTTATGAATATCCAGCACCTCATTCGATGAGGCAAGAGCCGAGATCCTTTCACAGGGAGTGACCTCTTGAGCGAAAGTTTACATTAGTGTAATAACTTCACTATAGTCGATTCTTTTGCTTTGCATTGTGGTATTAAATTTGAATATCCTGCACCTCATTCGATGAGGAAAGAGCCGAGATCCCTTCACAGGGAGTGACCTTTTTAGCAAAAGTTTGCGCAACTATATATTTGTAAAACCACTCGATTCCTTCAACGATATCAAGTTCATTACGTTTAAGGTTTTTCGCCAAAAACCGGCCGTAGCCCTCCGTCATTTCCTACGAGTAGTACTTAGTATTCGTGCTGCGTTTGTTGACTGTGTCATGGCATAGTCTGCGGTAGCTAATGTTAGTTATATGTATGCCCTAGAGGCCATTACTGTACATGCGTTGTATATTGTAGTGGATGCTTGGACATATATAGGGAGGACTTTCTTGCTCGACATGATAGTACGCTACCTGGTTACTCTTTATCTTAACATGTACTCTGATTGTCTCTATGTCACATGTTGATAAAGCCCTTAGGATGAGTACTTGACTAGACTATGATGCGGATCATACTAGTAGGGACAGAGTAGTCTCCAAGTACATCCTTCAAATGTTCCTGGTCGTGGGAGTACCGAGACGGGGCATCGATACTCCAGAGTAGACTAGCGTATGCGCTTCTTGACCCATATGATGGGTGATGGATGATCCCATATCCATTGGTGTTTGACATCAGAGAAGGTATACGGGTGCTCAGTGGAGACTGGGTACACTGTACGGACTCGCCGAGAACTCCCAGATGGTATTATACCTCACGTCAGATGGCAGTTCTCTGGTGACACTGGTACAGAGTAGTCTGTAGACCCGAGATCTTCATAGAGTCTTGTGTGATTCCCACTGTGCTTTGATTTCCATCATACCACGTCCAAGAGGGCGTGCAAAAAGGTGGCTTTTGGGTACAGTCCCGAATCACATGGAGGCAATGAGCGATAGGAGGGGTTTCGTCTCTCCCGGTATAGGGAGTTGATGTTGCGTTGTGTTCGATTGGCTATAACTGGAAATCCCTGGCCAGGGTTGCTGAGATTTACTGGTAAGTGTTATCAGTAGTTTCTCGAACTGTTATGGACCTCATATCATAACGACTTATCAAGCTACTGGGGTTTGATGTTTACCACCCCTAGGCGAGATATGCGACATTTCAGACGAAGAGACCGGACTGCACGGGAGTGTTACTGATTGGATTCGCGGAAGAAAGTACAGGCTTGCTTGTTGATCTTCTGATCGCTCAATACCTGGTTGGCTGTTACGTTTAGCTGACCGCTTGCAGCTTGTGGGTGTTTTGATATGATCATCACCTACTGCCGGCGTATTGACGATTCTTTAAAGTCCTACACAGAGGTTTCTTAGCTCAGGAAAAACGGAGTAGGAGCACATATATGATATGTGCAGGACCGAGAACAATACGTGTATGTGATACCGTATTAGATTCTCGCGATATGAGATATCGGCCGGGTATATGTGATATAGTCGGGTCATCGGATCAAGCGTTGATTCGATGAACTGATACAGATTATATTAGTCGGTTATTTGTGAAATAGCCGGATTATCGGATCAAGTGTTGATTCGATAATTTAATGTATAATTATATATTTGATATATTAAATTACATTAACTAATATAAGCTCACTAAAAGATTCTTTTTCTCACTCGGGTAATACATTGATATATATGCGACATATGTTAATTGTATTATTTTATTTTGTTACAATAAATATTGTATATGTGATATATAATATTGTAACATGTTAGGGCTATTAATGCAACGTGTTTAGTGGAGATTAAACACGATTAAGGTTTGATTTGGGTTAATTTTTTCTAGAAGCTTCTAGAAGGTTTTCTTTTGTTTCTTGCTAAAGATATTTCTAAAGATATTTGTTATGATATTTGTTAACCCAACCCAACCTTTGACTATGGTTAATTCTCTACATGGGTTAAGTTATCATACTTAACCCATGATTGCATTTCTAACCTCACCACAATTCATTATTCACCACAAAGTAAAATTCTTCTTCTTCTTCCTTTGATAAAGCTTTCTAGCTTTTTGGTTTGTGATGAAAATGAGTGAGAAATAGAAAATAAATGAGAGCATAAATCCTACTTCATCATCCTAATCTATTCTTTCCAATTAGATTAGGGTGTTCACTTTATTAGTAAGTGAGAGCTTGTGTTAATGAAACTTCAAGGTAGATCATCTTTGTTATCGAAGATCGGAAGCAAGCATGCATCTTTCTCTTCGTAGAGCCTCTCTAGAGTCTGGGAACTTGATGATCGCAGTGAAGGGACCTCAACACATAGCTTATGAAGTGAAGGACTGGACTACAAAGGTTGTAATCCCAAACTCTTAGATGTTAAAGTGTTTAACATGCTTTGTTTCGCCTAATCTCTAGTTTAAAGATCTTGGTTAGGGTTGTTCGGCACGTCTAAATTTTAAATCGGGCATGGTTGATACCTTGTAGAACCTTGTGAGAGTGCCTAGTAACCCTGCAGTAGTATCAAAGCCAAGCTATAGGTTTAGACGAAGTCTGTGCGAAGTTTAAAATCCGATCGAACTCCGAATACCCGATAAAACCTAGTTTCTGGAAAAAAAATTAAAAATGTTGATTTTTTCGTATTAAAAATACTCAGAAAATAAAGCAGGTAAATCTAAGAATTACTGTAAAGTAAGGACCACCAACTCGATCACGTGAGCGCGGAACCGCGGCCAAACCACGCGTTTGGCGGCGGTTCCGCGGCCACAATTTGGAGTTGGTCCCTGATACTTCAGGTATTAATTCTTGGGTCCTTTTTCATAGTTCTGGGAATTTTTAATTCTATTCAAGTGTTGAGTTTTCTGGGATGTTTTGGGAACTCGTTGATTCGATCGGAAAGTTTAACTTCGTTTAAGTTTTTCCGGGTAATTTTAGAACGTGTTAAAAATTTCGAACGGATATCAATAACTCACTTTTTCCCCTGCCGGTAAATTTTCAAGCGTTGGATTTTTCCGTAGTTTAAGAACGTTCTAAGTCGTGCAAGTAACGAGGTGGACCCTCTAGAAGAACACAAACCTTAACTCAATTATGTGACCGTCTGAACCGCCTCTAAAGCTTAGGGTTTGGGGCAGTACGGCGTTGCCACATGTGAGGCGTTGGCTTGACCCTTCTACGGCTGGACCATTGGTACTGTGGCATGTGATGGATGTTTTTAAACTAATTTCAAGTTTTGAGAACTATTTGGGAAATCTTGGGTGTTTGATTATTCGATCGGAAAGTTTAACATTGTCTATTTATCTGGAATGTGATACAATATTTGGAATCCACAAGTAGTTATGAGATAACTAATTTGAATGTTATAAATCTAGCAGTTCAGTCTCAGATGATCGGTTACCACGGAATTTTGATGTGATCAAAAGTCCGTCGCAATCACGTAGCGTACGCGGATACTCACCGGGTAAACTTAATAGACAGCCATGCCCCATTGCCCCGACTAAGTGACTGTAGGAGAACCCCGTCGCCAAAAGCATCCGTTCGGGTGCTCGCGGCAGCGGTGTTCCGCCTTAGTGCACTTCGTCAATGGCATCTGAGGGTGCGGCCGTCTACTAAAGTTTGCGACGAGCATTCGATCAGGATATCTGGAATCTTGTTGAATTGCCGGACTAGATATTGAAAAGTGTTTTCTATATTGAGACTAAAATGCGGGGTTTATAATTGTTAGGCATGCGATGTCTAAGGAATTCATTTGGTTAGACATGAGATGTCTAAGGTGGTTGCGGATTCCAACTGTTGTAGTTTTACACTTACTTTTCTGCTACCGTAAGTGTAATATGTGGTGTATCGCCGGTTTCGTTGCTATACATCAACGACAACTGGGATACGCATATTTACTTACGTTGATGATATGTGATATTATGTGTTGTTGTAATATGTTATATTAGATCGCCGCGTTCTGAATAGCCGGGGGTTTTATGTGAGATGAGAGTTTTTCTTTTTCATTCATGTAAAATTCATTTGTATGTAATATTCTTTTATTGGGGCACTTCCGGGCTGAGGATGATATCACCATTGTATATTATTTACTTTTGCGCATTAGGTAGACCCAAGGAGGGAAGCACAAGTAACCGGGTTTTAGGGTCCAGTGGGAGACCATCTTGAGGAGTCAAGACCAGGTCTCCTAACCCTAGAATTGGCAGTGTTACTTGCCGCTCTCGTAGGGGTCTAGGGATGTGGGTTTGGATATTCATCGCGACCGTGGAATCCGTGTTTTATGCAGGCTCGATATAAAACATGGACATCCTAGTATATCCAATATTTCATATGTGTTCTTCTGCTGCAATGTTCTGTGATGAGATCATATTACTGCCTGAGACGAATGTTTATATTATATACATGAGATATATGTTATATTGCAGATTTCGTTTTAAATATGATGCTTATGAAGCATATTAAAATGGGACTTCATTAATGAGATTAATGAAATAAAAGAAACCTAAAGATGATGTAGAAACTTGTTGAAAACTGGTAGCTCTAGTTCTTGCTTTGCATAGCGGTATTCCTTGTAGAATATCCAGCACCTTATTCGATAAGGAAAGAGCCGAGATCCCTTCACCGAGAGTGGCCTCTTTAGCGAAACTAGCAGATGCTGCATACTCGGTTTGTCTTTTGATTGCTTATATAGTTTTTGCTTTGCACAGTGATATTTGTGAAATATCCTGCACCTTATTCGATGAGGAAAGAGCCGAGATCCCTTTATCGGGAGTGACCTCTTTAGCAAAACTAGAAAAGGCCTAAAAAACATTCCATTTAAAATCACTCGATTATACAACGATATCATGTTCATTACGCAAAGGGTTTTCTTAAAAACCTGTCGTAGCCCTCCGTCATTTCAGATAAGTAATAGTTAGTATTCGTGCTGCGTTTGTTGACCTCTGTCAAGGCGTAGTGTGCGGTAGCTGATTAGTGCTTATCTGTATAAGCATATGATGTGATTGATTTAGGATAGTCGTGCGACCTTGTTGACCTCTATCAAGGGTCGTGCGGGTAGGTTTTCTTCAATCAGGAAATGACGGGTTGAACTTGACTAGCAGCCTATGGTTTGTTGACCTCTGTCAAGGTCATAGGACGCTTGGGGTAAAATATTATTGGGAATTTCAAGAGTTGAAATTTGCAATGAGATTGCATACCATCTATGAGATAGTTGGATCCCGATATCCGCTGCGAGTAAGAGTTACTCCTGGGAGAGTTTTACACATTACAATTAGCCGATCAAGTAGGTATCTATAAAGGTGTCAAAGGGGTTATGCCCCTGGGAAAACGAGGTTTATTTTAATTAGGTCCGTGCGAAAGCACGGGGAACCTCCCTCAAAGTACCGGCACTGGCCTGGCTGAAAGATTGGCGAACTTGTAGAGTGTAATTAATCCCGGCTAGTCTTTCCTTTTTGGGTTTGAAGGAAGATTTGACTAAAACAGTGGGAGCCATCCTGATTAGATAAATTGATAACCAATCTAATCTTGTAAAAGCGCACGCTGAGTGTTTTCTTCTTTCTCTCTCCAGGTAGCGACCATGTCACGCCTTAATCAAGATAATAATACGGATGTATTGACCGAACCCGCTTGTTATACTGCGCTAAGGAACGTTGGTCCCGCTCCAACTTATAAGTGTTATAAGACAAAGCAGGAAATAGGGGATTACCAGAATTCCCGTGCCGCCCAAACGAAGAAAGTGCATGTTGATGCATCATCTTCGGGTGTGTTCTTTACCGAGAACTATTTCTCAGTATCCTTTACGTCCTGGGTATGAGATACCGGATCAGGATCTCGCAAATGTAATCTGTTACATGGGCTACAGATAGGTAGAGAACTGAGAACGGGTGATAAGTTTCAAGAGTTGGAAATGATGCAAGTGTTGCAGCCAAGTCTGTTGGCAGTTATCACCCTGTATTATCAGAATACATTGATTCTGAACGAATGTTATTAGATACCGAACCTGATATACAACATCATATCAGTCTCTTTATTAGTAAAGAAGGATATAATTTTGTATTGTTGGATAATGTTTTGAACATTTCCTATATCAAGAGTTGATCGGTTCAGGCACGTTATCTAAAAGTATAGACGTTCTAAATCAAACCATAGTTCTTAACATACAGAACACACACAAGAGGAAGAGTTCAGAAATGAACGAATCTTTCTTGAGGCATTGTAGGCTAGGTCATATCAATGCGACCTGACTAGCTGAAATTACATAAAGATACATATTTAAATTAGTTTGGATTTACATCTTGTAAAACTTGCTAGTCATGTCACAAAGATAAGATGACCACAGCTCCGTTTATTGGAAATAGAGATAGAGTTAGTGAACTCTTAGGATTGATACATGCTGATGTATGAAGGTCCCCTGTCTACACATGCCAAGACCTGTTCTTTCTACTTCATTACATTCACTGATTATCTCTCAAGATCCGGACATATGTTCCTGTTGAAACACAAGTCTGGAACTTTTGAGAAATTCAATGAATATAACTTAGAAGTAGAGGACAAAAACGAGTATAAGTATTATGTCCTTTGATGAGATCAAGGAGGAGAATACTTAAGCACGGAATTCTTGGACTATTCTAAAGGAGAATGAGATTCTCTCTCAATATTACTCCTCCGTATACACCACAGCACGTCGGTGTATTGGGGCGGAGCAATCACACTCTATGAGATATGGTGTGCTCTATGATGAGTACTACTGGGTTTCCTATTTTCTTTGGGGTTATGCACTTGAGAAGTTGCATACCTATTGAATAGGGTTCCAACCAAATCATATGCCTACCACTCCATATGTGATATAGTATGGGAAGAGCCCATCTCTTAAAGATGTTAAGATTTGGGGTTGTCCGGCCTATGTTTAAAAGCAAAAATCCGGAGAAGCTCGAGGCAAAATCAGTTCTATAGAAGTTTGTTGGATATCCTAAGCATTCGCAAGGGAATATCTTCTACCTAACCGAGGAACAAAAGATGTTTTGTTTCTCAACATGCCACCTTTGTGAAAGGGAATTTCTTGTGAAGAAATTAGTGGTCATGAGGTAGAACTGGAAAGTTTTCCAGCTATACAAACTGCAACTGATGATTTGGTAGAACCAAAGGATTCAATAGTTTCCAATGAACCTCAGCCTCTCCACCGATCTAGTAGGGTTCCTCACCCACCTGAGAGATACTTCGGTTTCTCTATGACAGTGAGAGCGAGGATTGCATCATGAGATGATGACCCAACTTATTTCGAGCTGGCCATCAGGAGTAGGACTCTATAAGAATGGCTGGATGCTTAGTGATCTGAGATGGAATCCTTATACACCAACAAAGTATGGACTTTGGTTGCTTAATCTGAAGGGTTAAATTCCCATCAGGAGCAAGTATATCTTGAGAAGATTACTTGGCGTACATGGAAAAGTTGAGACTTTCAAAGCTATGCTTAAGTCCATCCAGATCCTACTTGCCACTGCTACATACCATGACTACGATATCTGGTGGTTGGATGTCATGACTGCTTTTCTAAATGATGTTTTAGAAGAGAGTGTCTATAAGTACACAGCCAGAGGGCTTCGTAGATAGTGGGAGCAGCGGAAACGTGTGCAAGATGTTTTATGCGATAAAGCAGGCATCGCGGAGTTGGAACGTCTGTTTTGATGTGGTAGTCAAATAGTTTGACTTCATCAAAATGGTAGATGAACCTTGTATATACAAAAAGGTAGTAGGGAGTATGGTGGTGATCCTCGTAGATTACGTGGATGACATACTCTTGATAGGAAAGGAGTTTCCAATGCTACACTCGGTCAATCTCCACTTATCACAAGGATTCTGCATATAGGATCAAGATGATACCTCCTAAATCCTAGGTTTTATATCTATGAGATAGATCTAAATGGATGTTAGGATTCTCACTAGTTGTAGTGAGATGGTATCAATCGATCCTGGGGAGAATCACTGGAAAGGTTCCAGGGTGATAAGGAAGACTTAATGTCAGTCGCAGGCATTGTATTTACCCTCAGTGGAGGGACTGTATGTTGGAAGAGTTCCTAGCTAGATACCGTGACATACTAGACGATTAAAGGCTAGATACATCGTTACCAAGGATGCTACCAAATAGACAGTCTGGATATATATATAAGTTCATGAGATGAACTTCGTTCCTACCATTGTGTGACAATAGAGTTGTGGCTTATGCCAAGGAACCCCCATCCCATCAGAAATCCAGATATAATTCTTAGGCAGTATCACCTGATCATGGAGATGGTTGAACTCCAGGGAGATCAAGGTTCGGAGAGTAGACACAGAGGACAACAGCGCGGATACACTCACAATGGCCTTTTTCCCAGTAGAGACTTTTATGGGATGGTTGAGTATGAGATACTTCAACCACAACTGATTGTTAGGTATGCGATACCACAAAAGATAGCCCTAGTGCAAGTGGGAGATTGTTAGTTATATGTATGCCCTAGAGGCCATTACTGTTCATGCGTTGTATATTGTAGTGGATGCTTGGACATATATAGGGAGGACTTTCTTGCTCGACATGATAGTACGCTATCTGGTTACTCTTTATCTTAACATGTACTCCGATTGTCTCTATGTCACATGTTGATAAAGCCCTTAGGATGAGTACTTGACTACCAGGACTATGATGCGGATCATACTAGTGGGGACAGAGTAGTCGCCAAGTACATCCTTCAAATGTTCCTAGTCGTGGGAGTACCGAGACAGGGCATCGATACTCCAAAATAGACTAGCGTATGCGCTTCTTGACCCATATGATAGGCGATGGATGATCCCATATCCATTGGTGTTTGACATCAGAGAAGGTATAAGGGTGCTCAGTGGAGACTGGGTACACTGGACAGACTCGCCGAGAACTCCCAGATGGTATTATACCTCACGTCAGATGACAGTTCTTTGGTGACACTGGTACAGAGTAGTCTGTAGACCCGAGATCGTCATAGAGTCTTGTGTGATTCCCTCCGTGCTTTGATTTCCATCATACCACATCCAAGAGGGCGTGCAAAAAGGTGGCTTTTGGGTACAGTCCCGAATCACATGGAGGCAATGAGCGATAGGAGGGGTTTCGTCTCTCCCGGTATAGGGTGTTGATGTTGCGCTGTGTTCGATTGGCTATAACTGGAAATCCCTGGCCAGGGTTGCTGAGATTTACTGGTAAGTGTTATCAGTAGTTTCTCGAACTGTTATGGACCTCATATCGACACGACATATCAAGATACTGGGGTCTGACGTTTACCACCCCTAGGCGAGACATGCGACATATCAGACGAAGAGACCGAACTGTACGGAAGTGTTACTGATTGGATTCGCAGGAGAAAGTACAGGCTTGCTTGTTGATCTTCTGATCGCTCAATACCTTGGTGGCTGTTACGTTTAGCTGACTGCTTGCAGCTTGTGAGTGTTTTGATATGATCATCACCTACTGCCGGCGTATTGACGATTCTTTAGAGTCCTACACAGAGCTTTCTTGGCTCAGGCAAAACGGAGTAGAAGCACACATATGATATGTGCGGGACCGAGAACAATACGTGTATGTGATACCGTATTAGATTCTCGCGATATGAGATATCGGCCGGGTATATGTGATATAGCCGGGTCATCGGATCAAGTGTTGATTCGATGAACTGATACAGATTATATTAGTCGGTTATTTGTGAAATAGCCGGATTATCGGATCAAGTGTTGATTCGATAATTTAATGTATAATTATATATTTGATATATTAAATTACATTAACTAATATAAGCTCACTAAAAGATTCTTTTTCTCACTCGGGTAATACATTGATATATATGCGATATATGTTAATTGTATTATTTTATTTTATTACAATAAATATTGTATATGTGATATATAATATTGTAACATGTTAGGATTTTTAATGCAACGTGTTTTGTGGAGATTAAACATGATTAAGGTTTGATTTGGGTTAATTTTTTCTAGAAGCTTCTAGAAAGTTTTCTTTTGTTTCTTGCTAAAGATATTTTCTAAAGATATTTGCTATGATATTTGTTAACCCAACCCAACCCTTGACCATGGTTAAGTCTCTAGATGGGTTAAGTTATCATACTTAACCCATGGTTGCATTTCTAACCTCACCACAATTCATTATTCATCATAAAGTAAAATTCTTCTTCTTCTTCCTTTGATTAAGCTTTCTAGCTTTTTGGTTTGTGATGAAAATGAGTGAGAAACAGAAAATAAATGAGAGCATAAATCCTACTTCATCATCCTAATCTATTCTTGCCAATTAGATTAGGGTGTTCACTTCATTAGTAAGTGAGATCTTGTGTTAATGAAACTTCAAGGTAGATTATCTTTATTATCGAAGATCGGAAGCAAGCATCCATCTTTCTCTTCGTGGAGCCTCTCTAGAGTCCGGGAACTTGATGATCGCAGCGTAGGGACCTCAACACAGAGCTTATGAAGCGAAGGACCGGACTACAAAGGTTGTAATCCCAAACTCTTAGATGTTAAAGTGTTTAACATGCTTTGTTTCGCCTAATCTCTAGTTTAAAGATCATGGTTAGGGTTGTTCGGAACGTCTAAATTTTAAATCGGGCATGGTTGATGCCTTGTAGAACCTTGTGAGAGTGCCTAGTAACCCTACAGCTAAGTGGTGCTTGTTTATAGCATGGATATGCGATTGGTTAGGACATTCATGCAGCCTTGTTGATTGTGTCAAGGGCTCGTGCGGGTGGGTTTAATGCAATCAAGATAATGACGGGTTGAACTTGAATATGGCCTTTTGATTTGTTGACTGTGTGAAGATCACTTGGGTCCTAGGGGCAAAAACCACATCGGGGGTTTCAAACATACAGGAAACTTGCCAGGCATGCGCATACCTTCTGGAGTGCGGTGACTTAATTGACTTCCATCATGATATCATGAGATGATAGTTGGATCCTGATTCCCACTGATGAGTATGTGTTACTCCTCGGGTGATTTTAGATGATCCCAACTAATTCTCATTTTAAGATTTGAGAGAGAATTCGAGGAAACAGTGAGAGCCATCCTGATTAGATAAAGTGATTAACCAATATAATTTAGGTTTGAGTGCACGCTGAGTGTTTCTTTTCTCTCTCTCTTTGGCAGCGACCATGGCCTGACCCTAAACTAAAACTCATGAACCAAGTTAACCGAACCTTCTTAAAATACTTTAGCTTTTGGATTGTCACGGAGTCGCATATATCATTGCCAATCCTACATCCCCTTTGCATTTCTCCAGAACACTCCGTATAACTCCGAAAAACCATATTGCTTGGATATTCCATCATATAGTTACATACGAATCGAAGGAACTTGTTCCAGTTCGAGGATGGATTCTGGTTCTGGAGAAATTGAATAGGATTATTCGGTTGTCTTTTCCCTTTACCTTCTCTCAGGTTGCGGGAGCTCCTAGTGTTAGGAGAGTACACCTATTGCGCTTATTGGATAGTCTTCTTCCAAACCATAGGCAGGTGCCGAAAGGTGGGGAAGGAAGAAAACCAATTAGCCTAAGTGTGGTGTACAGAAGGTAATAAATAAAGACATATAAAGGGATTAGTGTAAGGGCAAAGGAAATTGCTACTGTTATCATTCACGACAAAACCGTGTATACCCCTGCCACTCTTACTTCCTTTTGCATTTATCCAGAACACTTTATATCACTATGAAGATCCATATTGCTTGGATAAGCTATCGTATAGTTACATACGAACTTGAAGGAACTCGTTCCAGTTCGAGGATGGATTCTGGTTCTAGAGAAATAGAATAGGATTATTCAGTTGTCTTTTCCCTTTACCTTCTCTCAGGTTGCGAGGGCTCCTGGCATTAGGAGAGTACACCTATTACGCTTATTGGATAGTCTTCTTCCAAACCTTAGGCTGATGTCGAAGGGTAAGGAAGGAAGAAAATCAATTAGCCTAAGTATGGTGTACATAAGGTAATAAGTAAAGACATATAAAGGGATTGGAGTGAGGGCAAGAAAGTATACGGTTACTATTATGAATCTGGATAGTGGAAGTGGCATTACTAGGAATACCCGATTACCCCTTCGAAACATTTTCATGTTTTAGTTTCACTGTACGGTGTTAATTGAAAACTTTTTCCCAATCAGATTCTGACTCCAGGGTATGTATTTACCAGATTTGATTCTCACATATGTATGGCGTTACAGATGGTGAGTGGGAGTAAGATATTGGGAATTGGGTGATTAGATCCTCAATATATCAGAATTCTTTGTAATTGGTGATATTTGAGGAAATCACCTGGGTTTTGTCTGACGACAAATATTTGGTTTTGAATATCCGTTGTTATCCACCAATTTCAAACTAATATATCTATACATTTATTTTATAAAGTGAGATATAAATTTTTGAAATTATGTCTATGACATTTACCTATATCAGTTGATGGTTAGGTAAGGAGCATTAAACAACGGTGTAATTCTTCTTAACCATAGTACAGTTTTTCAACTTTCGATGCACAGGATTTGAGTTATTAAACTCAGTGGACTTATACAAAGTATTGTATGTTGTCCGATGTCTGTTAGGACAAAGGGGTTGGTACTCGTACTATATTTTGTTTACTCATGACTTCTTTAGTTTTAGACAAGTATTTTATTGAAATACAAGGTCTAGATTTTGAGAAGTTATAGGTATAAGAATAAGGTAGAGAACCATATGTTGCAAGTATCAGGATTCTTCAAGGTGATCGAAGATATAGATACTTGTGTTAGGTATTCCATTATAAGTAATAGTTTTGAGAACTTGCTTCTCCTTCAGGTTACTCATACATGGATGCATTCCTGGATGAGTAATATTGTATGGCCTTCATCCATTTGGTTGATATGCACTGGAAATAGCTGCATGATTTTTTGAATCTGGTTCCAATTAAATTAGTGCCTTTGTTTCTATATTGGATATAGAATGGATTCATATCTTAACGATGTTAAGGTATATGGAGTTTTCCGGCTTTATGCTTAAAACCAGAATCTGGACGAACTCGAGGCATGTTTCAGTAATAGCAGTTTGTGGGTTATTCCAGGCTTTGGCGAGGGTTAACTTTCTACCATCAGGAAGATCAATAGTTATATTTTTCTTGACTCGCAATAGTTTTAGAAAAATGGATTCTTTTCAGAAAACATTAGTGGGAGTATGGTAGAACTGGCAGTGATTCCAGAACCACAAACGATTACTGAAAATTTAATAGAACCTGAAGATTCAATTGGTTTCGACGATCCAATAGCCACTCCGTAGATTTGGTGGGTAACCTCAGACACCTGAGAGGTACTTCGGTCTCCCTAAAGACGGTGACAGGGAGGTTCTGGATTACCCAAACTTGACACTACTGCTGTTCTAGACTATGAGATATGGCAGGAGGATGAGTATAACGTCGTTCTAAATTAGTTTTAGAAGTGCACGTGTATATGACTCTGCCAGAGGGTTGTTGTAGTCAGTTGGAGCAGAGGAAGCATGGTGGGAAAGTAGCTTATGTCTATTTATAGACTAAAGCTGGTACAGCGGAGATAGATCGTCTAGTTTTGATATGACAGTCATAGAGTTTGACTTCATCAGAACAACAGATGGACCTGGTAAGAAGGTAGTAAGGAGAGATGTCCTGATATTTGATGACATGCTCTTGATAGGAAGTGATATTCCTATACTATGATCGGTTATACTGTGGTTGTCACAAGTTGTTTCTCCACAAAGGATCTGGATAAAATATTAGGGATTCTGGTGACTAGATCTATGGTTTTAGATCTAGATTTGGGAAGTGTCCCAACTCGGGTACTTTGACACTATTATAAAGTTTTTTAGAATGGATGACTCCTGGCGTGGTGGTGTACCCGCAGGTGATGGAGTCACCCTCTCTAAAGAGATGTCTTCTAGACTGATGAAGAGATGGATTTGCATGATTGGCATATCACTTGCTTAGGCAATTGAGTCAACCGTGAGATGTCAAGTACAACACCAAATATTGCTTTTGCACTGACTGCAATAAGCGTATATATTAATCTAATCCTGGAGAAACATTGGGAAGCAGTTATGAACATAAGTGGATGTTCTCGGTATATGGTAACGGTAGCCTCCTTCAGGAGGTGGTTATCTTTTCAGGCTTCCAAGATGACCTGGATAACAGAGTGACTGTCTGAGTTATATTTTCCTCTCTTTTGAGGGGCAGTATGTTGGACAGGTGGTCCAAGAGGATACTGTAGAAGGCATGGCGCGGGATACTAATTAAATTCAGTGGATGATACAGTTTAAGAAGTTTGTTGGATTTGGAGTTCATTTGTGAACTGGGTCCCATCAGATATCCAAACAAATTCTAAGACAGGTATTGCTCATTTCGGGAGATAGTCTTTCTCCGTAAAGTTGAGATATAGAGAGATAAAGATAGAAACTTTGGAGCAGATCCACTCACTGAGGCTATTTCTTGAACGCAATAGTTTCACAAACAGGCTTTGTGAGACTGATTAGTAGAGAAGTTGGATGTTCGGTATCATACGAGCTGTGAGTATGTGACACCGCAATAATTAGCCTTAAGTGCAAGTGGGAGATTGTTGGTTATAGTGCCCTCGAGGCAATTATTGTAATCGCGGGCAGGTGATTATGATGATTAAGGGAGGACCTATACAAATAGAACAATCTTACTCGAAATGATAGTATGCTATCTGGTTTGCCTTTATCATCATGTACATGCATTATGTGGTATTACAGATCACTATTACATGTTGATAGAGCCCATAGGATTCTTGCTTGACTACCAGCATTATGGTGGCGATCATATACGTGGGAGCTAGGTAGTCTATAAGCACATCCTTAAATGTCTCTATTCGAAAGAGTATCGAGACTGGGCATCGATACTCTAGAGTAGACTAGTGTATACTTATCGAGACCCCGACGAGGGGCGGTGGACGGTCTCACAAGCCATTGGTGTCTGTTTGTCACCTAAGATAGTATACAGGTGCTCATTATGTTATGAGTACAGTGGACGGACATGCTGGGAACATGCTAGTTGGTATTATACCTATTGTCAGATAGCAGTTCCCAGGTGACATATGTACAGGTTAGTCTGTCGACCTGAGATCGTCATTTGTCTCATGTGAGTTCCTACTGTGCTTTGATTACTACCCTACCACGGCTCAAAGAAGTCGTGCAAATAGTTTTTAGTTGGGTACAGTCCCGAGCCACATGGAGGCAGTGAGCGGATCGTCGGGGATTCGTCTCTCCCGGATTAGGAGTTGATGTCGTGTGATGCACGGGTGGCCATCACCAGAAATCCTTGTCCAAAGTGGACGAAAATTACTGATTTGGATCAGTGGTTCCTCAGTTGGTGTTGGGCTTCATACCGACACGACATATCGCGTTATTAGGCGTCTGACTTTATCCACGCCCTAGACCCGATATGCGATACTCTTAGACGAACAGATCAAACTGTATGGAGATTTTCACGGACAGACTCAGTAGGGGTTCAGATGAGTTTGCTCGCCGGCCTTCCTTTCGCTCAATACCTGGGCAGCCGTTACGTACTGCTAGTGCCGCTGACATGCTTGTGGTTAAACCTACTGCCAGTGTATTGATGAGTCTTTAGAGTCCCACATAGAGGGTTTCCCTGCTTTGGGCGAAATGATGTAGAGGCCGTATGGTTTTACGACAGGGTTCGATCATATACGTTCACTTATGCACGTATCATGATTCTGACGGATAATACTAGTGGGCTTTGGTTTAAGCCAAATTCTAGTATAATATTTGTCACGACCCGAAATGGCACGTGACTGGCACTTGAGTCATGTGAAGTCTATAGGACCCCACCTAATTCAAGTAAGCCAAAAGCCCAGAAATCTAAACCATTTAAAATGAGAGTGAAGGAATACATATTTAAAAGTTAACATAAAAATTCACTTTGAAAGTTGTAGTAAGCATTTTTAAAAAGCATCAAGTTTTCCCCAAAATTTCGGCAGAGTTTCCTTTGTAAATACTGGCCCCAAACGGGTACAAACATGTATAATATAAGTAGTGAATAAAGGCATCCCCAAGCGGGAGCTAGCTCTTCGCCAAATGGAGGAAACAACCACGCAAGAAATATAATATACAGCGCCGAAGGGCGAGGATCAAAACTCAGAAAGGAAACCAACATCCTCAAGAAAACCAGAGAAGAACCATTATAATACAAGCGCGCGACTCTAAGGTCGAAAGAATATACAACTGGTCTTCTAAGTCTATCAAATATACTAGTCTGGTTGATGGAGTTTACTAGATACAACTGAATATAAATAAAAGTACAACGGTGGTCATGATACAAGTGAACCCACCTACCCAAAGCAATCGCCCGGAAGGAAGCAGTGTGCCAGCAAGCCGCAACGAAACCTGTACGGCAAAACCTGTTAGAAACTGTGGCACAACGGGGGTGAGTTGCCAACTCATGAGTAAAAAACATCACCGAGAATAAATCGCATGTATGGCTCTCTCCTAGGTCATACAATAAAATACACAATACTACAAGGGTGACAGTATATCATAAGTGTGATATCAAAGTACTCGTGTTCATGTCAAGAGTAATAATATATTGATACATGACATGTACTAATGCATCATCCAACGTGTGTCCAGCAATTACACACAAATCATGATAAAACCCGAGTGCCCAGCATCGACACTCAAAACATCATGAAGTTTGTGTCCAACAGCGACACATAATACTCAAATCTTGGGCTCCGTCAATCCGGATCGACCCATGGGCTCCGTCAATCCGGATCGACCCATATCCATCTCTCTCATGACTCTGAACGGTATCCTCCGGATATCCGTCGAGTTTCCATACAATCATCGGTCGGTAGTGCTCCCCTGCTGGGCTCAACGCCTTTCAATACGATCCTCTTGTCCCGGGGTACCGCACCGGGTCCACCATACACCCGCAGACGGTCCCTCCCCCTACCTCGAATCGGGTGTATGATACCGCTCAAGAACCGAGAAAACCCATGGTGGACATCACAAATATCTTATCACGAGAAAACTGCAAATTTCTATTTTTAGAAATGATAATGAGTTTATAAATCCTTGCGGTTTCTCCAAATCCAAAAATCTCATGGAAAATCCGAATCCCATAATCAAAAGTCAATAAACGGTGAATACCGGCATACAACCCCATAATATTGCATGACAAATGAATATATACATACATGAAGTATCTACGTAAGAAATGCAATATCTAAACTAGCATATGACAGCAAGCGTACCAGTACTATGTTGAAACTACCAGTTAGAAAATTATAACAATGAAGTAATGTTTTTTTAATGTGTACGTGACATGGAAATTACCAATAATGATGTGTGTGAGCCGGCAAGCAAGTGTACGTGGAGCATACGCATCATCGGTAATGGTGCTGGTGTCCTGACAATAGGGGTCATAATAACTAAAGAAAACACAGGTATAATCATGCAATGCGATGAGAACAACATGAATAAACAGAGAATGAATATTAAACGCAACAATGAAGAATATACATTTCTATATACGAGTCATACAATGTTGGCATTTGAAATAGCACGAATCGTGGTTTTTAGAAAACAGGGGCGACGGTGTTTCTAAGAAAAGGTACGTCCTTCGAAAAATCCGTAATCTCCCTCGGGTTGTTTTTAAAATACTCATGATTCGTTAGTTTTGAAAATAAGTATGACTCAAGCCCAGTCTATCATCTACCTAAACAACTACAGGACTAAACTAAGAGACCAGCCGAAAGAGTAAGGAAAACCAGTTAAAGACCAAGTCGATATATCTAGTAGTCGGCAATCCCGCCTCAATAGCGTCATGTACGGCAAAATATATAATACGACATCCTCGAGTCAAGAGTGCGGATGAATTACCATATTTATACCTCGTACGGTAAAATCCATCGTACGACATCCCAAATCGGGGTACGGGTCAAATATCACATATACCTCATTATTCATATGGTATCATTATCATAATATCATGAATTAGGGGTACCTTTCTAAAATCTAGTACGTACCAATACCATCAAGCATATATCCTCGTGTGTATGAAAACACATCACCCACGATCCGCTAAAATATCATGTCGTATATCATAACACGACCCAAATCACATAACCGATCTCACGGCATCATGCCCGATCATATCGACTCACCTCCAAGTATTATATACCATCCTCATCACCCGTGTATACGTATATACATAACCGATCTCACGGCATCATGCCCGATCATATCGACTCACCTCCAAGTATCATATACCATCCTCATCACCCGTGTATACGTATATATATATATACACACACATACATATACACACACCATCACATCCACACCCACACCCACACACACACATATATATATATATACATATAAACATATACACCCATAATCATGTCACGTGTGTGTGTGTGTGTCAACTTTTACTCTAGGGTTTCACAACTAAGAAACTAAACTAAAAGCGCTTTCTTGCTAAGTATTCACGTCTCACAAAGACACATATATAAATGTATATGTAATATTCGCATCCTACCCTATGAAAGTGCGAGGGTGCTATACGCCATGCACCCGACTTTCCCCGTAGATACACATCTACTCACCTTGATCCTTGCTTGCCGAAGTCGATATCGCCATGCTCCTCCTTATCATCCGAAGTCCACGTGAGTGTGCCAACATATATAAACACATAGCATCATAACGAAAATCACGCAAGAAAATCAAGACGGCACACGAATCACACATAGGTTAAAACCTATGGTTTACGCATGCAAAAGAACCAAACAGCACCCGATATCGACGTACAAACGTCAAGTGACTGAGACAACACACCAAATCCAAAGTTCAAGTCATGAACAACAATGAAACCAAAACAAAAATTTAGAAAATTGGTCCCAGATTTTTTGTCAGGTGAAATTAGGTTAAACAAGCAATGCAGTGGGGTAGTATATAGAGTATGTGAGCTACAGAACCAATCCTAACACCAAATGACCCGGCGACAACATCAGAAAATCCGGCCTGCTAGGCCCTGGGTGCTTTGATTGGGTTCATATTTTTAGGGTGGTCTTCTAGTGGTCCATCTAGGTCTGTGGGGTTGCTAGTTTTTCTCGTAAAGGTTCCAGGTCATTCCAGATTTCCTGTAGTCCATAATTTATACACAAACCGACATTTGAAATATCTATACACAAGTTTTGGGTTTCCTATGCTAAGTGTTGATCCAGAATAACACTAACAAGCTTGGGGTCACTAATTATACTCAATTACACAATAATAACTCCACAATCCCCTACAAGCTCATCTTGGAAGTTTCCAAGATCACTAAACCTTAATTAATCAACTCAAACTACTATAGGAGGTGAAGAAAACAACTAACTTAACTAATTAATAGTGAAAGAAATACCTCATTTGGCAACTCAAGAACTTTCTTGAGTTGCCCTAAGTGCTCAAAATCCCAACTTTCTTGGTCCACCATTCTTGTAGTGAGCTTGTGCATGAATTTTGTGAAGGGGATACATGTTTTTGATGTGGATTTAGGGTTCTAGTGAGGGGGTAGAAGTGGTGGAGGGAGAGGTTAGCCATGGTGAAGGAGAAGGAGAAAAAGAATGAAGAAAATGAGTGAAGAGAAATGAGCTAAGACAAGGAGACCCCTCACCCTCTCTCTCTCTCCTCTCTCTTACCCATACCTCCATGTCTCATGGTCACAAAATATCTCCTATTTTAAAATCCTTTTTCTTTTCCTTTTCCCCTTTTTATTTTATAAAACAATTGTAAAAACCAAAATGAAGCCATGCACAAATGAAGACTTGAAATCAAGTTTTCAAAGCAAGTTCGGGTTTCCCTTATTCATTCATCGTCGTCGACAAAACCTGGTAACGGATTTTCTTCTTCCATTCCGCGATCAGATCATTCAACCAGACAACAAGTGTTAGCAATATGATATGGTGCATGTCATGCGCATAATCAAGCTTAATGCATAATTAGTAATTATTAATTAATTTATCCGTAAACTTGTATACAAATAAGTTCTGAAATATCCAAATCAACTTAATACACTCAAAATCAATAATTATATAGAATTTTCAGATACCTCCAGAATTATCGGTATATAGTTATACCATATCATTAAAACTAATCTCCATACTTCAAAATATTCATTATTTGATTTATTTAAATTTCCAAATATAATATTTTATTTTCTTGAAATGTTACAATCTTCCCCTTTAAATAAATTCAGTCCCCGAATTTAAATTAAAACTCCCCCAAATACTAAAACATTTCTGCAAAACACTCAAGTCGTCGGGACTCCGAAATCATCAATACTTAAAACACATCTTAGCGCAATGCATGCGCATGAGAAACGAGTATATAACTCAAAATCAATACTCCGTCAAGCATCACGAAATCATCGGAGTCATGGTGAAGATACCAATGTCAAAGTTCAATACGAAAACCAACATGATATACATCAAAACTATAACATCTACATAGTACGCATCGTTGTAAAATCGTCAAACATTTGAAAAGAATGCATGCCAACCCCTTTTCAAGTCGCTGTGCAATGCATGTACCACAGCACAAGTGGCGGACGTTTTTTGTAAGAAAGATAACTATATAAAAATTATATATCCTTTGTTTAACATACGTCCCGCCGTTTTGAAAATAATTTAGAAGGGTTTCCTTTGTAAAATGCTTCATGTCATCTCGGACACATAGGAAAAACATTGAGACTGTAGCTCTCTTTTTGGAAATCCCTTCAATAACTATCGATGCATGCAAAAATACAACCGAGCCCCACTCGAGAAGCATCACAAATCACGTGAAACAAAAAAACTAAGTCGGACATCGCATCGCGCGTCGACGTAACACTAAAAACTAGCTAAACGATCCCAGATTTTACCCACTGTCACAACATAAAAATCTAGCGGTACCAAACACCCTTAAACCACTACAGACAGCTACCCTGCAAATTACAACCCACAACTCCTTCGTACGACCGAGGTCGCCGGATCTGGCCCCCAAGTCGCCGGCCAAAACTGCCCAGATTGGGCTCGTACTTCAGGTGTACACTCAGGGTAACTAGCACTACACTACTACACTTCTTGTTTTTACAGTGCACACTCGGAGTCACAGCAGGTTACAAATATCCTAAACGACACTAAAATACGATATCATGCACAAAACTATACTTTTAGTATTCTAAACTGAAACTACAAAGCAACACTACATAATAAGAACCTAATTAACAGTAGAGAGTCATTTCCTAACCAAACTTGCTCCAAAACCTTAGCTTTCCATGCCCCAAGTGATTCTAGTGGCTTGATCTTGGCTTAAGAAGGGTTTTGATGGAGTTTATTAGAGATTTGTGTGGGTTTATGAAGGTGGGGTTAGGGTTTCAGTTTGAGGGAGTGTGAGGGAAATAGAAGATGAAGAAAAATGAGAATGAGAGAATGAGATGAGAGTGTGAGGGTATATGTGTGTGAGTGAGGGAATGAGGGTGTGAGAATAACCATGCCCCTCTCTCACCTCAATAAATGCATGGCATGCTTGCCATGCCTCATGATGCCAAAGTCAACCCCCCCTCTCTCCCCCAAGTCAACATAATTCAAACCCTAATATTTTCAAAACTAAATACTTTAAATAAATACATATTACCACTTAATTAAATTGGGATTAGATGTCATGGCTACATAAGCATGGTTTAACACCTAATTAACCCTAGGTTAACATGCACATGTGTGTGCAAGCCCAAAATAAATATTAATAAAATAATCATTAATTTTTATAAAATATTTGAAAACTATTTTGGTAAACTTTTTACTAAAAACCCGCATTATCGCGTAATTAACACTAATCGCATTCTAAGGTGTTATAATCTTCCCCCTTAAAGAAATTCGTCCCCGAATTTAAAAATCTTACTATGCGTACTTTCAAAGAGATGAGCGATCGCATCTCGCTCTCAGCCTCCCAAGTGACTTCTTTACAATTCGGGCTACGCCAAAGAACCTTCACAGATGAAAAGACCTTTGAACGAAGTTTCTTTACCTGCCGATCCAATATGACTACCGGCTGCTCGGTGAACGAAAGATCGCGCTCAAGTTGAATGGTCTGGTGTTGAATCATGTGAGAAGGGTCATGAAGGTATCTGTGAAGCATCGACACATGGAATACGGGGTGAACATCCGAAAAACTGGGCGGAAGAGCCAAACGATAGGCAACTGTATCAACTCGCTCAAGGATCTCAAAAGGACCTACAAATCTGGGACTGAGCTTTCCTTTATTCCCAAATCTCATCACGCCCTTCATTGGAGAAATCCTTAAGAATACATGATCCCCCACTACGAACTCAAGCCTGCGGCGACGACGGTCGGCATAAGACTTCTGTCTGCACTGGGCTGCTCTCATCCTATCCTAAATCAACTGGATCTTCTCCATGGTCTCTTGAACTAGCTAGGGTCCCAAAATCCTGCTCTCGCTGAGTTCGGTCTAACAGACTGGCAATCGACACTTCCTACCATACAAAGCCTCAAAAGGCACCATCTGAATCGTCTCCTGATAACTGTTATTGTAGGAGAACTCTATCAACGGCAAGTGGCGATCCCAACTGCCCCCAAAATCAAGCACGCACGCACGAAGCATATCCTCCTGAGTCTGTATAGTCCGTTCTGACCGACCATCGGTCTGCGGATGGAAAGCGGTGCTAAAGCTCAAACAGGTACCCAAGGCTTCCTGAAGCTTCTGCCAAAGATGGCTAGTGAATTGGATGCCCCTATCGGATACAATGCATGAAGGAACTCCGTACAAACATACAATCTCATCAATGTAAAACTGAGCATACTGAGCGTAACCGAAAGTGGTCTTCACTGGAAGAAAGTGAGCCGCTTTCGTCAACCGGTCTACAATCACCCAAATGGAGTCATACCCTCGACTAGACCTAGGTAGACCTACAACGAAGTCCATGGAAATCTGCTCCCATTTCCACTCCGGAACGGGTAAAGGCTGCAACTCTCCGGCCGGTCTTTGATGCCCAGCCTTGACTTGCTGATAAGTCAGGCACCTCGAAACAAAATCCGAAACATCGCTCTTCATTCTGGCCCATCAGTAGATATCTCTCAAGTCACGGTATATGTTGGTGGAACCCGGCTGAACACTAAAACCTGACTGATGTGCTTGCTCTAGGATCTCGCATCTCAACCCATCGGTATCAGGTACACACAAACGAGTCCCAAAACATAGCACACCGTGGTCATCAATCAAGAACTCTGAATCTCTACCCTGCCGAACACGCTCACGAATCTCAGACAAACGGACATCGGCGGGATGTGCCTCATGAATACAATCTGGTAGAAGTGGACGGGCGCGGACATGAGCAAGCTGTCCCCCAGTGGAAGTGAACTCAAACTGTACTCTGCTGTCGCACAAGACCTGCCAATCTGCAGAAGACTGTATCTGAACTGCGCTCAACTGGGACAAGCTACCCCCGGGCCTACGACTCAAAGCATCGGCTACCACATTCGCCTTGCCCGGGTGATAAAGGATCTCACAATCATAATCCTTCACAAGCTTCATCCAACAACGCTGCCTCAAATTCAGATCCCGCTGCTGGAAGATGTACTTCAAGCTCTGGTGGTCCGTGAAAATCTGACACGACTCTCCGTACAAGTAGTGTCTCCAAATCTTAAGCACAAAGACTACCGCGGCCATCTCAAGATCGTGAGTGGAGTAATTCTGCTCGTGCTTCTTCAGCTGCCTGGAGGCATAAGCAATAACTCTATCATGCTGCATCAATACACAACCGAGCCCCACTCGAGAAGCATTACAGTAAATGACAAAGCCGCCCGATCCAGAAGGCAAAGATAAAACTGGTGCAGTCGTCAACCGAGTCTTCAACTGCTGAAAACTCTGCTCGCATGCCTCAGTCCAAAGAAAATAAACCCCCTTCCGGGTCAACCCGGTCAACGGTGCAGCGATACGGGAGAAATCCTGAACAAAACGTCGATAATTACCGGCTAAGCCCAAAAAGCTGCGAACCTCTGTCACTGATATAAGTCTGGGCTAATGCTGCACGGCCTCGATCTTCCTCGGGTCCACACGAATACCGTCTCCCGTAACCACGTGACCAAGGAAGTCAACACTATCAAGCCAAAATGCACACTTCGAGAATTTAGCAACCAGTCGGTGCTCTCTCAATATTTGCAACACAATCCTCAGGTGCTGCTCATGCTCCTCACAACTCTTGGAATAAACCAGAATGTCATCAATAAACACAATAATAAATTTGTCGAGGAATGGCCTGAAAATTCGGTTCATCAAATTCATGAACGCTGCTGGGGCATTGGTGAGTCCGAACGACATCACCAAAAACTCATAATGCTCGTAGCGCATACGAAAAGCATTCTTCGGAATGTCATCCTTCCGAACCCGCAACTGATGATAACCTGATCTCAAATAAATCTTAGAAAAATATCCCCTACCATGGAGCTGATCAAACAAATCGTCAATGTGCGGTAAAGGATACCTATTCCGTACCGCCACTCGGTTCAATTGACGATAATCAATGCACAACCTCAAACTACCGTCCTTCTTCTTGACGAACAGAACATGAGCTCCCTAAAGGGAAACACTCGGACGTACAAGTCCCCTATCAAGAAACTCTTGCAGCTGATCCTTAAGCTTCACCGGGGCCATCCGGTAAGGCGGTATAGAAATAGGCCCCGTGCCGGGAATCAGATCAATGCAAAACTCTATCTCACACTCTGGCGGCAATCCAGGCAACTCATCGGGAAAGACGTCGGGAAACTCTCACACGATAGGAACCCGGTCCAACGAATATACTGTGGCTCCGGTATCACGAATGAAAGCTAAGAATCCCCGACATCCTCTCCTCAAAAGCCGACTAGCGCAAAGGGCTGAAATCAAACTGTGAGGGGCGGCACTACGGTCCCCTGCACAACAAGAACTGACTCGCCGGGAAAACAAAAACCTGACTGTCTTCTTGCGGCAGTCCACAGACGTGTAGCACGTAGCTAACCATTCCATGCCCAGGAGAACATCGAAGTCCAACATCTCAAGAAGGATCAAGTCAACGGACGACTCTCTATCTCCTATACGGACAACACACAACCGAAACACGTGTCGTGCAACAAATGACTCGCCAACAGGAGTAGTCACAACAAGCGGCTGATCTAGAAAACACGACTCTTTGCCCAATCTCGGCATGAAGTGTGTAGAAACATACGAGTGCATAGATCCCGGATCAAACAACACGTGTGCATCAAAAGAACATACTGAAAAAGTACATGAAACCACTGCATTGGACGCCTGCGCGTCCTGCTGAGTTAAAGAAAATACCCGTGCCTGCCCTCTACCGGCAACTGGCTGTCCTCTGCCTCCGTCACCCTATCCTCTCTGAACGAATCATCTGCGACCACGGCCTCTCTGAGCATAAGTCTGACGTGGAGCTGCAACAGGTACAAGAGGCAATGCTCTTTGAGGTGGAGAAGATGGTAAGGTAACCTGTGGTACGGCCGCCTCTCTCTGGCGTATCGCGTCACAATCCCTAACGAGGTGAAGTAGAATGCCACACCCAAAGCACCCATACGGCGACTGCTGACCCTCCTAGAGATAAGAGCTGAATAATTGGCCTTGCCCCGAGCCTCTGCTACTCCCCGTACCTGAACGAAATCTGTCACGGCATCTAAACATCTGTCTCCGTGCTGATATACCCATACGAACCCTCTTCGGTTCCGGAACGACCGACGTCTCAGAAAGACGCTCCTCGACTAATAGGGATGCATCCACCGCTGCTGCATATGTATCATAATGCTAGGCGCTGATTGCGAGGAACAACTGGGTAAGCAATCCTCGAACAAACCTCTTGATCAGCATCTCCTCGGTAGCCACCAAATACGTAGCATACACAGATAGCTCGGTAAACTGCACGTCGTACACTGCCACCGTCATACCCGGAGTCTGGCGTAACGACTCGAAACTGTGCGCTCGAGCATCCCTGACACTCTGTGGAAGAAAACGGGCAAGAAACACCGTCACGAACTCAGCCCAGGTCATAGAAGAAAGACCTGCGGCTCTACCCCTCTCTAAAGACTCGCACCACTTCTGGGAAAGACCTTCCAGAAAAAAACTCGTGAACTCTACCCATCTCGCGTCGGAACATCTCAGCGAACGACATATCCTGGCCATCCGGTCGATAAATGACTGCGGATCCTCGGCTGCATCAGTGCCTGTGAAAACCGGAGGCTTCAGCCTCATGAACTCCGATAACGATACGGTGATCACCTCTGTAGTTGCAGGTACAACTGCCTGAAGAGTAGATACCATCACGGTCCCCATAACAGGTGGGACAACCTCCTGTCGCTGCGCTCTACTAGCCTCCACTAATGATTCCATCATCTGGAGCAAATCCTGCATACCGGCCTCTAGCCTAGTAATACGATCAAGCGAAGGTAGATCAATCTGCTCCTGAACAACGGGCATACCGCCCTAGTCAGTCCTCGTCTCAGACGAGCCAACTCTGACCTCAGTTCTCGCGGCCGCTCTCTGAGCCCTCATAGTCTTCGGCGGCATAATGGCTGGAAAGAAAACAAGATTCGATAAGAACACGGAAATCGAATCACAAAGATGTATATAATCACGGAAGGAATTTCATCCAACAAGTCCTAAGGTCACTTAGGCAGAGTACCGTGTCGTAAGTATGCCGCGGAACATACATACGCTACGCCAATCTGCTTAAGCTACCTACTCCATCATACCAAGGTCATCCTACACTCCGAAAAGTAAGACCTAGCGTCCTGATACCAACTTTGTCACGACCCAATATTTGGCACGTGACCGGCACTTAAACCACGCGACGTCTACAGGCGTATCGCGATTTAAGTAAGCCGAAACCCAAAAATCTAAACCATCAAAAGTAGTAAGTGATAAAAACATTTGTTAAAAACATTTGGAAATCTCAAGTAAAATCTTTAAAGTTTAAACTATCTTTTTAAAAATTTCGGCAGCACCTCCTTTGTAAACACTAGCCCCGAAACGGGTACAACATAAGATATAAGTAAAGCAACATATGATATAAATAATGCATCCCCAAACGGGAGCAATCACGCCCAACGGCGGAAACAATCACCACAAGAATAATATACGACGCCGTAGAGAAAAAATGGACAATATAGTGAAAAATAGCATAAAAAGATAAAACTGCTTAATGAAAGTCGGCTCACATGAGCTCGACACCCAGAGTCACAAAATAATATACAATATCGTCCTCACAACTGGTCTCTAAGTCAATACATAAATGGTAGATGGAGACTACTAGATACAATAAGATGTACAATGAAATATAAAGTCAGATAACCGCAACCCACCTATAGCAAACGGCTCACAGCCAACTGTAGCGGTATCCGCAAAATGGAGATGAAAAGTAGCCTGCCGCGACTACTCGGACGTCAACCTGCACAAAACTGTGGCACAACGGGGGTGAGTTGCTAACTCGTGAATAGTAAGTAACATCATACAGGTAATCGCAGGTATGCACGTACTGCGTTACTCTATCACATATAATCTGGTAGTATCAATATACCCATATGGATATGCAATAATCATGAAAGGTACTCTATCAGGTACTACAAATACATGAAACAGTGGATATCAGTGAATGCTGAGTATGGGATAAAACATGTCATCATCAATGAATCATCATCGTGGAAAAATCCGGTGTCCATCAAATACACCCCAAATCCCAATACCTCAGGCGCCGTCACTCTGACCGGCCCTCATATCCTATAAATCTCATAAAACCTGAGTGCCCAACATCGGCACCCGAAAACATCATGAAATACTCGTGTCCATCATCGACACGCAAATCTACATATCTCGGGCTCCGTATGCGGGATCGGCCCTCGGGCTCCGGCAGTACGGGTCGGCCCATATCCATCTCTCGTCTCTGGTCGGTATCCTCCGGATAACCGCCAGGTCTAACCAATCACCGGTAGGTAGTACCCTCCCTGCCAGGCTCATTGTCTACACCAAAAAAACCATTTCTTGCCCCGGGGAACCATACCGGGTCCACCATGAACCAGCAAACGGATCATCCAACTCCTCGAATCGGGTTTCTATCATACTTCTCAGAACCGAGAAAACGCATGGTGGACGTACTGAAATATCATATCAAGAGAACCTGGTTTTCAAAACAATGCATTTTTCTTAAAATAATACCACGGTTCTCAAATCCATAAATCACATGAAATCCGTATCTCAATGCGTAAACCCATGCAATATGATATATGCAACATAAAACCGTAATATGAGCATATCAAGGGAAAACCGCTATTTTAAATGAATCCATTTTTAAAATATATCATGCGGTTCCCAATTCTCCAAAATCAAATCCAACATCATCTAAGGGTGCACATGTAAATATAGCAAGTATGTAGTATAAGTATGTATGTAATTCATATGCGAAATCGAACAAGAATCATGTCTAATTGTAAATGATACGGTAAACTAAACAATGTATTATCCATTGCAATTCTATAGTGTGAGTGTCATGGCAATTACTAACGGTGTATGTGTGGCATACAGTTTGGTGCTCGTGCAACATGAACCGTAAGTAACAGTGTTGTGTCTCATTTATACTATATCCATATGCAACAGGAATGGGGTATGCACAATGGTACACATGCACAGTCAAAATATATGAATAATAGCATGCGGCTATAATATCCTATCAAGCCCTGACGCATAACGCCATACGGGCGATTTCCCCGTAAATGTTAAATCTACTCACCGGTGATCTCGAGCTAAGTATATCCGACCACCTGCTTGCGTTTCTTCGCAGCATCTGAAGTCCCCGCCTGCGATCCTATTAACACATTAACATAGCAAAGCAAAAACTTAGAATCGACTAATAATACGCACAAACTACGCTTAGATCGACGCACCGACCCTAACAACTCACAATTGTTCGCTTAATCACACGTGTGGCGACACTACTAAAACAGACCCAAGTGCACAAATCACGCGAAACACAAAAACTGAGTCGGACACCGCATCCCGCATCGACGTTACACTAAAAACTAGCTAAACAATCCCAGATTTTACCCGCTGTCACAACTTAAAAATCTAGCAGTACCAAACACCCTTAAACCACTACAGAGAAGATCGAGCAGTGTTGGGGATGGAAGGTACGAAAAGTGAATTCAAGAGACAGCTACCCTGCAAACTACAACCCACAACTCCCTCGTACGACCGAGGTCACCGGATCTGGCCCCCAAGTCACCGGCCAAAACCACCCAGATTGGGCTCGTACTTCAGGTGTACACTCAGGGTAACTAGCACTACACTACTACACTGCTTGTTTTTACAGTGCACACTCAGGGTCACAGCAGTTTACAGATATCCTAAACGACACTAAAATACGATACCGTGCACAAAACTATACTTTTAGTATTCTAAACTTAAACTTCAAAGAAACACTACATAATAAGAACCTAATTAACAGTAGATAGTCATTACCTAACCAAACTTGCTCCAAAACCTTAGCTTTCCATGCCCCAAGTGATTCTAGTGGCTTGCTCTTAGCTTGAGAAGGGTTTTGATGGAGTTTAGTGGAGATTTGTGTGGGTTTGTGAAGGTGGGGTTAGGGTTTCAGTTTGAGGGAGTGTGAGGGAAATATAAGATGAAGAAAAATGAGAATGAGAGAATGAGATGAGAGTGTGAGGGTATATGTGTGTGAGTGAGGGAATGAGGGTGTGAGAATAACCATGCCCCTCTCTCACCTCAATAAATGCATGGCATGCTTGCCATGCCTCATGATGCCAAAGTCAACCCCCTCTCTCTCTCCCAAGTCAACATAATTCAAACCCTAATATTTTCAAAACTAAATACTTTAAATAAATACATATTACCACTTAATTAAATTGGGGTTAGATGTCATGGCTACATAAACATGGTTTAACACCTAATTAACCCTAGGTTAACATGCACATGTGTGTGCAAGCTCAAAATAAATATTAATAAAATATTCATTAATTTTTATAAAATATTTGAAAACTATTTTGGTAAACTTTTTACTAAAAACCCGTATTATCGCGTAATTAACACTAATCGCATTCTAAGGTGTTACAGCAATATACGTCACTAACGTTTTGCACTGGAATTTGAAGCTTGCTCCGCACAATAGCTGGTCGTAATTCTGTTAAAATCTGCAAATGTCGGAAAATACGATATTTAGTGTCAAAAGCGATATATCTGCCCCAATTCCAGCATACACAAAATTGGAAAAATCAAACAATACCACTAGAATACTAACAAGCTACTGGAGACACCACAAAAGAAAAAAAATCCAAAACATCACCTTGGACCCGGCGGCGCCGGATATTCGAGCAATGTCGTCGGTCTGCTTTAGGAGTTGGGTGCTCGAATTTTTGATGGGTTCTCTAGGCTAGTTAATTGTTCTTATGGTATACTTTGATTTTTAAAATAAATTTCAGGGTGTTAGCAAGTTGTAAAGACAGAGAACAAATTGTTAGAATTTGTGTGTTATGTTAGTTTTGAAAAAAAAATTGAGTTAATAATTAGTGAGTTAGTACGAACCAGAAATAACAATTCCTAATAACTACCAACTCCCCGGAAACGGCGCCAAAAACTTTTTGGTACTTTACCCGCGCGCGTAAACGCGTATGTTTTGGAAATAGAATCGATTTTGGAAATGGATGCGCATGAGAGCTCGATCTCGTTTTAAAATTTATAAACCGCAAGTGCACGGCGCATTGTAGCTAGCCGGCAAGTACGAGTCGATCCGCAGGGAATTTTGTATTAGGTTTTGTTGCTTAAAGTTCAACAAATAACGAATGGATTGGTTTGTCACAAAAATATAAAATACGAAAATAAAGAAAACAAGTTAAGAAAGAAATGGCCGTGGTTTTGGCTCAGATGGTCGAATCGCGACGATTCCTTCGACGCTCTCTTGCTCATGAGTTGTCCGTCCTTGTGTCGATCCTGACGCGAAGAATTACTTGTCAAAGCGTTGCAAGGCACAAATCATCAAGTTCTCGGATCTCGACTCAAAACACAAAATAAGTCTGTATTGTTCACTTACCGTTTGTATGTCCAAGTTTGAGATATCAACTATAAGCACAAGGGTTAGCAAGCAAACGACAACATAAAAAACACAAATTAGCTAGTAAGAGCTATTAGTTTTAGTGTTAACTTTGCTAAGTGTTTGTGATAGTATAGGGTATATGAAAACTGAGGGTTTGTCAAGAACTTGGTCAAAAAATACCGTATCTAAACTTAGCAAACTTAACACCAGATTGATTTTAACTTTAAACATTGTGAAATGGGGAAAGGGAGTGAGTATGGTATATGAAGAGGTTACAAAGTAACCATGGTTTCAAAATACCATATCACATCAATACATAAACAATTTTTAAGTTAGAATCATGTTAAGAAAAATAAACATAAACAAGAAGAGGAAGAAGGCAAAGCCTTTCATCTCACATCCTCACAATAACCACAACCAAAGAGAATTAGTTACCTATAATAATAGCAAAAGAAAGCAAGTAAGAAAAAGAATTAAAGAAACAAAGCAAAAGCAATATTATTCAACACTTGATGAAATTGAGGTATATGATATTGGTAACTTGTTCAACCTCCATGATGAAGCTCTCAAAAGAAAGCTTAAAGAGGGAAGAAGAAGAAGAAACCAAGTTAAAGCCCACACAACTCTCAAGCCTAAACCAAAAACTCAACAAAATCTATGGAATATGTGTATCAACATGCCCTACCCTCTCACAATATGTTCTGGTATTTATAGGCATCAAAATAGAATAAACAAACAATATAGATGGGATGATGTGATGCCTATAAAGTGCCAAAAGAAAAATAGGGGCAAACAGAGCTAGGGGTCCCGGTGATGTAGGGTTCCTAGGCACTCTCAAGAGGTCTCACAAGGCATCAACCATGCCAATTTCAAATTTTACAAGAGCCGAGAAACTCTAATACGGATCGTTAACTAGAAATTTAGGCGAAACAATAAACTAGTTAACAACTTAACTAAAGATAAGAAGATACAACCTTTGTAGATCCGGTTATCCACTTCCTTAGCTCCACGTAGTCAACCCCTCGCTGTCCATCTCGAATCCCGGACTCTTGCGTCGGCTTCATCGGAGAAAATGAGCGGACTAGTCGTCGGCTACGATGCCGAAGATGATCTACGTCGAGGTTGCACAAGATCAAGCTCCAACTTCACCAAGTTGTGAAACTTGTGAAGAAAACACCCTATACTACTTGGCAAGAGGTAGAGGTTGAAGAAATAGGAGGTGGGTTCACTTTAGAATTGGATTTCTCACTCTTTTTCTCAAGGTGCCATTGATGGAGGCAAGGTTTTCTTCATGAAGATGAAGAAGAAGAAGAAGATAGAATATGATAAGTGTTATTAAAAGGAATAATTAAAATGAATACTTATCATCTTCTAACCTTGGTTAGGTGTAGAGAATAGACCATAGTTAGTGGGAATGGTTAGGGTTAAGGATGAAGACAAAATGGTCACTTTAGTCAAAGCTTCATGAAGCTTCAACAAGCTTCATGATAAAAAGAAACCATTTTGTTTTCCTTTATTTATTTGTCAAGAAAGAATGGATAAATAAATAAGTGAATAAATCAAAACCCTAACCATTATCATAACCATGGTTTAAGTCTTAACACAAAGCCAATTTACATGCATCATCAAACATGACACACTGTAGTGCACAAAAGTATATCACATATACAACTTGTGAACTACAAGTGAGAAAATCCATTTAAAATGAACCAATACTAGTTAATGCAAAGTAATATACCATATATATAATTATATATTAAATCATTAAATCAACACTTGATTCATTGATCCGGTCATGTCGCGCATAACCGACTAGTATACAATGTATCGATTTATCGAATCAATGATTCGATAACTAGGTTATATCGCATACAACCAATCGAAACATTCATCGCGAGAATTAAATACGGTATCACATACTCGCATTATTCTCGGTCCCGCACATATCTCATATGCGTTCCTATTTCGTTTCGCTTGAGCCAGGAAACCTCTATGTAGGACTCTAAAGACTCGTCAATACGCCGGCAGCAGATGATGATCATATCAAGCACCCACAAGCCGCAAGCGGTCTGCTAAACGTAACGGCCATCCGGGTATTGAGCGATCAGAAGATCGACGAGCTAGCCCGCTCACACTCCTGTGAATCCAACCAGTAACACTTACCGTACAGTCCGGTCTGTTTGTCTAATATGTCGCATATCAAGTCTAGGGGTGGTAAACGTCAGACCCCAATAACCGATAAGTCGTGCCGATGTGAGGCTCATAACGGGTCGAGAAACTACTGGTAACACTTACCAGCAAATCTCTGATCAGCCCTGGCCAGGGACTTCCCTGTTACGGCCAATCAAGCACAGCGCAACATCAACCCCCAATACCGGGAGAGACGAAACCCCTCCTATCGCTCATTGCCTCCATGTGACTCAGGACTGTACCCAAAGACCACCGTTTTGCATGCCCTCATGGACGTGGTAAGGTGGAGATCAAAGCACAGTGGGAATCACACAAGACTCTATGACGATCTCGGGTCTACAGACTAACCTGTACAAGTGTCACCTGAGAACTGCCATCTGACGTGAGGTATAATACCATCTGGGAGTTCTCGGCAAGTCCGTCCAGTGTACCCAGTCTCCACTGAGCACCCGTATACCATCTTTGATGTCAAACACCAATGGATATGGGATCATCCATCGCCCATCTCATGGGTCGAGAAGCGTATACGCTAGTCTACACTGGTATATCGATGCCCCGTCTCGATACACCCACGACTAGGGACCTTGAAGGATGTACCTATGGACTACCTTGTCCCCACTAGTATGATCTGCATCATAGTCCAGGTAGTCAAGTACACATCCTAAGGGCTTTACCAACATGTAACTGTAAGACAGTTTAAAGAGACAAGTGTACATGTTAAGATAAAGAGCAACCAGATAGCATACTATCATATCGAGCAAGAAAGTCATCTCTATATATGTCCAAGCATCCAATATAATATACATCATCTGTACAATACTGGCCTCTAGGGCATACATACAACTAACAATCTCCCACTTGCACTAGGGCCAGCTGCTGTAGTATCGCATACCGAGCATCCCGAAGAGTCTCTCAAACTGTATCTGGGGAATGGCCTTCGTGAGTAGATCCGCCGTGTTGTTCTTCGTGTCAACCCTCCTGACCTCGATCTCCCGGCGATCAACTATCTCCCGGATCAGGTGATACCGCCTCAGAATATGCCTGGATCGCTGATGGGACCTAGGTTCCTTGGCCAAAGCCACCGCTCCATGGTTATCGCAATACAAAGGTATTGGATGCTCAATGGATGGAACCACTCCAAGTTCAGTAATGAACTTCTTGATCCAGACAGCCTCTTTAGCAGCATCGTTGGCAGCGATGTATTCAGCCTCCATCGTCGAGTCTGCCACAGTTTCCTGCTTGGGACTCTTCCAGCTAACCGCCCCTCCGTAAAGGGTAAAGACAAATCCCGACTGCGACTTAGAGTCGTCCTTATCACTCTGGAAGCTCGAATCGGTAAAGGACTCCACTTGGAGTTCTCCATTACCATACACCAAGAGCATCTCTTTAGTCCTTCGTAAGTACTTGAGAATGCTCTTCACAGCTATCCAGTGACTCTCTCCAGGATCAGCTTGATACCTGCTCACTATACTTAGTGAGTATGCTACATCGGGTCTGGTACATAGCATCGCATACATGATAGAGCCTACAGCCGAAGCATAGGGTATCCCTTGCATGCGAGCTCTCTCCAAATCAGTCTTGGGAGACATCTCTTTGGAGAGAGTGACTCCAGAGATCATGGGCAAGTTCCCACGCTTGGATTCTTCCATACTAAACCTCTTTAGTATGGTGTCAATGTACCTGGATTGGGACAATCCCAATATCCTTTTGGATCTATCTCTATAGATCCTAATTCCCAATATGCAGGAGGCATCACCAAGATCTTTCATTGAGAATCTTTGTGATAAGAAGAGCTTGACCGATTGCAGCATAGGAATATCATTTCCTATCAAGAGTATGTCGTCCACGTACAATACGAGGAAGACAACCTTACTCTCTGCCACCTTCTTGTAAATACAAGGTTCATCTGGGTTTTTGACGAAATCAAACTCTTTGATAACGACGTCAAAGCAGATGTTCCAACTCCGCGATGCTTGCTTTAATCCATAAATGGATTTAAGCAGCTTGCACACCTTCCCGCTGCTCCCACTGTCTACGAAGCCCTCTGGCTGAGTCATGTACACGCACTCTTCTAAATCACCATTTAGAAAGGCGGTCTTAACATCCATTTGCCAGATTTCGTAATCATGATATGCAGCGATGGCAAGCATGATCCGGATGGATTTAAGCATAGCCACTGGAGAAAAAGGTTTCGTCATAGTCCACACCTGGTCTTTGACGAAAACCCTTTGCTATAAGTCTAGCTTTGAAAGTCTCCACTTTCCCATCTACACCAAGTTTTTTCTTGAAGATCCACTTGCTCCCGATGGGTTTTACCCCTTCAGGAGCAACATCCAAAGTCCATACTTTGTTGGTGTACATGGATTCCATCTCGGACCGCATAGCATCCAGCCATTTCACTGAGTCTTTACTCGTGATGGCCTGCTCGAAGCTAGTAGGGTCATCATCCTCCATGATGCAATCCTCGCTCCCACTATCCATGAGAAAACCATAGTATCTCTCAGGTTGGCAAGGAACCCTACTAGATCGGCGGAGAGGCTGAGGTTCATTGGGAGCTACTGAATCTTCTGGTTCCACTAAATCTTCAGTTACGGTTTGTGTATCTGGAACTTCTTCCAGCTCTACCACTTTGCTACTAATTTCTTTTTCAAGGAATTCCTTTTCTAAAAAGGTGGCATATTAAGAAACAAACACCTTTTGTTCTTCAGCATGGTAGAAAAAATATCCTTGTGAATTCTTAGGATATCCCACAAACTTGCAAAGAACTGACCGTGCCTCGAGTTTGTCTGGATTTTGCCTTTTGACATAGGCCGGACAACCCCATATCTTAACTCGTTTAAAATATGGTCTCTTCCCACTCCATATCTCATATGGTGTGGTAGGTACAGATTTAGATGGAACTTGATTCAATAGGTATGCAGCTGTCTCCAGCGCATATCCCCAGAAGGAAATAGGTAACTCAGTTGTGCTCATCATAGAGCGCACCATATCTAATAGGGTGCGGTTCCTCCGTTCTGATACACCGTTGTACTGTGGTGTATATGGAGGAGTTAGCTGAGAGAGAATCCCATTCTCTTTTAGGAAGTTCAGGAATTCATTGCTCAAGTATTCACCTCCTCGATCAGATCGTAGGATTTTAATACTTTTTCCGGTTTGGTTCTCAACTTCTTGTTTATATTCTCTAAATTTCTCAAAAGCTTCTGATTTGTGTTTCATCAGGAACACATACCCGAACCTAGAGAGATCGTCAGTGAATGTAATGAAGTATGAAGAACCATCCCTGGCATGTGTAGACATAGGACCGCATACATCACTATGTATCAGTCCTAAGAGTTCGGTAACTCTTTCTCCGTGTCCCGTAAACGGAGTTTTGGTCATCTTGCCTTTGAGACATGACTGGCAAGTGTCATAAGATGAAAATTCGAATGGCTTCAAATATCCATCCTTATGCAACTTAGCCAGTCGTGTCATATTGATGTGACCCAGTCTACAATGCCACAAGAAGGATTCGTTCAGTTCTGAACTCTTCCTCTTGTGTGTGTTTGTTATGCTTAGAACTGTTGATTGATTTAGAACATAAATGCCATTGCACAACGTGCCTGATCCAACCAACTTTTGGTTACGGAAAATGTTCCTAACATTATCCTGTAATACAAAATTATATCCCTCTTTACTCAATAAAGAAACCGATATAATGTTGCATATCAGGTTCGGCATGTAATAGCATTCGTTCAGAACCAATGTATTACCAGTTGGTAATGCAAGGTGATATTCCCCGACAGTCTTAGCTGCAACAATTGCACCATTTCCAACTATAATGTCTTTATCACCTTCTCCAAGTTCTCTACCTTTTCTAAGCCCATATAACTGATTACATATATGGGATCCTGACCCGGTATCTAATACCCAGGACGTGGAGCAAATGGAGAAACAGTTCTCTGTAACGAACACACCCGAAGAAAATGCATCAACATGTACTTTCTTCATTCGGGTGGCTTGGGAATCCTGGCATTCCCCTATGTCCTGTTCATTCCCATAACTCTTATAAGAAAGAACGGAACCAACGTTCCCCAGCACAGTATAACATGCGGGTTCAGTCAATACATCCATATTATTATCTTTATTAGGGCATGACATGGTCGCTACCTGGAGAGAGAGAGAAGAAAACACTTTAGCGTATGCTCTTGCAAGATCAGATTAGTTATTATCTTATCTAATCAGGATGGCTCCCACTGTTTTTTATCAAATCTTCCTTCAAACCCTAAAAGGAAAGACTAGCCGGGATTAATTACACACTACAAGTTCGTCAATCTTTCAGCCAGGCCAGTGTCGGTACTTTGAGGGAGGGCCCCCGTGCTTTCGCACGAACCTAATTAATGTAAACCTCGTTTTCCCATAGGCGTAACCCCGTTGACACCTTTCTATTCACCTACTTGATCGGCTAATTGTAATGCGTAAAACTCTCCCAGGAGTAACTCTTACTCGCAGTGGGTATCGGGATCCAACTATCTCATAGAAGGTATGCAATCTCATTGCAAATTTCAACACTTGAAATTCCCGATAATATTTTGCCCCTAGCAGCTATATGACCTTAACATAGTCAATAAATCATAAGTGCTAGTCAAGTTCAACCCGTCATTTCTCGATTGAATTAAACCCACCCGCACGACCCTTAACATAGTCAACAAAGTCGCACGACTACCCTAATCCAATCGCATCATATGTTTATGCAGATAAGCACTAATTAGCTACCGCACACTACGCCTTAACATAGTCAACAAACGTAGCACGAATACTAACTAGTACTTATCTGAAATGACGGAGGGCTACGACAGGTTTTTCTGAAAACCTATTGCGTAATGAACTTGATATCGTTGTAGAATCAAATGAAGTTTTGAAATGGAATGATTTTGAGGCTTTTCTAGTTTTGCTAAAGGGGTCACTCCCTGTGAAGGGATCATCGGCCCTTTCCTCGTTGAATGAGGTGCGGGACATATCATATATATCACTGTGCAAAGCAGAAACTATAGAAGCAATCAAAAACAAACCGAATGTGTAGCATCTGCCAGTTATTGCTAAAGGAGTCACTCCCGGTGAAGGGATCTCGGTCCTTTCCTCATCGAATAAGGTGCAGGGTATCTCATATATACCGCTATGCAAAGCAAGAACTGTAGCTACCTATTTTATTTAAAATTTGATTCTACAACATCTTAGGTTTCTTTTCTTTCATTAATCACATTAATGAAGTCCCATCATTTAAATACCTAAACATCACAGATAAATACGACGTACACTTATGCCATCCGCATTCGCCTCGATGTCCCCTCGTGCATCGTTAGGTTAGGTAACTAACGGCAGAGCGGGGCAGGGCTAGCGCGGGTGTAAAACATAAGTAACGCCTATATAATATATCATATATACTATATACAGTATCTATCACAGAACATCACATGATCACATCACAGATATCGCAGCAGAAGAAACATATGAAACATTGGATATACTAGGACGTCCGTGTTTTCAATACGAGCCAGTATAAAACACGGATTCCACGGTCGTGATGAACAGCCAATCCCATACCCCTAGACCCCTACGAGAGCGGCAAGCAACCCTACCAATTCTAGGGTTAGGAGACCCGGACTCGACTCCTCGAGATGGTCTCCCACTGGACCCTAGAACCCGGTTACTTGTGCTCCCCTCCTTGGGTCTATCCTAATGCGGAAAAGTAAATAATATACAAAAGGTGACAACTTCCGCAACCTGGAAGTGCCCCAATAAAAGAATATTACATACAAGTTTTTACATGAATGAAAATGAAAAACACTCATCTCACATAAAAAAACCCCGGCTATTCAAACACGACAATCCAATATAACATATCCAGCAACACATAACATCACATGTCATCAACGTAAGTAAATATGCGCATCCCAATTGTCGTTGACATATAGCAACGAAACCGGCGATATCACATATTACACTTACGGTCACAGAAAAGAAAGTGTAAAACTACAACAGTTGGAATCCGCAACCTCATTAGACATCGCATGCCTAATCAAATGAAATACTTAGACATCACATGCCTAACAATTATAAACCCCGCATTTCAGTCCCATTTTCGAAAACTCTTTTCAATAAGAAGTGAGACTAAACCGCTAGATTTATAACATTCATCCAGTTATCTCATAACTGTTTGTGAATTCCAATTATTGTATCCCATTCCGGATAAATAGAAAATATTAAACTTTCCGATCGAGCATTCGAACACCCAAGTTTTCCCGAAACCGTTCAACACATGAAATAGGTTCAAAGACATTCACTTCATACCTCAGTACCAACGGTCCAGCCGTAGAAGGGTCAAGCCAACGCCTCACATGTGGCACGCCGTACTGCCCCAAACCCGAAGGTTCAAAGGGCAGTTCAAGACGGTCACATAATCGAGTTAAGGTTTGTTGTCTTCTAGAGGGACCATCGCGTTACTTGCACTACTCAGAACGTCCTTAAACCACAGAAAAATCCAACACTTGGATATTTTCCGGCAGGGGAAAAGTTGGGTATTTATATCCGGTCGAACTTTTTAACATATTCGAAAATTATCCGGAAAAACACATAGACAAAGCTTGATAATTCGATCGAATCATCGATTTCCAATGCAACCCCAGAACACTCAACTCTTGAGTCAATTTAAAAATTCCCAGAAAACTCAGCACAATAAAATAGGAATTACTGTGCAAACAGGGAAGGATGACGTCATGATCAGGCCGCGGAACAGCGGCAGAAGCCAGGCTTCTGCCGCGGTTCCGCCGCACTTTGGACTCTTCATTTTGAAAATTTTGCACCGTAATTCTTAGAATTCCCTGCTGAATTTTTAAAGCATTTTTAATCTGGAAAAAACCCAGTTTTTAGAAAAAGTCCAGAGAGCACTTAGGTTTTTAGGGTTTCGGTTTGATCGGGTTTCAAACGTCGTCTACACTTCGCCTGAGGCTCTAGCTAGGCTCTGATACCACTGTAGGGTTCCTAGGCACTCTCAAGAGGTCTCACAAGGCATCAACCATGCCAATTTCAAATTTTACAAGTGCCGAGAAACTCTAATACGGATCGTTAACTAGAAATTTAGGCGAAACAATAAACTAGTTAACAACTTAACTAAAGATAAGAAGCTACAACCTTTGTAGATCCGGTTATCCACTTCCTTAGCTCCATGTAGTCGTCCCCTCGTTATCCATCTCGAATCCCGGACTCTTGCGTCGGCTTCATCGGAGAAAATGAGCGGACTAGTCGTCGGCTACGATGCCGAAGATGATCTACGTCGAGGTTGCACAAGATCAAGCTCCAACTTCACCATGTTGTGAAACTTGTGAAGAAAACACCCTATACTACTTGGCAAGAGGTAGAGGGTGAAGAAATAGGAGGTGGGTTCACTTTAGAATTGGATTTCTCACTCTTTTTCTCAAGGTGCCATTGATGGAGGCAAGGTTTTCTTCATGAAGATGAAGAAGAAGAAGAAGAAGATAGAATATGATAAGTGTTATTAAAAGGAATAATTAAAATGAATACTTATCATCTTCTAACCTTGGTTAGGTGTAGAGAATAGACCATAGTTAGTGGGAATGGTTAGGGTTAAGGATGAAGACAAAATGGTCACTTTAGTCAAAGCTTCATGAAGCTTCAACAAGCTTCATGATAAAAAGAAACCATTTTGTTTTCCTTTATTTATTTGTCAAGAAAGAATGGATAAATAAATAAGTGAATAAATCAAAACCCTAACCATTATCATAACCATGGTTTAAGTCTTAACACAAAGCCAATTTACATGCATCATCAAACATGACACACTGTAGTGCACAAAAGTATATCACATATACAACTTGTGAACTACAAGTGAGAAAATCCATTTAAAATAAACCAATACTAGTTAATGCAAAGTAATATACCATATATATAATTATACATTAAATCATTAAATCAACACTTGATTCATTGATCCGGTCATGTCGCGCATAACCGACTAGTATACAATGTATCGATTTATCGAATCAATGATTCGATAACTAGGTTATATCGCATACAACCAATCGAAACATTCATCGCGAGAATTAAATATGGTATCACATACTCGCATTATTCTCGGTCCCGCACATATCTCATATGCGCTCCTATTTCGTTTCGCTTGAGCCAGGAAACCTCTGTGTAGGACTCTAAAGACTCGTCAATACGCCGGCAGCAGATGATGATCATATCAAGCACCCACAAGCCGCAAGCGGTCTGCTAAACGTAACGGCCATCCGAGTATTGAGCGATCAGAAGATCGACGAGCTAGCCCGCTCACACTCCTGTGAATCCAACCAGTAACACTTACCGTACAGTCCGGTCTGTTCGTCTAATATGTCGCATATCAAGTCTAGGGGTGGTAAACGTCAGAGCCCAATAACCGATAAGTCGTGCCGATGTGAGGCTCATAACGGGTCGAGAAACTACTGGTAACAGTTACCAGCAAATCTCTGATCAGCCCTGGCCAGGGACTTCCCTGTTACGGCCAATCGAGCACAGCGCAACATCAACCCCCAATACCGGGAGAGACGAAACCCCTCTTATCGCTCATTGCCTCCATGTGACTCGGGACTGTACCCAAAGACCAACGTTTTGCACGCCCTCATGGACGTGGTAAGGTGGAGATCAAAGCACAGTGGGAATCACACAAGACTCTATGACGATCTCGGGTCTACAAACTAACCTGTACAAGTGTCACCTGAGAACTGCCATCTGACGTGAGATATAATACCATCTGGGAGTTCTCGGCGAGTCCGTCCAGTGTACCCAGTCTCTACTGAGCACCCGTATACCATCTCTGATGTCAAACACCAATGGATATGGGATCATCCATCGCCCATCTCATGGGTCGAGAAGCGTATACGCTAGTCTAAACTGGTATATCGATGCCCCGTCTCGATACACCCACGACTAGGGACCTTGAAGGATGTACCTATGGACTACCTTGTCTCCACTAGTATGATCTGCATCATAATCCAGGTAGTCAAGTACACATCCTAAGGGCTTTACCAACATGTAACTGTAAGACAGTTTAAAGAGACAAGTGTACATGTTAAGATAAAGAGCAACCAGATAGCATACTATCATATCGAGCAAGAAAGTCATCTCTATATATGTCCAAGCATCCAATATAATATACATCATCTGTACAATACTGGCCTCTAGGGCATACATACAACTAACAGGTGATGCCGGTCACTTGGGGGTTGTCGCCGGTTTTGTTGTGGTGAAAGTGGCTCGTTTTGCTGTTGTGATCTTGAGTGCACTCCATAATCTCTCTGGTGCTGTTTGATTTCTCTTTAATAACCTGGTTTGCATTAAGGGATTTGGAGGGAAACTTGAAGTATTATATCACAACACAACTTTTAGCATTAAACACTCACAAGCAACTTACACAAGTCATGATGCCCACATGTGCCAAGGCAGCCCCACCATGGTCCAAGGATCAAAAAGAGCTATGTGCACACTTGTATTGTGCTGGACCAAAATTGTGTACACGTGTTTATTGCAAAAGAGCTCTTTGAATATCGGTCGGTTTTCTGTTCTTATTGCAGTGTCGGCTCCCAAACGCTATATCCGTGATATTGAGTGTGTTTCAAGTATTTTATCACGAATACCTGTAATCTATAATTACTGAGAAGACACTGATTAATAGTACCGATATATAACAAAATTGATAATGAATGAGAGGTATTAAAATGCAGTTTTCTGTGATGAACATCTGTTCGGGTGCCGAGACTCCGGAAGTGTCATCATTTGGTGCTTCATGACAAGGTTGAATATTTTCTTCGTCTTGTCTTGGGGGAAAGAGTATTCTCGACCCATCTTCTTTATAAAGGACGGGTTCCAATCGACCTTTTCTCGATTGTACGGTTTCTTGGATCCGCTTCATTTTTTTTGAACGTTGTTTGCGTTCTTTGCCCTGTTCTATTTCGGGATTTTCCCTTTTCACGAGAACATACAGCGGGCCGAGGATGAAGAGCATTATAGTCTTCCTTCTCCACAGATTGCTAATTGAGGCGCTGCATCCTGGCTTTTTCATAAATGGTCATTTAGCGGCTGTGATTGTCTCAGCTCTTTTGACAAGCTTCTTTTATTAGCTTGTCTATTTGTTCTTCAAGCGATGGACTTAACGTTCTTAGAGCGGGATTTCCCTCTGTTTCAACATCACGGCCATTTGGAAGAGCGTTTCCCATTCACTAAAGCTGTTTATGATGTGGCAACTTTGGAACCGATTCTGTTTCTTGGGCTGAACGTATCCGAGCCCGGTTGTCTCCATCTTCCCGTTGGGCATCTTTCGCTGAGTCCTGGGAATATCCCAAATCTTTTTGTAGAATTGGGCTTATCGAATAGTTTGTTCGAGGGGTACACCTAGGTATCTTAACAGCCTTTTCAATCCCTCCGCATAGTATCTTGGCAGACGGATTGGTTGAAGCCTGTCAAGTGCAAAATCGGTACCATGCCAGACTTCCTTTTCTACTTTGGTCTCCGTAGATTGGTAGAAGAGGATCGTCTTTTCACCTCTTCGCCTGGGAGGGACATAGAAAGTCTATAGTTCTTGTATGCTGTATGTATCAAGCGCATCAAGCCTTTGTAATGCCAAGGCGGAGCCATTGTAATTTGTTGACTCTGATCTGTTCCGGCAAAGGTTTGTACTGACGGACGGATTGAGAACACTGTGTTTTCTTCGTCTTCTGAGTCGCCGCCGAAGACCAAAATAGGAGCAGATGGTCCGGGCCTATTGTTTTCTTTCTGGGGTTGCCCCGAGTAGACTATTTCTTTATCTTCCTCAGAATCGCTGCCAAAGATAGGGATAATGGCGACAGACTTCAGTTTATCCTCCAGCTTATAACACATTTCCGTATCCTCGAAGTCTGGTAGGAAGTACTTTGCATCTTCATATTTCTGGACCACGTTTACGGAGAATGGATTTAGCTTCCCTATGACGGTATATTCCAAGCCGTCTTTGAAATACTTCATACACTGATATTGTGAAATACTTCATACACTGATGTTGTGCAGAAGGGATGACATTGTGCTCATGTAACCAAGGCCTGCCGAGCAAAGAGTTATAGAAAGTCTTGGCATCAATGACATGAAATTTAATGTCAGTGATGAGCAACCCGAAGCACATCGTCAATATTACGGACCCGAGCGTCCGTGACGACTGTGAGTCGAACCCGGAGATGGTAATTTTGTCTCGGGCTTTGTGCTGAACGTTCATGCAAATATCCTTCAGCACTCCCACGTTGAGAAGGTTAACAGAGGATCCGTTGTTGTCATGACCCGGAATTTAGCTCATGATCAGCATTTAAATCATGCAACGTCTAAATGCGTAACGTAATTCAAGTAAGCCGAAGCCCAGAAATCTAAACCTTTTTAGGGAAAATAATAGAGGTGAAGTTTTTAAAATAAAGGTATAATGAAATCAAGTTTTTCTTTAAATGCATAGGTAATTATATATGAAAATGCAAGTGGATTATATTCTAGTTGAAAACATTTTTTCATCTTTAAAAATTTGGGCAGCACCTCCCTTGTATATTGATATGAAAACCTGATACAAGCAATATGTATAGGCATCTCCAAGCGGGAGCTAGCTCTTCCCCAATTGGCGGAATCACAACCATGAAATAAAGCAGTAGACATATATACGACGCCCAACGATGAAGATCAACCCAGAAAGAAAAGATAAATAAATCAAGACATCAAAACCTCAAATAACGAACATACACCCATCGTTCTAAGTCTCGCAAATACAAGTCTGTCTAAGTCTACCAATATACAAAGTCTAGTTTCTGATCTGATGGAGTTTATCTAGATACAATAGAATATAAAGTACGAGAGTGGGCATGATCCAATGTGTCCCACCTACCATAGAAAACACCTTGAAGAAACTGTGTACCAACGATACTGCTACTGATCCAAGCGGTCAAACCTACAAGAAAACTGTGGCACAACGGGGGTGAGTTTCCAACTCGTGAGTAGAAAATATCAGTAGGTAGAAATCGAACAAACAATGATTCCTAGGTCATACTGTATCATGAAGGTAATACTATGATATCTAGGGTGTCCATATATGCATACGTATCAACAATATAATCGATGCAAATGACAACATGTAAAAATCAAGCGCCTGAAATCATGTGCCTGTATGTATGAGGAAAATCAACCAACGTGTGTCCATCAACGACACATTAAATCATGGAACCTGAGTGTCCAACAGCGACACTCGAAACATCATGAAACCCGTGCCCAGCATCGACATATAAATCCTTATATCCTAGGCGCCGCATCCTCTGATCAGCCCTCAGGCGCCACATCATCTGATCGGCCCTCATATCCATTTCACGACTCCGGTCGGTATCCTCCGGATAACCGCTGGGTCCAAACTATCACCGGTAAGTAGTACTCCCCCTGCCAGGCTCATCGTCATCCTTATAAATTTCTCTCCCCGGGGTACCTTACCGGACCCACTATGTACCCGCAGACGGTTCATCCAACTTCTCGAATCGGGTAAACTCATAACTCAGAACCGAGAAAACTCATGGTGGAAGCCGCATTTTTAAAACAATATAAAATTCCCTTTTGAAATATAACCACGGTTCATAAATCCAAAAATCGTATGAAAACGGTATCTCAATGCATATATCCATGAAGTACGATGTATGAAACATAGAACGGTAATGTGCGCATATCAAGGGAAAACCACACTTTTTAAATATATCAAGTTTAAAAAGGTATCTTGCAGTTTCCCAAATCCATGAAATCGAAATAAAACATCATATGAGAGTATATATATCACTATAGCAATGTAAGTACACAAATGCATATGGCATCTAAGTAAGAAATGCAATATCTAAACTAGCATGTGAGAGCAAGAATACAACAATGTAATTAAACTACCAGCTATCAGGTTATACAAGTGAGATGACAGTTTATAATGTGTACGTGGCATAGCCATTACCGATGATGATGTGTGTGAGCTGGCAAGAAAGTGTGCGTGCAACATACGCATCATCGGTAATAGTGTGTATGTCCTAGCGGACGAGATCGTAATAGCTAATGAAAGCACATGTATATGCAATGCAATGAGAATAACATAAACATAGCAAAATAGTAAACAGTAAGCGCAACATTATAAAATATACGTATCTATATCCGAGCCATACCATTACCGTAATTGAAATTAATACGAATCACTATTTTTAGAAGGGTATGGGCTACAGTGTTTTTGAGAAAAGAAATATCATTTTGAAAATCCATAGCGCCCTTCGGGTTGCTCTTTGAATATACCTACGATTCATTAGTTTTGAAAATAGGCATGACTCTAAATTTAATCTAACATCTACTTAACGGACTAAGCTAAACAGTGTAGAAAGGGATTAAAATCTATATCATATCCGAGTCGATGTATCTATCAGTCGGTGATTCTACCTCATAGCATCACGTACGGTATAACCCATCGTACGGCATCCTCAAGTCAAGAGTGCGGCTCAATCATTACATATATAATCTCGTACGGTATCATACGTCGTACTACATTATAACCAAGGGTACGGATCCAAGGTCACGTACATTCTATTATCTTATCAAGTCACATGTTATGTGTATATCATTCAACGATCCTTAATATATCATATCATAACCGTATGACATCATGTCTGATCATATCGACTCATATCCATCACGTATAATATCCTCATATCACGTGTATATGTATATGTATGTATGTATGTATGTATATATATATACGTGCACACACACACATATATATACATATATACACACACAAATATAATATATAAATATCCTATTCTACGGTTGGCGGGGTGCTATACGCCATCCACCCGACTTCCCCCGTAGATATACATCTACTCACCTGCTAAATTCCTCGCTTAGCCGAAGTCGACGTGCTTCGTCGTCTCGGAAGTCCACGCGAAGGTACCTACAATCAATGCACAATCGTATTACTATTAAAATCAAGTCTGAAAAACCGATACGGCACATGAAGTGCTCATAGGTTAGAACCTATAGCTTACTGTCATGACTCGAAATATTAGCTCGTGATCAACACTTAAATCACGCAACGTCTAGAAGCGTAACGTAATTCAAGTAAGCTGAAACCCAGAAATCTAAACATTTTCAAGAAAATAAAGGAGGTGAAGTTTTGAAATAAACGTATAATGAAATCAAGTTTTCTTAATGCATAGAAAAGGAACATAAAAATGCAAGTGAAATTTACTAGTTTGAAACGTGTTTCGTCTTTTAAAAATTTGGGCAGCACTTCCTTTGTATATTTTGATCCAAAACCACATATACAAGATAATGATAAAGGCATCCCCAAGCGGGAGCTAGCTCTTCGCCAACCAGCGGATCACAACCACGCAAACCATAAAAAAAGAGTATATGATGCCTAACGGCGAAGTTCACCACAAAAGATAAAGAAATAAGCAAGACATCAAAACCACAAGTAGCGGAAAACCCCTCGCTCTAAGTCTCGCAACCACAATCTCACTAAGTCTCATTACTTATACAATTTACTAATTTTGATTGATGGAGTTGACTAGATACAATATGAAATATAAATACAAGAGTTGGTACGATACAAATGCCCTACCTACCAATGCAAAACACCCAAATGAAGCTATGTGCTAGCGACGCCGCTACGGATCCATGCGATCAACCTGCAAGAACTGTGGCACAACGGGGGTGAGTTTCCAACTCGTGAGTAGAAAAACATCTACAAGTAGAAATCGAATAAACAACGACTCCTAGGTCAACTATATCATAAAGGTAAAACTATGATATCTAGGGTGACCGGGTATTTATATATGCCAACAATGTAGTCAATATCTATATGTATGCGGATATAATCCAAAAATATAACTAATGTCTGTATGCATGTGGATCTCGTCCAACCATATAATCAATGTCTGTATGCACGTAAATATCATAAAGGAGTGTGCATGAAAGTATGAGGATATAAATCAATGGTGTCCCTCGCGACACATCAAAATCATGGAACCTGTGTGCCCAACATCGACACCCGAAAACATCATGAAACCTGTGTCCAGCATCGACACGCCAATCCTCATATCTCGGGTTTTGTCAGTCTGGATCGGCCCATATCATCTCTCGACTCCTGTCGGTATCTTCCGGATATCCGCCGAGCCCAAATACTATCACCGGTAGGTAGTAGTCCCTCTGCCAGGCTCATCGTCATCCACACGAAATCTCTCTCGCCCCGGGGTACCATACCGGGTCCACCATGTACCCGCAAACGGAATCATCCACCTCCTCGAATCGAGTTTCACATATCACACGTCTCAGAACCAAGAAAATGCATGGTGGACACACTGAAATATCATATCAAAGAGAAACCGGGGTTTTAAAACAGTACATGCTTTCTTTTGAAATAGCCACGGTTCTCAAATCCAGAAATCTCACGAAAACAGCATATCTCAATGCGTAAAATCATAAAGCATGATGTATGCGACATATGATAGAAATGTAAGCATATCCATATATCATGCAACATAGAACAGTGATATGACATATTAAGGGAAAACCGCCCTTTTAAATGATTCCAGTTTTTAAAATATAACATGCACTTCCTAATTTCCCAATAAAACCAGTTATCTATGTAGGTACAATATGTATATGCGCAAGTATAGAGGTACCAATATGTATATGCGCCAATATGGGTATGCAATGTGTATATGCGCAACTATGGATGTACCAATGTATATGTGGTATATACGCAAGCATGTTATGCGAAGAATCATATCATGATTCAGCAATTCTACGGTGTAGTGACATGGAAATTATCGATGATGAAGTGTGTGAGCCTACAATCTGTGTACGTGTAACATACGCATCATCGATAATGGTGCAGGTGTCCTATCACAGGTATAAGTAATACAGTGAGAATAATATGAGAGCAGCATAAGGTAAATCATGTACAAATGCTGACGGGTATACGTATCTTACATGACCGAGTCGGTGAATCTAACAATCGGCATCTAGCCACACCACCTCGCGTACGGTACAATATATCTTACGGCATCCTCTAGTCAAGAGTATGGATCAATCATTAAGTCAAACTCATCTCGCACGAAAAATCATCGTACGGCGGCATTTAAAGCATTAGGGATCCTATCAACCTTTACGACAATGATGGGTACGGACCTAACGTCTCGTACGACATATCACACATGATTCACGACATTCTATATATATATATATATATATATTTATATACCTATATCCCAGGTCTCATCCATAAGAATCTCATATCAGGGGGACCGGCAATCAATCATCTCAATCGACTCGCATCCGTATACCAACATATCACCAAATTCATCACATCGCATCATACAATTCTTTTCATCACATTTATATCTCACATCGAGTCAAATGTTATAAATATACATTCCACCTTTACTATAAGAATACTGATCTAATCTAACCTACACACCCGAACCATACAAACCGTTTTTGAAAGATGCGAATCGTGGTTTTGAAAATAGGGGCTACGGTGTTTTTAAAGAAAAGATATCATTTGAAAATCCGTAACATCCCTCAAGGTATCTGTTTAAAAGATGCATACGATTCTTCAATTGGAAATAGGTATGGTTCGGATGACACACCTACGCCGACTATCTAGTCCTATAGTACCCTAAACGGCAATATCGTCAAATATCATCCTCAAGTTCCGTCATCATATATTAGTCGTATCATATCACTTCTAACTATCCTTAGTTTCTAATATGGTTTCTATAGCGATCATTTAATTCTAACCCTAGTTTGCTACTCTAGGTTTTCTTAACCATATGCTACAAATCGGTTTCTACCAAAACTTTGCAGGGGTGCTATACGCCATCCACCCGACTTCCCCCGTAGATATAGATCTACTCATATTGCTTCTTGCTTTCCGAAGTCGATGACGCCACGCTCCGTCGTCTCGTAATCCACACGAAGGTACCTACAATAACAACACATATCGCCACGCTATTAAAATCAAGTTCTGAAATCCAATACGGCACGCGCATTGCTCATAGGTTAGAACTTATAGCTTACGCGTACAAAATCAACCAAACAACCCTTGTTGTTGATGTACAAACATCCAACAACCAAATATGAATCCAAATATCAAAACAAAAAATTTCAAAATACGAAAAACCATAGCCAAAATCACACCAAAGTGCTCCCAGATTTTAACTCAGGTCAAAAGGAGTTGCACAAAAAAGTCTAGGGTGTAGTACAAGGTGTATATAACCTACTGAACCAACCTAGACCCCTACCCTCACCAAGTTGCCGGCCCAAAGGCCCTAAAATCCGGCGATCTTGGCCCCCAAGGCTCCTCTGGTCTTCGTCTCGTCATGGTGGTCTCCTAGTACTCTAATTTGGTCCCTGGAGTTGTTTGCTTTCCTCAAAAATTCCCCGGGTTGCTCCAGATTTCACTGCACACCCTATATACTTACAAAACCGACATGGATCAATTCCTAAATCCGTATTTTAGGGTTCTAAGCTATGGTCCAGGTCAAGAATCGCCTCAAAAGTCTTATTGACAGCCACAAAATATCATCAATTTCCCAAACCCTTCTCTAGAATTTCAAAGTTCACAAATCCACCAATCCAATTCAACTTCTAAACTATCTAAAACATAAGAAAACTAAAACTAACTAAATGGAAATGATTATACCTCATGGTTACTCCCAAACGAACCCTAGAAGTCCAAAGTCCTCAAAATCCAACATTGATGGGTCCAAAGTGTAGAGAGTGAAGAGGGAATCAACTTTTGTGAAGAGGGTTTAGGGTTTTGGTGAATATTTGAAGATGGATCTTGGGGTAGAGGTGGAGGGAAGTGAGTTGAGGAAGATGAAGAAGGAAAAATAATGGGGGAAATGAAGTAACATGGCTGCCCTCTCTCTCTCTCCTCCTCTTATTTTCACCCACTCTCTCATCTATTTACCCGTTTACCCTTTTCTCTTTTTTTTCTCTTTTCTTTTAAAACCAAACCATAAAATACCCAAAACAACATAAGAAAACAGCATGTAACCAAAATGCAACATGACATGGTGCACTAGCTATGGTGTTCCCGCCAAAATTTTGGCTCAAAACCCACTCCTTATAAAATAATAACAATAAAAGAAAAAATAAATAAATAAATAAATAATAATGATAATAAAGGAGAAAATCTCCCTTTCAGAGCAAAGCTCTGTTCAAATTCCAAGGCGGGAGACGAAGCAACGCTTCTGTTTCCTCCAATCAAAGCAAAGCTCTGTTTTGAAATTGAAGTGAAAATTAAAGTTAAAATAAATGAAGCAACGCTTCAGATCCCCTACGCTGCGCGCAGAGCGCTACGTGTCAAAATCAGACACGCCAGCACAGGGAGAGCAGCACCCAAGGCAGCGCGCCCAATCAGAGCAAGGCTCTATTTAAAAAACAAAATTAAAAGAAGCAACGCTTCAGATCCCCTGCGCTCTACGCTGCGCGACACGTGTCAGCGCAGTTGCGCTAGTGTAGTTGCGCTGCGCGACACGTGTCAGCGCAGTTGTGCTGCGCCTTGCGCCGCGCGATACGTGTCAAGCGCAGGTGCGTTTGCGCCAAACAGAATTAAAATTCCAATAAGATCTTTCTGTTCTTGTTAAAACAAGAAGATTGTCTTCTGTAAAACAGAAGCCCTTGGATCAAAGATCCAACGGTGGGGAAAATTCCCCAAATCACTCAGAAAATGATCTCTTTAACAAATTTAACAAATTAATGGGCACTATATAAAGGCCCCTAGACCCCAACTACAAAAGACAACACAGAGAGAGAAAAACACAGAAACAAAGAGAGAACTCCTCTAAAGAGCTCTGAGAAGAACTCAAAAAAGAGAGAAAGGTAAAACCTCTGAATAAAAAAGAAGAATTTCTTCTGAAAAGATCATTGATATAAGAACAAGATCAAGGATCTTCAATATAAAAAGATAATAATAACAAAGGCATTGCCTTTTTTATGAACCACTAGTTCTGGAATCTTAAAAGATTCTTTTCTTGAGTCCGAAATTGGATCAAGATATTAAAACAGTGCCTTGCACTTGTAAAATCTGCACTGTTGCGCTCCTGGATTGGCGCAAGCCACCAGAGAGCGCCACGTGTCAGCTCCAAAACCACTTGCACTTTGCGCTTTTTAAAATAGAGCATTGCTCTCTGAAATTAGCGCAACTCACCAGAGCGCGCCACGTGTCAGCAGCGCAACAGCGCAGCGTACTGGCGCAGCGCACTGCGCTTGCGCTCACCGGAGCGTGACACGTGTCACGCCCATATGCGCTTGCGCTCATTAATTGGCGCAAAGCGCCTGACAGGCCATATGGCTACTGTCAGATAATTAATGCACTGCATTATTGAAAAGAAGGGCTGAGCCCAATTGAAAAAGGCCTAACAGGCCTAATAAAATGCCATGCATTATTTTTAAAAGGGCAGAGCCCAAGCAAAGGTCTGTCAGACCAAAACATATGCTCTGCATCATAAAAATAAAGGGACGGAGCCCAAATCAAATAGGCCTTACAGGCCAAAATAAAATGCAATGCATTATTAAACAGGGGCAAAGCCCTAGCACAGGCCTAATAGGCCGAAGTCAAATAAAAACGTTGATCATCTTCAACTGGACTTAGCCCAATTCAGGCCGTAAGTCCTCAAATTAAATTGACTGAGCACGAATTCTCTCCTAAATCAATTTACACCCGGTTCGAGGGTACATCTCCGAACTCCTCTGACATTTGTCGTTGTAATCCTTCAACAACGTCCGAGAGGCGACGAGTCCCGACAACCACACATCAATATGGACTTAAGCATCCTTAAACCAACTGATGGACTCAAGCGTCCTTAAACTCCCGAACTCAAGCGTCCTTAAACATCTGGACTCAAGCGTCCTTAAACCAACTCATGGACTCAAGCGTCCTTAAACTCCCGGACTCAAGCGTTCTTAAACTCCCGGACTCAAGCTTCCTTAAACTTCCGGACTCAAGCGTCCTTAAACCAACTTATGGACTCAAGCGTTCTTAAACTTCCGTACTCAAGCGTCCTTAAACTCCCGGACTCAAGCGTCCTTAAACTTCCGGACTTAAGAGTCCTTAAACTCCTGGACTCAAGCGTCATTAAACTTCCGGACTCAAGCGTCCTTAAGCCAATTCATGGACTCAAGCGTCCTTAAACTCCCGGACTCAAGCGTCCTTAAACAAATGGACCACTATGTCCCTAAACTGGAGATGGACCACTATGTCCCTAAACTGGAACAATAGAGCCCCCAAATGCTCTTTTACCGGATCTAAACGATCCCGTTTAAGTTGATCTTAGCCTCAAACATGGCTAACGTATCCTTAAACATTCAAACAGACTTTAGTCCCAAATTGGACTATAAGACCCCCAATCAACTTTGGTTCAAGGGTGCATCTCCGAACTTCTCTGACACCTGTCGTTGTAATCCTTCAACGTCGTCAGAGAGGTGACGGGCCCCGACGGCCATACATTCAATGGACCACTATGTCCCTAAACTGGAACAATAGAGCCCAAATGCTCTTTTGTCGGATCTAAACGATCCCGTTAAGTTGATCTTAGTCTCAAATTGGACTAGCGTATCCTTAACAAACGTTTAAGTTGATCTTAGCCTCAAATATGGCTAACGTATCCTCAAACCAAAACCCCAAACCCAAATCTAAGTAAATACGGATTTGGACTAATCCACGTCCTACGGGCGACGACATCACTTAGTCTCCGTATACAATCCACAGGCAACCACAAACAAAACAAACACCCACGACACGAAGTGAAATTCTGGAGAAGGAGAAAGTGGTTACCGCGATGCGGTAGCGTAATTAACTGTAGGGGCTTACGCCTGCAGGGAAGAGCGTCCCCACAATTAAAAACCCCTCAAGCGAGGGGGAATCTGACGAAGTCTGCTACATCGGCCGCATCCGTCTAAACCTCCGATACACGGTGCCATAAATCAACTTGGCATCTTCGGAGAGGTGGACGGATAAAATCAAGTAGCATCTGCCCCGAATCTCAGGCAATACGTCCCTGTCTTGGCCGCCATTCGGAGGGGAACAGATTCTGGCATGCCCGGTGGGACCTCTTCCTCTTTCCACTCTACACTTCGTGTGTCGTGTTCGCGAACGAATCGCGGTTTGCTGTGGTTGCCTGTGGATTCGAGGTACTTAGATTTCGTGTCTTGCTCCGTGCAGAAAACAGAAGATCAATGGCTTCAAACTGCACTACCTACAACTACAACTCTCACTCCGTCCTTGCTGGAGGAGTGACTTACGGGCCCCGAGCGGCCTCCCTTTTCAAGATGCCAGTGGAGCAGGTGACTCAAGCCACCACTGGACTATTCTTCGGGACCATGCTCCCACCGATGAGCTTCAATATCCCAATGACGTCGCAAGAAGCTCCAAAGAAGTCGGTCTTTGATTGGCTTACAACTACCGCGGCCCCTCTCAACGGGTCGCCCAACTCCACTGCCTCGGTTTTTAACAGACTAGGCCAGAGCTCCAACGGGCCCATGAAGAAGCCTACAATACCAGAACGCGTTATCCCGAAGTGGATAACCGACCCTGCTCCCGTTCCAAGCGAAATCACCAAGGTTGCTTCCCCTAATCGGAAGTCTGCTTTCGATCGGTTGGCTGTCCCCATTCAACGGACGTCGGTCTTTAAAAAGCTGATAACAGCGAATTCTGACCAACACAGGGGGCATGAGGAGGTCACCCCTACGGCTGAACCAACACCATCAACGCGACATGCTCGCCGTCGTCACTGGCGCCGAGTATGGAAGGCTGGGGGCAGCTCTCCCTCTGGATTTACTCCACTAGCTCCAACGGTGGGGATCGATACTGCTGTTCCAACCGAGAACAGCTTTGAACTGCTCAACAAGGTGCACAGAAACTCTCCTACTGCAGTGCTGAAGAGAACTTCTTCACCTGTGGGGAATGATACAGAGAAGAAGCTGGAGCAGCCCCCTCAGCGGCTGTCCTCTAAGATTTACAAAGTCTGGCGTCAAGTCCAAGACTCGGTTGTTGATCAAGACTACCTTCGCCGACAGAAAAAGATGAAGGTTCGGCAGGAGAAGGACTACTCTGTCAAGCCGGAAAAAGCAACAGCTGCTGGGTGCCCACTGCAACGGCTCCCTCAACATCAATCACTCAAAAGAAAAGGAGGCCGCAAAAAGCCCCTGTGAACATGGCGAACCGTAAAAGCGCTGAACACAAACGCCCCAAGTCTGGAGGCATGGTGGTGCACACTGTTTATATGGCTTCCGGAAATGAGGAAAGCCGTGCTTCGACGGGTCACCGACCGCTCACCCGATCCGTGACAAAAGCCCAGGAGCAGCAACGGAAGCTTCAGGAAATGATGACTGCAATGGTTGCACTTACCGGGCCAAAAGAAAGCTCGGAGGTATCATCAGAACAGCGTCATGAGCAAGAAACCGATGCTGACTTCTTACGTAGAATCCTCGAAAAGAAAGACAAAGAAGCCGCAGAGCAAGCAGCTAACATAAAACAAATGGCTCTCCTCTTCCAAGATATGGTAGGGATGATGTTACAACCGGACCCTCCAGCTGAAGACCCTCCAAGACGACGGAGGGGAGACATCTAATCCTCCTCCGGCCCTTTCAGCAGCCAAGGAGAAAACCATTTCCAAAGCTGCACTAGAGGACTATATAGCTCAGCAGATACGAGTTCATCAGGCGAATGAAGCGACTGGGCAAATTGCTAGAACCGGACGACCCTATCTGGGCTGGTATGACCAAATCAGTTACCCGCCGGGATATACGATCCCTAAGTTTCATGTATATAAAGGGACGGGGAATCCACATCAGCATGTCGCTTAATTAAGAGCCTTATGTGGAAACACTGGAGGCGATGATAAATTGTTGCTTCGCCAATTCGTCGGCAGCTTAGCGGAAATGACCTTCGAATGGTATTCGGAGCTACCTAACGACTCTGTCAAAACTTTCGCGGAAATGGAGTTGTTGTTCACCCAGCGATTCGCAAGCGCTAGTGAACGCACCCCGATAACGGCACTGATTAATGCCAGGGTGAAGCCGGGCGAGACGTGGGTTCAGTACGCAATCCGATGGCGAAATCTATGGTCGAAGTGCGAGCAGCGCATCGAAGAAGCACCATCGGTAGGCATGTTCGTGGGCACTCTTGATCTACAAGCAACCATCTCGTAATTCATGATGTTCTTCAAGCAGACCACCTTCCACGGTTTAATTGATAAGCTAGCCCAGATGGATCAAATGGGTCACAGACCGTCTCCTCCGAAGTCGGAACCCCAAAATGACAAGGGTAAAGGGAAGGCGACCTTCGTTGCGAACACCCAACAGCAGCCCAGTGCCCCAAAGCTAGCGGATCAACTGGAAGAGAGACGGCGGTATTATAATGAGAAAATGAAGCGCCCTTACTCATTCCCGCGGGATAAAACAAAGAGGCTATTTGAGCTGGCGATGCGCAATAGGCTTATCAATCTCCCGAATCCAAAGAGACCACCGCAACCCAGCGAGATGAATAATCCCAATTATTGCCCTTACCACCAAACGGTAAGTCACCCGATCGAGGATTGCTTTGTCTTTAAGGGATGGATCGAGGATCAGTACCTACAAGGCAAGTTTGCGCTGTCTGAGAGGTGGAAAGTAAACCCACCACAGCCGCACACTCCAAAGAAGACGGGCACGCCGGGGGCAACTTGTTCTTTTGTTGAAGAAGCTCCATGGGAGGTCGTGCTTTCCGCCAAAACCAAAAAGATGCTGAATGATCTCCAGACATGCCCGGCGATCAGATGGAAGAACCCGTTGGAACCTGAGATCATCAAGGGGATGCTAAAGCCGCGCCCAACTCCAAAGATTGGTGATAGTCAAAGCGCTCGCACCCAGCCATCAAAATCTTCGAAGAAGAAGGAGAAGACCCAAAAGCCCGCAAAGTTTGATGACAAGCGCACAGATCTGCAAAAACATATTGACGTGTTGGAAGAATATAATCAGAAGGCACGGACCCCAGTCACACTCCAAGAGTTTCTCATCCACGTCCTTGAGGATGGAGATGATGATAATGGAGAAGACTCATCGGATGAATCTGAAGATTATGTGGCAAGCTGCCATGTGATCTCTCACTCGTCAATAAATGACGAAGAAGCTCCTTACACAGAGAAGCTAGGGGCAGATCCTGAGCCAGAACTTCTAGGACCCTCAGACGAAATGATTGATGCATTCCTGAACGAAGCCCGTCTTAAAAGCAAAGCTGATCGAGAGCGCGAGATGGCCATATTCAAGAAAGCCAAACGCCGGCGACTAGATGAAAGGGTCGAAACACTCCCACCGGATCAAAGTACATCCGACGCAAATGAAAGCAGGATCAAGACAAGGAAACGATTCTCCAAAGCCATATCGATGGGGATGAAGCTGCCCTCTTTCAGAGAAAATTCTCCTGGCGGTATACATCTTGATGAAGCGGACGTACATCCTAACTTCTGCTTATATCATCAGAAGATCGCACATCCTACTGAAGACTGCAACTCCTTTAAGTGTTGGTGGCAAGGGTATGTCGCTCACAAGAAACACTTCAATAGGACAAAGCGTGAAGCTCGTAGACAGCGGAAAAATGCGACAGATGAGCGTAAAAGAATTGCCGGTGATTGTCATAGGGTTGATCCCGGGGGATCGCGAGTTCTCACCTTCGGGAGCGACTCCGACGAAAAAGTAGCCCATGGTCCTCTCTTCAAGGAATCCATCTCTGAAACGAAAGAATTGAGGAGTTGCGAGAACATTCATCCATGCAATCGCATGCTACCCGGAAAGAATCTCGGACCCGCAAACAAGGCATCGAACAGAAAGGATAAAGGGAAGGGAAGAACGGCCTTCGTCGCCAACGCTCAACAACAATCGAGTGGCCCTAGACCGGTTGTTCGCCAAAGCAATAAGCGGCAACCCCTTTATGAGAAGTTGAAACGTCCTTACTCATTTCCCCGTAATGAAACAAGGAGGCTGTTCGAACTAGCAGTGCGCAACAGGCTTATCACTTTACCAGAGCCGAAACACCAACTACAGCTGAATGATATCAACAATCCTAATTACTGCCCTTACCACCAAGTATTGGGCCATCCGATCGAAAACTGCTACGTCTTCAAAAACTGGGTTGAAGACCAATACCGACAGGGCAAGTTCGCGTTGTCCGAAAACTGGAAGGTGAGCCCGCCACAACCACATGCCCCTGAAAAGATGGACATGCCGGGGGCATCGTGCTCATTCATGAGGAAAACCCCCATCGACCGAAAAGTCAGTAAACTAGAGATTAGCCTCAAATACGACGACATTGGACCACTATGTCCTAAAACTGGCGAAAGATCGAAACGCCGTTAAACTAACGATGGACCACTATGTCCTAAAACTGGCTGATGACCGAAACGTCCTTAAACTAATGACGGACCACTACGTCCTAAAACTAGCTGCTGACTGAGATGTCAATAAACTACGGTGGATCGCGACATCCCAAAGCCGATACAAAAAAAAAGAATAAAAATAAAATTAATAAAAATAAAATAAAATAAAAACAGTATGTCCATAAGCAAAAAGGGCACGGATGAAAACCCGAAAGGGCTCTGTGAGTAAAAACAGCAGGGCTACCGGCCAGTCTTGTGAAAACCTGAAATGGCGCAACCTCGTTAGAAAAAAGAATAAAAAGAAAAAAAGAGACGGTATGTCCATAAGCAAAAAGGGCACGGATGAAAACCCGAAATGGCTCCGTGAGTAAAAAAAGCAGGGCTACCGGCGAGTCTTGTGAAAACCTGAAAGGGCGCAACCTCGTTAGAAAAAAGAAAAAAAAGAAAAAAAGAGACGGTATGTCCATAAGCAAAATGGGCACGGATGAAAAACCGAAAGGGCTCCGTGAGTAAAAATAGCAGGGCTACCGGCGAGTGTTTGTGAAAACCCGAAAGGGCGCAACCTCGTTAAAAGACACTTAGAGGGTCCTCTCGACCTTGTAAAGAGAAACCACCCGCGTGAGATCCTTACGACTCATAAGGGAGCAACACATTTAGGGATCCTCACGATTCCTAAGGAGAAATTACACTTGCGAGATCCTCACGACTCCTAAGGAGAACTCTCTTATGGGACCTCCACAGTTCATAAGATTTGAAAGTCTTAAGTTACAGAGACCTGAACCTATTCTTAAGCAACCCTTACAACCTTCGATATTGCCCTACAAGCGGCTCATACTGACCCTTGTATACAATCCACGGGCGCGAATAAACATTTCCCTAACAAAGTCCCACCAGAGACTGGGGATATGCTCGCACGGCAAACAACCCTTGTAAGTCCTCTCGACTTATAAAAAGAAAAAAAACCTCTTGTAGGATCCTTACGACTTACAGAGGAACATGCACTTAGGAATCCTAACGATTCCTAAGGAGAAAACACACCTACGATATCCTCACGACTTGTAGGGAGAAATACCTTTGTGAGACCCTTACGGCTCATGAAGTCAAAAGCCTTAGTTGACAGGACCCTAACCCTGTTCGCTAAGCCACCTTTGTTCAACATCGACAAAGGCAAATGATGATTCGCTCCTAGCAACATCCCAGTTGTAGCGGTGCTGATGCCGAAATCGGTGTCTAATTCCAGGCTTACGACGAAAAGCCAGCAAGCCGCACATGCATACAAAATAGCCGAAATGATGGGGCAACTTGCAATAAAAAGCAGTAAGTAAAAATGTATGCATACAAAACAGCCGAAATGATTGGGCAACTCGCAATAAAAAGCAGCGAGTAAAAATAAAATAAATATCCGAAATGATTAGGCACCGCGAAAAATAGCCGAAATGATTGGGCAATCGCGACCTTCGCTATATAAAAGCTCAAATGATAGAGCATCGCGGAAATAAAATAATAATATGAAAGTGAATGAAACTTTTTGCCCTACAGGTGAGATCACATCGATCCCTGTATACAATCCAGGGGCACAAACAAAGAGGGAACCATACCCTCCCAACAGGCTCCACCAGAAAGCGAAGCCAAATCTCGACGGTTCATAGACAACCTAGAGACAACCTCGACATTTGTCGCAATATTGCAGACACGATGTCAACAAACGGAGCAAAAGAAGATCCCTAGCTTCAGGGTCTCGACGTCGATATCGACAACTTAGAGATCGCTAACGGCGTTTCTCCTCACTCCAACTAGATGTAGACATGACGTCAACAACCGACCTCAGAGTCGCAATGAAACGGAGCCACGGCATAGTCCCTAGTTCCAAATCTTGACGGCAATATCTACAGCCTAAGAATCAACAAAGGCGTTCCTTCGAAGTCCAGCAAGATGCAGATACAACGCCAACAAAAGACCTCGCGGTCAAAACAAAGCGAAGCGACTGCAAAATCCCAGCTTCACCTCAACATTCGTCTCGATACAGCAGACGAGATGTCAACAACGGCGTTCCTTCGCAGTCCAGCAGGATGCAGACACAACGCCAACAAAAGACCCCATGGTCAGTAAAGCGGAGTGACGGCAGAATCCCAGCTCCACCTCAGCATTCGTCTCGTTACAGCAGACGCAATGTCAACAACAATGTCCTTCCTCCAACAGGATTGGATATGACAAAACAAACGAATCGAAGGCCAAATTCCTATCTTCAAGGTCTTAACAGCAAGTCATATAAAGCCTGAAAGACAGCCGGAGATCATCTCACAGCAGTGCGGAATGGTCACCACCTCGACGTTCGTCTCGACACAGCATACGCAATATCATCAAACAGCGGAGCCATGGCAAAGTCCCTATTTCCAAAACTCGACGGTTCACCAACAACCTAGAGACAACCGCGACATTCGTCTCGATATAGAGGACGTAATGCCAGCAAACGAAGCAAAGGCCAAATTCCTAGCTTCAGGGTCTTGACGGCAAGTCATATAAAGCCTGAAAGACTATCGGAGATCATCCCATACCAGCGCGGAGTGGTTATGACTCATCGGGGCTCTCTAAGATAAGCCTAACCTCAAGTAAAAAGTGACATAGAATATACCTACGCTTGCTCTTTCGACGGTAATACTACCTGGAGGATTACTTGAAGACGTCTTGTCCAGCCCCCGAAGGGATCAGAGACACGATAATCGCAAGGCTACTCATACAGCAAGATTGCATATCGAGGAATATATCAGCCAACGCGTCGGTACGACGGCCAAAACCCTAAGTACCACAGACCCTAACGGACCTCTGTCGTAAAGAGCAGAGGTTAACTGTGACGTTAGGATATTCTTGCGAGAAATGCTCGATTCGTCTCGACTCGTGAGGAAATTAGTGTCTTTGCGAGAAATGCTCGATTCGTCTCGACTCATGAGGTAAAGCCTTAGGCAGCAGGGATTAAAAAAACTTGTTCCTAAGCACTGGGACCCTGCAAGTCGGTCTAAAATGGTCTTTTGCATATTATCCACGGGTCTCACTCTCTGAAGTCGAATCTCGACAAGGAGGGAAACAACCGCTTACGAGTCCTCTCGACTCGTAAGAGGGAAAATTCTCTTATAAGATCCTTACGACTTATAAGAGAAAACGCACTTAGGAATCCTCACGATTCCTAAGGAGAAAATCCACCTATGAGATCCTCTCGACTCGTGGGGAGAAAAGTCTTTGTGAGACCCTCACGGCTCATAAAGTTGAAAAATCTTAGGCTACAAGGACCCTAAACTTGTCTCCTAAGCCCTCAATTCCATGGCTACTCATAACTTTGCACTACTTCACACACGTACATACTTACGTGGGCAAAGTAGTGGGGGGCATTTGTTCCCGCCAAAATTTTAGCTCAAAACCCACTCCTTATAAAATAATAACAATAAAAGAATAAATAAATAAATAAATAATAATGATAATAAAGAAGAAAATCTCCCTTTCAGAGCAAAGCTCTGTTCAAATTCCGAGACGGGAGACGAAGCAACACTTCTGTTTCCCCCAATCAGAGCAAAGCTCTGTTTTGAAATTGAAGTGAAAATTAAAGTTAAAATAAATGAAGCAACGCTTCAGATCCCCTGCGCTGCGCGCAGAGCGCCACGTGTCAAAATCAGACACGCCAGCATAGAGAGCGCAGCGTCCAAGGCAGCGCGCCCAATCAGAGCAAGGCACTATTTAAAATACAAAATTAAAAGAAGCAACGCTTCAGATGCGCTGCGCTTTGTGCTGCGCGACAGGTGTCAGCGCAGTTGCGCTGCGCTCTACGCTGTGCTCTGCGCTGCGCGACACGTGTCAGCGCAGTTGCGCTAGCGCAGTTGCGCTGCGCCTTGCGCTGCGCAACACGTGTCAAGCGCAGGTGCGTTTGCGCCAAACAGAATTAAAATTCCAGTAAGATCTTTCTGTTCTTGTTAAATCAAGAAGATTGTCTTCAGTAAAACAGAAGCCCTTGGATCAAAGATCCAACGGTGGGGAAAATTCCCCAAATCACTCAGAGAATGATCTCTTTAACAAATTTAACAAATTAATGGGCACTATATAAAGGCCCCTAGACCCCAACTCTAAAAGACAACACAAAGAGAGAAAAACACAGAAACAAAGAGAGAACTCCTCTAAAGAGCTCTGAGAAGAACTCAAAAAAGAGAGAAAGGTAAAACCTCTGAATAAAAAAGAAGAATTTCTTCTGAAAAGATCATTGATCTAAGAACAAGATCAAGGATCTTCAATATAAAAAGATAATAATAACAAAGGCATTGCCTTTTTTATGAACCACTGGTTCTGGAATCTTAAAAGATTCTTTTCTTGAGTCCGAAATTGGATCAAGATATTAAAACAGTGCCTTGCACTTGTAAAATCTGCACTGTTGCGCTCCTGGGTTGGCGCAAGCCACCAGAGAGCGCCACGTGTCAGCTCCAAAACTACTTGCGCTTTGCGCTTTTTAAAATAGAGCATTGCTCTCTGAAATTGGCGCAACTCACCAGAGCACGCCACGTGTCAGCAGCGCACTGGCGCAGCGCACTGCGCTTGCGCTCACCGGAGCGTGACACGTGTCACGCCCACATGCGCTTGCGCTCATTAATTGGCGCAAAGCGCCTGACAGGCCACATGGCCACTGTCAGATAATTAATGCACTGCATTATTGAAAAGAAGGGCTGAGCCCAATTGAAAAAGGCCTAACAGGCTTAATAAAATGCCATGCATTATTTTTAAAAGGGCAGAGCCCAAGCAAAGGTCTGTCAGACCAAAACAGATGCTCTGCATCATAAAAATAAAGGGACAGAGCCCAAATCAAATAGGCCTTACAGGCCAAAATAAAATGCAGTGCATTATTAAACAGGGGCAAAGCCCTAGCATAGGCCTAATAGGCCGAAGACAAATAAAAACGTTGATCATCTTCAACTGAACTTAGCCCAATTCTGGCCGTAAGTTCTCAAATTAAATTGAATGAGCACGAATGCTCTCCTAAATCAATTTACACCCGGTTCGAGGGTACATCTCCGAACTCCTCTGACATTTGTCGTTGTAATCCTTCAACGACGTCCGAGAGGTGACGAGTCCCGACAACCACACATCAATATGGACTTAAGTGTCCTTAAACCAACTTATGGACTCAAGCGTCCGGACTCAAGCGTCCTTAAACCAACTCATGGACTCAAGCGTCCTTAAACTCCCGGACTCAAGCGTCCTTAAATTTTCGGACTCAAGCGTCCTAAAACCAACTCATGGACTCAAGCGTCCTTAAACTTCCGGACTCAAGCATCCTTAAACTCCCGGACTCAAGCGTCCTTAAACTTCCGGACTCAAGCGTCCTTAAATCAATTCATGGACTCAAGCGTCCTTAAACTCCCGGACTCAAGCGTCCTTAAACTCCCGAACTCAAGCGTCCTTAAACAAATGGACCACTATGTCCCTAAACTGGAGATGGACCACTATGTCCCTAAACTGGAGATGGACCACTATGTCCCTAAACTGGAACAATAGAGCCCCCAAATGCTCTTTTACCGGATCTAAACGATCCCGTTTAAGTTTATCTTAGCCTCAAACATGGCTAACGTATCCTTAAACATTCAAACAGACTTTAGTGCCAAATTGGACTATAAGACCGCCAATCAATTTTGGTTCAAGGGTACATCTCCAAACTCCTCTGACACCTGTCGTTGTAATCCTTCAACGTCGTCAGAGAGGTGACGGGTCCAGACGGCCATACATTCAATGGACCACTATGTCCCTAAACTGGAACAATATAGCCCAAATGCTCTTTTGTCGGATCTAAACGATCCCGTTAAGTTGATCTTAGTCTCAAATTGGACTAACGTATCCTTAACAAACGTTTGAGTTGATCTTAGCCTTAAATATGGCTAACGTATCCTCAAACCAAAACCCCAAACCCAAATCTAAGTAAATACGGATTTGGACTAATCCACGTCCTACGGGCGACGACATCACTTAGTCTCCGTATATAATCCGCGGGCAACCACAAACAAAACAAACACCCACGACATGAATTGAAATTCTGGAGAAGGAGAAAGTGGTTACCGCGGGGGAATCTGACGAAGTCTGCTACATTGGCCGTATCCGTCTAAACCTCCGATATACGGTGCCATAAATCAACTTGGCATCTTCGGAGAGGTGGACGGATAAAACCAAGTAGCATCTGCCCCGAATCTCAGGCAAGACGTCCCTGTCTTGGCCGCTATTCGGAGGGGAACATATGGAAAACTGTAGAAACATGGATTTGGCTTAATTGCGATTAGCAGTGCACTAATCGGGTTTTCATTTACTGCATATAATCAATTTTTAAAATGCCAAATCCTTTAGATATATTTTTAAATGAATAAATCATTTTAATTTCTAATTATTTCACAATTATTGGTATATATTTATACCCTTTTTTCAAAAACCCCAATTTCGCAAATCGGGCAGTTTTCGGGAAATATATTATTTTAATATTAAATTCCAAAAATAATATTTTATATTTTCAGAAATGTTACACTTACGCATGCAAAAACAACCAAATAACCCCCGTCATTGATGTACAAACATCCAACGACCAAATCACATCAAGAAATTCATAAATCCAAGTTTCAAATATCAGAAAACATAATATGGCAACTGAGAAATTCACTCCCAGATTCTACCCTAAGTCAAATCAAGACATTTTGCATATAAGGTAGGTCTAAATATCAAATAACCAAGCCATACACCAAAAATCACACCATTCCCTCATAATGTGGCCACAATTTGCGGCCACAACAAATAAATCTGCTGCTTAGAATAAAGGTTTGGGTCTCGGGTTTCAGGGGGTGCTTCTAGGTTGCCTTCTTGTCTCACAGTGAAGGGAACTTATTTTATGGATCTCTCGGGTCATCCCAGATTCCAAAATATCCTCACAAAATGTTAAAATAATCGATGTTGGGAAATTCTAAGTTTGTGTTTTGGTTCTAGTCTCTGATCTTGGCCAGTAAAATCATCATTAAGGTCTTACAAACACTCACTACACCTTAATTACCACTTACAAGTCAAGTTTCCCACTAAACACCAACTTGGAAATTTCTAAGATCACAAAACCACAATAGTTTAACTCTAAACTACAATAGGGTGTCTTAAACACAAACACTTAACTAAAAGTGTAGGGATTACCTCATTTGGCAAATCAAGAAAATTCTTGGGTTGCCTAAAGTCTTCAAAATCCAAACTTGAACTTTCCATGGGGTGTAGAATGAGGTGGAGATCAACTTTTATGAAGGGGGTGTGGGGTTTTGGTGGGTGTTTGTGGAAGAGGTAGAAGAGGTGGAGGAAGTGAAGAAGAAGATGAAGGAGGAATTGAAGAAAGATGAATTGAAGAAATAATGGATGATGGAAGTCAAGTGTAGGAGCCATACCTCCCCCTCTCCCTCTCATTCTCTCACATGCTCATGTCCATGCCTCATGGCATGAGTGTGTCCCCCCCCCCCTCTCTCTCCTCAAGTCATCATGTCTCTTTTCTTTTATTTTCTCTTTTCTCACTCACAAATAAATCACAAATGCAAATGAAACAACATGCAATCAAAAATGTAACATGTCATGGTGCACTAACCATGGATGATTAAAAATACGGATTTGGCTTAATCATGATTAGTAGTGCACTAATCATGTTTACTTTAAACTTGCATATAATAATTGCATAATTATTTATAAAATGCCTAAATCCAATAAATGCCTTTTTAATAAATAAATCATTTTATTTTCCAAATATTGGTATATAATTATACCATTTTACGAAAACCCTAATTCGCAAATCGAATAGTTTTCACAAAATATATTATTTTAATATTAAAATTCCAAAAATAATATTTTATCTTTCTGAAATGTTATAGTTGTCGACAAGGATTTTTCCTATCTTGATATCGTGGCAGTCCCTGGTGACGTATAACGAGCGATTATGTTCGTACGTACCGAGGAGGAGATCTTCATCGCTGAATGTAATGTCAGCCGTGTGGACCTCTACCAGTTCATCTTTCATATTTTCTTCCGCGAGGAAAGCTTCGAGCTGATCGGGCTCTTGTAATGTCTTGATCAAAGAATCTCATACTGTAACATTTCAGAAAAATAAAATATTATTTTTTGGGAATTTATAAAATTAAATAATAAATATTATGAATATTATGATAATGCGGTATAATTAAATACCGATAAATTGGGAAATATTTGGAAAATTATAGGAATTACTGAAATGAGGGTGTTTTATTTGATTTAAGCAAATTATGAATTTTTATGATTAATTATATTCCATTTTAATGCTAATCGTGATTAAATATCGCTAATCTTGCATTAATCCGGTTTTGTGCACATGACATGCACCATGTCACATTTTAGCACTTGTTACATTGTTATCATGGCTTTTCCTTCATTTTCATGCATGGTTGTTGTTTTAAATGAGAAGAGAAAATAGAAAAGAAAAAGAAAAGAGAAAATGGGAGTATGGGCATAAGAGAGAAGAGAGAGAGGTGAAGGGTCAAGTTGACCAAGCCCCATTTCTTCTTTCATTTGTTTCTCTTCATCATTTTCCCCTCCTCCATCACCATAGAAGCCCTCTTCTTCTTCCCTCGCCTATCACCTCAAAACACCCCCAAAACAACATCAAAACTTCATCCCCACTTCATTAAAAACATGCATAAGCTCACTACAAACACTTTGGACCAAGAAAAATTAGATTTTGAGGACTTAGGGAAACTCAAGAATTTTCTTGAGTTGCCAAATGAGGTAATTTTTGCACCATTAGAGTAGTATTGCATTTACCTTAGCATCCATACTTGTTTAGAATCCATATTATGTAGTTTAGAGATGCTTGAAAATTCCTAGAAAGGGTTAGGGTTTGATTTGAATTGAGAAGGTGTAATTGAGGCTTTATAGTGACCTTAAAATCCTGTAATGATTGTATTTTGGGCTAAACCATAGACTAAAACCCCATTTAGAAAACTTAGAAATCCCTGATATCGTATTTTGTGGAAATTGTGAAGGGAAATTGATATCTTCTATGACTCGGGGACCTGGAAAATTATTTAGCAAACATAGTGAGTAGTGCAGGCAACCTAGAAGCTACCCTGAACACCAGAGCCCCAAACCCCCTATCAAGGCCACAGATTTAATCATATGGGCCGCAAATTGCGGCCTTGGTACTCCTAATTTGATTCGTGCTTGGTCCAGGGCTTTATCTCCAGTAAATTAGACCCCCCACATGTGCAAAATTGGCTAATTTCACCTAGGGTAAAATCTGATAGCATTTTCTTAAGTTGCTGCATTGTTTTGCGATTTTGTTTTAATTTAGGATTTGGTATTTGATATTATGTTCCGTCATCTGATGTTTGTACGTCAACGACGGGGGTTGTTTGGTAGTTTTGCAGGCGTAGGCTATAGGTTCTAACCTATAAGCGATTCGCATGCCGTTTTGGTTTTCATGTTCGATTCTTGATACTATATAACGCATTAGAAATTGTAGGTACCCCCACATGGACTTCGAGGCGACGAGGATGAACGTGGCGTCATCGACTCCAGCAAGCGAGGATTGAGGTGAGTAGATATATATCTACGAGGGAAGTCGGGTGGATAGCGTATAGCACCCCCATAGTTCGTAGTATAGAACGCGAATGCGTTAGGTTACATATAAATATATACTTATATGGTATTATAAGATGTGTATACTTAGCTAGAATTGCTTTAGAAGACTTGGATGATAGTGTCGTTAGTTAATTTCTTAGTCGTGAACCGTAGAGTAGTGATTTGCATACACGCACACACACACACACTAGGATACATTTTATTTACTTGTGCGTATATGGGGATATGTATATATATATATATACACACACACACATAGGTATGGGACTATGTATATATATATATATATATATATATATATATATATATATATATATATATACGTATACATATACATGGATGATGAGGATAGTATATGGTATTTGGAGATGAGTCGATGTGATTGGGCATGATGCCAGGAGATCGGTGATATGATTTTGATCCTATATTGAGATACGACATGATGTTATAGCGGGTCTTTAGACGATGTGTTGTCATACACACGCATATATATATATTGATGGTATCAGTATGTACTAGACTTAGATCAGTACCCCTAATAAAGGATATGATAATAAGGATACCAGATGAATAATGAGATAAATGTGATACTCGACCCGTACCCAGATTTGGGATGTAGTACGATGGATTTACCGTACGAGCTATATATTGATGATAGATCCGCACTCTTGACTCGGGGATGTCATGTTATATATTGTATCATATGTGATACTATTGAGACGGGATCACCGACTATTATATGTTATATATATATCGACTCAGATTTAGGTGGTTTCCTTACCTTTTCAATTAACCTGTTAGTTTAGTCATGTAGTTTACTTGTAGATGTTAAACTAGACTCAAGTTATACCTATTTCAAAACTAACGAATCATAGTATTTTCAAAGACAGGCCAAGGGATTCTACGGATATTTCAAAGGACATACATTTTTCTTAAAAACACCGTAGCCCTTATTTTCTAAACACCACGATTCGTGTTATTTCAAATGGAAAAACTGTATGACTCGTATATATTAATGTAGATTCTTCATTGTTGTGTTTATTATTCATTTTCTGCATATTCTTGCTATTCGCATCGCATTGCATGCTTAAATGTGTTTTATTGTTATATTGAAACCCATGTTGTCAGGACTCCAGCACCATTACCGATGATGCGTATGCTCCACGTACACCTTCTTGCCAGCTCACACACATCATCATCGGTAGTTGCCATGTCACGTACACATTATAAAATACTACTTCATTAGTATAAAATGTTAGCTAATAGTTTCGACATGGTACTAGTGAGCTTTCTCTTATATGATAGCTTAGACATTACATTTATTATTGTGATTTTCATGCATATTTATATATTCATCTGCCATGATATTATGGGCCAGTCCAGATTGCCGGAGCCCAATATTATGAAACTCGTTGCTTATTTACCCTTGAGATTTGGATTTCGGATTTCCATGAGATTTCTGGATTTGGAGAAACTGCAAAGATTTTATAAACTTATCATCCTTTTAAAAGATAGAAAATGCGGTTTTCTCATGATATGATTTGAGATATGTCCACCATGAGTTTTCTCGGATCTTGAGCGATATCATACACCCGATTCGAGGAGGAGGAGGAGGAACCGTCTGTCGGTGCATGGTGGACCCGGTGCGGTACCCCGGGACGAGAAGGTCGCAGATGATGGCGTTGAGCCTGTGACAGGGGAACACTACTGACCGGTGATTTTATTGTGACTCGACGAATATCCGGAGGATACCGATCGGAGTATGAGCCAGTCCGGATAGCCGGAGCCCTAGTTATTGAGATTTGATGATTTGGGCCAGTCCGGATAGCCGGAGCCCTAGATATTGAGATTCGAGGATACAGGCCAGTCCGGATAGCCGGAGCCTAAGATATTGAGATATTGGGTCTTATATATATTTTGTGTCGATGCTAGACACTGATTCCCTGTTGATTTTATTGATGATACCTCGATTTAAATATACAGAAATCTCATTAAATTAAGAAAACAGTTTCACACGCATGATGTATTCTTTTTACGTTATATTGCATTCATACATTATATTATTGATATGTTGCTATCTGAGGCACTGACACGAGCACATGGTATTACACTTATGTATAGATGTTTACCCTTACCACCTTTTCATGCTTTAGACCTTATCATTTGAGGATATATATATTACTGATCGTATGGACCTAGGATTGAGTCATACATACAATTTCTGCACTGTGATGTTTTTTACTCACGAGTTGGCAACTCACCCCCGTTGTGCCACAGTTTCTTGCAGGTTTTGCCGTATAGGTTCGTTGCGGTTTTGCTGGCACACTACTCCTTTTCGGGTGATTGCCTTGGTAGGTGGGTTCACTTGCATCGTGACTACCATTATACATTTATTTATATTTCAGTTGTATCTAGAAAACTCCATCAACCAGACTTGTATTATTTTTAGATTTAGAAGACCAGTGTTTATTATTTCGACCTTAGAGTTGCGTGTTGTATTATTATGGGTTTTCTTGATGATTTTGAGTTTCCTTTTGAGTTTTGATCCTCGCCCTTGGCGTTGTATATTATATTGCTTGCGTGGTTGTGACCGTCAATCGATGAAGAGCTAGCTCCCGCTTGGGGATACCTTATTCATATTATGCATGTTGTACCCGTTTGGGGCCAGTATTTACAAAGGAAACTCTGCCGAAATTTTCGGAAAAGATATGATGTTTTAAAAATGTTTGCAACGACTTTTCAAAGTGATTATATGCAACTTTAAAACAATTTTCCTTCACTTTCTTCTTTTAAATGGTTTAGATTTCTGGGATTTTTGGTTTACTTGAATTAGATGGGGTCCTATAGACTTCATATGATTCAAGTGCCAATCACGTGCCATTTCGGGTCGTGACACATACCTCTTTGGACAGGAGGAGAGCATCCAATATACTCAGTTGTGAGGGTATTTTTCTCAAATGTGCTAAGATATTGTAATCCAACTTATTTTTCTTAGGCGGGTCCCTTACTGCGAGCTCTTTGACAACTCTATCGTCGAGGGCAATTTCCTTAGAGATTTTTTCTTTCCCTTTATCCTTTTTGCTCGAACCTTTGTTTGTAGGTCCAAGGTTCTTTTCAGGCAGCGTGCGGTTAAGCAGCTGAATATTCTCACAGTTATTCTCATCATCTTCTTTTTCGAAGGTGAAGTCTTCGAAGAGAGGGCTGAAGGGTATTTCGTACTCAGAATCGCTCCCGAAAGTAAGAACTTGAGGTTTTCCCCCTACCGAACTAATATCAACCATATGACAGTTGCCAGTCGTTTTTTCATACGCATCCGTCGCACTATTTTGCCGTCGACGAGCATCGTGCTTCATCCTCGTAAAGTGTTTTTGATGGGTAACGTATCCTTACCACCACTTCTTGAAGGCACTGCATTCCTCGGTAGGGTGGGTAACCTTATGATGATATAGACAGTAGTTTGGATGTGAATCTTCTACGTCGTGGCATATGACCTCTGGAGTGTTTCCTATAAGAGGTGGCAGCTTCATTCCCATTGACAGGGCTTTGGCGAACTGCTTCTCTTTTTTGATCATGCTCTTATTTGTCGCAGGTATGCTTTGGTTTGGTTGGAGTACTTTACGACTCATCCTTGTCGCAGCTTCTTCATTCTGACGTGACACTTAGCCATTTCGTATATGGTCGTTTCGTGTTCTCGGTCAGTTTTGCTTTTTCGAAAGGGTTTGTTTAACAGCCTATCGATCTGGTCTTCTGGTAGTTCCGAGGGTTTTAGCGTTGATTCTACACCCAGTTCCTCCGCATTGTTTTCTGACGCCGAGAAAGTTTCTTCGTCATTTAAAAACGAATGGGAGACCATGTGGCAACTTGCTACACGGTCTTCGGTATCTCCTGATGAGTCATTTTCCTCATCGTTGTCACTATCTTCGTTCTCAAGAATATGCTTGAGGAACTCTTCGAGCATGACCGGTTTCCGTGCCTTCTGGTTGTACTCCTCCAGCGCGTCAATGTACTTTTGTAGGTTTGTACGCTTGTCGTCATACTCGGCAGGCTGCACAAGCTTCTTGGTCTTCTCCTTTTTCTTCGAAGAGTTTGAAGGCTCGAATTGGGGGTTTTGCCATTTGTTAACAACTTTCAGTGTGGGACGTGGTTTCAGCATCCCTTCGATGATTTCGGTTTCAAGCGGGCTTTTCCACCTGACTGATGGACATGCTTATAGATCTTTCAGCATTCTTTTGGTTTTTGCTGAAAGAACGACTTCCCATGGAGTTTCTTCCATGAGTGAGCATGATGCCCCCGGTGCATCCGCCTTTTTAGAAGTGTGCTTCTGTGGTGGGTTTACCCTCCAGTTATCAAAAAGTGTGAATTTTCCCTGTTGATACTAGTACTCAACCTAGTTCTTGAAGGCGTAGCAATCCTCAATTGGGTGGCTCACCATTCTGTGATAGAAGCAGTAATTAGAGTTATTGATGTCGCCAGGTTGCGGTGGACGCCGTGGGTCTGGCAATGTGATGAGTTTGTTATGCACCGCTAATTCGAATAGTCTCCTCGTCTTATCACAGTAAAATGAGTAAGCGCACCCTAGTCTTTTCTCTAAGGATGGGCGTGGACGTGCGTTGTTTTGGCGAGCAGCTGGTTTTGGGCCACTCGGTTATTGTTGCATGTTGGCAACGAAGGTTGCATTCCCTTTACCCTTGTTATTTTGAGGGTCCTTATTTGAGGAGGAAGACCCATGGCCCATCTGGTCCATTTGGGCCAGTTTATCGATCAGAGCCTGGAAGGTGGTTGGTTTGAAGAATGTCATGAGCTGGGACACAGTGGTTTGAGGATCAAGGGTCCCGACGAACATGTCCATGGCGGGAGATTCTTCAATGCGCTTGTCATGACCCGAAATATTAGCTCGTGACCGACACTTAAATCACGCCACGTCTAAAGGCGTAACGTAATTCAAGTAAGCCGAAACCCAGAAATCTAAACCTTTTAAAGAAATAAAAGTAGTGCAGTTTTGAAATAAGGTATAATGAAGAAAAATGTTTTCTTACATGCATAAAAAAAGGAACATGAAAATGCAAGTTTATCTTACTATTGTAAAACATGTTCCTCTTTTAAAAATTTGGGCAGCACTTCCCTTGTATATCCAAAACCACAAATATATAAAGATAATAAGGGCATCCCCAAGCGGGAGCTAGCTCTTCTCCAAACGGCAGATCACAACCATGCAAGTAATAAAGCAAGTATACGACGCCCAATCGGCGAAGGTCAACACAAAAAGATAATAAATAAAGCAAGACATCAACTCACAAAGCGAATATAAAACCCATCGCTCAAATCTCGCAACTACAAGTCTCACTAAGTCTTACTATTTATACAAATACTAGTTTAGATTGATGGAGTTGACTAGATACAATATGAATAACAAATACAAGAGAGGTACGATCCAATATGTACCACCTAGCAAGGCAATCACCCGAAAGCAACTGTGTGCCAGCGATACCGCGACTGATCCATGCTGTCAACCTGCAAGAGCTGTGGCACAACGGGGGTGAGTTGCCAACTCGTGAGTAGAAAAACATCAACAAGTAGAAATCGAATAAACAACGACTCCTAGGTCAACTGTATCATAAAGGTAATACAATGATATCTAGGGTGACCGTATCTGCATAAATTCCAACAATATAAACAATGTCTGAATGTATGTGGATATCATCCAACCATGTAATCAATGCCTGTATGCATGTGGATCTCGTCCACGTGTCAACCGATGACACAACAACATCATGCATGTAATATCATAAAAAGCATATGCATGAAAATATGAGGATATAAATCAACGTCTGTCCCTCGCGACACATCAAAATCATTGAACCTGAGTGTCCAGCATCGACACTCGAAACATCATGAAACCCGTGTCCAGCATCGACACGTAAATCCTCATATCTCGGGCTCCGTCAGTCCGGATTGGCCCATAACATCTCTCGACTCCGGTCGGTATCCTCCAGATAGCCGCCAGGTCCAACCAATCACCGCTAGGTACTAGCCACCCTGCCAGGCTCATCGTCTACTCCACGAAAAACATTTCTCGCCCCGGGGAACCATACTGGGTCCACCATGAACCCGCAAACGGATTATCCGCCTCCTCGAATCGGGTTTCACATATCACACATCTCAGAACCGAGAAAACGTATGGTGGACGCACTGAAATATCATATGAAGAGAAACCGAGTTTTTAAAACAGTACATACTTTCTTTTGAAATAGCCACGGTTCTCAAATCCAGAAATCTCATGAAAACAGCATATCTCAATGCGTAAAAGCGTAAAGCATGATGTATGCAACATATAACAGAAAGGTAAACATATCCGTATATAATGCAACATGGAACAGTAATATGCACATAACGAGGGAAAACCGCTCTTTTAAATGAATCCAGTTTAAAAATATATCCCGCGGTTCCCAAATTCTCCGAGGTCCAATGCAACATCGTATAAAGATGCATATGCAACAGAATTAAGGGAATATCTTGTCGAGGCTATAGCAAGTAAATCGTGCAAGGAGTCATATCATGATGCGGCAGATCCTACTGTATAATGACACGGCAATTATCGATGATGAAGTATGTAAGCCGGCAAATCTGTGTACGTATAATATACGCATCATCGATAATGGTGTAAGTGTACTAGCACAGGTATATGCAATGCAATGAGAATAACATGAATGCAGCATAAGGTAAATCATATGAAAATACTGACGGGTATACGTATCTAACATGACCGAGTCGGTGAATCTAACCATCGGCATCTAGCCTCACGACATCACGTACGGTATAATCCATCGTACGGCATCCTCTAGTCAAGGATATGGATTAATCATCAAGTCAAACTCATCACGTACGGAAAATCATCGTACGGAAGCATTAAACCAATAGGGATCCTATCAACCTATATGACAATGAGGGTACGGCCTAATGTCACGTACAGCCTATCATTCATGATTCACAACATGTATACACATATATATCCATATACCTATGTCCCAAGTCACATTCATAACAATCTCATATTAGGGGAACGGTAAGGTATCAATCCTCTCAATCGACTCGCATCCGTATACCAACATAACATCATATCACATGCCAAATCGTATTCTCTTTTCATCGCATCTAAATCTCACATAGGGTCAATTTACAATTACATTCTACCTTTACTATAAGCATACGTATCTAATCTAACATACACACCCGAACCATACAATCAGTTTTTGAAAGATGAGAATCGTAGTTTTGAAAGTCGGGCTACGCTGTTTTTAAGGAAAAGATATCATTTGAAAATCCGTAACGTCCCTCAAGGTTTCTGTTTAAAAGATGCATACGATTCATCAGTTTGGAAATAGGTATGGTTCGGATGACGCATTTACGTCGGCTATCTAGTCTTATAGTACCCTAAACGGCAATATCATCAAACATCATTCTCAAATCCCGTCATCACATATTGGTCTATTAAAGGTTCCCTTAACCATATACTATGAATCGGTTTCCATCAAAAACTTACGGGGGTGCTATAAGCCATCCACCCGACTTCCCCCGTGGATATAGATCCACTCACCTTGATCTTCGCTTGCCGATGTCGCCACATGCTTCCTTGTCATCTCGAAGTCCTCATGACGGTACCTACATATTATAACGTATCGTGCCGCATTAAAATCCAATTCAAAACCAAAACGACACACGAATCTCACATAGGTCAAAACTTATGGTTTACTCACACAAAAGAGCCCAAAACACCCGATATAGACATACAAACGTCAAGTGACCAATACAACACACAATTACCAAAACCAGAATTCAAATTACATAAAACATAACCCCGAATCAAAACAGCAACTCAAGAATTCACTCCCAGATTTTGGTTCAGGTGAAAACAAGGTGCACAAACAGTACATATATAGGGTGTATATGAGCTACAGAATCAACCAGGGCACCTAATTCTACCAAGTGGCCGGCCACATACACAAGAAATCCGGCTAGCTCGATTCTTCGGGGGAGTTGGGGTCTTGTTTTGGCAGGGTGGTCTCGTGGTGGTCCATCTAGGCTATTAGTGTTGTTTGCTTTTCTAGTAATTGTCTCGGGTCACTCCAGATTCCCTGCACCCTCACTATACACACAAAACCGACATGAAAAGTTTCAGATTTGGGTTTCAGGTTTCAAATCGTGATTGGTCTAGGTTTTAGACATTAAGGGAGGTTTAAGGTCACCACTAAAGCCCATTAGCACAACACAACTCAAGGAAAACCCTAACCCTTTCTAAGAATTTTCAAAGCTCACAAAACCTCACTTTAACACATTTAAACATGCATAAGTGCTAAAAGAAATGAAATACTACAATAAAGTTGATGAATATAGCTCATTTGGCAACTCAAGGAATTTCTTGAGTTGCCCCAAGTGCTCAAAATCCTTGCTTTCTTGGTCCAAAGTGCAAATGGGGAGCTTGTACATGTTTTTAATGAAGTGGGGATGATGTTTTGATGGATTTTTGGTGTAGTAGTGTGGAGGTAGAGGAGGTGGGACGAAGTGGGCTGCTATGAGAGGAGAAGAAGAAAAAATGATGAAGAGATGAAGAGGAATGGCTAAGGTCATAGGAGCCCCTCTCACTCTCTCTCTCGTGCCCATACCCCTCACCATGCCACATTCTTTAATGTTTTCAATTTCTTTTCTTTTGTTTTCTTTTATCTTTTCTTTTCTTTTAAAAATCCCCAAAACAAATAAACCATACACAAAAGAATCATGGTAGGAAAATGTAACAAGTGTGAAAAATGACATGGTGCATGTCATGTGCACAAATCCGGCTTAATGCAGATTAGTGATATTTAATCGCGATTAGCATTAAAATTGTATATAATTAATTATAAAAATTCATAATTTGCCTAAATTACATGCAACATCCTCATTTCAGTAATTTCTATAATTTTCCAAATAATTACCGATTTATCGGTATTTAATTATACCGCACTAATAAAATATTCATAATATTTATTATTTAATTATAAAAATTCCCAAAAATAATATTTTATTTTTCTGAAATGTTACAATCTTCCACCCTTAAAGAAATTCGGTCCCCAAATTTAAATTTAAACCCCAAATTACTAAAACATTTCTGTAATCATCGCAAATCAACGGGGTTCCGAAATCATGGAAGATATAGAAAAGTCGTAGCACATCGCGTGCGCCTGAAAACGAATATAAACTCAAAATCGAACTCCGTCAAGTGTCTCGTAAATCATCGGATTTGCACGCATATCATCGGAGTTACAATGGAGATACAGATCTCAAAATCCCCTACTGAAATCCAATATGCATAGTTAAATACTATAATACATATATATAGCACGCATCCTTAGAAAAGTCTTAAAACCGAATAAAACACTTGCAAAAATCTTTTATGAACAGTCGTGTGATGCGTAACTCATGGCACAAGTGACGGACGCTCATTTGTAAAATAATAAATATAGTTTCGTATATGTTTTGCTCAGGTATACGTCTCGTCCATTTTGAAAATATCCCAAAAGGTTTTCCTTGTAACGTTCGTGTCGCTCACGGACACGTAGGAAAATAGCGAGACCATAGCTCCTTTTCGAAAACCTCTTGGTAAACTTTAGATGCATGCAAAGTAATCAGGTACTGTCCTCCGATCAGTCCCATTTAGCTACTACGTAACATAGTGCTCAACATGAAAACAAGGTGCTCAAGAGCAAAAATCAGCCTCAAAAGGCGTATCCAATAATCGCGTGTGTCTGGTGCGCACGGAAATCAAATCCAAATACAAGTGCTACGAATGTGCACAAAACCAAAACTAAGTGCAACGGGTGTGCACGAAAGCATCTGTCCAGTGCAACGGGTGTGCACGACAACAACATCTAGTGTATCTATAGTGCATGAAAATCTCAATCCGGTGCAATTAACATGCACGAATGAAAATCCCAATCGAGTGAATCCACTGTGCACAAAATCACATCTCATATCATGCGCCCAATATGCGCGAAAATCCAAATCAAGTGCATCCATCATGCACAAAAAAAATCTAATCAAGTGCATCCGATGCGCACAAAAATCCAAAATCAAGCGCTGAATGTGCGCAAAATCCAATCCAAGCTCGTCAGATCCGTAAAAAGCGTCTAGTACAGTAGTATGCATGTAAACGAACATCAAGAGACAACGCGCACGAAAACATAAATCAGGTAAAACGGATGCTCAAAGACAAAAATCGGTGCAACCAATGTACAAAGTATAAATCTAGTGCAACCAATGCACAAAATGCCAATCTGGTGCAACAAACGTATGAAATGCAAATCTAGTGCAACAAATGCACGGCATAAAAACCTAGTGCAACAATTGCACAAAATACAAATCGGGTGCAACAAGTGCACGAAAACTCATCAATAACTCAAATGCGTATATAAAAACAACACCGAGTGTACTAAGGTGTATAAAATAAAAAGCGTGTGCAACTATGTACACAAAATCCGTATCAATGCACTGCAAGCATATATGAGCTATACCGAGTGCAAAAATCAAAACGAATGCGTACCACACGCACAAAATCAACTCAACTGTATGAAATCCACGAAATTATAAACACGTGCAGCCAAGACACAAAATCGACATCAAGTGCAATAAATATGCACAAATCGCAAACCGATGTAGCGGTGTATAAACTTAAATCAAGTGCAATAACTCTGCACAAAATACAAATACCCAGTAGATGCAGCCATGGTGCACGAAATCAATATCAGGAAACTCATCATCAAAACTCAAACCCAAGCGATATAAGCGTGAAACTCGGATCACAAACGCAAATCGCAATAAATCACATCGAGGTACACCTCCTACAATGTCGAAAAATATCGGTGCGTCCAAAACTGGCAGAGCAAGAACATCCGCTTGCCTTCTGCTCACGGTCTGGCGTCCTCTATCTCTGGGTCTTCAGTTCTCTATGAATTACCAATCTCGCAATCCGTCGGCTCGTCGGCCCGGTCAGGTGTACTAACGGAAACAATTCCGCTCTGGCACTCCTCTGGTCATCTCTCGACCGATTATCATACCCACTCGTAAAGCAGTACGTCACTGGCGTCGGCCTCTGGCCCTCTGAATACTCGTGATATAACTGATCCTGGGTGCAAATCTTATCGCAGCAATATCCTGGAAATAACCTGCTCAGGGTCTCTTCTGATCTCGCCTATGTCGAACTGTATGGAGGCTGGTACTCTTGCATAATCTTTTCTCGTCTTCTGGACATCTGTGTTTTCAGCACCGCATTTCCTCGGCACTGGCCGTATCCCAACGCCTCTGTACACATATTAGGTCTCTAATCTCGATGGGGAGTAACATCAGCTCGTCAGCATCTCGCACGAACCTCTCGTTCCACTCTTCTTTATCATCATCCACCTCGATGTCACGTCATGCTATCTACGTACTGCAATTGTCTCGGCTACATTCAATCCGAAATCTCTCACATAGACTCGAAATCACGAACTCGGTATCTTCATCACTCTGTAGAAGATATCTAGCCGAACACGTCCTCGGGAACTCGTCCCAACCATCGGAGAAATACTCTATACACGTTCGTTCTTGATCAGCTCACAACGCATCTGGGTGAGGTCCTCTATCCGAAGCCGGTCGGCTTGCTGATCTCTTATCATATGATATTCGGACGACGTCAAACTTTTCGATCAAAGTCCCATACCCGAAAGCTCAACACCTGAGCACAGTTTAATAATATCCCGTACATGCCACAGTATCTATGGACCAACCGTAGAAGGGAAAACCCAAGCCTCACTGATGGCACCGCTAAACTGTTGCAAACCCTAAGGTTCAGAAGCGGTTCCATGGTCATTATGTCGAGTTAGGGTTTCAATCTTCTAGAGGGTCCACAGAATTACTTGCATGTTCTTTCGAATACTTTAAACTTGGAAAAATGGGTTCCTGACATTCATTCGAACTTTTGAACTTCACCTAGGCAACATGTGAATACCATCCGTCTCTTAATTCGGGGTAAACTAGATATCATCTGTCACAGCTCTGCCTGAAAGCTCCAGCGATCTCAGCTCGAAAAGTCTGGAGGCGACATCACATCAATCTCAGCAACAGCTGGGTCATCTGTTTGCACGGTAGACGACATCACAAACTCTGAGGTACGCTGTACATCAACAATTCTCTCGCAACAGGCAGCCTCTATCAATGGCCCGATCATCCGACGCAAAACCAAACACTCACCTCAACAACAGGTCACAACACAACACTATATCGAGATGTTCCTATGTCACCAGAAAACACAATGGTCAGTCCTCGTCCATGAAGAGCTCACCCTGACCGCAGCACTAGCAGTAGCTCGATCTACGCTCAAACCATGGTGACAGGAACCTCAATCGTGTATCGATGAAAGCAGATCAAGGGCATGAAAGGAAGCGACAGATCCAGAATGGATACATGATCATAAGAAGAAACAACATCAATGAAAGTATGATCATGGAATGAACAGAATCAAGGATCTCAAACGGATATATAACCATGGGTACGAAGAGAATCACAGATCTCAAAATGTGTACATCCTAAGGTTTCTTAAGTGGAGTATCGTATCGTAAATACGCCGCGGAACAAACGTACGGTACGTCACTCTACCCAAGCTACCTACTCTATCAATCAGGGCCAACCTATGAAACGAAAGTTCGGGTCTAGTACCCCCCGTTCAAGTCTAAGTTCCGTAAGGTCAAGCCTAGGTTCCGAAAAAAATTATGCCCCAGACTCCACATAGTCAAACCTAAACTCGAACTAAGGTTAAATCTAGCACTCTGATACCAACTTTGTGACGACCCGAAATATTAGCTCATGACCGGCACTTAAATCACGCCACGTTTAAAGGCGTAACGTAATTCAAGTAAGCCAAAACCCAGAAATCTAAACCTTTTAAAGAAATAAAAGAGGTGCAGTTTTGAAATAAGGTATAATGAAGAAAAATGTTTTCTTACATGCATAAAAAAAAAGGAACATGAAAATGCAAGTTTATCTTACTATTGTAAAACATGTTCGTCTTTTAAAAATTTGGACAGCACCTCCCTTGTATATTTTGATCCAAAACCACAAATAGATAAAGATAATAAGGGCATCCCCAAGCGGGAGCTAGCTCTTCGCCAAACGGCGGATCATAACCACGCAAGTAATAAAACAAGTATACGACGCCCAATCGGCGAATGTCAACACAAAAAGATAATAAACAAAGCAAGACATCAACCCACAAAGAGAATATAAAACCCATCGCTCAAATCTCGCAACTATAAGTCTTACTATTTATACAAATACTAGTTTTGATTGATGGAGTTGACTAGATACAATATGAATAACAAATACAAGAGGGGTACGATCCAATATGTACCACCTACCAAGGAAATCACCCGAAAGCAACTGTGTGCCAGCGATACCGCGACTGATCCATGCCGTCAACCTGAAAGAACTGTGGCAAACGGGGGTGAGTTGCCAACTCGTGAGTAGAAATACATCAACAAGTAGAAATCGAATAAATAACGACTCCTAGGTAAATTGTATCATAAAGGTAATACAATGATATCTAGGGTGACCGTATCTGCATATGTGCCAACAATATAAACAATGTCTGTATGTATATGGATATCATCCAACTATGTAATTAATGCCTGTATGCATGTGGATCTCGTCCACGTGTCAACCGATGACACAACAACATTATGCATGTAATATCATAAAAAGCATATGCATGAAAATATGAGGATATAAATCAACGTGTGTCCCTCGCGACACATCAAAATCATGGAACCTGAGTGTCCAGCATCGACACTCGAAACATCATGAAACCCGTGTCCAGCATCGACACGTAAATCCTCATATCTCGGGCTCCGTCAGTCCGGATTGGCCCTCAGGCTCCGTCAGTCCGGATCGGCCTATAACATCTCTCGACTCTGGTCGGTATCCTCCGGATAGCCGCCAGGTCCAACCAATCACCGGTTGGTACTAGCCACCCTGCCAGGCTCATCGTCTACTCCACGAAAAATATTTCTCACCCCGGGGAACCATACCGGGTCCATCATGAACCCGCAAACGGATCATCTGCCTCCTCGAATCGGGTTTTACATATCACACGTCTCAGAACCGAAAAAACGTACGGTGGACACAATGAAATATCATATCAAGAGAAACCGGGTTTTTAAAACAGTACAAGCTTTCTTTTGAAATAGCCACGGTTCTCAAATCCAGAAATCTCATAAAAACAGTATATCTCAATACGTAAAAGCGTAAAGCATGATGTATGCGACATATAACAGAAAGGTAAACATATCCGTATATCATGCAATATGGAACAGTAATACAAATCGAGGGAAAACCGCTCTTTTAAATGAATCCAGTTTAAAAATATATCCCGCGGTTCCCAAATTCTCCAAGGTCCATTGCAACATCGTATAAAGGTGCATATGCAACTATAGCAAGTAAATCGTGCAAGGAGTCATATCATGATGCAGCGGATCCTACTGTGTAGTGACATGGAAATTATCGATGATGAAGTGTGTGAGCCAGCAAATCTATGTACGTATAACATACGCATCATCGATAATGGTGTAAGTGTACTAGCACGGGTATATGCAATGCAATGAGAATAACATGAATGTAGCATAAGGTAAATCATATGAAAATGATGACGGGTATACGTATCTAACATGACCGAGTCGGTGAATCTAACCATCGGCATCTAGCCTCACGACATCACGTATGGAATAATCCATCGTAAGGCATCCTCTAGTCAAGGGTATGGATTAATCATCAATTCAAACTCATCACGTACGGAAAATCATTGTATGGCGGCATTAAACCAATAGGGATCCTATCAACTTATATGACAATGAGGGTACGGCCTAATGTCACGTACAGCCTATCATTCATGATTCACAACATGTATACACATATATATCCATATACCTATGTCCCAAGTCACATCCATAACAATCTCATATCAGGGGACCGGCAAGGTATCAATCCTCTCAATCGACTCGCATCCGTATACCAACATATCATCATATCACATGCCAAATCGTATTCTCTTTTCATCGTATCTAAATCTCATATAGGGTCAATTTACAATTACATTCTACCTTTACTATAAGCATACGTATCTAATCTAACATACACATCCGAACCATACAATCAGTTTTTAAAAGATGTGAATCGTAGTTTTGAAAGTCGGGGATACAGTGTTTTTAAGGAAAAGATATCATTTGAAAATCCGTAACGTCCCTCAAGATATCTATTCTCAAGATATCTGTTTAAAAGACACATACGATTCTTCAGTTTGGAAATAGGTATGGTTCGGATGACACATTTACGTCGGCTATCTAGTCTTATATTACCCTAAACGGCAATATCATCAAACATCATCCTCAAATCTCATCATCACATATTAGTCGCATCAAATCACTTCTAACTATACTTTAGTTTCTAATATGGTTCCTCTAACTACCTTTTAACTCTATCTATAGTTTTCTATTAAAGGTTCCCTTAACCATATACTATGAATCGGTTTCCATCAAAAACTTGCGGGGGTGCTATACGCCATCCACCCGACTTCCCCCGTGGATATAGATCCACTCGCCTTGATCTTCGCTTGCCGATGCCGATGTCGCCACGCGCTTGCTTGTCATCTCGAAGTCCTCGTGACGGTACCTACATATTATAACATATCGTGCCGCATTAAAATCCAATTCAAAACCAAAACGACACACAAATCTCACATAGGTCGAAACCAATGATTTACTCACACAAAAGAGCCCAAAACACCCGATATAGACGTACAAACGTCAAGTGACGGATATAAAACACAATTACTAAAACCAGAATTCAAAATACGTAAAACATAACCCTGAATCAAAACAGCAACTCAAGAATTCACTCCCAGATTTTGGTTTAGGTGAAAACAAGGTGCACAAACAGTACTGGGGTGATATATAGGGTGTATAAGAGCTACAGAAGCAACCAGGGCACCTAATTCTACCAAGTGGCCGGCCACATACACAGGAAATACGGCCAGCTCGGTTCTTCAGGGGAGTAGGGTCTTGTTTTGGCAGGGTGGTCTCGTGGAGGTCCATCTAGGCTATTAGTGTTGTTTGCTTTTCTAGTAATTGTCTCGGGTCACTCCAGATTCCCTGCACCCTCACTATACACACAAAACCAACATGAAAAGTTTTAGATTTGGGTTTCAGGTTTTAGTTCATGATTGGTCTTGGTTTTAGACATTAGGGGGGTTTAAGGTCACCACTAAAGCCCATTAGCACAACACAACTCATGGAAAACCGTAACCCTTTCTAGGAATTTTCAATGCTCACAAAACCTCACTCTAACACATTTAAACATGCATAAGTGCTAAAAGAAATGAAATACTACAATAAAGGTGATGAATATACCTCATTTGGCAACTCAAGAAATTTCTTGAGTTGCCTAAGTGCTCAAAATCCTTGCTTTCTTGGTCCAAAGTGCAAATGGGGAGCTTGTGCATGTTTTTAATGAAGTTGATGTTTTGATGGATTTTTCGTGTAGTAGTGTGGAGGTAGAGGAGGTGGGAGGAAGTGGGCTGCCATGAGAGGAGAAGAAGAAGAAATGATGAAGAGATGAAGAGGAATGGCTAAGGTCAAAGGAACCCCTCTCACTCTCTCTCTCTTGCCCATACCCCTCACCATGCCACATTTTTTAATGTTTTCAATTTCTTTTCTTTTGTTTTCCTTTATCTTTTCTTTTCTTTTAAAAAACCCCAAAACAAATAAACCATACACAAAAGAATCATGGTAGGAAAATGTAACAAGTGTGAAAAATGACAAGGTGCATGTCATGTGCACAAATCCGGCTTAATGCACGATTAGTGATATTTAATCGCGATTAGCATTAAAATTGTATATAATTAATTATAAAAATTCATAATTTGCCTAAATCACAAACAACATCCTTATTTCAGTAATTTCTATAATTTTCCAAATATTTCCCGATTTATCGGTATTTAATTATACCGTACTAATAAAATATTCATAATATTTATTATTTAATTATAAAAATTCCCAAAAATAATATTTTATTTTTCTGAAATGTTACAGCGCTGTTCGCACTTAGACCATAGGTTCCGCCACCGAATCGCGTATTGGACCCAAGTTTCTCCTGGCCTTACCCTGGCATTGATTAATGCCGTGATCGGGGTGCGCTCGCTTGCGCTGGCGAAATGCTGTGTGAACAGCAGTTCCATCTTTGTGAATGTCTTTACGGAGTCATTTGGAAGTTTCGAGTACCATTCAAAGGTCGTTTCTGACATGTTTCCAACGAACTGGCGAAGCAACAATTTGTCGTCGCCTCCGGTGTTGCAGCGCAGAGCTCTGAACTGCGCGACATGCTGATGGGGGTTGCCTGTCCCCTTGTATACATGGAACTTGGGGATCGTGTATCCCGGCGGGTCTTGATTTGATCATACCAGCCTGGATAAGGTCGCCCAGTTCTGACGATTTGGCCAGCCGCTCCATTTGCTTGATGAGCTCTTATTTGTTGATCAATATAATTATCAATAGCAGCCTTGGAGATCAATTCCTCTTTGGTTGTTGATAAAGCCGGAAGACGGTATGATATTTCTCCTCTGTCATCCTCAATGATTATCGGCGGATCCTCGGCTGGGGCTTCTGGTTGGATCATCATTCCAACCATGTCCTGAAACAAAGCACCATCTGCTTCATGTTAGCAGCTTGTTCAGCGGCTTCTTTGTCTTTTCTTTCAAGCACCCTTCGTAGGAAATCTGTATCGGTCTCCAGCTCCTGGTGCTGTTCGACCGCTGGATCCGAACTTTCTTTCTGTCTGGTAAGTGCTGCCATTTTGGTTAACATTTCCTGAAGCTTTTGTTGTTACTCCTGATCTTTTGTCGTTGCTCCTGAACTTTTGTCAGCGACCGAGTTTGCGGTCGATGACCTACGGAAGCACGGCTTTCTTCTTTCCCGGAAGCCATATGGACCGTATATACGATCATGCCCCCAGACTTAGGGCGTTTGGGTCCATCGCCTTTGGAATTTGCCGCCGGCGGTGGGATTTTCTCCAGCCTCATCCTTTTATGGGAGGTTGAAGTTAAAAGAGTAGTTGTAACAGGCGCCTGGGTAGAAGAAGTCCCTCGCCGTATAACGGAGGAGTGGTCCTTTTCTTGTCGAGCCTTCAATTTCTTCGGTTGAGGAGAGTAATATTTTTTAATCACAGAGTCCTGGACTTTCCGCCAGACCCTATGAATTTGCGTGGAAAGCCAGTGATGAGGCTACTCCAGCTTTGCCTGCACTGTGGCTTCTGCAGGCGGGGCGAGTTCTTTAGCACCGCCATTGGAGAGTTCTTGCGCACCCTCCTGAGCAGATCAAATGTAACATTTCAGAAAATAAAATATTATTTTTGGAATTTAAATAATTAAAATAATAAATTTTATGAATATTATAAAAATTATGGAAATTAGTTTTAATGGAATAGTATGATTATATACTTATAGTTTGAAAAATATTTGGAAACAAATATGAATTATTGATTTTGAAAGTACATAATTGCTTTGGACATTTTATAAATAATTAGGCAATTATTTATATACAAGTTTAATGCTAAACTTGATTAGTATATGACTAATTATGCATTAAGCCAAATCCGTTTTGTTAACCATGCATTGAGTGTGCATGATATCTTGTAACATGTTGTATTTAGATTTTTTTTGTATATGTATATGGTTCTGTTTTTAAAGAAAAGAAAAAGAGAAAAGAAAAAGAAAAAGAAAAGAAAAGATATTTTGATGAAGGGGGGCATTGAGGTATGGCGAGAGAGAGAGAGAGAGAAGGTTCTAGCCTTTGAACCATTCCCTCATTATTTCCTCACCTCCTCATTTTCTCTTCTTCATTTTTCTTCTCCTCCTCCTCTTCCTCCCACCTCACTACCATCCATGGCCACCCTCAAAAACCGCCACAAAACACCATGCCACCTTCACAAAAATTGTTCCTTGCCTCACTACAAAACCCATGGTTGAATCAAGTTGGGACTTTGAGCACTTTGGGCCATCCTAGAATTTTCTTGAGTTGCTTCCAAGAGATAAATCCTACACTTTTAGTTATGTTATTAGTTTTCCTAACCTCTTATAGTGTATTAGAGTTAAACAAGTGTAGATTAGTGATCTTGGAAAATTCTAAGATGAGATTTAGGAGATATTTGGAATTGTAAAGGTGTTTTGAGGTTTAGTTGTGACCACAGCCCTTCTAGTGTTAGAATTTTGGACCAAACTGAGTGTAGAAACCTCAAAACATGAACTTGGAATTTACCGATATCGGGTTTTGTGGAAAATGTGATGAGATATTAGGATCTGCTATAATTTGTGAGCTCTGAAAAATATTTAGCAATCACAAAGAGATGTGCAGGAGATTAGGAACATACCCTAGAAACCCGAGCCCCCAACTCCCTCTTCAGGCCACCAAAATATGCATTCTGGCCGCAAATTGCAGCCTGACCATGAAGTCTTAGTCTTGTTCGTGTTCCATAGCTCATTTATCTGATAATTAGACCTCCCACATATGCAAAATATCCTAATTCAACCTAGGGTAAAAATCTGGAAGTGTTTTCCCAAGTGGCTGTTTTCGTTTTGCGACTTTTGTTGACTTGATTTTTGGTATTTACATTTTGTCTCGGTTGTTTGACGTTTGTACATCAACGTCGAGAGTTGTTTGGTTATTTCTTACATGCATGGACCATAGGTTCTAACCGATATGTGTTTCGTGTGCCGTATCGGTTTTCGTATTCGATTCTTGTTTATGATACGACGTGCGTTGAACTGTAGGTACCTTCGCATGGACTTTCGGGACGACGGAGGAGAGCAAGGCATCAACGACTTCGGCTAAAGAAAGGATAGTAGGTGAGTAGATGTATATCTACGGGGGAAGTCGGGTGGATGGCGTATAGCACCCCCGCAACCATAGATTAAGATACTTGTGTGTGTGTGTGTGTGTGTGTGTGTGTGATATAGATACTTAGCAAGTAGGGTTCTAGGAGACTTTAGGTTAGAATATGCGTACTCATAGGAAGGTTTACCCTTAGTTTTATTTCCTTAGTCGTGAGCCGTTGGTTTTATATTGTCACGCACACACTTGGTACGATATGTGTGTATATGTATATGTGTGTGTATATATATATAGACATGTTGATATATATATATATATATATATATATATATATATATATATATATATATATTATATACACACACACACACACACATATACATGTACGATGAGGATATGATATGCTAAAAGGATATGAGTCGATATGATCGGACATGATGTCTCGAGATTATGATATATGATTTGAGTTTGAGACCTCGTATATGATATGATATATTAAAGGATCATTGGACGATATACATATAACATGCGATGACATGTGACTTGATGAGATAATAGAATGTACGTGACCTTGGATCCGTACCCTTGATTATGATACCGTATGACGGATTATACTGTACGATATATGATATATATGATGATTGACCCGTATTCATGATTTGAGGATGCCGTACGATGGATGATACCGTACAAGATATGATATATATACATATGATGATTGATCCGCACTCTTGACTTGAGGATGCTGTATGATAGACTATACCGTACGTGACGCTATGAGGCTGGATCGCCGACTGATAGATATATCGACTCGGAAATGTTATAGATTTCTAATCATTTTCAACTCGGGTTTTAGTTTAGTCTTTTAACCACTTAAGTAGGTGTTAGAATATAATTAGAGTCATATCTATTTTCAAAACTAACGAATCGTATGTATTATCAAAAGACAAACCCTAGAGATGATACGGATTTTCAAATGGTATCTTTTTCTCAAAGAAAAACACCGTAGCCCCTATTTTTCCAAAAACAACGATTCGTGCTATTTTAAATACTATAACTGTATGGCTCGTATATAGATATATATTTTATATTGTTGCGTTTACTGTTTACTTTTCTGCTATGCTCATATTATTCTCATTGCATTTATATATATATATATATATATATATGTTCTTTCTTTAGCTGTTATAACCTCGTCAGCTAAAACACATGCACCACTATCGATGATGCGCATGTTGCACGTACACTTATTTGCCGGCTCACACACTGTTAGTTATATGTATGCCCTAGAGGCTATTATTGTACATGTGATGCATATTATAGTGGATGCTTGGATATATATAGAGAGGACTTTCTTGCTCGACATGATAGTATGCTATCTGGTTGCTCTTTGTCTTAATATGTTGACTTGTATAAGTGATGTTTTCTTGCTCTCACATGTTGATAAAGCCCTTATGATGTGTACTTGACTACCAGGACTATGGTGGAGATCATACTAGTAGGGCCAAGGGTAGTTGTAACAACCGAGTTCAGTTATACCAATTTTTGCTACCGTATTTGTCTATCTGTGGTATTTTTATTGATTTATCTTGTTTAGGTGCAAATGGTAGTTTACTTTTACATTGCATTCGACCCGACCCGCTTGCTTGAACTGGTTGGTTCATATTTATAGACTACCCTGACCTGTTAAATAGACACGTGCATTTAGTATGGACTGCATATTGATTTTTATTTGGCATCGCTCATTTTATCATGTAACATTTTAGATCACGTAAAATAAATTAAAATTGCTTTTCATAGCCTACATGATACCCCTAACCCCGTGGTAGCGTCCGCGCATCGTGTTCTCGTCCCGTTCAGTGAAACGGACGCGTTTGGATGGCTACGCGCACGTACGTGCGTCCGTTCTTGGGGGTATGCATTTTCGTTACCTGATTATTCATTTTAAAGTTTGGAAGTTGCATTTATTTTTCGTAATTAAAACCTGAATTTTTGTACCCGTCTCGGACGCGATTTGGAATATTTTTGGTATCCGCCTAAATTCAAAATTTATTAAATTTTATTTTAAACGTTTCCTTTAAAAATTTAATTTAACAGTTGAAAAGATTTTTTTTCAACTAACCTAAATATGTTAAAACTAAAAAAAAAAATCTTTTCTTAAAACAATCCCCTGCCGGCCCCACTAACCCTCTCTCTTCTCTCTTTCTCTCTCCCTGTTACTATACAATTTTATCTCTCCTCCCCCCTCTCTCTCCCCTCTCGATCTCTCTCTTCTCTCTATCTCTCTCTCTCTCTCATTTCGCGGCTCTCTCTCTCTCCTTCTCTCAGAATCTCTCTCTCTCTCTCTCTCTCTCCTCTCGCTAATTCTTTCTCTATGTCCCTCTCTCTATATATTTTTTCGTCCTCATTTCTTTTTTCATACGAACCGACAACCAAAACCCTACCCGCCTCCTTCTCACCGTCGCCCACAGCCGACGATGCCACTCCCGACATCGTCATCTCATCACCCCCATCTCCTCCGCCTCCATCTTCTTCCTCCCTACTGAGCAGCCCTGCACACCCACAGGAACCCGAGAGCCCTGCACACCCATCTCCGCCACCTCCACTTCCCATCGCCGCCGACCACCTCGTCGGCCTCCCCTGGTCACCATTTCCCGATCTTCTCCCCCTCTCTCCTTCTCTAACCCTACAAACCTAAGAACCCGAGCACCATTCCTTGCACCAAGAACCGAAGTCACTACCCTTCGCCGAAAAACCCCCATGCCGGAAACCCCTCGTCGTCGTCGCCCCTTGCCGACTCCCCTGGTATCCCAGAGCACCTATCCACAGTAAGATCTTTCCTTCTTCTTCCTTTCTATAGTTTTTCTTTTGTTTAAATGCTCGCTGTTCTTTTGTTCGCCGGAATCCGGTCGCACCGTCGACGATCCCGACAACCCAGCGAGCGTACCTGACCCATGTGATCCCCTTGTACGTTGTTTGGATCTGTTCCGTGTACCGTGCGCGCGTCGCGACTTTTTCCGCCGACGTGAGACTTTCCGTATACCCGTTTCTTGATCTGTCGAGGCAAGTAAAACTTGCTACATGCTATTCATAATATTTTTATACTTAATTAACTGCATGTTAAACCTGTAGATTAAATCTAAGGCCATATGTTCCAATTTAACATTTCGATGTTCCGTTTATATCATTTTAGATCTAGAACCTGAAACATTTCATATTGCATATTAGTTTACGATACACGGAACCCATGTCTATATTTGAATCACGTATTGCTTAGTTGTATAGCCCATAGTACCCTTTTATTTGTTTATAGCCTTTCGGACACCGTTTGCATCCATTTATCATATTATTTATACAGTCGCATCCATAGATCATTTGACTATATAGTATTGTAAATTTAACATTCCATATTTGATAAGGTGTAATTTAATTAATGTTGGACCACAACCCTAACTCAAGTAGATAACTGTGCATCCATATACTTTAATCTGTACTTACTTGCATATAACACCACAATATTCCATTTTTTTATTATTCCATTAGTACCCCATACTTGTTTTGTATACCCATGCTTATTATTGTTTGATTATGAGCACACATGTGACATTTTGTGCACCCCTGGCATAACTTGACATACCATTACTTGACACGACGTGATACCGTGCACTTCCTGACTTGACATGATAACTATACACTACCTGACTTGACTTGAGGTACCATGGCTTTCGCTGTTACCTGATCTTGTTACTAATGCCAACAAACCTGACCTGTTGTCCCTACGGACATGTCCTGTTGTCTATCCAGACAAACCTGTACCTGCCTGATTCTGTGATGGCATTAGTTCCAGATTATTTAATACTTGACTTGAACAAATATAACTTGGGGGTATAAGGAAATCAGGATTGTAACCGAACGTAATTCAAAGGGCCATCCTGTTGTTTGCCGTTTTTCCGGGCGTTACGGAATACCTATTGTTTGCCGTTTTTCCGGGAGTTACGGAATACCTACTGTTTGCCGTTTTTCCAGGCGTTACGGAATACCTACTGTTTGTCGTTTTTCCGGACGTTACGGAATAATCATCGATGGGTTACGATGAGTATTACATTAATTGATTTCCAAGAACTTTAGAATTATTTTATTCTTGACTCGTTTTATTCTGGCTTATGGACATGTGTTAGATAGTTTATTATTGTTCTTTATATCTCTACAGCCGTAATGTCATTGTGGAAGAATATTTCCTATCCACAGGTAGCATGGTTGGCTATGTCACGTGCCCATCTTAGCGTACTCTGGGAAGCGGGGCATGACAGTAGTCCACAAGTACACCCTATAATTGTTCCTAATCGAGGGTGTATCGAGACAGGGCATCGGTATTCCAGAGTAGACTAGCGTATACGCATCTTGACCCATATGATGGGCGATGGATGATCCCACATCCATTGGTGTTTGATATCAAAGATGGTATACGGGTGCTCAGTGGAGACTGGGTATACTGAACGGACTCGCCGAGAACTCCTAGTTGGTATTATACCTATCGTCAGATAGCAGTTCTCTGGTGACACGATACAGGTTAGTCTGTAGACCCGATATCGTCATAGAGTCTTGTGTGATTCCCACCGTGTTTTGATTTCCATCCCGATCAGTCTTACATTTTTGGGTTTGAAGGAAGATTTGATAAAAACAGTGAGAGCCATCCTGATTAGATAAGATAATAAACCAATCTAATCTTGCAAGAGCATACGTTAAGTGTTTTCTTCTCTCTCTCTCTCCAGATAGAGACCATGTCAGGCCTTAATCAAGATAATAATATGGATGTATTGACTGAACCCGCTTGTTATGCTGAGCAGGGGAACGTTAGTTCCACTCCAACTTATAATTGTTATAAGTCCGAGCAGGAAATAGGAATATATCCGGATTTCCACGCCACCCAAACGAAGAATGAGCATGTTGATGCATCTTCTTCGGGTGTATTAGTAACTGAGAACCATTTCTCAGTACACTCTACGTCCTAGGTATTGCATACTGGATCAGGATCCCACATATGTAATATGTTACTTGGGCTAAGAAAAGGTAAAGAACTGGGAATAGGTGTTCATTCTCTAAAAGTAGGGAATGGTGCAAGTGTTGCAGTCAAAGCAGTTGGTGAATATCACCTTGTATTACCAAATGGAAATATTTTGATCTTGAACGAATGTTATTACGTACCCTCTATGATATGCAATTTAATATCAGTTTCTTTATTAGATAAAGAAGGATATAATTTTGTAGTAGAGAATAATGTTATGAACATTTACCTAAATCAAGTGTTGATTGGGTTTGGTGCGTTATGTAACGGGTTATACGTTCTGGATCAAAACACAGTTCTTAACGTACAGAACACTCACAAGAGGAAGAGTTCAGAAATGAACGAATCCTTCTTGTGGTATTGTAGACTAGGTCATATCTATGCGACACGACTAGCTAAGTTACATAAGGATGGATATTTGAATTCGTTCGAATTATAATCTTATGAAACTTGTCAGTCATGTCTCGAAAGAAAGATGACCAAAACTCCGTTTACTGGACACGAAGAAAGAGTTACGGAACTCTTGGGACTGATACATAGTGATGTATGCGGTCCTATGTCAACACATGCCAAGAATGGTTCCTCATACTTCATTACATTCACTGACGATCTCTCAAGATACAGACATTTTTTCCTGTTGAAACACAAGTCTGAAGCTTTTGAGAAATTCAAAGAATATAAGCATGAAGTCGAGAACCAGACGGGCAAAAGTATTAAAATCCTACGATCCGATCGGGAAGGAGAATACTTGAGCACGGAATTCCGTGACTATCTAAAAGAGAATGAGATTCTCTCTCAGCTTACTCCTCCGTATACACCACAGCACAACGGTGTATCGGAGCAAAGGAATCGCACCCTATTAGATATGGTGCACTCTATGATGAGCACCGCTGAGTTACCTATTTCCTTTTGGGGTTATGCACTGGAGACAGCTGCAGACCTATTGAATATGGTTCCCACCAAATCTGTGTCAACCACTCCATATGAGATATGGAAAGTATAGAGACCATATCTTAATTATGTTAGGATATGGGGTTGTCCGACATATGTGAAAACACAAAATCCGGACAAGCTCGAGGCAAGGTCTTTTTTGTGTCAGTTTATTGGACATCCCAAACATTCGCGAGGGTATATCTTCTACCACACCGAGGAACAAAATGTATTTGTTTCTCGACATGACACCATTTTAGAAAAGGAATTTCTTGCAAATGAAATTAGTGGCGAGGAGGTAGAACTGGAAGAAGTTCCAGCGATACAAACTATGACAGAAAATTTGGTAGAACCAGAGGATTCGATAGTTCTCAACGAACCTCAGCCTCTCCGCCGATCTAGTAGGGTTCCTTATCCACCTGAGAGATACTGCAGGTTTCTCGTTGACGGTGGGAGCGAGTATTGCATCATGGAAGATGATGACCCAACTAGCTTTGAGCAGGCCATCACGAGTGGGGACACTGTGAAATGGCTGGATGCAATGCGATCTGAGATGGAATCCATGTACACCAACAAAGTATAGACTTTGGAAGTTGCTCCTGAAGGGGTAAAACCCATTGGGAGCAAAAGGATATTTAAGAAGAAATTTGGTGTAGATGGAAAAGTTGAGACTTTCAAAGCTAGACTTGTTGCAAAAGATTTTCGTCAACGACCAGGTGTGGATTATGATGAAACCTTTCCTCCAGTGGCTATGCTTAAGTCCATCTGGATCCTGCTTGCTATCGCTGCCTACCATGACTACGAAATCTGGCAAATGGATGTTAAGACCGCCTTTCTAATGTTAGTTATATGTATGCCCTAGAGGCCATTACTGTACATACGATGTATATTGTAGTGGATGCTTGGACATATATATGGAGGACTCTCTTGCTCGACATGATAGTATGCTATCTTGTTGCTCTTTATCTTAACATGTACACTGATTGTCTCTATGTTATATATTGATAAAGCCCTTAAGATGAGTATTTGACTACAAGGATTATGATGCAGATCATACAAGTGGGGACAGTGTAGTCGCTAAGTACATCCTTCAAATGTTCATAGTCGTGGGTGTATCGAGACAGGGTATCGATATACCAGAGTAGACTAGCGTATAGCTTCTCGACCCATGTAGATAGGCGATGGATGATCCCATATCCATTGGTGATTGACATCAGAGACAGTATACGGGTGCTCAGTAGAGACTGGGTACACTAAATAGACTCGCCGAGAACTCCCAGAAGGTATTATACCTCACGTCAGATGGCAGTTCTCTGGTGACACCGGTACAGGTTAGTCTGTAGACCCGAGATCGTCATAGAGACTTGTGTGATTCCTACTGTGCTTTGATTTCCACCTTACCACGTTTAAGAGAACGTGCACAATGGTGGCTTTTGGGTACAGTCCCGAATCACATGGAGGCAATGAGCGATAGGAGGGGTTTCGTCTCTCCCGGTATTGGGGTTGATGTTGCGCAGTGCTCGATTGGCTATAACAGGAAGTCTCTGGCCAGGGCTGCTTTAGAGGTATACTGGTAAGTGTTATCAGTAGTTTCTTGACCCGTTATGAGCCTCACATCGGCATGACTTATCGAGTTACTGGGTCTGACGTTTACCACCCCTAGACGAGATATGCGATATATCAGACGAAGAGACCGGACTGTACGGTAGTATTACTGATTGGATTCGCAGGAGTACGAGCAGGCTTGCTTGTTGATCTTCTGATCGCTCAATACCCGGGTGGCCGTTACGTTTAGCAGACCGCTTGCGGCTTGTGGGTGTTTGATATAATCATCACCTACTGCCGGCGTATTGACGAGTCTTTAGAGTCCAACACAGAGGTTTCCTGGCTCAAACAAAATGGAGTAGGAGCGCATATGTGATATGTGCGGGACCGAGATTGATACGATATGAGATACCGTATTCTATTCTCGCGATTTGTGACGTTGGTCGGTTATATGCGATATAGCCGGCTTATCGGATCAATTATTGATTCGATAAGTTGTTACATATGATATTAGTCGGTTATATGTGATATAGCCGGATTATTAAATCAAGAGTTGATTTGATAATCTAATGTATAATTATATATTTGATATATTACATTACATTAATTAATATTAAGCTCACTTATGATTTCTTTTTCTCACTTTGTGCGTAAGTATATATGTGATATATATTTGTGTACATAATTTTGTGTCATGCTAGGTTACATATGCAACAAGCATGTATGATACTTATACCATGCTAGGGTTAAGTTAGGGTTTATAATTTTATTCAAAGTTAAACAAATTAGTGAAGAATTAGTTTAATGTTCAAAGCTGGTAGAAGCTTGTATGAACCTTTGACTAAGTCCACTCTTTTGTCTAGCTTAGAATATTTATTAACCCAACCCTTAACCTCAGAGCATGGTTTATTCTCTACAATGGTTAGTGCAAGACATACACTAACCATGGTTGCATTTATAACCTCATAAATTCATTCATCACTTGATCACTTGCTTCATCTTCTTCTTCCTCTAATTGAAGCTTTCTAGCTTCATGAAAAGCGATGAAAAAATGTGAGAAAAATAAATCTAAAGTGAGCCCACTTCCTACTTCATCATCCTATACTACTTGTCATTTAGTATAAGGTGTTTGCTTCACTAATTCCACAATTAGTGAAGAGATAGCTTGGGTTAGTGTCTCCTCGACGTAGATCATTTTCGGCCTCGAAGTCTTCTAGCAAGCTTGATCCGTACATCTTGTGGAGCCTCTCTAAAGTCCGGAAGTTCATGATCGCAGCGAAAGGATGACTAACGGAGCTAATGAAGTGAAGGACCGATCTACAAAGGTTGTATTCTTTGTCCACTTTACTTGCAAAGATGTTTGCATTTCATTCCGTCGGATTTCTAGTATACGATTCTATGGTTAGGGTTGGCTAGAACAGCAAATTTTTTAATTTGGCATGGATGATGCCTCCCGAAACCTTGCTGCCGTACTAGACAACCCTGCAGTGGTATCAGAGCCATGCTAGAAAATTAGACGGATTTTTTTAAGATTACAAAACCGAAATACTCCGAAACTTGCTACGCCAAAAACTGGTTTCTGTCAATTCTAAAAAGTTGTCAAAATTTTTTTTCAACAAGTACAGAGTGTTATATGGGATATATCATGAACACAGTGGAAATTTCAGGGGGTTTGCTCAGATTTTGGCCGAGATCACTAGGGTAGGGGTCGGCCATTTGTTGTTTCTGCTTGAAATTTTCACCGTGTTCCAATGACTAGGTTTTGGTGTTTCAAGTGTTGTTTATTTTTGCTAATTTTGCATGTGATGTAATCTTACACTATAAGCAATTCGGAGTGTTTCCTATTCGTAGTTTTAATAATGTTTTGGGTTATTCACATATTGTCTAGGCGAAGTTTAAAAGTTCGATCGATTGTCAAAAACCCATTTTTCCAAGTTTAACATATTCGGAAAAACATGCAAGTAATTCTATGAACTCTCTAGAAGAATGAAACCCTAACTCGACTTTTTGGATCGCGGAACCGTGGTCATACCCTAGAGTTTGCCGCAGTTCCGTGGCGACATGAGTGAGGCTTGGGTCTGCCCTTCTACGGCTGGTGCATAGGTACTGTGGCATATTCTGAGTATTATTAAAACTGTGCTCAAGTGTTGAGCTGTCGGGAAATTATGGGATTTTAATGAATCGATCGAAAAGTTTAACGTCGTCCGGGTATCATGTGATTGGATACAATATTTGGAATCCAAAAAAGTAGTTATGAGATAACTAGTTTGAATTTTATAAATCTGGCAGTTTAGTCTTATTTGATCAGTTGCCACGGGATTTTGATGCGATCAAAAGTCCATCGCAATAACGTAGCGTACGCGGATACTCGCCGGGTAACCTTATTAGATAGCCACACCCCATAGCCCCGACCAAGTGACTGTAGGAGAACCCCGTCGCCAAAAGCATCCGTTCTGGTGCTCACGGCAGCGGTGTTTCGCCTTAGTGCACTTCGTCGACGACATCGGGGGTGTGGCCGTCTACTAAAGTTTCCGACGAGCATTCGATCAGGATGTCGGGAATCTTGTTGAATTGCCCGACTAGATATTGAAAAGTGTTTTTGAGATAGAGACTAAAATGCGGGGTTTATAATTGTTAGGCATGCGATGTCTAAGAAATTCATTTGGTTAGGCATGTGATGTCTAAAGAGGTTGTGGATTCCAACTGTTGTAGTTTTTCACTTTTTTTCTGCGACCGTAAGTGTAATATGTGGTGTATCGCCGGTTTCGTTGCTATATGTCAACGACAATTGGGATACGCATATTTACTTACGTTGATGACATGTGATGTTATGTGTTGCTGTGATGTGTTATATTGGATCGTCGTGTTTTGAATAGCTGGGGGTTTTATATGAGATGAATGCCTATATATTATATATATGAGATATAATTAATATTGCTGCTTTCGTTTCATATGTGATGCTTGGGAAGCATAATAAATGGGACATCATTAATGAGATTAATGAAATAAAAGAAACCTAAAAATGTTGTAGAAACTTGTCTCGAAAACTGATAGCTCTAGTTCTTGCTTTGCATAGCGGTATGCCGTACAGAATATCTAGCACCTTATTCGATAAGGAAAGAGCCGAGATCCCTTCACCGGGAGTGAACTCTTTAGCGAAACTAGCAGATGCTACAAACTCGGTTTGTCTTTTGATTGCTTTTATAGTTTTTGTTTTGTATAGTGGTATTTGTGAAATATCCTGCACGTTATTCGATAAGGAAAGAGCCAAGATCCCTTCACCGAGAGTGATCTCTTTAGCAAAACTAGTAAAAGCCTAAAAAATACTCCACTTAAAATCACTCGATTCTACAACGAGATCAAGTTCATTACGCAAAGGATTTTCTTAAAAATCTGTCGTAGCCCTCCGTCATTTCAGATAAGTACTTCATAGTATCCGTGCTACGTTTGTTGTCCCGCGTCAAGGCGTAGTGTGCGGTAGCTATTTATGCTTATCTACTAAAGCATATGATGCGATTGGATTAGGGTATTCGTGCAACATTGTTGGTTTGCATCAAGGGTCGTGCGGGTGGGTTTAATTCAATCAGGAAATGTACGGGTTGAACTTGACTAGCAGACTATAGTTTGTTGGCATGCGTCAAGGTCAAAGGTTGCTAGGAGCATAATATTGTTGGGAATTTCAAGTGTTGAAATTTGCAATGAGATTGCATACCTTATATGAGATAGTTGGATCCCGATACCCACTGCGAGTAAGAGTTACTTCTGGGAGAGTTGTACACATTACAATTAGCCGATCAAGTAGGTGTCTAAAAGGGTGTCAATGGGGTTACGCCCCTGAGAAAATGAGGTTTATTTAAATTAGGTCCGTGCGAAAGCACGGGGAACCTCCCTCAAAGTACCAACACTGACCTGGCTGAAAGATTGGCGAACTTATAAGGTGTAATTAATCTCAGCTAGTCTTACCTTTTAGGGTTTTAAGGAAGATTTGACTAAAACAGTGGGAGCCATCCTGTTTAGATAAAATTATAACCAATCTAATCTTGCAAGAGCATACGATAAGTGTTTTCTTCTCTCTCTCCAGGTAGCGACCATATCACGCCTTAATCAAGATAATAATACGGATATATTGACCGAACCCATTTATTATACCGAGCTAGGTGAATGTTGGACCCGCTCCAACTTATAAAACACCGAGCAGGATATAGGGGATTACCAGAATTCCCATGCCGCCCAAACGAAGAAAGTGTATGTTAATACATCTTCTTCGGGTGTGTTCATTACAGAGAACTGTTTCTCAGTTTCCTTTACATCCTGGGTATGAGATACCGGATCAGGATCCCATATATGTAATATGTTATATGGGCTACAGATAGGTAGAGAACTGAGAATGGGTGATAAGTTTCAAGAGTTGGAAATGGTGCAAGTGTCGCAGCCAAGTTGTTGGAAGTTATCACCCTGTATTACCAAATACATTGATTCTGAACGAATGTTATTAGATACCGAACCTGATATACAACATCATATTAGTTTCTTTATTTAGTAAAGAAGGATATAATTTTGTATTGTTGGATAATGTTTTGAACATTTCATATATCAAGAGTTGATCGGTTCAGGCACGTTATCTAATGGCATAAACGTTCTAAATCAAACTACAGTTCTTAATGTACAGAACACACACAAAAGGAAGAGTTCAGAAATGAACGAATCCTTCTTGAGGTATTGTTAACTAGGTCATATCAATGCGACTCGACTAGCGAAGTTACATAAAGATGCTTATTTAAATCAGTTTGAATTTACATCTTGTGAAACTTGCCAGTCATGTCACAAAGATAAGCTGACCATAGCTCTATTTATTGGAAACAGAGAAAGAGTTAGTGAACTCTTGGGATTGATACATGATGATGTATGTAGGTCCCCTGTCTACACATGCCAGGACTGATTCTTTGTACTCATTACATTCACTGATGATCTCTCAAGATTCGGACATGTGTTCCTGTTGAAACACAAGTCTGAAGCTTTTGAGAAATTCAAAGAATATAAGTTAGAAGTAGAGAACCAAAACGGGTATAAGCATTATGTCCTTTGATGTGATCAGGGAGGAGAATACTTGAGCACGGAGTTCCTGGACTATTCTAAAGGAGAATGAGATTCTCTCTGTCACAACCCGAAAGAGCATGTGACTGGCCCTTGAACCATATGAAGTCTATAGGACTCCATCTGATCCAAGTAAGCCAAAAGCCCAGAAATCTAAAACCAATTTAAGGATAAATGAATATACAAGCAATACACTATACAACGCCGAAAGGCGTGGATCAAAATTCAAAGAAACCCAGATAAGCATGAAAACTGCAACACTACTAAGCGCGACTCTAAGGTCGAAATAATACATCACTAGTGTCTGAGTCTGAAACAATATACAAGTTTTGGATGAGGGAATTTTTAGATACAATGAATAATACATGTACAACGGCGGTTCTGATACAAAGAACCCACCTACCAAGCAAATCACCCGCAAAAGAAAGCAGTGTGCCAGAAGTGCCGCTATGGAACCTGTACGGCAAGCCCTGCAAGAACTGTGGCACAACGGGGGTGAGTTGCCAACTCGTGAATAGAGAATATCTACAAGCAGAAATCGAATGTAAGACATAATCCTAAGTCAATACAATCAGTATATAATATAACCCTCAAGAGTAAGTCTGAAGCATGAAAATGTGGCAGTGTAACATCTAATCATGTAGGTAGTGCCAAGTACTCGTGCTAGTGCCTCAGATAATAACATGTCATAAATGTAAGGTACGTCTGTATGAAGTAAACATGATGAAGTATCAAATGGATATCAATACACATATATTAGCGTCCCATTCCACTAATATTGGTGTAAGGGTATATATAACAGCGCCCTCGTACCCTGTTATATATACAATTGAAGTATGATCAATGTAGTCAAGGTCTGTATGTAATCAATGTTTGTATAAACGTGGAACCCGTCCACCCGTCACCCAATGACAATAAACGTGGAACCCGTCCACCCGTCACCTAATGACAATAAGCAACATGTATGTAAATATGAGGATATAATCAAATCATGGAAAACATCATGAAACCCGTGCCTAGCATCGACACGTAAATCCTCATCTATCGGGCTCCGTCAGTCCGGATCAGCCCACGGGCTATGTCTGCGGAATCGGCCCTCGGCCCCGACAGTACGCCCATATCCATCTATCGACTCTGGTCAGTATCCTCTGGATAACCGCCAGGTCCAACCAATCACCAGTAGGTAGTAGTCCCTCTGCCAGGCTCACCGTCTACTACACAGCGAAACCGTTCTCGCCCCGGGGTACCATACCGGGTCCACCATGTACCCGTAATCGGCCTCATCCAACTCCTCGATTCGGATTCACATATATCACTCTAGCACATGGTGGACGCACCGAAATATCATATCAAGAGAAACCGGGTTTTTAAACAATTAACTATTCTCATTGAAATATCCACGGTTTTCCAAATCCAGAATTAACATGGAAACAACATATCTCAATGCGTAATCTAAGCAAGTATGAAGATATCAATATATGTGTACAAGTATGGGTATGTGTCATCTAAATGAAGTGCAAGTATAACAGTATATCATGCAACATGGAAATAATAGTATGCACATACAAGGTCATATCCTGATGCAATAATGCTACTGTGTAGTGACATGGCAATTATCGATGAAGAAGTGTGTGAGCCGGCAAGCAAGTGTACGTGGAACATACGCATCATCGATAATGGTGCTAGTGTCCTAGCAACATGATAGTAATACAGCAGTAAACATATGCAAAGCAATGTGAATAGCAGGAATATGCGGAAATTGGATAATCAACGTAACAGTAAAGAATCTACACCCATATGTATATGTCATGCGGTTATGCCATTTGAAATAAGAATGACTCGGGTCTAGTCTAACATCTACTATGCAAACTACAGATCTAAGTATCAAGTCAATCAGGAGGGGGAAGGAGACCACCTAAGTCTGAGTCGATATATATATATATAATAGTCGGTGATCCCGCCTCGATAGTATCGCGTACGATACAGTATATCATATGCCAATCCTCATGTCATGAGTGCGGATCAATCATCAATATAGGCTCGTACGGTAAGTCGTCGTACGGCATCCCATTAACCGGGTACGGTCAATATCTTATTCCTCTCAACAATATCAGGTATCACTATCATCATCTCACTCACTCTGGGGTACTGATCTAAGTCTAGTACAACTGATACCATCTACAAAGTATGAATGCGGGGGTAAACAAACATCCCAAGCCCGCAAGAATCACATGTCGTATCCCAAATACAAATCACATCACATCACCGATCTCGCGGCACAAAGCCCAATATCATCGACTCATCTCCGAAGTCATCCAATATCATCATCAACACCGTGTAAGCATAGTGAACATGCATGGGTGTGCGTGTGGGTGTAAACCTATTCTAGGATTCGCGACTATGAGCTATACTAGTTTACTTCTAACTCTAAGCTATCCATACTACACCTAACACGACATCCAAGACACACTGTACTATCAAGCATAATATATAGTATACCAGCTACGGACTGCGGGGGTGCTATACGCCATCCACCCGACTTCCCCTAGTAGATATAATCTACTCACCTTGCGTCTTTATTTGTGGATGTCGCCACGTGCTTGCTTGTCGTCCCGAAGTCTTCATGGGGTACCTACACATCAAAGTATCGTATCTGCGTATTAAAACCAAATCAAAGCTAACACGGCACACGAAACCCAAAACGATACGATAAGGGGCCTATAGGTTAGAACCTATGGGCACGCCTTCAAAACCATTAATCAATTCTCGATATCGTCATATAAACGCCAAATAGTCGAGGTAAAACACAATACACAATTTCAGAACTAATAATACGGAATACGGAAACACGAATCCAAAACAGCAACTAAGGAAATAGGCTCCAGATTTCACCCTAGGTCAAATTAGACAAATCTATACATATCAGGAGTCTAAAATATACATGTAGGAGCTACAGAACAAACACGAGACAAAATGGTGGGACCCAGGCCGCAAATTGTGGCCAAACAGATTAAATCTGCGGCCTGGAAAAGGAAGTGGGGGCTAGGGCTTTGGGGTTAGCTTCCTGGGTGCCTGCACATGTCACTGTCCATTCAATATAATTTTCGGAGTCTCGGGTTGATAGCAGATCACAAATAACCATCACAGATTTCATAAATTCTCCGATATCATATCCTTAAATCCGTATTTTGGTTTCAACTCTCAGGTTGTGGTCTCAATTCATGCACTAGGGTGTTAGTATAGCCTCTACTGAACTCAATTTCACATTACAACTCATAATTTCCTCAAACCCTAACTAGGTTTTCTTCAAGTCCACAAAATCAAACAATATCGGTTCTAAACTAAACATGGGGTATAAGTAATACTAAAACTAAGCTAATAGTCCAGAAAAATACCTCATTTGGCAACTCAAGAATTTTCTTGAGTTGCCCCTAGTGGCCAAAATCCTTGCTTCTCTAGTCCAATGTGTAGATCTTGAGCTTGTGCACACTTTTAATGAAATGGAGATTGGGTTTTGGAGTTGTTTTTTAGGTGAAATGGGGCATTGAAGTTGGAGGAAGGGGAGGAAGCAGGAGCTGCAGCAGCAACTTGAAGGAGAGTGAGGGAAAATGAGTGAGGAATGAAGGGAATGGCCAAGTCTTGGTCAACACATCTCACCCTCTCATTCTCTCACTTGCCCATACCTAATATTATAATCCTTTCCCATTTCTTTTCTTTTCTTTTTCTCTCAAAATCCTTCTCCCAAGAATAGTAAACCCAAAGTGAACCATGGCAAGAAAATGCACAAGTGTGATACAAATGATATGTGTATGTTTTGCACAAAAATGCTAAGAAACCGATTAGCGATTTTTAATCGCGATTAGCACTAAATTAGCATATAACTAATCAATTAAACTTAGAAATGGCATAATTCTCTAATTTACCCTATTTTAGAATTTTCCATAATTTTTCCCCATTTATTTGTATTTAATTATATCGAATTATTAAAATATTCAATAAAATGATATTAAATTATTAATTTCCCAAAAATAATATTTTTATTATTTCGAAATGTTACAATCCACCCCCCTTAAATAAATTCGGTCCCCGAATTTAAATTTAACTCCCAAGTACTAAAACATTCAAATTGTCGGAGCTCCACAACATCAATCCTAAGACGTAAATAAGAATACCCCGTGCGTCAGGTGTGCACGGAAAACAGAATCCACATAAGTACCATTCAGGTGCAACGGGTGTGCACACAACATCTATCATAGGCAACTTGTGTGTCTGACAGCAAAACCAGGTGCATCTGACATGCACAAGGAAACCCGATTTAGTGCATCTGGTGTGCACCAAAATCGTACCTCAAAACACTAAGGGTGCATCCAATGCTTGCAGCGCAGGATATCTACTTGCCTCTTTCTCACGGTCTGGCGTCCTCTATCTCTGGGTCTTTATCTTCTCTGTGGATTACCAATCTCACAGTCGATCGGCTCATCGGCCCTGTCAGGTGCGCTAACGGGGACAATTCCGTTCTAGCACTTCTCTGGTCATTTCTCGGTCAATCCTCACGACCACTCGTAAAGCAGCATGTCACCGGCGTCGGCCTCTGGCTCTCTGAATGCACATCACACATCTGATCCTGGGTGCAAACATCATTGCAGCAATGTCCGGGAAGGAATCCTGCTCAAGGTCTCTTCCGATCTTGCCTATGCCGAACTGTACGAAGGCTGGCTCTCTAGCATAATCTCTTTTCGTTCAATAGACATCTGTGTTCTCAGCCCAACATTTCTCAGAATCTGGTTGCATCCCAACGCCTCTGTAAGCATATTTGACCTCTGGTCTCGACGGGAAGTAATGACAGCTCGTCAGCGTCTCGTACGAACCTCTTGTCCGCTTGTCTGTATTTCCGTCCACTTCGACGTCACGGCATGCTATCTACGCACTGCACTGTTCTCGGCCATGGTCAATCCGAAGTCTCTCGCACGGACTCGAAATCGCGTACTCTGTAGCTTCACCATTCTATAGAATATGTCTGGCCGAACAGGTCCTCGGAAACGCGTCCCAACCATCGGAGGAATACACAATACTCGTCTGTCCTTGATCAATTCGCAACGCATCTGGGTAAGGTCCTTTATCCGAACCTGGTCAACTACCTTGTCGATGATGCCGAACTCTGGCCTACTGGGTGTGCGCAAAATGACCACCCCTGGTCTAGGTCTTCTCGTATCGTATTCCAGAAAGGTCCTGTCGAGGTCTCTCTCTCAAATCTCATTCCTGCCGGATTGCCCGGAAGTCATCATCCATTGCTGAAGCTAATTCTTATTCCGGAACGGCTGCATACTTATCGCGCCTCTTTCTGGAAGATATATCCCTATACAACGCCTCTGGGTGCGTATCACATCTCTAATGTCAGCGGAGTGGGACGTCATCTCGTCGAAATCTCTTGCGAACTCTTTTCTTCACTCTGCTTCAATGTCAACTGATTCGGACTCGTCTCATCGTGGCTGCATGGACTGTGCTCTAATGGCTATACTCGTATCTGGAGTCTCCCAAGAAAAGAATCCCACCACCTAGCATCCGAAGGAAGTCGAACCATTCGATCGATTCGTCAAAACCTCATAATCCCCCAAGAGCTCAACATCTTGGGTACAGTTTAACAGCATCGAGTACATACCACAGCATCAATGATCCAGCCGTAGAAGGGCAAACCCAAGCCTCACTAATGGCGCCGCAGAACTGCCGCAAACCCTAAGGTTCAAAGGCTTTCACACGGTCATTATGTCGAGTTAGGGTTTCATTCTTCTAGAGGGTCCATAGAATTGCCTGCATGTTTTTCCGAATACTTTAAACTTGGAAAATGGGCTCCTAACATCCGATCGTCTCTATCGACTCTCAACGTTTCTGCGTGAAGTCGTCTCTAGCTGGAAGCAACCTATCTGATGACCTCGCGTCGGTAAACGCACGAATCACATGTCCTAGTCATTCATCCTCGGTGACTAGCGACCTTCCATCATATCTCTAAGTATATACTCATGCTACAGTAGCTCCAACTATTTGGGCGGTATCTCATCATTTGCAGCAACAACTGGCTCATTCGTCTGTACGTTGAACAGCGCCTCAATCCTCTAGGAAAGGCAATACATTGGCGGTCATCTCTAAATCGGTCTGCTCTTGATCTGAGTAAGACTCTCCGCACTGAAAATCTTTAGCTCAACTGGGCCTGCTCCGGCGCATAAATTGGACGAATCACCTTCGTCTCTCAAATCGGGTAGACTAGCTATCATCTGTCTCATATCCGCCTGGAAACTACGGCGATCTCAGCTCGTAAGCTCCGGAAGCGACATCCAGTCCATCTCAGCAACAGCTGTTTCATCTGTCTGCTCGGTAGGCGACATCATAATCTCCGAGTTATGCTGTACATCAACAGTCCTCTCTCAACTGACAGCTCTAATAATGGCCCGATCATCCGGTGCAAACCAAGCACTCGCCTCCACTAGAGGTCACAATCACCAATACTAACTTGAGACGTTCTCATGTCACCAGAAAACACCATGGTCGGCCCTCGTACCAGACGAGCTCGCACTGACCGTAACCCTAGCAGCAGCCCAAACCGCGCTCAACATGGCGACAGGAACCTCAATCGAGTATCGAAGATAGCAGATCAATGGCAAGAAAGAAAACAACAGATCCAGAGTGGATACATGATCATAAGAAGGAACAGCATCAATAAACGTATGATCATGGGACTAATAGAATCGGGGATCTCAAATGGATGTATAATCATGGATATGAAGAGGATCACTGATCTCGAAAATATGTACATCCTAAGGTTCCTTAAGCGGAGTGGCGTGTCGTAAGTATGCCGCGGAACATACCCACGGTACGTCACTCTACTTTAGTCATCTATTCCATCAACCAAGGATCATCCTACGCGACAAAAGTTCGGGTCTAATACCCCCTCGACTAAGTCTAAGTTCCGTAAGGTCAAGCCTAAGTTCCGTATATATATAGACGCCCTAGGCTCCACATAGTCAAACTTAGACTCGAACCAAGGTCAACCTAGCGCTCTGATACCAACTTTGTCACGACCCGAAAGAGCACGTGACTGGCCCTTGAACCATATGAAGTCTATAGGACTCCATCTGATCCAAGTAAGCCAAAAGCCCAGAAATCTAAAACCAATTTAAGGATAAATGAATATACAAGCAATACACTATACAACGCCGAAAGGAGTGGATCAAAATTCAAAGAAACCCAGATAAGCACGAAAACTGCAGCACTACTAAGCGCGACTCTAAGATCGAAATAATGCATCACTAGTGTCTGAGTCTGAAACAATATACAAGTTTTGGTTGATGGAATTTCTAGATACAATGAATAATACATGTACAACGGCGGTTTTGATACAAAGAACCCACCTACCAAGCAAATCACCCGCAAAAGAAAGCAGTGTGCCAGAAGTGCCGCTATGGAACCTGTACGGCAAGCCCTGCAAGAACTGTGGCACAACGGGGGTGAGTTGCCAACTCGTGAATAGAGAATATCTATAAGCAGAAATCGAATGCAATACATAATCCTAAGTCAATACAATCAGTATATAATATAACCCTCAAGAGTAAGTCTGAAGCATGAAAATGTGGCAGTGTAACATCTAATCATGTAGGTAGTGCCAAGTACTCGTGCTAGTGCCTCAGATAATAACATGTCATAAATGTAAGGTATATCTGCATGAAGTAAACATGATAAAGTATCAAATGGATATCAATACACATATATTAGCGTCCCATTCCACTAATATTGGTGTAAGGGTATATATAACAGCGCCCTCGTACCCTGTTAAATATACAATTGAAGTATGATCAATGTAGTCAAGGTCTGTATGTAATCATTGTTTGTATAAACGTGGCACCTGTCCACCCGTCACCCAATGACAATAAACGTGGAACCCGTCCACCCGTAACCTAATGACAATAAGCAACATGTATGTAAATATGAGGATATAATCAAATCATGGAAAACATCATGAAACCCGTGCCTAGCATCGACACGTAAATCCTCATCTATCGGGCTCCGTTAGTCCGGATCAGCCCATGGGCTATATCTGCGGAATCGGCCCTCGGCCCCGGCAGTACGCCCATATCCATCTATCGACTCTGGTCAGTATCCTCTGGATAACCGCCAGGTCCAACCAATCACCGGAAGGTAGTAGTCCCTCTGCCATTCTCACCGTCTACTACACAGCGAAACCGTTCTCGTCCCGGGGTACCATACCGGGTCCACCATGTACCCGTAATCGGTCTCATCCAACTCCTCGATTCGGGTTCACATATATCACTCTAGCACATGGTGGACGCACCGAAATATCATATCAAGGGAAACCGGGTTTTTAAACAATTAACTATTCTCTTTGAAATATCCACGGTTTTCCAAATCCAGAATTAACATGGAAACAACATATCTCAATGCGTAATCTAAGCAAGTATGAAGATATCAATATATGTGTACAAGTATGGGTATGTGTCATCTAAATGAAGTGCAAGTATAACAGTATATCATGCAACATGGAAATAATAGTATGCACATACAAGGTCATATCCTGATGCAATAATGCTACTGTGTAGTGACATGGCAATTATCGATGAAGAAGTGTGTGAGCCGGCAAGCAAGTGTACGTGGAACATACGCATCATCGATAATGGTGCTAGTGTCCTAGCAACATGATAGTAATACAGCAGTAAACATATGCAAAGCAATGTGAATAGCAGGAATATGCGGAAATTGGATAATCAACGTAACAGTAAAGAATCTACACCCATATGTATATGTCATGCGGTTATGCCATTTGAAATAAGAATGACTCGGGTCTAGTCTAACATCTACTATGCAAACTACAGATCTAAGTATCAAGTCAATCAGGAGGGGTAAGGAGACCACCTAAGTCTGAGTCGATATATATATATATAATAGTCGGTGATCCCGCCTCGATAGTATCGCGTACGATACAGTATATCATATGCCAATCATCATGTCATGAGTGCGGATCAATCATCAATATAGGCTCGTACGGTAAGTCGTCGTACGGCATCCCATTAACCGGGTACGGTCAATATCTTATTCCTCTCAACAATATCAGGTATCACTATCATCATCTCACTCACTCTGGGGTACTGATCTAAGTCTAGTACAACTGATACCCTCTACAAAGTATGAATGCGGGGGTAAACACACATCCTAAGCCCGCAAGAATCACATGTCGTATCCCAAATACGAATCACATCACATCACCGATCTCGCGGCACAAAGCCCAATATCATCGACTCATCTCCGAAGTCATCCAATATCATCATCAACACCGTGTAAGTATAGTGAATATGCAAGGGTGTGCGTGTGGGTGTAAACCTATTCTAGGGTTCGCGACTATGAGCTATACTAGTTTACTTCTAACTCTAAGCTATCCATACTACACCTAACACGACATCCAAGACACACTGTACTATCAAGCATAATATATAGTATACCAGCTACGGACTGCGGGAGTGCTATACGCCATCCACCCGACTTTCCCCAGTAGATATAATCTACTCACCTTGTGTCTTTATTTGTGGACGTCGCCACGCGCTTGCTTGTCGTCCCGAAGTCTTCATGGGGTACCTACACATCAAAGTATCGTATCTACGTATTAAAACCAAATCAAAGCTAACACGGCACACGAAACCCAAAACGATACGATAAGAGGCCTATAGGTTAGAACCTATGGGCACGCCTTCAAAACCATTAATCAATCCTCGATATCGTCGTATAAACGCCAAATAGTCGAGGTAAAACACAATACACAATTTCAGAACTAATAATACGGAATACGGAAACACGAATCCAAAACAGCAACTAAGGAAATAGGCTCCAGATTTCACCCTAGGTCAAATTAGACAAATCTATACATATCAGGGGTCTAAAATATACATGTAGGAGCTACAGAACAAACACGAGACAAAATGGTGGGACCCAGGCCGCAAATTGCGGCCAAACAGATTAAATCTGCGGCCTGGAAAAGGAAGTAGGGGCTAGGGCTTTGGGGTTAGCTTCCTGGGTGCCTGCACATGTCACTGTCCATTCAATATAATTTTCAGAGTCTCGGGTTGATAGCAGATCCCAAATAACCATCACAGATTTCACAAATTCTTCGATATCGTATCCATAAATCCGTATTTTGGTTTCAACTCTCAGGTTGTGGTCTCAATTCATGCACTAGGGTGTTGGTATAGCCTCTACTGAACTCAATTTCACATTACAACTCATAATTTCCTCAAACCCTAACTAGGTTTTCTTCAAGTCCACAAAATCAAACAATATCGGTTCTAAACTAAACATGGGGTATAAGCAATACTAAAACTAAGCTAATAGTCCAGAAAAATACCTCATTTGGCAACTCAAGAATTTTCTTGAGTTGCCCCTAGTGGCCAAAATCCTTGCTTCTCTAGTCCAATGTGTAGATCTTGAGCTTGTGCACACTTTTAATGAAATGGAGATTGGGTTTTGGAGTTGTTTTTTAGGTGAAATGGGGCATTGAAGTTGGAGGAAGGGGAGGAAGCAGGAGCTGCAGCAGCAACTTGAAGGAGAGGGAGGGAAAATGAGTGAGGAATGAAGGGAATGGCCAAGTCTTGGTCAACACATCTCACCCTCTCATTCTCTCACTTGCCCATACCCAATATTATAATCCTTTCCCATTTCTTTTCTTTTCTTTTTCTCTCAAAATCCTTCTCCCAAGAATAGTAAACCCAAAGTGAAGCATGGCAAGAAAATGCACAAGTGTGATACAAATGATATGTGCATGTTTTGCACAAAAATGCTAAGAAACCGATTAGCGATTTTTAATCGCGATTAGCACTAAATTAGCATATAACTAATCAATTAAACTTAGAAATGGCATAATTCTCTAATTTACCCTATTTTAGAATTTTCCATAATTTTTCCCCATTTATTTGTATTTAATTATATCGAATTATTAAAATATTCAATAAAATAATATTAAATTATTAATTTCCCAAAAATAATATTTTTATTATTTCGAAATGTTACACTCTCTCAGCATTACTCCTCCGTATACACCACAATACGTCGGTATGTCGGGGAGGAGCAATCGCACCCTATGAGATATGGTGTGCTCTATGATGAGTACTACTGTGAAGTCTATTTCCTTTTGGGGGGTTATGTACTTGAGAAGTTGCATACCTATTGAACAGGGTTCCAACCAAATCAGGAGCCTACCACTCTATATGAGATATGGTATGGGAAGAGCCCATCTCTTAAGAAAGTTAAGATTTGCGGTTGTCCGGCCTATGTCTAAAAGCAAGATCCGGACAAGCTCGAGGCAAGGTCAATTCTGTGGAAGTTTGTTGGATATCCCAAGCATTCGCAAGGGAATATCTTCTACCACACTGAGGAACAAAAGGTGTTTTGTTTCTCAGCATTCCACCTTTTGGAAAGGGAATTTCTTGTGAAGAAATTAGTGGTCATGAGGTAGAACTGTAAGAAGTTCCAACTAAACAAACTGCAGCTGATGATTTGGTAGAACCAGAGAATTCAATAGCTCCCGACGAACCTAAGCATCTCCGCCGATCTGGTAGGGTTCCTCACCCACCTGAGAGATACTTCGGTTTTCTCTATGACAGTGGGAGTAAGGATTGCATCATGAGATGATGACCCAACGAGTTTCGAGCAGTCCATCAGGAGTGGGGACTCTGTGAGAATGGCTGGATGCTAAGCGATCTGAGATGGAATCCATATACACCAACAAAGTATGGACTTTGGTTGCTCTATCTGAAGGGTTAAATCCCCATCAGGAGCGAGTAAATCTTGAGAAGATTACTTGGTGTACATGGAAAAGTTGAGAATTTCAAAGCTAAGACTTGTTTCAAAAGGTTCTCATCTTCGACCAGGTGTGGATAATGATGAAACCTTTTCTAGTCCCTATGCTTAAGTCCATCCGGATCCTACATGCCATTGCTACATACCATGACTACGATATCTGGCGGTTGGGTGTCATGACTTCTTTTCTAAATAGTAATTTAGAAGAGAGCGTCATAAGTACACAGCCAGAGGGCTCCGTAGACAGTGGGAGCAGCGGAAACGTATGCAAGTTGCTTTATGGGTAAAAGCAGGCATCACGGAGTTTGAACATCTGTTTTGATGTGGTAGTCAAAGTGTTTGACTTCATCAAAATGGTATATGAACCTTGTTTATACAAAAGGGTGGTAGGGAGTATGGTGGTGATCCTCGTATTGTACGTGGATAACATACTCTTGATAGGGAAGATGTTTCCTATGCTACGCTCGGTCAATCTCCTCTTATCACAAGGATTCTCCATATAGGATCGAGGTGATACCTCCTAAATCCTGGGTTTTGGATCTATGAGATAGATCTAAGTGGATGTTAGGATTCTCACTAGGTGTAGTGAGATGGTATCAATCGATCCTGGGGAAAATCACTGGATAGCTTTCAGGGTGGTAAGGTCGACTGAATGTCAGTCACAGGCATTGTCTTTACCCTCAGTGGAGGGATGATATGTTTGAAGAGTTCCAAGCTAAATACCGTGGCAAACTAGTCGATAAAGGCTGGATACATCGCTACCAAGGATGCTACCAAAGAGGCAGTATGGATGTACACTAGTTTATGAGATGAACTTCATTCCTACCATTGTGTGACAATGGAGTTGTGGCTTATACCTAGGAACCCCCCGTCCCATCTGTGATCCAGACATATTCTTAGGTAGTATCACCCGATCATGGAGATGGTTGATCTCCAGAGAGATCGAGTTTAGGAGAGTAGACAAAGAGGACAACAAGGCGGATCCACTCACAAAGGCCTATTCCCATGAGAGAATTTTATGGGATGGTTGAGTATGAGATACTTCAACCACTGCTGATTGTTGGGTATGGGATACTACAACAGATGTCCCTAGTGCAAGTGGAAGATTGTTAGTTATATGTATGCCCTAGAGGCCATTACTGTACATACGATGTATATTATAGTGGATGCTTGGACATATATATGAAGGACTTTCTTGCTCGACATGATAGTATGCTATCTGGTTGCTCTTTATCTTAACATGTACACTAATTGTCTCTATGTTACATGTTGATAAAACCCTTAGGATGAGTACTTGACTACCAGGATTATGATGCAGATCATACTAGTGGGGACAATGTAGTCGCTAAGTACATCCTTCAAATATTCCTAGACATGGGTGTATCGAGACATGGCATCGATATACCAGAGTAGACTAGCGTATAGCTTCTCGGCCCATCTAGATGGGCGATGGATGATCCCATATCCGTTGGTGTTTGACATCAGAGACAGTATACGGGTGCTCAGTGGAGACTGGGTGCACTGGACGGACTCGTCGAGAACTCCCAGATGGTATTATACCTCACGTCAGATGGCAGTTCTCTGGTGACACTGGTACAGGTTAGTCTGTAGACACGAGATCGTCATAGAGTCTTGTGTGATTCCTACTGTGCTTTGATTTCCACCTTACCACGTTCAAGAGAATGTGAAAAACGGTGGCTTTTGGGTACAGTCCCGAATCATATGGAGGCAATGAGCGATAGGAGGGGTTTCGTCTCTCCCGGTATTGGGGTTGATGTTGCGCAGTGCTCGATTGGCTATAACAGGAAGTCCCTGACCAGGGCTGCTTCAGAGATATACTGGTAAGTGTTATCAGTAGTTTCTCGACCCGTTATGAGCCTCACATCGGCATGACTTATCGAGTTACTAGGGTCTGACGTTTACCACCCCTAGACGAGATATGCAACATATCAGACGAAGAGACCGGACTGTACGGTAGTGTTACTGATTGGATTCGCAGGAGTACGAGAAGGCTTGCTTGTTGATCTTCTGATCGCTCAATACCCGGGTGGCCGTTATGTTTAGCAGACCGCTTGCGGCTTGTGGATGTTTGATATGATCATCACCTACTGCCGGCGTATTGACGAGTCTTTAGAGTCCTACACAGAGGTTTCCTGGCTCAAACGAAACGGAGTAGGAGCACATATATGATATGTGCAGGACCGAGATTGATACGATATGAGATACCGTATTCCATTCTCGCGATTTGTGACGTTGGTCGGTTATATGCGATATAGCCGGCTTATCGGATCAAGTGTTGATTCGATAAGTTGTTACATATGATATTAGTCGGTTATATGTGATATAGCCGGATTATTAAATCAAGAGTTGATTTGATAATCTAATGTATAATTATATATTTGATATATTACATTACATTAACTAATAGTAAGCTCACTTATGATTTCTTTTTCTCACTTTTTGCATAAGTATATATGTGATATATATTTGTGTACATAATTTTGTGTCATGCTAGGTTACATATGCAACAAGCATGTATGATACTTATACCATGCTAGGGTTAAGTTAGGGTTTATAATTTTATTCAAAGTTAAACAAATTAGTGAAGAATTAGTTTAATGTTCAAAGCTGGTAGAAGCTTGTATGAACCTTTGACTAAGTCCACTATTTTGTCTAGTTTAGGATATTTATTAACCCAACCCTTAACCTCATAGCATGGTTTTTTCTCTACAATGGTTATTGCATGACATACACTAACCATGGTTGCATTTCTAACCTCATAAATTCATTCATCACTTGATCACTTGCTTCATCTTCTTCTTCCTCTCATTGAAGCTTTCTAGCTTCATGAAAAGTGATGAAAAAATATGAGAAAAATAAATCTAAAGTGAGCCCACTTTCTACTTCATCATCCTCTACTACTTGCCATTTAGTATAGGGTGTTTGCTTCACTAATTCCATAATTAGTGAAGAGATAGCTTGGGTTAGTGTCTCCTCGACGTAGATCATCTTCGGCATCGAAGTCTTCTAACAAGCTTGATCTGTATATCTTGTGGAGCCTCTCTAGAGTCCGGGAGTTCATGATCGCAGCGAAGGAATGACTACACGGAACTAATAAAGTGAAGGACCGGTCTACAAAGGTTGTATTCCTTGTTCACTTTACTTGTAAAGATGTTTGCATTTTATTCTGTCGGATTTCTAGTATACGATTATAGGGTTAGGGTTAGCTAGAATGGAAAAAAATTTAATTTGTCATGGATGATGCCTCCCGAAACCTTGCTGCCGTGCTAGACAACCCTGCATCTAAATGGTGATTTTGAAGAGTGCGTGTACATGTGTAACATTTTAGAAAAATAAAATATTATTTTTGAGAATTTATATAATTAAATAATGAATATTATGAATATTTTAATATTGCGGTATAATTAAATACCGATAAAGTGGAAAATACTTGGGAAATTACGGGAATTACTGAAAAGACGGTGTTTTATAAGATTTGAGCATTTATAGATTTTTATATAGTTAATTTTATTACTTTTAATGCTAATCGTGATTAGATATCACTAATCGTGCATTAAGCTTGATTTGTGTACATGACATGCACTATATCACATTTTTAGCACTTGTTGCATTTTTCTACTTTGGCTTCTTCATTTTTGTTTTTCAAGCATGGTTGATTTTAAATGAGAGAAGAAAAGAAAAGATAAAGAAAAGAAAAGAAAAGAAAATGGAATAAACTATTGGGTATGGGCATGAGAGAGAGGAGGTGAGGGGTCAACTTAGACCATGGTTCATTGTTCCCTCTTCATCTTTCATTGATCATTTCCCTCTTCTTTCTCCCATGGCTGCCCTCATTCTCCCTCCTCCTCTAACCTCTCATAACACCATCAAAATCTCAACAAAAAGTTCATCCCCACTTCATTAAAGTCATGCACAAGCTCACTACAAACACTTTGGACCAAGAAAAATTGAATTTTGGAGACATGGGACAACTCAAGAAAATTCTTGAGTTGCCAAATGAGGTAATTCCTTTACCATTAGCATTGTATTTCTTTCACTTTAGCATCCATACTAGTTTAGAATCCATATTGTGTGGTTTAGTGAGGTTTGAAAATTCCAAGTTAGAGTTTTGATGAAATCTTGAGTTGTAAAGGTGAAATTGAGGTTAGTAGAGACCATACAACCCTTGTAGTGTTAGTATTTTAGACAAAACCTGAGACTTAAATCTTGGAACACGAACTTAGAAACCCTGACATCGAAAAATTGTGAGAATTGTGATGGTATTTAGGAATCTGGAGTGACTCGGGGACCTGGAAAATTATTTAGCGAAGACTGAGAGTTGTGCAAGTGACCAGAAGACTACCTCTGAGACCCCAGCCCCCAGAACCAATCTCAGGCCGCAGATTAATCCATTCTGGCCACAATTTGTGGCCAGAGCAGGGGGTAGGGCATCGTGTTTGGTCCATTGCTTTTATTGCAGTAAACTAGACCCTCCATATGTGCAAAATTGGCTAATTTCACTCAGGGTAAAATCTGGGACAATTTTCATGAGTTGCTGCCTTGTATTTCGTGACATTTTTGAATTGAAGTTTTGATATTCGTGTTTTTATCGGTCGATTCACATTTATACATCTATCGTCGAGAGTTGTTGGTTATTCTTGCATGCGTAGTCTGTAGGTTCTAACCTATAGGCTTTTAGCGTGTCGTTTTGGTTTTGAATTGGATGTTAATGCGACACGATATGTTATGACATGTAGGTACCCTCCACGTGGACTTCGAGATGAAGAGGATGAGCGTGGTGTCATCGACTCCAACAAGCGAGGATCGAGGTGAGTAGATCTATATCTACGGGGGAAGTCGGGTGGATGGCGTATAGCACCCCCGCATGTTTTTGATGGAAACCGATATATAGAATATGGTTAAGAAAAACTAGATTAGAAAACTAAGGATATGGTTTAAAAGATAGTTAGAGATGATGTGAAGGATTGAATATGTATATCGAGAGATGAGATGAAAGCTTTAAGGATATGAGAAGTGAAGGTGAATCAGGACTTATAGATAGGTAGTTACACTAGAATAAGTATGAGTTTAAAGTAACATGAAACTAGATTAATAAAGTAGATGTATATATATAAAGGATGACTTAATGTGATGAAAAGAATATACGAGGTGATATGATGACTTGATTGATATGTCGGTATACGGATGCGAGTCGATTGAGATGACTGATACCTTTGCCAGTCTCCTAATATGAGATTGTTATGGTTGTGACCCGGGGATATAAGTATATAGAATTATATAATGTTGTGAATCTTGATTGATATGTCATACGAGACGTTAGGTCCGTACCCCTCATTGTCATATAGGATGATAGGATCCCTAATGGTTTAATGCCGTCGTACGATAATTTTCCGTACGTGATGAATTTGACTTGATGTTTGATCCATACCCTTGACTAGAGGATGTCGTATGATGGATTATACCGTACGTGATATTGTGAAGCTGGATGCCGATTAATAGATTCACCGACTCGATCATGTTAGATACGTATACCTGTCCGCATTTGCATACGATTTACTTTATGCTACGCTCGCATCACTCTCATTGCATTACATATACATGTGCCAGTACACCTACACCATTATCGATGATGCGTATGCTACACTTACACAGATTTGTAGGCTCACATACTTCATCATCGATAATTTCCATGTCACTACACAATAGGATTGATGCATCATGATATGACTCCTAGCATGATTTACCTGCTATAGTTACATATACACCTTTATACGATGTTGCATTTGACTTTGGAGAAGTTGGGAACCGCATGATATATTTAAAAACTGGATTTATTTAAAAGAGCGGCTTTCCCTTAATATGTGCATATTACTGTTCCATGTTGCATGATATACGGATATGCTTACATTTCTGTTATATGTCGCATACATCATGCTTTATGATTATACACTTTGAGATATGTTGTTTTCATGAGATTTCTGGATTTGAGAACCGTGGTTATTTCAAAAGAAAGTATGTATTGTTTTAAAAACCCGGTTTCTCTTGATATGGTATTTCAGTGCGTCCACCATGCGTTTTCTCGGTTCTGAGACATGTGATATGTGAAACCCGATTCGAGGAGCGGTAGGCACCGTCTGCGGGTACATAGTGGACCCGGTGAGGTACCCCGGGGCAAGAAGACTCGTATTGTTAGATGGTGAGCCTGGCAGGGGAGCACTACCTACCGGTGATAGTATTGGGCTCGGCGGTTATCCGGAGGATACCGACCGGAGCAGTGAGATGGTTTTGAGGGACGACCAGATTATGCGGCGCCTGAGGGCCGATCTGAGGATGCGGCGCCTGAGATATATGAGGATTTACGTGTCGATGCTGGACACGGGTTTCATGATGTTTTCGAGTGTCGATGTTGGACACTCAGGTTCCATGATTTTGATGTGTCGCGAGGGACACACGTTGATTTATATCCTCATACTTTCATTTTATGCTTTTATGATATTGTACATGCATGATGTTGTTGTGTCATTGGTTGACACGTGGACGAGATCCACATGCATACAGGCTTTGATATTTATATTGTTGGCACAGATTTACAGATACGGTCACCATAGATATCATAGTATTACCTTTATGATATAGTTAACCTAGGAAATCGTTATTTTATTCGATTTCTACATGTTGATGTTTTCTACTCACGAGTTGGCAACTCACCCCGTTGTGCCACAGTTCTTGCAGGTTGACCGCATGGATCAGTAGCGGCATCGCTGGCACACAGCTGCATTCGGGTGTTTTGCTTTGGTAGGTGGTACATGTTGGATCGTACCCCTCTTGTATTATTATTCATATTGTATCTAGTCAACTCCAGCAACCAGACTGTATTATTTATTTGACTTAGAGACCAGTTGTATATTATTTCGACCTTAGAGTCGCGCGTTGTAGTATGTTCATGATGATTTGAGTTTTCTTTTTGAGTTTTGATCTTCACCCTTTGGCGTTGTATATTATATTGCTTGCGTGGTTGTGACTGTCAATTGACGAAGAGCTAGCTCCCGCTTGGGGATGCCTTTTTATATATTATGCATGTTGTACCTGTTTGGGGCCATTATTTACAAAGGAAACTCTGCTGAAATTTTCAGAAAAGATTTGTGATTTTAAAAATGCATATTCGGCTTATTTTTAACAAAACACTTTCTTTAAAAATGGTTTAGATTTCTGGGATTTTGGCTTACTTGAATTAGATAGGGTCCTATAGACTTCATATGATTCAAGGGCCATTCACATACCATTTTGGGTCGTGACAACATGACTCGGCCAGAGGGCTTCGTGGACAGTGGGAGCAGCGGGAAGGTGTGCAAGCTGCTTAAATCCATCTACGGGTTAAAGCAGACATCGCGGAGTTGGAATATCTGTTTTGATGTGGTAGTCAAAGAGTTTGACTTCATCAAAAATGTAGATGAATCTTGTATATACAAGAAGGTGGCAGAGAGTAAGGTTGTCTTCCTCGTATTATACGTGGATGACATACTCTTGATAGGAAATGATGTTCCTATGCTGCACTCGGTCAAGCTCTTCTTATCACAAAGATTCTCAATGAAAGATCTAGGTGATGCCTCATGTATCTTGCGGATTAAGATCTATAAAGATATATCTAAACGGATACGTGATTGTACCAATCCAGGTATATTGACACCATACTAAAGAGGTTTAGTATGGAAGAATCCAAGCGTAGGAATTTACCCACGATCACAGGACTCACTCTCTCCAAAGAGATGTCTCCCAAGACTGATTTGGAAAGAGCTAGCATGCAAGGGATACCCTATGCTTCGGCAAAAGGCTCTATCATGTACGAGATGTTATGTACCAGACCCGATGTAGCATACTCACTGAGTGTAGTGAGTATGTATTAAGAAGATCCAGGAGAGAGTCACTGGACAGCTGTGAAGAATATTCTCAAGTACTTGAGAAAGACTAAAGAGATGTTCTTGGTGTATGGTAACGGAAAACTCCAAGTGAAGTCCTTTACCGATTCAAGCTTCCAGAGTGATAAAGAAGACTCTAAGTCGGTCTAATTTGTCTTTACCCTCAATGGAGGGGCAGTTTGTTGGAAGAGTTCCAAGCAAGAAACCGTGGCAAACTCGACGATAGAGGCTAAATACATCGCTGCCAACGATACTGCCAAAGAGGTTGTCTGGATGAAGAAGTTCATAACTGAACTTGGAGAGGTTCCGTCCATTGAGCATCCAATACCCTTGTATTGCGATAACAATGGAGCAGTGGCATTGGCCAAGGAACCCAGGTCCCATCAGCGATCCAGGCATATTCTGAGACGGTATCACCTGATCCAGGAGATAGTTGATCGCCGGGAGATCGAGGTCAGGAGAGTTGACACGAAGGACAACACGGCGGATCCACTCACAAAGGCCATACCCCAGATACAATTTAAGAGACTCTTCGGGATGTTGAGTATGAGATACTACAACAACTGGCCTTAGTGCAAGTGGGAGATTGTTAATTATATGTATACCCTAGAGACCATTATTGTACATGTGATGTATATTATAGTGGATGCTTGGATATATATAGAGAGGACTTTCTTGCTCGACATGATAGTATGCTATCTGGTTGCTCTTTGTCTTAACATGTTGACTTATATAAGTGATGTTGTCTTGCTCTCATATGTTGATAAAGCCCTTAAGATGTGTACTTGACTACCAGGACTATGATGGAGATCATACTAGTGGGGCCAAGGGTAGTCCACAAGTACACCCTATAATTGTTCCTAGTCAAGGGTGTATCGAGACAGGGCATCGATATTCCAGAGTAGACTAGCGTATACGCATCTTGACCCTTATGATGGGCGATGGATGGTCCTACGTCCATTGGTGTTTGACATCAAAGATGATATACGGGTGCTCAGTGGAGACTGGGTACACTGAACGGACTCGCCGAGAACTCCTAGTTGGTATTATACCTATCGTCAGATAGCAGTTCTCTGGTGATGCTGGTATAGGTTAGTCTGTAGACCTGAGATCGTCATAGAGACTTGTGTGATTCCCACTGTGCTTTGATTTCCACCTTACCACGTTCAAGAGAACGTGCAAAACGGTGGCTTTTGGGTACAGTCCCGAATCGCATGGAGGCAATGAGCGATAGGAGGGGATTCGTCTCTCCCGGTATTGGGGGTTGATGTTGCGTTGTGCTCAATTGGCCATAATAGGAAGTCCCTGGCCAGGGCTGATACGGAGATTTACTGATAAATGTTATCAGTAGTTTCTCGACCCTTTATGAGCCTCACATCAGCACGACCTATCGGTTACTGGGGTCTGACGTTTACCACCCCTAGACTAGATATGCGACATATCAGACGTACAGCCCGGACTGTACGGTAGTGTTACCGACAGGCTTTTCAGTAGTAAGAGCAGGCTTCCTTGTTGATCTTCTGATCGCTCAATACCTAGGTAGCCGTTACTTCCAGCTAGTACCACTGACGGCTTGTGGGTGCTTAATATGATCATTACCTACTGCCGGCGTATTGACGAGTCTTTAGAGTCCTACACAGAGGTTTTACTGACTCAGGCAAAATGAAGTAGGAGCACATATGTGATATGTGCGGGACCGAGATTAATACGAGTATGTGATACCGTATTCTATTCTCGCGATTTAAGTTATCGGTCGGTTATATGAGATATAGCCGGGTTAGCGAATCAAGTGTTGATTCGATAAGTCGATACAGTATCGGTCGGTTATATGAGATATAGCCGGGTTATCGAATCAAGTGTTGATTCGATAAGTCGATACTGTATCGGTCGGTTATATGAGATATAGCCGGGTTATCGAATCAAGTGTTGATTCAATAAGTTGATACAAATAATATTAGTCGGTCATATGAGATATAACCGGATTATTAAATCAAGTGTTGATTTAATGATTTAATGTATTGTTATATATTTGATATATTAATTTACATTAACTAATATTAGCTCACTTAAGCATTTCTTTTTCTCATATGTGCACACTTAATATATATGTGATATATATTAATTGTGTTTTCTTTTTTGTGTCATGCTTGATGCCACATGCAACATGGCTATATGAGAGTTACACCATGCTAATGATAATGTAGGGTTTATTTATTTAAATTAAATCCAAATTAGTTTGAAATTAGTCACATGGCATGAAGCTTGTGGAAGCTTGTAGATGCATTGACTTAGTCCACTAATTTTGTTTTACTTGAGATATTTATTAATCCAACCATTATCTAAACTCATGGTTAAGGCTCTACATGAGTTATATGAGATATTTCTCACCCATGGTTTCCATTCACTCTCTCATCTATTATTTGCTTCATCTTCTTCAAGCTCAAAAGAGAGCTCTCTAGGTTTTTGAGAGGAGAATAAAAATAGTGAGAAAATTAATTCTAAAGTGAGAAAAAATCTTACTTCATCATCCTCTACTAGATTAGCCATTTAGTTTAGGGTGTTAGCTTCACTAATCCCTAATTAGTGAAGAGGTAGCTTGGGTTAGTGTCTCCTCGACGTAGATCATCTTCGGCCTTGAAGACATCGTGCAAACTTGTTCGTTTCATCTTGTGGAGTCGTTCTAGAGTCCGCAAGATCACTACTTGGAGCGAAGGGACTACCACTCAGAGCTATTGAAGTGAAAGACTGGTCTACAAAGGTTGTATTCCATATTCACTTAATTGTAAAGTAGTTTACATGTTGTATTGTCTAAATCTCTAGTTAAGATTCTAGGGTTAAGATTGGTTAGCATGGCAAAATTTTGAAAATGGCATGGACGATGCCTCCCGAAACCTTGTTGTCGTGCCAAACAATCCTACACACACATCATCATCGGTGATTGCCATGCCACGTACACATTAGAAATCGTTACTTCATCATATAACCTGATAACTTGTAGCTTAGTAGTATGGTTTAGCATTCATGATCTCACATGCTAGTTAGATATTGCATTTCTTACTTAGATGCTACAAACATTTATATATACATTCTGGTTATGCACTATAGATTGGCTCTATGCCGGTATTCATTGTTTCATTATTGACTCATGATTATGAGATTTCGGTTTTCATGAGATTTCTGGATTTGGGAAACCGCATGTGAATTTTGAAAACTTATGATCATTTTTAAAAGAAAATTGTGGTTTTCTTTAATATGATGTGTGACGTCCACCATGAGTTTTCTCGGTTCTTGAGCTATATGTATACCCAATTTGAGGAGAGATGAAGCACTATCTGCGGGTACATGGTAGACCCGATGCGGTACCCCGGGGAAAGAAGATCGTATAGAGAGACGTTGATCCTGGTAGGGGAGCACTACAGACCGGTGATAGTTTGGCTCGGCGGATATCCGGAGGATCCCGACCGGGGTCGTGTGATCAGATGGATACAGGGCTGATCCTAACAGACGGAGCCCGAGATATGAGGATTATGTGTCGCTACTGGATATGGTTTTCATGATTTTTTTAAGTGCCGATGCTGAGCACTCAGGTTTTATCATGATTTAGTGTGTCGTTGCTGGACACACGTTGGATGATGCATTTATATATAATACACATGGCATGTTACCACTTTATGACACGGACATGAGTACATTAGTATTATACTTATGTTTATACTAATACCCTTGTACCACTCGTCGTCATTATATTATTATTATTCTACTGTATGACCTAGGAGATTGTCATACATTCGATTTCTACCCGGTGATGTTTTCTACTCACGAGTTGGCAACTCACCCCCGTTGTGCCACAGTTTTGTTGCAGGTTTGACCGCACAGGTTCCGTAGCGGCTTGCTGGCACACCGCTATAACCCGGGTGATTGTTTTCATAGGTAGGATACATTTGCATCGTTACCGCCGTTTGTACTTTTATTTTTATTCAGTTGTATCTAGTTGAAAGCTCCATCAACCAGACTGTGTATTTTTTGTAGTCTTAGAAAGCACGGTTTATATATTCTTTCGGACGTAGAGTCGCGCTCATGTATCTATTCTTATTTCTATTTTCTTGATGATGTTTTGGTTTCTTTAATTTCTTTCTGTGTTTGATCTTCGCCTTAGGGCATCGTATACATATTTGCGTGTTTGTTTCTGCCAATTGGCGAAGAGCCAGCTCCCGTTTGGGGATGCCTATTATTATTATTATTGCTTTATTGTTTTCGAGTTAAAATTTACAAAGGAGGTTCTGCCCAAATTTCAAATGACGAAAATGTTTTCAAGATAGATACAAAACATTGCATTTCCATATATTATTACTGGTGTTTTTAAAGAAAGAACCCGGTTTCATTAAACCTTTATTTCAAAACTTCACCTCCACTATTTTCCCTAAAAGGTTTAAATTTCTGGGCTTTTGGCTTACTTGGATTAGGTGGGGTCCTATAAACTTCACGTAATTCAAGTGCCATTCACGTGCCTTTTCCGGGTCGTGACATCAAAGTTGTTCCCGGTTGGAACAGCAACGTCAACTTCCACCATTGGAGCTAATGGGGTAAGTCCAGAGGGGAGTTGCCCTAGATTTTCTTACTCGGTGCCAGTGACGACATCGAGCGTGTCTTGCAGAAGGGACCGCCTCAGTTTTGGAAGCAGCTTCTTCATGCCCCCGGATTTGCTGAGGGGCTGCTATTGGCATCAACCTGTTGAAGACCGACGTCCTTGGCAGGGTTTGAAGAAGACTGTCAAATCTTTCAAAGACCGATTTTCTGGTAGGGGAAGCACCTTTGACGACTTCGCCCGTAGCAGGAGCTGGGAGGGCTATTCATTTTGGGGCAACCCCTTCAGGTATTACGAGCCTTTTTGCAGGACCGTTCGAGCTTTTGCTCAGCTTGTTGAAGACTAAGACACAAGATTTGGATGGCCCGTTGAGAAGGGCCATTGTGGTCTCCAGTCGATTGAAGAACGACCTCTTGGGAGCTTCCTCTTGCGGCGCTGAGGCACCGAAACTCACCAGTGGGAACATGGTCCCAAAGAATAGTCCAATAGTGGCTTGTGTTACTTGTCCCACTGGCATTGAAAAAATAAAGGCCGCGTTGGGCCCATAGGTCACTTTTCCAATTGGGGTGGAGCGAGAGTTGCTGTTGCAAGAGGTGCAGTTGGAAGCTATCAATTTTTTCTACACAGGAGAAAGACACCAAAGTTTAGTACCTCGAATCCAAGGGCAACCATAGCAAACCGTGATTTTGTTCGCGAAACACGACACACGAAGTATGGAGTGGAAAGAGGAAAATGTCCCACTGGGCGTGCCAGAATCTGTTCACCGCCGAAATACAGGAACGAGACGTTGGGATGTCTGGCCTGAATTCTGGGGGCAGATGCTATTTGGACTTCTCCATCCACCTCTCTGAAGATGCCAAGTTGATTTATGACATCATTTATCAGAGATTTGGACAGATGCGATTTTGTGAGGGGTTTTTGATTGTGGGGACGCTCTTCCCAGCAGGTGCAAGCCCGTGCAGTTAATTACGTTATCGCATTGCGATAACCACTTTCTTCTACTCCGGCAGTTCACTTTCGTGTCGTGTTGTTTTTTGTTTCTTTTGGTTGGCCGTGGATTGTATATGGAGACTAGTTTATGTCGTCGTCCGTAGGGCACGGATTAGTCAAAATCCGTATATTTTAGAGTTGGGTTTGTTTTATTTAAGGACCCATTAATTTAGTTTGAGATTAAGATCAACTTAAATATATGAGCATTTAGGCTCAATTTATTTTTAACTAAGCATATGTTAGCCATATTTGAGACTAAGATCAACTTAGTAAAATTATAAGGATCATTTTTATTTCAGATCCAACAACAGAGCATTTGGGCTCAGTTGTAAGAAAGCCTTTTTAGAAAGACTAAACTAATTTGGGTTTAGTTTGCTCAGTCTTTTTTTTGTGTTTGAAAGTGCTAAGCGCTTATTTGGGCTCTATTTGTTTAGCCCCATTTTTTATGCAAAAGTGCCAAGCACTTATTTGACGTTCTGATATTCACATGGATATCATGTGAAGCATTCAATTATCGGCGCTGCCTAATCAGTGCTGAGCACTCAGCCGTTTTAGCTGTATATGAAGTGCCAAGCAATTTTTATATGACGCCCACCTGAGGAGAACGTGCGGTGCTGGGCGCTGCCCAATCAGTGCTAAGCACTTAGCTGTTTTGGCTATATATGAAGTGCTAAGCACTTTTATTCAGCACCCTCGTGTGTTTCACGTGAGGTGCCGGCCTTCTGCTTTGGGCGCCCGCGTGTTTTTCACGTAAGGCGCTAGGCGTTGTTAAAAGGGTGCCCACGTGAGAAACACGTGAGGCGCTATTCTTTTTTCCCTTTTTTAGAGATTAAATCTCTGTTAATGGCATTTTGACCATTAATAATCACCAAGATCTTCGTTTTTTGAAGATCCGGGATCAGGTTTTTCTTTAAAAACTAAGCTCTTTTATAGGTTCTTCTTCCTTTCGTTTTTTTCTTTTTGGACCTAGTTCTTTTCTGAATCTTTGATTCCCAAGAATAAGATCTTCCCGATGAGAATTAAATTCTCAACTTGTAGGAGACTTGTTTTGTAGATCTTTGATCCAGAGAAAGAACTAAGTTTTTTGAGAAGGGTTAAACCCTTAAATAGGTAAAAGAAATATTTTTATCTCCGTGTTCTCTTTACCTCGGTTCTCTTTTTAAAAAGGAAACCTTCCTCCTTGAGAATTAAATTCTCTATTGTTTTTCTTAGAGCTTTCTGTATATTTTCAGAAGCTTATAAGGGTTTTTTTTCTATGAGATCTCTTTGTGTGTCTCGTGTGGTCTCTCTCTGTGAGACTTGAAGTCTCGGGTCCTTTATATAATGGAGGCAAATTGTTAATTGGTTTTGAGAAAATCTCTCATTGAGAGATTCCAATTGATTTAATTGGACTCAAAATTGATTTGGGGAATTTTTCCCACCATTGAATCTTTGATCCAAGGACTTCTGTTTTACAGAATATGTTTTCTTATTTTTAACAAGATTGGAGAAATATTTTCCCATATACAGAATTTATTCTGTAAAATGGTGATTTTTAATCCAAGAGTTCTCTGTTTTACAGAGAGCAATCTCTTTTGTTCAGAAAGATTGAGGAAATCTATTCCCAAAATAGAATTTTATTCTATTATTGGATCATTGATCCAACCGAGAGTATCTTTCTTATTTAGAAAGATTTGGGAGATATTTTCTCCTAGTAGAATTTAATTCTATATTTTGACATCTCCATTGGATCTTTTGATCCAACGGCTCTGTTTAACATAGAGTATCCCAAATTCTTATGTAGAATTTAATTATATTGATCTTGACTTGGGCGTTTGCGTTCACGTGTTGTGCACGCGGGCGCCGCTTAAGAATTTAATTCTTATGATGGGTATTCATGTGCTTTGCATATTGGCGCCTACGTGATGAGCACGTGCGGCGCCATATAAGAATTTAATCCTTATTCAGAAAGCGTTTCTGTGCTTTACACATTGGCACCGGCATGAGGACCACATGCGGCACCACCAAAATATTGGTGCTGGCACTGGCGCCCTCGTGAGAAATACGTGAGGCGCTTCCCCATTAGCTTTCACCAGAGCTTTACTCTTTTTTGTATTGTTTAAAATTTGGGGGACCAGTGCATCTGTGTTTTGAGAAACTATTTCTCAATAAACTCTGACTCCTAGGTATATAGATACCGGATTAGAATTCCATATCTGTAAAGCGTTACATATGCTGAGAAGGAGCAGAGAATTGAGAATAAATGATTTTATCCTCAATGTTGGTTTTCGTAGCAATTGTTGCTATTGAGAAAAATCATCATGTTTTGCCTAAACAGTAAACTTTTGGTTTCTTTTAACCAAAAGAATGTTTTTCAATTAACAGCACACGGAAAATGAGTTAGTGAACTCTAGGGATTTATACATATTGATGTATGTTGTTCAATGTCCATATGAATAAGGGGTTGGTACTAGGTATTCCATATTGAGAATGTGATTCTCTCTCATATTGCTCATCCATGGTTACGCTCCAAGATGAGTAATATTGAGTTGCCTTCTTCAATTTTGGGGATGCATTAGAAATAGATGCATATCAATTGATACTGGTTCCACCTAAACAAGTGCCTCTTTTCTATATGTTATATAAAATAGTGTTCATCTTAAAGTTGTTAAGATATGGGGTTATCCGGTTTGTGTCTAATACCATAATCCGAACAAACTTGTGGCACGTTTCTGTAATAGTAGTTTGTGGGTTATCTCAAGCTTTAGCGAGGGATAGTTTCTACCATTTTCTAGTTCAAAAGTGTTTTGTTCTTGACTCGCCAACTCTTTGGTAAAGGAATTTCTTGTAAAAGAAATTAGTGAGAGTATGGTAGAACTGGAAGTGATTCCAGAACCATAAATGGTTACTGAAAGTTTAGTAGAACCTGATGATCCAATTGACCCTGACAGACCATAGCTACTCCGCAGATCTAGTAGGTGACCTCAGCTACCCGAAATATACTTCGGTTTTCTCGTAGACGGTGATTAGGAGACTTGAATCATGTGATGATGACTCTACTAGTATCAGTAGGCCATAGGAAGTGGTAATTTCTGACTGATGGCTGGATACTAAGATTATCCAAGTTGGACTCCATACAGTACAACAAATTATAGATTTTATTGTGTGCTCCTGAAAGGGGTAAAACCCATAAGAAGCAAACAAATCTTTCGAGATCAGTACAAATTGAAAGGTATTAATCTAATAAGGCCATATTTGTAGTTAACATGTATTCATCAAATACCCGATATGGATTGTGATGATGCTTTTACTTCAAAGTTTGTGCTGAAATCCATGCGGATAAAATTTGCCACTGTTGTTTTCATGACTGTGATATCTGGTGTGAGTATGATTATAACATCTTTCTAAATTGGATTTAGAAGTGTACGTGTATATGACTCTACTAGAGAATTGTCTTAGTCAGTGGGAGCAGCAGATAGTGTGCAAATTGGTTAAGTCTATTTGTAGACTGAAGCAGGCATAGCGAAGGTGGATCATCTATTTTTGCTACAATGGTCAAAGTGTTTGACTTCATGAAAATTAGAGATGAACCTAGTATTTGTAAGAAAGATGTAGGGAGTACTGTCAAAGAAATTTTGGGTATGGAGGGATCGTCCGTAATTCGACCAAAACAATTCGCGTAGGAAGCAATGTTTGGATGAGGGCACCAAAGTTCGGCAAGAGTTTTGGGAGGTGGGGTACCCATGATGTAAGAAAGGAGAAGAAAAAGAATGTGGGTGGAAGTGAGGTGCACGGATTTCTTAGCGACAAGTTGCAAGTTTTTTTGTAAAAAAAAAATTTCTTTATTCTTTTTGTGTTTTTTTTATAAGAAGCTTTTTGCAAAAAGATTTTCAATAAAAGGCTTAGACACACATTCAATCAACCACAAATGCATAATTAGGCCTAGATCTAGGGTCACCTAGGTCAGCTAGACAGCTCATAACTGTTCCAAAGGGCAAGAAGTAGGACTCAAACCGCCTCTTCACCGCCAATTGTGGCCAGGTAAGTGGGAGGTTCTCCACTACGTAAGTAGTGGGCCTAGTTAAGTAACCACTTGCCTTAGACACACTTGCCTAGACACCACAAAGTCAGGTTAGGATCAACGGTCGATGCCTACAACTATTCCTCTGTCCTATTGAACGCGAAGTCCTTAGGGCTGAGTCTAATCTTTTCAATTAAATGATGGTCAATGCAATATGCTTTATGTGATTTCTGGGGTCCTGGGAAGGGTAATGAAATCCCCACCCAATCTGGATTGGTGTTCAAGCCCCTTAAAGTCAGTTAAAATATGCAAAGCACTAAACACAATCACTTGCAAACAATTTTTTTTTAGCGCGCGCAAAGAATCCTGTACAAGATCAATTATTGGAAGGGGGAGAAATTTTTAGCGCAAAGAATCCTGCAGGAAATTTTTACAGAGGAGATATCAGGGGTTGCAGAGAAGGAGAAAGGGAGCTTACAGTGATTTTTCCACCCGCTGACGTCACCAAGCCGCCGCGTTTCCGCCGCCAAAACGAGCTTCCCGCCGCGGTTCCGCGGTTGACTTGTTGACTTGGCCTTCCAAACTTCTTCTGTTGCTCTGTTGCGGAAATCCTCTGTTGCTCAGATCTGCTGTTTTTTGTTTCGCTCTCTGGATTTTTCCAGATCTGAATTCGTTCGTCGGTCGTGCAAAAATTCAAACGAAATACCCTTCACAAAATAACAAAATGATAAAAATTTTATTATTTTTTTATTTTTCAGTTTTTTATGAGTTTTCAATTTATGTTAACCCGAAATTGCAAAAAGAAAATACTATGCCATCCCCGGCAACGGCGCCATTTGATTGAAAGATTTATTTAGTGTGCTTGCACTTTTTCAAAATATGAATCAAAAATATTTATAACCGCAATCAAGAACGGCGTCGCTTGGTAGCTAGCCGGTGAGTACAGGTCGGTCCACAGGGATGTTGTGTGTTTCCTAATTTGGTCTAACGAGTTAATTCCAAACGGTGTGAATGGATTATCGCTAAAAACTAAACTGATTTAATCTAGGACTAGAATCTTGCTAGGGTTAGGTTTAGCTTAAGTTTGGAAATTAAAGATTTCCTCACCGCTTTCAATGCCCTAATTTAGATCTCGTTAAGTGTTATGGTAATAATTAATAAAGGGGATTAGTACCATCGGGAAGAAACGATGTTTCTCCCTCTAGGTTTTAGTCCTTCCTTTCTTAATTTTTACCCTAACCTCCATGGAAAACATACACAACCGGTCGTTTATACTACGGTATCACCGTTACCTTGTGAGGTAAGGTGCCGTAGGGAACGGTGTGTGTATGTATGTATGGAGTCCTATTAATTATATGTGATGGGCAAGAAAGGGGTGAGAGATTTTCATCTCTCAAGCCTTCCCTATTCCTAACCCTAACAAGCGAGGAGACTACTCGCTCATTAGGGAATTGAAAATATATCTATCTATCTAACTAGGGCAGATAAGAAAATTATACTACGGCAGAATAAAAATTAACTAGGGCAATTAAATAAAACTACTTACTTTATTGATGGCTCTCTCCAAACATTTACACAGGAATTTTCAGATCTGAATAGATGAAATAAAAAGAGGCATAAGAAGAGGCATAACCTAAAAAAAGGTTTTAGGGTTTCTATTTATAGATCATAGAAACCCTAGGGTTACAATCAACTCACATCTGCAATTACAAGTATACTCCTAAGAAGACTAATCAACGCGCGCCATACCATGAAAATTTCCACCGACAAGTGCATGTAATGGCCGCGGAACCGCGGCCAAATGCCCTGTTTGGCCACAGATCCGTGGCCAAATAGTGGGTTCTTGGGCTCAAATTCTCTGGTCTTCTTATGTTGCATTTTTCCTTCTATTTTCTTTAGTTGTTTTCTCAAATTGGCTTCTATATTTCTTCCAGATTTCCACAGTGAATATAGTAGTGGACTTTTACCGCTTGCTTCGTGACGAAGTCTTGAACCTTGCGCTGCCTTTGTTCTTTGTGAACTTGTTCACTGATCTTCGTTTTATTCTTCAACTGTAGGCTTTATCAAGATTCTTCCAATTGTCGATCGTAGTCTCACTTTTGCATCGTCTTTTCATCAATTTCACTGTTTTTGTTCCGAGAACCTGTAACCTGCAACTATGTAGCAGACATGGGTCAAAAGCACTTGTTTATTTGTAAACTGAATAAGAATGGGGAATATAATAATACAAAATTATGATATGAACAGTCACCAAGTGACTCACCTCATGACTCATGAGCTTAAACTCTTCTCATAGATTCCAATATGGAGAAGAAAAGATGTATGTATCAATACACACGCGCGCGCCAAGTATGTACCAAAATACATACACACACATATATACAAAGCAAGTATGTACCCAAATACGTACACACACATATATACAATCCAAGTATGTACCAAAATACATGTATCCGTATTCGTATCAAAATACGAACAGCGTATTCGTATAAAAATACGAATACCCGTATTCTTATAAAGATAAAAATACCTGTACTTATATAAATACCCATATTTATACAAATATCCGTATTCATATAAATACCGTATTCGTGTTAAAATACGAATACCCAAAAAGAGAGATAATGAGAAATATAATACTAGCTTACAATGACCCGGCTATCTTTCAAACCTTCCAGTTGTAACGACTCTGTACGAAATTTTCCAGTTTAATATACAGAAATGAGTTATACAGCCTGAGTTTGAGTTATAAGTAAATTTTATTAAATAATAGAAAGAAACAACTTGTAGCTCACTGGTAAAGCCTTTGCACTGCTGTGACGTAACCCATGTATTCGATCCCTATCAGACACATTATTTTTTCTGATTTTTTTTAAATTTTTGGAAGCCCAAAAGTCTACACATGCAATGCACAGAAAAATAAAAAGTCAGAAAAATCAAACATGTGGAAAATGGAGTAAACGCTGAGATATACACGTGGCACAAATCCAGATCCCCAAAGCTCTAAATCGACCAGCAGAAACTTCATTTAGGCCGACACCGATGGTTGAACCGAGCCCAATGAGACTCGGGCTTTGTACACTGGTTCTTTCACCTACCCCTGACTCCCCTGCACTGTTTGATTTCCATGCAATCAAACAAAGACCCTTCATTTCACAATTTATCACAATTTTAATGCATTTTAATTCATCATTTTAATTCCAAAACCCTATTTCTCCACTATAAATACCACCCCACACTTTGGCTCAACATCATTCTGAAAATTCTAACCAAAACTCTCAGAAATTTCCTAAGTACAAGTGGAGTAAAGAGGAGTTAGCAAGCGGTCAACTTCCGGCGAAGAATCGAAGTAACATCCGGAGCTCCCGCAACACCACGACAACACTCTCCTCTTCTCCTACCTCTTCTTAACATAATCAACTAGTAAGCCCCTCTCAATCTCTCTTCTTCTTCTTCTTTGAAATTCCATTTCAAAATGTATATCAGTAAGTGGAGTTAATACCGATATCTTTTTCAAAACCAGAGAAAAGTCTTTCTCCTTAATACTTAGTTCAATCTAACTTGTACACATCACTTGTAACCTTAAACCATAATATTTAGAATCAAATTTTATCAAAATTCTCATGTAAAATAAATTTAATTTAACATTTTCATTAAAATACCATGAACTTTGGTATCGCTTCTTTTAGTTTTATTAAAACTATACATTTAGGAAAAACATCACGGGGTAACGACTTACCCTTCACGTACACTCTTGTTTTATAGCACGATGTCTTTTTGTATGATTTGTTGTACGAAGAAAATATTATATTAAAATACCACTTAGTTTAAAAACGGTTTTTTTAAAAACAGTATTTTGGATCCTTTGCGATTATGCCTCTACAACCCTCTTTAGGAGACCCGCTAATGGATGGTGCAGATCATCACACATCCTTGGGTTAGTAGAGTGAGATGCAGACCTCCTCACGGAGTATTCAGTCTCGAAAGGTTTTAAATACGGTTTTTAAGAAAAACGAATTTTCTAAATAAATAAAGAAATTTAATTTTTAATATATATATACAAATTACAAATCCTTATTTCCAAAATATAATAAACTTATTTTTTCTAAAAATGAAAAATTAACAAGTTTCAATAAAATACCATCAAATTACCAAAAAACAACTCTTTTCAATAAAATACCATGAACTTTCAAAAGTTAATTGTTTATCACTAAAATACCTCAAATCCTTAAAACTCATACTCATGAAAACCTTTATAACATAAATAACCCCTTGAGATTTATTTTTAACTATATTAGAATATTTTTTTCATAAAACCCCCTCGAGTTATATAAAAACAATATTTAAGGACTTTAGTAAATATAATTTAAGCGGGATCAATTTTCTTGAGCCCCAGAGAGCCAGACAAAGTGGGTGCTTGCCTATTTAGGGTAGAAAACTTAATGGAGTTATCAACGGTAATTGTCTTGGAAAAAGACACAAATCCTGTCATCCATGTGCAGCAGTTACCGGAACCTAATTCAAGATCCAAATCAGTTTACAAGTGTCTGACTCAGTCTAAGTCTAACTCAAACCTGAATCTAATTCAAACCTGAATACAATACCAAACATGAATACTTGAACATAAACATGAATACTTGAATCAAAAAACAATATCAAATATGTATACTTGACCTGACTTGACCAAACCATGGTTATAACTTGACTTGACTACTTGACTGCTTGATTACATCCTGAACATGACTACTTGAAAAACTTGTATCCATGGTTTCGACAAGTCTAATAATTATAATCTATACAACACATTACGTGGGGATAAATGGGTAAATTGGTATGGAACGTATATCGTGGCACGAGAGGTCACTTAAAAGTCACCTACATGAATTCTCGTGCCATTGTCTCATGGGTTATGACGGAGCCTTATACTACATGTTACCATAGTCCACGGGGTAAGATGGACTCCTCTCGTATACATGAATACCGTCTGTATCAAGCTAGAAACAACCACGTTATAATAATCATCATATACCGATAATCAATCATACACACCATATGTCACGACCCGAAAAAGGCACATGACTGGTACTTGAATCATGTGAAGTCTATAGGACCCCACCTAATTCAAGTAACCCAAAAGCCCAGAAATCTAAACCTTTTTAGGGGGGAAAATAATGGAAGTGCAGTTTTGTCACGACCCGAAATAGCACGCGACTGGCACTTGAATCATATGAAGTCTATCGGACTCCATTCAATTCAAGTAAGACAAAAGCCCAGAAATCTAAAACCATTTTTTAAGTGATAAATAAAGGAAAACTAGTTTTAAGAAGTGAAGAAAACATGTTGTTTTTTAAAACAAGTAAGCCGAATAGGCAATTTAAAAGTCTCAATGTTTTTTCTGAAAATTTCGGCAGAGTTTCCTTTGTAAATACTGGCCCCGAACGGGGTACAACATGAATAATATATATATGCACAATAAAAAGGCATCCCCAAGCGGGAGCTAGCTCTTCGTCAATCGACGGTCACAACCACGCAAGCAATATAATATACAACGCCAAGGGCGAGGATCAAAACTCAAAGGAAAACTCAAATCAGCTTGAAAACCATAATACTACAACACGCGACTCTAAGGTCGAATTAATACACAACTGGTTTTCTAAGTCTGAAACAATATACAAGTTTGGTTGATGGAATTTCTAGATACAACTGAATAATACATATACAATGGTGGTTCTGATGCAAAAGAATCCACCTACCAAAGCAAGTCACCCGTAAGGAAAGCAGTGTGCCAGAAAAGCCGCAATGAAACCTGTACGGCAAAACCTGCAAAAAACTGTGGCACAACGGGGGTGAGTTGCCAACTCGTGAATAGAAAACATCATAGAGCAGAAATTGTATGTATGACACAATCCTAGGTCAATACGATCAGATATATATATAAACCTCAAATGAATAAGTCTGAAGCATGATAAGGTGGCAATGTAACATCTATACATGAGTGTAGTGCCAAGTGCTCGTGCCAGTGCCTCAGGTAATAACATATCATAATATGAGGTATGATCAATGTCGACTATATCATGAAGTCTATAAGTATGTGGATATCATCCAACTATGTAATCAATGTCATCATGTATGTGGATCTCGTCCAACTATGTGATCAAAGTCATCAATGTCAACTATATGTATGTGGATATCGTACACGTGTCACCCAATGACAAAAAACATCATGCATGTAAATATCATAAAGCATATGCATGGAAATATGAGGATGTAAATCAACATGTGTCGCTCGCGACATATCAAAATCATGGAACCTGGGTGTCAAGCATCGACACTTGAAACCATCATGAAACCTGTGCCTAGCATCGGCACGTAAATCCTCATATACATAGGGCTCCGTCAGTCCGGATCGGCCCGTCTCATCTCTCAACTCCGGTCGGTATTCCCCAGATATCCGCCGAGCTCAAAACAATCACCGGTAGGTAGTACTCCCCTGCCAGGCTCACCGTCTAACATATACGAGTCTTCTTGCCCCGGGGTACCTCACCGGGTCCACCATGTACCCGTAGACGGTGCCTACCGCTCCTCGAATCGGGTTTCACATGCCACTCTCAGAACCGAGAAAACACATGGTGGACGCACTGAAATATCATATCAAGGGTAACCGGGTTTTTTAAACAATACATACCTTCTTTTAAAATACCCACGGTTCCCAAATCCAGAAATATCATGGAAACAACATATCTCAATGCGTATAATCAGAAAGCATGATGTATGCGACATATAAAAGAAATGTAAGCATATCAGTATATCATGCAACATGGAATAGTAATATGCACATATTTAGGGAAGACCGCTTCTTTAAAATGAATCATTTTTAAAAAGTATCTTACGGTTCCCAGATCTCCAAGTCAAGCCAGAATCATCTATGTATGTGCAAATATGTATGTGTACAAGTATGAGTGTACAACAGGTTGGTGCACGGGTATGAGTGTACAATAAGTATGTACACGAGTATAAATGTACAATAGGTATGTGCACAAGTATAAGTGTACAATATGTAAGTACACGAGTATGAATATACAATAGGTATGTGCACAAGTATGAGTGTACAATAAGTATGTACACGAGTATGCCATGCAAGGGTCATATCCTGAATGCAACAGTACTACAGTGTAGTGACATGGCAATTATCGATGATGAAGTGTGTGAACCGGCAAGCAGGTGTACGTGGAACATATGCATCATCGATAATGGTGCTGGTGTCCTAACAGCATGGATTTGATATAACAATAAACATATTTAACATGCAATGCGATGCAGACAGTAAGAATCTGCGGCAAATGAATAATAAACACAACAGTGCAAAATCTACATCAATATATCTATGTCATACTATTTTGCCATTTGAAAAAAGACGAATCGGGGTTTTTAGGAAAATAAGGGCTACGGTGTTTTTAAGAAAAGATGCGTCTTTTGAAATATCCGTAGAATCCCTTTACCTGTCTTTAAAATATTCCCGATTCGTTAGTTTTTGAAATAGGTATGACATCGGCCTAGCCTAACATATACTAGCAAAACTACAGCTCTAACTAACAAGTCAATCAGGAGGGGTATGGAAACCACCTAAATCTGAGTCGATATATATATATATATATATAATAGTTGGTGATCCCGCCTCAGAGGTACAGCGTACGATATAATATCATATGACATTCTCGAGTCATGAGTGCGGATCTATCATCAAATAAAGCTCGTACGGTAAATCATCGTACGGCATCCCCAATAGCTGGGTGCGGGTCAATATCACATTCATCTCATCAATTATCAGGAATCATTATCATCATATCATATGATCTGGGGTACTGATCTAAGTCTAGTACAAATCGATACCATCTATATAAATATAAATGCGTGTGTGAAACACACACCCAAGGCCCGCTACAATCTCATGTCGTATCCCAAATACGAATCACAATATATCACCGATCTCATAGCACCATGCCCAATTTCATCGACTCATCTCCAAATATCATCCACTATCATCATCATCAGGTATAAGTATAACAGATAAGCAGGTGTGTGCGTGTGGGTGTAAACCTATTTTAGGGTTCGCAACTATGAACTATACTAGTTTACCTCTACGCCCTAATCCAACCATAGTACACCTAATCTCATCTCAAATATCCACGACACACAATAAGCTATCATATATAGTATATATATGCTATACTAAATATCGAACTGCGGGGGTGCTATACGCCATCCACCCGACTTCCCCCGTAAATATAATCTACTCACCTTGAATCCTGCGTGTCAGTGTCGATGTCGCCTTCATCTTCTTCATCGTCTCGAATCATCGTGGGGGTACCTACATGTCACACGTATCGCATCGCATTAAAACCAAAACGACATGCGAAAACCAAAACGATACGCTTAAAAGCTTATAGGTTAGAACCTATAGGTACACTTTCAAAACCATCAAACAATCCTCGATATCGTCGTACAAACGCCAAGTAATCGAGGTAAAATGCAATTATACAAATCCAAAATTTAAAATACAAAATACGAAAACACGAGTCAAAACAACAACTATAGAAAAAGGTCCCAGATTTCACCCTAGGTCAAATTGGTCAATTTTGCATATGCCAAGGGTCTAGTTTACATGAAATAAAGCTTCAGAACTAACACAAGCCAAACTGGTGGGACCCAGGCCGCAATTTGCGGCCAATTGGATTAAATCTGCGGCCAGTTTGGGGAATTAGGGGCTAGGGTTTTAGGGTTAGCTTCCAGGGTGCCTGCACATCTCTCTGTGTTTGCAAAATAATTTTCAGAGTCTCGGGGTGATAGCAGATTCCATTTAACCCTCACAGATTCCACAATTTCCCGATATCGGCTTTTCTAAATCCGTATCCGGGTTTCTAGTCTCTGTTTTAGGCCTGAATTCTAGCACTAGGGGATTTGTGTGGCCTCTACTGAGCTTAATTACCCCTCACCACTCTCACTTCCCATTAACCCTAACTAGAGTTTTCCTAAGTCCTCAAAACCACTCGATATCGACATGAAACAAGTATGGATGCATAAGAAATTAAAACACTACACTAATGGTGCAGAAATTACCTCCTTTGGCAACTCAAGAAAATTCTTGAGTTGCTCAAAGTCCTCAAAATCTTCTCTTTCTTGATCCATGGGGTAGCTAGTGAGCTTGTGCATCCTTTTTGTGAAATGGGGTTTGGGTTTTGAGTTGATTTTCATGGTGTATTGGGGGATTGAAGATGGAGGAGGAGGAGGGGGGTGCAGCAGCAGCAACAACAAAAGGAGGAGAGGGGAGAGAAATGAGAGGATGAAATGATGAGGGATGGCTCATGACTCAAGTTGACCCTCACCCACTCTTTCTCTCTCTTCACCATACCTAATATAATACTCTTTTCTTTTTTTTTCTAATCCATTTTCCTTCTCTCCTTAATAGTATACTTAAAACAAACCATGGTAGAAAATGCACAAGTGTGAAAAAAGACTTTGTGCAAGCTAAGTGCACAAAACACGCTTAATCCGCGATTAGTGATTTTTAATCGCGATTAGTACTAAAATAGTGTATAGTTAATCATAAAAACTTAAAATTTGTATAATTCACATAAAACACCCACTTTTAGAATTTTCCATAATTTTCCAAAAATTTTCCCAATTTATCGGTATTTAATTATACCGCCTTATTTAAAATATTCAATATTTTATTATTAAATTATAAAAATTTCCCAAAAATAATATTTTATTATTTTGAAATGTTACAAGTTTTGAAATAAGGTTTACTGAAATCAAACTTATTCTTATATATACATAAGTAGTAATATATGAAAACGCTATATTTGTATCTAACTTGAAAACCCTTTTTGTCGTTTGAAATTTGGGCAGCACCTCCTTTGTAATTTTTAACCCAAAAATGAATACAAGCAATAATATATAAGTCATCCCCAAGCGGGAGCTAGCTTTTCACCAAATGGTGGAACAACCACGCAAGATAATATAAATATACAACGCCGAAAGGCGAGGATCAAAACTCAGAATGAAAGCGAGAAAACTAAGCATCATAAGAAAACCAGAAATAACAATAAATACATAAGCGCGACTTTAAGGCCAAAAGAATATACAACTGTGGTTATCTAAGTCTACTAAATATACAAGTCTAGTTGATGGAGTCTTTAACTAGATACAACTGAAATAAATAAAGTATAATGGTGGTCACGATGCAAGTGAACCCACCTACCAAAACAATCACCCGGAAGGAAGTGGTGTGCCAGCGAAGCCGCTAAGGAACCTGTACCGCTAAACCTTTAAAAAATTATGGCACAACCGGGGTGAGTTGCCAACCCGTGAGTAGAAGACATCACCGACTAGAAATCGCATGTATGACGATCTTCTAGGTCATACAGTAATATACACAAATATAACACAGAAACATCTAGCAGTGGCAAGGGTAATCATCTAAGCACAAGTGTAATACATAGTACTCGTGTCAGTGCCTCAAGTAGCAACATGTCATATATATGATGTATGAATGCATCAAGAATGAAATTAGAATATATCTATATGAGAAATCTGTGTTCTTATCTCGGTAAGATTTTAGTATAAGAAAACTAGAGTATCATCAATGAAATCGACAGAAATCTGTGTCAAACATCGACACAAAATCCTCAAATCCCGGGCTCCATCAATCCGGATCGGCCCATATCATCCAATCTCATGACTACGGTCGGTATCCTCCGGATATCCGCTGCGCCAAATATCACCGGTAGGTAGTCTGCCTCTGCCAGGCTCATCGTCTACAACTCGAGCTTCTTGCCCCGGGTACCTTACCGGGTCCATCATGTACCCGAAACGGTTCATCCTACTCCTCGAATCGGGTCTCGAAAACCAACTCAATCAGGAAAACTCATGGTGGACGCCATATACTGAAGACTGTATTTTGAAAAGAAAATGAATACTTATCATATTAGAACCATGGTCAAGTGTAGAGAATTAACCAAGGTTAGATTAATGGTTAGGGTTTAAGATGAAGACAAGAATGGTTACAAAGTCAAAGCTTCATGAAGCTTCAACTAAACTCCAAAATTAGCAACCATTCTTTTCTTATCTATTCAAAATAAATAAATAAATAAATAAGTAATAAAAAGAAAACCCTAATCATTAGTTTAACCATGGCTTAATTCATTACACTTAACTATAGTTAAACATGTATCATCAAACATGATACAATCAAGTGTACAAAAGTATATCACATATACAATATGCACAAACCAAGTGAGAAAATCCGTTTAAAGTGAACCAATACTAGTTAGTGCAAAGTAAACTGATATGATTTTGTATATCAGGTTCGGTATCTAATAGCATTTGTTCAGAATCAATTTATTGGTAATACAGGGTGACAGTGACCAACAGACTTGGCTGCAACACTTGCCCCGTTTTCTGTCTCATGAAACTTATCACCCGTTCTCAGTTCTTTATAATGAACACACCCGAAGATGATGCATCAGCATGCACTCTCTTCGTTTGGGCGGCACGGGAATTCTGGTATTCCTCTATTTCCTGCTCTGTCTTATAACAATTATAAGTTGGAGCGGGAACAACTTTCCCTAGCATAGTATAACAAGCGGGTTCGGTCAATACATCCGTATTATTATCTTGATTAAGGCGTAATATGGTCGCTACCTGGAGAGAGAGAGAAGAAAACACTCAACGTATGCTCTTGCAAGATCAGATTAGTTATAATTTTATCTAATCAGGATGGCTCCAACTGTTTCTATCAAATTTTTCTTCAAACCCTAAAAGGAAAGACTAGCCGGGATTAATTACACGCTACAAGTTCGCCAATCTTTCAGCCAGGCCAGTGTCGGTACTTTGAGGGAGGTCCCCCGTGCTTTCGCACGAACCTAATTACTGTAAACCTCGTTTTTCCAGAGGCGTAACCCCGTTGACACCTTTCTAGACACCTACTTGATCGGCTAATTGTAATGTGTAAAACTCTCCCAGGAGTAACTCTTACTCGCAGCAGGTATCGGGATCCAACTATCTCATAGAAGGTATGCAATCTCATTGCAAATTTCAACACTTGAAATTCCCGATAATATTTTGCCCCTAACCTCCTATGACCTTGACAAAGGCCAACAAACCATAGGATGCTAGTCGAGTTCAACCCGTCATTTCCTGATTGAATTAAACCCACCCGCACGACCCTTGACAAAGGCCAACAAGGTCGCACGACTACCCTAACCCAATCTGCATCATATGCATAAGCAGATAAGCACCAGTTAGCTACCGCACACTACGCCTTGACAAAGGCCAACAAACGCAGCACGAATACTAACTACTACTTATCTGAAATGACGGAGGGCTACGACAGGTTTTTCTGAAAACCTATTGCGTAATGAACTTGATATCGTTGTAGGATCGAATGAATTTTGAAATAGAGTGTTTTCGAGGCTTTTCTAGTTTAGCTAAAGGGGTCACTCCCGGTGAAGGGATCGTCGGCCCTTTCCTCGTCGAATGAGGTGCGGGATATATCATATATATCACTGTGCAAAGCAGAAACTATAGAAGCAATCAAAAACAAATCGAGTGTGTAGCATCTTCCAGTTATTGCTAAAGGGGTCACTCCCGGTGAAGGGATCTCGGCCCTTTCCTTATCGAATAAGGTGCAGGATGTTCTACAAGGAACACCGCGATGTAAAGCAAGAACTGTAGCTACCTTTTTTTTTTAAGAAATTCGATTCCTCAACATCTTAGGTTTCTTTTCTTTCATTAATCACATTAATGAAGTCCCATCATTTAAGCACCTAAACATCACAGATAAATACGACGTACACTTATGCCATCCGCATTCGCCTCGATGTCCCGTCTGCACCGTTAGGTTAGGTAACTAACGGCAGAGCGAGGCAGGGCTAGCGCGGGTGTAAAACATAAGCAACGTCTATATAATATATCATATATACTATATACAGTATCTATCACAGAACACATCAAATGATCACATCACAGATATCGCAGCAGAAGAAACATATATGAAATATTTGATATACTAGGACGTCCGTGTTTTCAATACGAGCCAGTATAAAACTCGGATTCCACGGTCGCGATGGATAGCCAAACCTACACCCAAAGACCCCTACGAGAGCGGCAAGCAACCCTACCAATTCTAGAGTTAGGACACCCGGACTCGACTTCTCGAGTTGGTCTCCCACTGTTTCTAGAACCCGGTTACTTATGCCCTCCTCTTTGGGTCTATCCTAGTGCGGAAAAGTAAATAATATACAATGGGTGACATCTTCCGCAACCTGGAAGTGCCCCAATAAAAGAAAATTACATACAAGGCTTTACATGAATGAAAATGAAAAACACTCATCTCACATAAAAAAAAACCCGGCTATTCAAACACGACGATCCAATATAACATATCCAGCAACACATAACATCACATGTTATCAATGTAAGTAAATATGCGCATCTCAATTGTCGTTGACATATAGCAATGAAACCGGCGATATCACATATTCCACTTACGGTCGCAGAAAAGAAAGTGTAAAACTACAACAGTTGGAATCCGCAACTTCTTTAGACATCGCATGCCTAATCAAATGAATTCCTTAGACGTCACATGCCTAACAATTATAAACTCCGCATTTTAGTCTCATTATCGAAAACACTTTTCAATACCAAGTCGGGCAATTCAACAAGATTCCCGATATCCTGATCGAATGCTCGTCGCAAACTTCAGTAAACGGCCGCACCCCCGATACCGTCGACGAAGTGCACCAAGGCGGAACACTGCTGCCGCGAGCACCCGAACGGATGCTTTCGGCGACGGGGTTCTCCTACAGTCACTTGGTCGGGGCTATGGGGTGTAGCTGTCTATTAAGTTTACCCGGCGAGTATCCGCGTACGCTACGTGATTGCGACGGACTTTTGATCACATCAAAATTCCGTGGCAACCGATCAAGTGAGACTAAACTGCTATGTTTATAACATTCAAATCAGTTATCTCATAACTACATGTGGATTCCAAATATTATATCACATTCCAGATAAACAGAAAATGTTAAACTTTCCAATCGAACAGTCAAACACCCAAGTTTTCCCGAAACAGCTCAATACATGAAATAAGTTTAAAAACATTCACTTCATGCCTCAGTACCAACGGTCCAGCCGTAGAAGGGTCAAGCCAACGCCTCACATGTGGCACGCCGTACTGCCCTAAACCCGAAGGTTCAAAGGGCAATTCAAGACGGTCACATAATCGAGTTAAGGTTTGTTGTCTTCTAGAGGGTCCATCGCGTTACTTGCACTACTTAGAACGTCTTTAAACCACGGAAAAATCCAACACTTGGAAATTTTCCGGCAAGGAAAAAATTGGGTATTTATATCCGGTCGAACTTTTTAACATATTCTAAAATTACCCGGAAAAACACACAGACAAAATTAGACAATCCGATCGAATCTACGAACTCCCAATACAACCCAGAAAACTCAACTCTTGAGTAAAAGTTAAAAATTCCCAGAAAATACAGCACAACAATATAGGAATTACTATGCAAATTGCAATGAAGGATGCTTCCGTAAGGCCGCGGAACCGCCGCATGAGCCATGCTCGTGCCGCGGTTCCGCGGCGGTTTGATGGAGTTAGCCGCTCGTTTTGCACAGTATTTCTTATAAATCCCTGCTGATTTTTCTGCATATTTTTAATTTGGAAAAATCCCAGTTTTCAAAAATTGTACAGAGAAGGGGTCGGATTAGGGTTTCGTGTTTCGATCGGACTTCTAATATCGTCTACGCATCGCCTAAGGCTCTAGCTAGGCTCTGATACCAAGTTGGTCAGGCAGTTACCCCATCCAATGGGGTCGCCGTGGCACCAACGGGTCTCCTAGCCGCTACTTTTTACGCATGCCCCCTCGCGAGGACTACAACCCGCCGGAACACCTTCCGGTCTCGGGACACCCTAGGGGTAAGAGCCTATGCTTCGCCACACTGTCACACAGTGAGAACCCTCCACAGGTCGACATCCAATGCCTAGTAGCTCTGATACCACTGTAGGGTTCCTAGGCACACTCAAGAGGTTCCACAAGGCATCAACCATGCCAAATTAAAATTTTCCGCTGCTGAGAAACCCTAAACTAGATCGTTAACTAGAGGATAGGCGATAACAAATGCGAGCAAACAACTTTACTGCTAAGTGAAAGAGACTACAACCTTTGTAGATCCGGTCCTCCACTTCCTTAGCTCCGTGATGATGTCCCTCCGCTGCGATCATCGGATCCCGGACTCTAGCGATGGTTTCGTCGAAGAAATGATCGGGCTAGGTCGTCGACTTCGATGCCGAAGATGATCTACGTTGAGGCAACTCAAGATCAAGCTCCAACTTCACCAAGTCATGAAACTTGTGAAGAAAACACCCTATACTACATGGCAAGTGGTAGAGGATGAAGAAATAGGAAGTGGGTTCACTTTGGATTTGGATTTCTCACTTGAAATCATCACTTGGAAATTTTTAGCAAGCTTTCTTCAACTCATGAAGAAGATGAAGAAGAAGAGAAAAAAAATAATCATTTTTAAAATAAAAATCCAAGTGAATACTTATCATGTTGCAACCATGGGTGAAGTTTACTCATGTAGAGAATAAACTAGGGTTTACGTTTATTGGTTAGGTTAAGCATAAAACAAAAATGGTAGACTTATTCAAAGCTTCATGAAGCTTCAACTATAAAACAAAGAAAGCCACCATTTCCCTTTTTGCCAAAAAAAATGAATTAAAGAAAATAAATAAAACATTTAAAACCCTAACCATTAACCTAAACATGGTTTAAAGTAAACACACACCCAAGTTTGCATGTATCATCAAACATGATACAAACTAGTGCACAAACATATATCATATATACAATGTGCACATTCAAGTGAGAAAATAATCTTAAGTGAACCAATACTAGTTAATGTAAAGTAATATATCAAATATATAATTATACATTAAATCAACACTTGATTTAACGATCCGGTCATATCGCATATGACCGACTAATATCCAATGTATCGACTTATCGAATCAATCCTCGATTCAATAACTAGGTTATATCGCATACAACCAATCGATGCATTCATCGCGAGAATAGAATACGGTATCACATACACGCATTATTCTCGGTCCCGCACATATCTCATATACGCTCCTATTTCGTTTCGCTTGAGCCAGGAAACCTCTGTGTAGGACTCTAAAGACTCGTCAATACGCCGGCAGCAGATGATGATCATATCAAGCACCCACAAGCCGCAAGCGGTCTGCTAAACGTAACGGCCACCCGGGTATTGAGCGATCAGAAGATCAACGAGCAAGCCCGCTCACACTTCTGTGAATCCAACCAGTAACACTTACCGTACAGTCCGGTCTGTTCGTCTGATATGTCGCATATCTCGCCTAGGGGTGGTAAACGTCAGACCCTAGTAGCTCGATAAGTCGTGTCGATATGAGGTCTATAACAGTTCGAGAAACTACTGATAACACTTACCAATAAATCTTAGCAACCCTGGCCAGGGATTTCCGGTTATAGCCAATCGAACACAGCGCAACATCAACTCCCTATACCGGGAGAGACGAATCCCCTCCTATCGCTCATTGCCTCCATGTGATTCGGGACTGTACCCAAAAACCACTGTTTTGCACGCCCTCTTAGACGTGGTAAGATGGAAATCAAAGCACAGTGGGAATCACACAAGACTCTATGACGATCTCGGGTCTACAGACTAACCTGTACCGGTGTCACCAGAGAACTGCCATCTGACGTAAGGTATAATACCATCTGGGAGTTCTCGGCGAGTCTGTCCAGTGTACCCAGTCTCCACTGAGCACCCGTATATCATCTCTGATGTCAAACACCAATGGATATGGGATCATCCATCGCCCATCTGTATGGGTCGAGAAGGTATACGCTAGTCTACTCTGGTATATCGATGCCCCGTCTCGATACACCCACGACTAGGGACCTTGAAGGATGAACTTATGGACTACCATGTCCCCACTAGTATGATCTGCATCATAGTCCAGGTAGTTAAGTACACATCCTAAGGGCTTTACCAACATGTAACAGAGAGACAATCAGTGTACACGTTAAGGTAAAGAGTAACCAGATAGCATACTATTATGTCGAGCAAGAAAGTCCTCCCTATATATGTCCCAGCATCCACTACAATATACATCCTATGTACAGTAATGGCCTCTAGGGCATACATATAACTAACACAATCGACCTCAGAGTCACAACGAAACGGAACCATGGCAAAGTCTCTAGTTCCAAATCTCAATGGCCACATCTGCAGCCTGGAGACCAACAATGGTGGGCCTCCTCATTCCAGCATGACACAGATGTTACACCATCAAGCGGAGCGACGGCAAAATCCCAGCTCCACCTCAGCATTCGTCTCAATGCAGTAGACGAGATGTCAACAATGTCGTTCCTTCGCAGTCCAGCAGGATGCGATGCAACGTCAACAAAAGACCTCACGGTCGAAACAAAGCGGAGCGACGGCAAAATCCCAGCTCCACCTCAGCATTCGTCTCGATACAGCAGATGAGATGTCAACAATGGCGTTCCTTCGCAGTCCAGCAGGATGCAGATGCAACGTCAATAAAAGACCTCACGGTCGAAACAAAGCGGAGGGACGGCAAAATTCCAGCTCCACCTCAGCATTCGTCTCGATACAGCAGACGAGATGTCAACAATGGCGTTCCTTCGCAGTCCAGCAGGATGCAGAAGCAACGTCAACAAAAGACCTCATGGTCGAAACAAAGCGGAGCGACGGCAAAATCCCAGCTCCACCTCAGCATTCGTCTCGATACAGCAGACGCAATGTCAACAATGGCATTCCTTTGCAGTCCAGCAGGATGCAGATGCGACGTCAACAAAATACCCCATGGTCGAAACAAAGCGGAGTGATGGCAAAATCCCAGCTCCACCTCGATGTTCGTCTCGATACAGCAGACGTGATGTCACCCCAGCGTTTTTTCCCTTGGCAGGATGCAGACGCAAGGTCAACAAAAGACCCCATGGTCGAAACAAAGCGGAGTGACGGTAAAATCTCAGCTCCACCTCAGCATTCGTCTCGATACAGCAGACGCAGTGCGAGCAAATGAAGCGAAGGCCAAATTCCTAGCTTTAGGGTCTTGACGGTAACTCATATAAAACCTGAAAGACTATCGGAGATCATCCCACATCAGTGCGGAGTGGTCACCACCTCGACGTTCGTCTCGATACAGCAGACGAGATGTCACTACGGCGTCCTTCCTCCAACAGGATTCGGACACGCCAAAGAAAATGAAGCGAAGGCTAAATTCCTAGCTTCAAAGTCTTGACGGTAACTCATATAAAACCTGAAAGACCATCGGAGATCATCCCACATCAGCACGGAGTGGTCACCACCTCGATGTTCGTCTCAATACAGCAGACGAGATGTCACTACGGCGTCCTTCTTCCAACAGGATTCGGACACGCCAAAGCAAATGAAGCGAAGGCCAAATTCCTAACTTCAGGGTCTTGACGGTAACTCATATAAAACCTGAAAGACCATCGGAGATCATCCCACATCAGCATGGAGTGGTCACCACCTCGACGTTCGTCTCGATACAGCAGACGAGATATCACTACGGCGTCCTTCCTCCAACAGGATTCGGACACGCCAAAGCAAACGAAGAAAAGGCTAAATTCCTAGCTTCAAAGTCTTGACGGTAACTCATATAAAACCTGAAAGAGCATCGGAGATCATCCCACACCAGCGCGGAGTGGTCACCACCTCGACGTTCGTCTCGATACAGCGGACGAGATGTCGCCCCAGCGTTCTTCCTCCAGCAGGGTTTAGACGCGACAATCAAACAACGGAGCCACGGCAAAATTCCCAGTTCCAAGCCTCGACAGTTCACCAACAACTTAGAGACAACCGCGACATTCGTCTCGATACAGCAGACGCAGTGCCAGCAAACGAAGCAAAGGCCAAATTCCTAGCTTCAGGGTCTTGACGGCAACTCATATAAAACCTGAAAGACTATCGGAGATCATCCCACACCAGTGCGGAGTGGTTATGACCCATCGGGGCTCTCCAAAATGAGCCTAACCTCAAGTAAAAAGCGGCATGGCAAAATTCCTAATGCTTGCTCTTCCGACGGTCAGACTGCCTAGGAGGATTGCTTGAAGACGTCTTGTCCAGCCCCCGAAGGGATCAGAGACACGACAGTTGCAAGGCTACTCGAACAAGCAAGATTGCCTATCGAGGAATACATCAGCCAACGCGACGGTACGATGGACAAAACCCTAGTACCACAAACCCTAACGGACCTTTGTCGTAAAGAGCAGAGGTTAACTGTGACGTTAGGATATTCTTGCGAGAATTGCTTGATTCGCCTCGACTCGTGAGGAAAAGCCTTAGACAGCGGGGATTAAAAAACCTGTTTCCTAAGCACCGGGGCCTTGCAAGTCGGTCTAAAACGGACTCTTGCATACTATTCATGGGCCACACTCTCCAAAGTCGAATCTCGACAAAGAGAAAAACAACCGCTTATAGGTCCTCTCGACTTGTAAGAGGGAAAATTCTCTTGTGAGATCCTTACGACTCTTAAGAGAAAACGCACTAAGGAATCCTCATGATTCCTAAGGAGAAAATACACCTACGAGATCCTCTCGACTCGCAGGAAGAAAAGTCTTTATGAGACCCTCACGGCTCATAAAGTTGAAAAGTCTTAGGTGGCAGATCCTAACCCTGTCTCCTAAGCCATCACTTCCCTACAGAGAGGTCAAGATGGACTATCTATAGGCCACATTCCCTGAAGTCAAATGTCGACAGGAAGGGAAACAATCACTTATGAGTCTTCTCGACTTGTAAGGGAGAAAATTCTCTTGTGAGATCCTTACGAATCTCAAGAGAAAACGCACTTAGGTGTCCTCACGGCCCCTAAGGAGAAAATACACCTGCGGGATCCTCTCGACCTGTAGAGAGAAAAAACCTTCTTAAGACCCTTACGGCTCATGAAGATGAAAAAGTCTTAGGCTACAAGGACCCTAAAACTTGTCTCCTAAGCCCTCAATTCTATGGCCATGCATAACGCTGCACTACTTCACCCACGTATATATTTACGTGGGCAAAGTAGTGGGGGGCATTTGTTCCCGCCAAAAATTTCTGAACAAAAGAGCCCAAGGCATCAAATGGCAGCGATACGCTTAAGAAAATGCGAACCAGTATTGTCCGGGCTGCATTTTAACAAACTCCCGAATGATAAATAGCTAAATTTTGATGGTATCAAAGGCGTCTCAAAAACTCCTTCGATTTGATATATTATGGGCCTCATAATTCATCCGGGATCAAAAGTTATGAGGCATCACGTGCCCACACGTGACCATTTACAGGCAAAGCTTGTAGGCACTGAATAAAATGGGGTCACGTGCCGTCACGTGATAGGCCTTTGAAAACCCACTGAAGAAAATTAAAAGTGTAATAAAACAATCAGGAATTACCTCAATGAGGTATCACGTGCTCACACGTGACCAACGGTCACGTGTTGACACGTGACAATTAAAACAGAAATAAAATAACAAACGTCTGAAGGAAATACCTCAATGAGGTGTCACATGCTCACACGTGACCAATGGTCACGTGTTGACACGTGGTGGTTAAAACTGTAGCGTAAGTAAACGCTGAGAAAAGGACTCAATTGGGAGTCACGTGCTCACACGTGACCAAGGGTCACGTGTCAGCACGTGACTGGCTTCGAAAGCCTTACAGTTAATAGAATTAAAATTCTAAAAGCTTCTAAATCTTTCCAAATGGAAAAAGATTATGAGTACCGTTGGATTAAAGATCCAAGGGTGATTAAAAATCACCAATTTATGGAAAGATTTTAGACAAGGAAAGATTTCCCTGAAAATCTCACCAGAAATAACAAACAGAATATCTTTTGGATTTAAAATCCAACTGTGAATAAAATTCACTGAATGATCTAAAGGCTCATATTAAATATGAAAACAAATCAAATCTTTCAATGAAAGATTTATTAAACAAATTGATTCTTTTCCTTCTCCTATAAATAGGAGCCAAGAAGAGAAGAAATATATAGAATTTTGGCATCTTGAAAATTCAGAGAGAAAAGAAAGGGAGAATTTAATTCTCAACAAAGAAAACCCTATATGAGAAAAGAAAGAGGATCAAAACTTCAAAAGAAAAGAGAATTTAATTCTCAAAAATCTAAGAGTTTAACTCTTTTGCAAAGAACTTAGTTCTTCTCCTGGTTGAAGATCTGCCAAGAGCACATCTCCCCATAAATTGAGAATTTAATTCTCATCGGGTTGAGATCCTGCCATGCAGATCCAAAACTTAGAGGGAGAATTGAGTTTTGAGAATTTAATTCTCCCAAAACAAAATTAGGGTTTAACCCTACATGAGAATTTAATTCTCCCAAACTCACAGGAATTTAATTCCTTCATGATGAAACTTGGGTTTAAAACCCTATCTGAGAATTCAATTCTCCCAAAATCATAGGAATTTAATTCCTCCAAGACAGAACTAGGGTTTAACCCTATATAAGAATTTAATTCTTTTACATATATAGGAATTTAATTCCTCCAAAACAAAATTAGGGTTTAACCTTACAGAGAATTTAATTCTTAAAGATAAAAAGAATTAACAGATCTTCATAACTACAAAGAACTAAGGTCACGTGGCCCCACGTGACCCCCGAAAAGATCTCCAAAAATGAGAAGCAGGAAGCTTTGAGGCAACGCCTCACGTGCTCCCACGTGACCTACAAAACACAGAAAGAAAAGGCGAAGGAAAGCAAAGCTTTGGGCGCTCTCACGTGTCCTCACGTGACCCCTCAGTAAATGCTTTAATGATCTGTGCATAAATCCCCATCACGTGCCAACACGTGATTCTAAAAATAAAATATAAAAAAAGTGTTAAACACTTATTTTACAAAGCAAAGGAAATGTGGGCTTTGGGCGCTCTCACGTGTTACCACGTGACCCCTAATAAATGCCTTAACAAATCAGTGCATGAATGCATATCACGTGCCCACACGTGATGGCTAAAAATTAAAAGTGTTTAACACCTATTTGTAGAACAAAGTAAAAGGAGATCTGGCCCCATCTTTGGGTGCCCTCACGTGTCCCCACGTGACCCATTCTTATCTAGTGTTTAACACTAATTTGAGAGCTTTATTTCTAGTGTTTAACATTACTGTTCTCTAGTGTTTAACACTACTTTTAGCCAAATTGGCTAATTTTCCAGAGGCAAAAGTCACCCCTTCAACTGAGTCTCAAAATTGAGTAAAACTCACAACTACAACATTAATGCTCAGTCAAAGATAAAAATGTTATCAGAGACCTCAAACTCTTGTTTAACATTGCTAAATAATGTGGGCTTGAACCCAGACAAGTGTCTAATGGTCCAACAAAGGGCCAACACTTCAGATCTAATTGGACTTAGCCCAAATTGGCCATAAGTCCTCAATTCAGATTTAACCGAGCCAATGTGCTCATAATCTAATTATTTGATCTTAGTTCCAAATTGGACTACAGATCCCCAAGCAACCTTGGTTCAAGGGTACATCTCTTCACTCCTTTGATATTTCTCGTTGTAATTCCTCAACGTCTTCAAAGAGGTGACGGGTCCCGACAACAACACATCTCATAGACTATGACGTCTCTAAACTACGGACTGTGGGGTCCTTAAACTCATGGACTATGTGTTAGTTATATGAATACCCTAGAGGCCATTACTGTACATGGGATGTATATTATAATGGATGCTGGGACATATATAGGTAGGACTTTCTTGCTCGACATGATAGTACGCTATCTGGTTGCTCTTTATCTTAACATGTATACTTACTGTCTCTCTATTACATGTTGATAAAGCCCTTAGGATGTGTACTCGACTTGCAGAGCTATGATGGAGATCATACTAGTGGGGCCTGGGTAGTCCATGAGTACATCCTTCAATGTTCCTAGTCGTGGGAATATCGAGACGGGGCATCGATATTCCAGAGTAGACTAGCGTATATCTTCTCGACCCATGTGATGGGCGATGGATGATCCCATATCCATTGGTTTTTGACATCAGAGATTGTATGCGGGTGCTCAGTGGAGACTGGGTACACTGAACGGACTCGCCGAGAACTCCCAGATGGTATTATACCTCACGTCAGATGACAGTTTTCTGGTGACACTGGTACAGCTTAGTCTGTTGACCCGAGATCGTCATAGAGTCTTGTGTGTCTCCCACTGTGCTTTGATTTCCACCCTACCATGGCTCTACTGAGTCATGCAAACAGGTGGTTTTTGGGTACAGTCCCGATTCACATGGAGGCAATGAGCGATAGGAAGGGATTCGTCTCTCTCGATATTGGGAGTTGATGTTGCGCTATGCTCGACTGGCCATAACTGGAAATCCCTGGCCAGGGTTGCAGTGATTTACTGGTAAGTGTTATCAGTAATTTCACGCTTGTTATGTACCTTACATCGTCATGACTTATCAAGCTGCTGGGATCTGACGTTTACCACCCCTAGGCGAGATATACGACATATCAGACGAACAGACCGGACTGTGCGGTAAGTGTTACTGATTAGATTCGCAGGAGTGTGAGCAGGCTTGCTCGTTGATCTTCTGATCGCTCAATACCCGGGTGGCCGTTACGTTTAGCAGACCGCTTGCGGCTTGTGGGCGATTGATATGATCACCACCTACTGCCGGAGTATTGACGAGTCTTTAGAGTCCTACACAGAGGTTTCCTGGCTCAAGCGAAACGAAATAGGAGCGCATATGAGATATGTGCGGGACCGAGAATAATACCAGTATGTGATACTGTATTTTATTCTCGCGATTTGTATCATCGGTCGGTTATATGAGATATAGTCGGGTTACCGAATCGAGTGTTGATTCGATATATTGATACACTAGATATTAGTCGGTTATATGAGATATGACCGGATCATTAAATCAAGTGTTGATTTAATGATTTAATGTATAATTATATATTTGATATATTACTTTACATTAACTAGTATTTGTTCACTTAAGATTGACTTTCTCACTTTATGTGCACAAGTTGTATATGTGATATATGTTTATGCACTAGTTTGTATCATGATTGATGATACATGCAAACTTGGGTGTGTGTATGACTTACACCATATTTGAGATAATGGTTTAGGTTTTTATTTATTTTGGTAAAACAAAATGGTGGTTTTCTTTGTCTTGGCTTGAAGCTTCATGAAGCTTTTAAGCATCTTTGACAAAGTCCACTCATTTTGTTTTGCATAAGATTTTCATTAAACAAACCATTACCTCAAACTATGGTTTAGTCTCTACAAAGGTAAACTCACCCATGGTTGCATTATGATAGACTTCACTTGATTATTCTTTTTACATAATTCATTTTTTATTCTCATTCTTTTCTTTCTTCTTCTTCTTCTTCAAGAAGAAGAAAAGCTTGTTAGAAAATTTTCAAGTGAAGAAATAGAGTGAGAAATCCAAATCCAAAGTGAACCCACTTCCTATTTCATCATCCTCTACTACTTGCCATTTAGTTTAGGGTGTTTTCTTCACAAAGTTCATGACCTAGTGAAGATGGAACTTGAGTTTGAGTCTCCTCGACGTAGATCATCTTCGGCCTCAAAGTCAACGACATAGCCCGCTCATTTCTCCGAGGAAACCATCGCTAGAGTCCGGGATCACGATGATCGCAGCGAAGGGACGTCAACACGGAACTTTAGAACTGAAGGACCGGATCTACAAAGGTTGTAATCCCTTTCACTTTGTGTTAAGTTGTCCACTTGCTTTTAGTTTTCGCATAATCTCTAGTATACGATCTTGGTTAGGGTTGTTCGGCACGTCTATTTTTTTTTTAATCGGGCATGGTTGATGCCTTGTAGAACCTTATTAGAGTGCCTAGGAACCCTACAGTAATATCAGAGCCAAGCTAGAGCTTTAGGCGAAGTGTAGACGAAGTTAGAAGTCCGATCGAACCCCGAAACCCTAATTTAAACCCTTCTCTGGACATTTTTTGAAATTGTGATATTTTCTGAATTAAAAATGCTTAAAAAATTCAGCAGGCAATTATATGAAAAACTGTGCAAAACGACAAAGTTTGGCGCCCAAAGCGCCGCGGAACCGCGGCACGAGCATGGCTCCCGCGGCGGTTCCGCGGCCATAAGATGACGTCATTCTTTCCTTTTTGCACAGTAATGTCCCTATTATATTTTCTGTTGTTTCTGGGTATTTTTAATTTATACTCAAGAGTTGAGTTTTCTGGGTTGTATTGGGGACTCGTTGATTCGATCGGAAATTTTAACTTCGTCTATGTGTGTTTCCGGGTAATTTTAGAACGTGTTAAAAAGTTCGACCGGATATCAATAACTCACTTTTTCCCCTGCTGGAAAATTTCCAAGTGTTGGATTTTTCCGTAGTTTAAGAACGTTCTAAGTCGTGCAAGTAACGCGATGGACCCTCTAGAAGACAACAAACCTTAACTCGATTATGTGACCGTCTTGAACTGCCTTTTGAACCTTAGGGTTTGGGGCAGTACGGCGTTGCCACATGTGAGGCGTTGGCTTGACCCTTCTACGGCTGGACCATTGGTACTGTGGCATGAAATGGATGTTTTTAAACTTATTTCAAGTGTTGAGCTATTTGGGAAAAATTGGGTGTTTGATTATTCGATCGGAAAGTTTAACATTGTCTATTTATCTGGAATGTGATACAATATTTGGAATCCACAAGTAGTTATGAGATAACTAATTTGAATATTATAAATCTAGCACTTTAGTCTCATTTGATCAGTTGCCACGGGATTTTGATGTGATCAAAAGTCCGTTGCAATCACATAGCGTACGCGGATACTTGCCGGGTAAACTTAATAGATAGGCACGCCCCATAGCCCCGACCAAGTGACTGTAGGAGAATCCCATCGCCAAAAGCATCCGTGCGGGTGCTCGCGGCAGCGGTGTTCCGCCTTAGTGCACTTCGTCGACGGCATTTGGTGGTGCGGCCGTCTACTAAAGTTTGCGATGAGCATTCGATCAGGATGTCGGGAATCTTGTTGAATTTCCCAACTAGACATTGAAAAGAGTTTTCGATGATGAGACTAAAATGCAGGGTTTATAATTATTAGGCATGCGATGTCTAAGGAATTCATATGGTTAGGCATGCGATGTCTAAGGAGGTTGCAGATTCCAACTGTTGTAGTTTTACACTTTCTTTTCTGCGACCGTAAGTGTAATATGTGGAGTATCGCCGGTTTCATTGCTATATATCAACGACAATTGAGATACGCATATTTACTTACGTCGATGACATGTGATGTTATGTGTTGCTGGATATGTTATATTGGATCGTCGTGTTTGAATAGCCGGGTTTTTTATGTGAGATGAGTGTTTTTCATTTTCATTCATGTAAAAACTTGTATGTAATATTCTTTTATTGGGGCACTTCCGGGCTGAGGATGATGTCACCATTGTATATTATTTACTTTTCCGCATTAGGATAGACCCAAGGAGGGGAGCACAAGTAACCAGGTTCTAGGGTCCAGTAGGAGACCACCTCGAGGAGTCGAGTCCGGGTCTCCTAACTCTAGAATTGGTAGGGTTGCTTGCTGCTCTCGTAGGGGTCTGGGGTGTGGGATTGGCTATTCATCACGACCGTGGAATCCGTGTTTTATACAGGCTCAAAATAAAACACGGACGTCCTAGTATATCCAATATTTCATATGATATTTTCTGCTGCGTTATCTATGATGTGATCATGTGATATGTTCAGATAGATATTGTATATAGTATATATGATATATTATATAGACGTTGCTTATGTTTTACACCCGTGCTAGCCCTGCCCCGCTCTGCCGTTAGTTACCTAACCTAACGGTGCAGACGGGACATCGAGGCAAATACGGATGGCATAAGTGTACGTTGTATTTATCTGTGATGTTTAGGTGGACTTAAATGATGGGACATTCATTAATGAGATTAATGAAAGAAAATAAATCTAAATGATGTTGTGGAATCGAATTTCAAAAATTAGGTAGCTCTAGTTGTTGCTTTGCATATCGGTGTTCCTTGTAGAACATCCAGCACCTTATTCGATAAGGAAAGAGCCGAGATCCCTTCACCGGGAGTGACCTCTTTAGCAATAACTAGCAGATGCTACATCCTTCGGTTTGTCTTTTGATTGCTTTTATAGTTCTTGCTTTGTATAGTGGTATTGTGAATATCCTGCATCTCATTCGACGAGGAAAGAGCCGAGATCCTTTCACCGGGAGTGACCTCTTTAGCGAAACTAGCAAAAGCCTCAAAAACACTCCATTTAAAACCATTTGATTTTGCAGCAAGATCAAGTTCAAAGCGTTAAAGGTTTTCTTAAAAACCATCCACAACCCTCCGTCATTTTAGGAAGTAGAGTACTTAGTATTCGTGTTGTGTTTGTTGACCATAGTCAAGGCACAGTGTACGGTAGCTAAGTGATGTCTTCCTACACAGCATATGATGTGATTAGTTAGGACAGTCATGTGACTTTGTTGACCTTAGCCAAGGGTCATGTGGGTGGGTCCAATTAATCACGAAATGACGGGTAGAACTTGACTAGTGCTTATGATTTGTTAACCATAGCCAAGGTCATAGGTGCTAGGGGTAAAAACCATTATCGGGAGTTTCAAGTGTTAAGATTTGCAATGAGATTGCATACCTTCTATATGATAGTTGGATCCTGATACCCACTGCGAGTAATTGTTACTCCTGGGAGAGTTTTGCACTTTACAATTAGCCGATCAAGTAGGTGTCTAGAAAGGTGTCAACGGGGTTACGCCCATGGGAAAATGAGGTTTATTTTAATTAGGTCCGTGCGAAAGCACGGGGAACCTCCCTCAAAGTACCGGCACTGGCCTGGCTGAAATATTGGCGAACTTGTAGAGTGTAATTAATCCCAGCTAGTCTTTGCTTTTAAGGTTTGAAGGAAGGTTTGATAGAAACAGTGGGAGCCATCCTGATTAGATAAAATAAATAACCAATCTAATCTTGCAAGAGCGCACGCAGAGTGTTTTCTTCTCTCTCTCCAGGTAGCGACCATGTCACGCCTTAATCAAGATAATAATATGGATGTATTGACCGAACCCGCTTGTTATACTGAGCTGGGGAACGTTGGTCCCGCTCTAACTTATAATTGTTATAAGACCGAGCAGGAATTAGGGGAATACCGGGATTCCCATGCCACCCAAACGAAGAAAGTGCATGACGATGCATCTTCTTCGGGTGTGTTCATTACAAAGAACTGTTTCTCAGTATCCTCTACGTCCTGGGTATGAGATACCGGATCAGGATCCCGCATATGTAATCTATTACATGGGCTACAGAAAGGTAGAGAACTGAGAACGGGTGATAAATTTCAAGAGTTGGAAACAGTGCAATTGTTGCAACCAAAGTGATGGCAGTTATCACCCTATATTACCAGAATACACTGATTCTAAACGAATGTTATTAGATACCGAACCTGATATACAACATCATATCAGTCTCTTTATTTACTAAAGAAGGATATAATTTTGTATTGTTGGATAATGTTTTGCACATTTCCTATATCAAGAGTTGATCAGTTCAAGCACGTTATCTAAAAGCATATACATTCTAAATCGGACCACAGTTCTTAACGTACAGAACACACACAAGAGGAAGAGTTCAGAAATGAACGATTCCTTCTTGAGGTATTGTAGACTAGATCATATCAATGTGACCCGACTAGCTGAAGTTACATATTAGATGCATATTTAAATCAGTTTGAATTTACATCTTGTGAAACTTGCCAGTCATGTCACAAAGATAAGATGACCATAGCTCTGTTTACTCAAAACAGAGAAAAAGTTAGTGAACTCTTGGGACTGATACATAGTGATGTATGAAGGTCCCCAGTCTACATATGCTAGGACTGGTTCTTTGTACTTCCTTACATTCACTGATGATCTCTCAAGGTTCGGACACATGTTCCTGTTGAAACACATGTCTGAAGCTTTTGAGAAATTCAAAGAATATAAGTCAGAAGTAGAGAACCAATACAGGTATAAGTATTATGTCCTATGATGAGATCAGGGAGGAGAATACTTGTGCATGGAATTCTTGGACTATTCTAAAGGAGAATGAGATTCTCTCTCAGTGTTACTCCTCTGAATACACCACAGCACAACGGTGTATCGGGACGGAGCAATCGCACCCTATGAGATATGGTGCGCTCTATGATGAGTACTACTGAGTTACCTATTTCCTTTTGGGTGTTGTGCACTTGAGAAGATGCATACCTATTGAATTGGATTCCAATCAAATCAGTGCCTACCACTCCATATGAGATATGGTGTGGGAAGAGCCCATCTCTTAAGTAAGTTAAGATTTGGGATTGTCCGGCCTATGTCAAAAGAAAAATCCGGACAAGATCGAGGCAAGGTCAGTTCTGTAGAACTGGAAGGAGTTCCAGCTATACAAACTACAGCTGATGATTTGACAGAACCAAAGGATTCAATAGTCCCCGACGAACCTCAGCCTCTCCGCCGATCTGGTAGGGTTCCTCATCCGCCTGAGAGATACTTCGGTCTCTCTATGACAGTGGGAGCGAGGAATGCATCATGAGATGATGACCCAACTAGTTTCGAGCAGGCCATCAAGAGTGGGGACTCTGTAAGAATGGTTGGATACTTAGCGATCTAAGATGGAATCCATGTACACCAACAAAGTATGGACTTTGATTGCTATATCTGAAGGGTTAAATCCCCATCAGGAGCAAGTATATCTTGAGAAGATTACTTGGTGTAGATAGAAAAGTTAGGACTTTCGAAGCTAGACTTGTTAAAGGTTCTCTTCATCAACCAGGTGTGGATAATGATGAAACCTTTTCCAGTGGCTATGCTTAAGTCCATCCAGATCCTACTTGCCATTGCTACATACCATGACTACGCTATCTGGTGGTTGGGTGTCATGACTATTTTTCTAAATACTGATTTAGAAGAGAGCGTCTATAAGTACACAGCCAGAGGACTTCGTAAATAGTGGAAGCAGCGGAAATGTGTGCAAGATGCTTTGTATGATAAAGCAGGTATCGCGGAGTTGGAACATCTTTTTTGATGTGGTAGTCAAAGAGTTTGACTTCATCAAAATAGTAGATGAACCTTGTACATACAAAAAGGTAGTAGAGAGTAAGGTGGTCATCCTCGTATTATACGTGGACAACATACTCTTGATAGGAAAAGAGTTTCCTATGCTACACTCGGTCAATCTCCTCTTATCACATGGATTCTCCATATAGGATCAAAGCGATGCCTCCTAAATCCTAGGTTTTATATCTATGAGATAGATCTAAATGGATGTTAGGATTCTCACTAGGTGTAGTGAGATGGTATCAATCGATCCTGGGAGAATCACTGGATAGCTTCCAGGATGGTAAGGAAGACTGAATGTCAGTCACAGGCATTGTCTTTACCCTCAGTGAAGGGACGGTATGTTGGAAGAGTTCCAAGCTGAGATACCGTGGCAAACTAGATGATAAAGGCTGGTGACATCGCTATCAACGATACTACCAAAGAGGCAGTTTGGGTAGATATTAGTTCATGTGATGAACTAGGTTCCTACCATTGTATGACAATGGTGTTGAGGCTTTGGCCAAGGAACCCCGGTCCCATCAGTGACCCAGACATATTCTAAGACAGTATCACCTGATCATGGAGATGGTTGATCTCCAGGGTGATCGAGGTTAGGAGAGTAGACTCAGAGGACAACACGGCGGATCCACTCACAAAGGCCTTTTTTCAGAGAGAGACTTTTATGGGATGGTTGAGTATGAGATACTACAACCACTGCTACAGATGGCCGTAGTGCAAGTGGGAGATTGTTAGTTATATGTATACCCTAGAGGCCATTACTGTACATGGGATGTATATTGTAGTGGATGCTGGGACATATATAGGTAGGACTTTCTTACTCAACATGATAGTACGCTATCTGGTTGCTCTTTATCTTAACATGTATACTTACTGTCTCTCTATTACATATCGATAAAGCCCTTAGGATGTATACTCGACTTGAAGGACTATGATGGAGATCATACCAGTGGGGCCTGGGTAGTCCATGAGTACATCCTTCAATGTTCCTAGTCGTGGGAATATCGAGACGGAGCATCGATATTCCAGAGTAGACTAGCGTATATCTTCTCGACCCATGTGATGGGCGATGGATGATCCCATATCCATTGGTGTTTGACATCAGAGATGGTATGCGGGTGCTCAATGGAGACTGGGTACACTGAACGGACTCGCCGAGAACTCCCAGATGGTATTATACCTCACGTCAAATGGCAGTTCTCTGGTGACACTGGTACAGCTTAGTCTGTTGACCCAAGATCGTCATAGAGTCTTGTGTGTCTCCCACTGTGCTTTGATTTCCACCCTACCACGGCTCTACTGAGTCGTGCAAACAGGTGGTTTTTGGGTACAGTCCCGATTCATATGGAGGCAATGAGCGATAGGAAGGGATTCGTCTCTCCCGGTATTGGGGGTTGATGTTGCGCTATGCTCGACTGGCCATAACTGGAAATCCCTGGCCAGGGTTGCAGTGATTTACTGGTAAGTGTTATCAGTAGTTTCACGCTTGTTATGGACCTTACATCGGCATGACTTATCAAGCTGTTGGGGTCTGACGTTTACCACCCTTAAGCGAGATATGCGACATATCAGACGAACAGACCGGACTGTGCGGTAAGTGTTACTGATTGGATTCGCAGGAGTGTGAGCAGGCTTGCTCGTTGATCTTCTAATCGCTCAATACTCGGGTGGCCGTTACGTTTAGCAGACCGCTTGCGGCTTGTGAGTGATTGATATGATCACCACCTACTACCGGAGTATTGACGAGTCTTCAGAGTCCTACACAGAGGTTTCCTGGCTCAAGCGAAACGAAATAGGAGCGCATATGAGATATGTGCGGGACCGAGAATAATACCAGTATGTGATACTGTATTTTATTCTCGCGATTTGTATCATCGGTCGGTTATATGAGATATAGTCGGGTTACCGAATCGAGTGTTGATTCGATATATTGATACACTAGATATTAGTCGGTTATATGAGATATGACCGGATCATTAAATCAAGTGTTGATTTAATGATTTAATGTATAATTATATATTTGATATATTACTTTACATTAACTAGTATTTGTTCACTTAAGATTGACTTTCTCACTTTATGTGCACAAGTTGTATATGTGATATATGTTTGTGCACTAGTTTGTATCATGATTGATGATACATGCAAACTTGGGTGTGTGTATGACTTACACCATATTTGAGATAATGGTTTAGGTTTTTATTTATTTTGGTAAAACAAAATGGTGGTTTTCTTTGTCTTGGCTTGAAGCTTCATGAAGCTTTTAAGCATCTTTGACAAAGTCCACTCATTTTGTTTTGCATAAGATTTTCATTAACCAAACCATTACCTCAAACTATGGTTTAGTCTCTACAAAGGTAAACTCACCCATGATTGCATTATGATAGACTTCACTTGATTATTCTTTTTACATAATTCATTTTTTATTCTCATTCTTTTCTTTCTTCTTCTTCTTCTTCAAGAAGAAGAAAAGCTTTCTAGAAAATTTTCAAGTGAAGATATAGAGTGAGAAATCCAAATCCAAAGTGAACCCACTTACTATTTCATCATCCTCTACTACTTGCCATTTAGTTTAGGGTGTTCTCTTCACAAAGTTCATGACCTAGTGAAGATGGAGCTTGAGTTTGAGTCTCCTCGACGTAGATCATCTTCGGCCTCAAAGTCAACGACATAGCCCGCTCATTTCTCCGAGGAAACCATCGCTAGAGTCCGGGATCACGATGATCGCAGCGAAGGGACGTCAACACGGAGCTTTAGAAGTGAAGGACCGGATCTACAAAGGTTGTAATCCCTTTCACTTAATGTTAAGTTGTCCACTTGCTTTTAGTTTTCGCATAATCTCTAGTATACGATCTTGGTTAGGGTTGTTCGGCACGTCTAATTTTTTTTTAATCGGGCATGGTTGATGCCTTGTAGAGCCTTATTAGAGTGCTTAGGAACCCTACACTATGATGTCCTTAAACTTGACTGTGAGGTCTTTAAACTCACGGACTATGATGTCCTTAACCTTGACTGTGAGGTATTTAAACTCACGGACTATGATGTCCTTAACCTTGACTGTGGGGTCTTTAAACTCACGGACTATGATGTCCTTAACCTTGACTGTGAGATCTTTAAGCTCACGGACTATGATGTCCTTAACCTCGACCGTGACGTCTTTAAACTAACCATGGACCACCATGTCCTTAAACTGGCAATTGACCGCAAAGTCCCTAAACTAGAACAATAGAGCCCAAATGCTCTTTTGTTGGATCTAAATGATCCCGTTAAGTAGATCTTAGTCTAAAATTAGACTAACGTATCCTTAACAAATGGTTAAGTTGACCTTAGTTTAAAATTAGACTAACGTGTCCTTAACAAACGTTTAAGTAGATCTTAGTCTCAAATGAGACTAACGTATCCTTAAACCCAACCCCCAAACCTAAATCTAAGAAGATACGGATTTGGACTAATCCATGCCCTACGGGCGACAACATAAATTAGTCTCCGTATACAATCCACGGGCAACCACAAACAAAACAAACACCCATGACACGAAGTGACCATCTGGAGAAGGAGAAAGTTGTTACCGCGATGCGGTAGCGTAATTAACTGCAGGGGCTTGCGCCTGCAGGGAAGAGCGTCCCCACAATCAAAAACCCCTCAAACGAGGGGGAATCTGATGAAGTCTGCCACATCGGCCGCATCCGTTTAAACCTTCAATACATGGTGCCATAAATCAACTTGGTATCTTCGGAGAGGTGGAAGGATAGCACCAATTAGCATCTGCCCCGAAATTCAGGCTAGACGTTCAATGCATCTCCACTGCGTCTTTCGGAGGGGAACAGTTGGTATTATACCTATCGTCAGTTATCAGTTCCCAGGTGACATGAGTACAGCTTAGTCCGTTGACTTGACACTGTCACTTCGCCTCGAGTGTGTTCCCACTGTTCTTAGATTACTATCCTACCACAGCTCAAATGAGTCGTGCAAACAAGTAGTAGTTGGGTGCAGTCCCGAAGCACTTGGAGGCAGTGACGGTTAGACATGATTCGTCTCTCCCGGTATTGGGAGTTGATATAGCGCTGTATCTAGGAGAGCCATTACACAAAGTCCCTGGCGAGGGCAAGCGAGATTTGCTGGTAGTGTTTCTAGTAGTTTCTCAGGATGTTCTAGGCTACACTCCGACACGACCTGTACCGCTATTAGGGGACTGACGTTTACCGCCCCCCTAGGCCTGACATGCGATACTCTCAGACGAACAGACCGAACTGTACGGAAATTGTCACATTCAGGCTCAGTAGAAGTTCGGATGGGTTCACCTCATAGGTCTTCTTATCGGCATTTACCTGGGGACCGTTACGTACAGCTAGTACCGCTTGCGGCCTGTGGTTAAACCCACTGCCAGCGTAGTGTCGAGTCTTTAGAGTTCCACACAGAGGGTTGTTCACCTTTGGGCAAAACAGAGTAGAGGTCGCATGGTTTTGCGATGGGGTTCGTTCACATACGCGCACTTGTGCACGTTTGGTGTCCGGGTAGTTATTACTAGCGGGCTTTGGTTTAAGGCAGATCCTAGTATTTTTTTTGGGATTGGTTTTGTCTCATTGTATTCATGTTCCTCGGAACACGGATGCGGGTGTGTATACACAGTTGATAGAGGCAGAGGAACCTCATTAGGGTTTTTGACCGTTGACTTTTTCTAAACCGTAATGAGAATGAGAAATATGATTAATAATATTAATTAAGAATAATTGTGCCATGGTTAGGGTTGGGTTGACCATTTGACTTGTTGACTTTTGTTGACCATGATGATTTCTTTTGCAAAGATGCTTCTTGAAGCTTGCATTAGCATTTAATGTAAAATGATAATGGTCAAATCAACTAACCATTACAATTTTCCTAATTATTATTATTATTCTCATATTCTCTCAAATGAGAGCAAGGTTGAGATTTATTCTCTCATTCTCTCTTGCTCACTCTCTCTCTTACATTGCTCTCTCTCTCTTCCTCTCTCTCAAAAGCTTAAGTGTTTCATGTGTTGAAAATCCAAGTTTTGTGAGATAAAACCATTAAAACACCTCTCTACTCATTCTAGGGTTCTTAGCCTAGCAAGCCAAGCACTCTAGTTACTTCTTGGTTGAGGTAGGAGCTCAAGGTAGAGGCCTTCGGGTGGATCTTTCTTCGGCAAAGAGAAGCCGACGAGGATGAGCCGTCTACACCACTCCAAGGAGCTAGCAACAAAGAGGACCACAACAAGAAGAGAAGGAGTTCAAGAACTAGGTATAACCATCTTACCTAGTAGCTAGAACTTGTAGTTAGTTTGTTAGTTTTTGTTTAGCAAAGATTCTTCATGGTTAGTCTATGTTTCCTTATGATAAAAATCCGCTTTTTTTTTTACTTTTTCCGCCTCCCCGTAAGTACCGGGGTGGGTTACATAGACTTACAGTATGTATAGTACGCATCTCGTGATATCGTCAAAACATCTAAATAGAAATACATGCAAAACCTTTTTCAAATCGCTATGCGATGCGCGTATTCACGGCATAAGTAGCGGACGTTCATTTATAAGAAATAGCTACATAGATATATCCTTTGTTTAATGTACACGTCCCGCCTTATGAAAATAATTTAGTAGGGGCTCCTTTGTAAAGTTTTCGTGTCATCTCGGACACATAGCAAAATATTGAGACTATAACTCCTTTTTGGAAATCCCTTCGGCAATTATCGATGCATGCAAAAACACTTAGGTACTGCTCTCAGAATAGCACAGCTGGGTTACTAAACCATATAGCATATAAGTCATGAAAACATGTTGCTCGAAAGAAATCCAACTCAAATAGCGTGTACAAAAGTGTCACGTGCGTCTGGTGCGCACGGAAATCGAAACCAAATACAGGTGCCACGAATGTGCACAGAAACAAAACTGAGTTCAACGGGTGCGCACCAAAACATCTGTCAAGTGCAACGGGTGTGCACGACAACCATATCAGGTGCATCTGATATACACGAAAAATCTTGATTTAGTACATATGGTGTGCACAAAATCGCATCAAGTACGCCAAGGGTGCGCAAAAATCTCAATCAAGTGCACATGGTGCACAAAAACATAATTCCAATGCACTAGTGTGCACGAAAATGAATATCGAGTATAAAAATCGAAATCAACGGTATACGACATACACCAATTCAAAATCAAGTATACCGCAGTGTATAACTCATAAACATATGCATCAGCATTCACAAAACCAAATCAAGGTACTAAAAGTACATGAAAACTATACCGAAAGCATAAGTCAAATCATATGTACACCTTACGTATGAAATCCAAATCAAATATCTCGGACCGCATAAAATCGAAATCGAGTGCAATGAATGTGTACAAAACAAAAATCAGCACAACTGATACATAGAAATACGAATCATGTACAACTGTGGTGCACATAGGGAATATCAATCATAAAACGAAATCCTCAAAATACCATAATCCAAAATAACGGAAACGTGATATTCGAATCACCAAATCGCAAATCATAAATACTGTCTTCGATATGCTCCTCCTTCAATGTCGAAGGGTGTCGGTGGATCCAAAACTAGCAGAACAAGTATCTACTTGCCTCCTGTTCACGGTCTGGCACCTTCTGCCCTTAGGTCTTGTTTCTCTCTACGGCTTACCAGTTACATGACTCCTCAGCTCAACAGCCCGATACTGAGTAATGACAGAAAGCGTTCCGCTCTGGCGCTTTCTCTGAAGATCTCCTGACCAATTAGCATGGTCACTCATAACGTATCTCTTCAATGATGGCAAACTCTGGCCCACTGAGTGTGTGTGATACGACCGATCCTAGATCCAAGTCTTCTCGTATAGTATTCTAGAAAGATCCTATCGAGGTCTCTCCTAAATCTCATCTCTGCCGAACTACCCGGAAGTTATCACCCTTTACATAATCCATTTATTATTCCAGAACAGCTGCATACTTATCACGACCTCTCTCTGGAAGTACGTTCGCATGCAACGCCTCGGCGCACGTAACAAGTCTCTGACATCAATGGAAAGGAACGTCAACTCGTAAGGATCTCGCACGAACCTTTTACTTCGCTTCTCTTCAATATGGACCAATTCGGAATCATCTCCTTGTAGCTGTATGGAGTGCGCTCCAATTGACTATAGTCATATCTAGAGTCTCTTTCAAAGCTACGAACATGGTGTCTCCAATATTCTGTGTAGAAGGCATCTGGTCAATTTCGTCTTCGGGAACTCTTCCAAATCGACGGATGAATATATTTCATTCATCCGTTTTCGATCGACTCATAATGCATCTGGGTGGGGTCTTTCCATCCAAAGCTGGCCAACTAACTGATATTATATCGGAGTATCCAACGAATAACGCCTTTTCTTGATCGACTCACAGCACGTCTGTGTGAGGACCTCTTCCAGCTGAAGTTAGTCAATCTAATGATCTCGCATCGAAGCATCCAATGAATAAAAGGTCCTAGTCTTATCTAAGGGTGACTAGCAATCTTCTATCACATTCCTAAGTGTTACCCGCATGCTGCAATAGCTTTCAAACGTCTGGGGGCGATATCTTATCAAATTCAGCAACAGCTGACTCCTCTGTCCGCACGGTAGACAATGCCTTAACCATCTAGAGTTAACGGTACCCTAGTAGTCTTTACAATACAGCTGTCCTCTGGCAATAGCCCAATCATCTGGGCAGATCTCGAATGCGTGTCAACAGAAAAATCCAAATAACAATATATCGACGTGTTTCGTATGCTACCGGAAAATAACCTGGTCAGTCCTCGTCCCTGACGAGCTCGTGCTGACCGCAACTCTGGCCGCATCTCTCTCTGCTCGTGTAACCGTGGTAACAGAAACCACAATCCGACATCGATGAGGCTAGATCATATGAACGAATAGAAATACAACGCCTAAGAATGTACATCCTAAGGCTTCTTAAGCGGAGTAGCGTATCGTAAGTATGCTGCGGAACATACACACGGTACATCACTCTACATAAGCCACCTACTCCATCAACCAAGATCAACCTACGCGACGAAAGTTCGGGTCTAATACCCCCTCGGCCAAGTCTAAGTTCTGTAAGGTCAAGCCTAGGTTCCGAATATATATATACGCCCTATACTCCGCATAGTCAAACCTAGAGTCGAACCAAGGTTAAACCTAACGCTCTGATACCAACTTTGTCACGACCCGGAAAAGGCACGTAATTGGCACTTGAATCACGTGAAGTCTATAGGACCCCACCTAATTCAAGTAAGTCAAAAGCCCAGAAATCTAAACCTTTTTAGGGGAAAAAATAATGGAAGTGCAGTTTTGAAATAAGATTTATTGAAATCAAACTTATTCTTATATATATATATAAGTAGTAATATATGAAAACGCTATATTTGTATCTAACTTGAAAACCCTTTTTGTCATTTGAAATTTGGGAAGCACCTCCTTTGTAATTTTTAACCCAAAAACGAATACAGGCAATAATATATAAGGCATCCCCAAGTGGGAGCTAGCTCTTCGCCAAATGGCGGAACAACCACGCAAGATAATATAAATATACAACGCCGAAGGGCGAGGATCAAAACTCAGAATGAAAGCGAGAAAACTAAGCATCATAAGAAATAGAAACAGCAATAAATACATAAGCGCGACTTTAAGGCCGAAAGAATATACAACTGTGGTTATCTAAGTCTACTAAATATACAAGTTTGGTTGATAGAGTCTTTAACTAGATACAACCGAAATAAATAAAGTACAATGGTGGTCACAATGCAAGTGAACCCACCTACCAAAACAATCACCCTAAAGGAAGTGGTGTGCCAGTGAAGCCGCTATGGAACCTGTATGGCTAAACCTGCAAGAAACTGTGGCATAATGGGGGTGAGTTGCCAACTCGTGAGTAAAAGATATCACCGAGTAGAAATCGCATGTATGACGATCTCTTAGGTCATACAGTAACATACACAAATATAACACTGAAACATCTAGCAGTGGCAAGGGTAATCATCTAAGCACAAGTGTAATACCAAGTACTCATGTCAGTGCCTCAAGTAGCAACATGTCATATATATGATGTATGAATGCATCAAGAATGAAATCAGAATATATCTGTATGAGAAAGCTGTGTTCTTATCTCGGTAAGATTTTAGTATAAGAAAACTGGAGTATCATCAATGAAATCGACAGAAATCCGTGTCAAATATCGACACAAAATCCTCAAATCCCGGCTCCGTCAGTCCGGATCAGCCCATATCATCCAATCTCACGACTACGGTCGGTATCCTCCGGATATTCGCCGCGCCAAATATCGCCGGTAGGTAGTTTGCCCCTGCCAGGCTCATCGTCTACAACTCGATCTTCTTGCCCTGGGGTACCTTACCGGGTCCACCATGTACCCGAAATGGTTCATCCTACTCCTCGAATCGGGTCTCGAAAACCAACTCAATCAGGAAAACTCATGGTGGACGCCATATACATCATATCACAAGAAAACCGCAACTTGAAATTTGTAAAATGATAATGAGTTTATAAAATTCTTGCGGTTTTCCCCCAAATCCAAAAATCTCATGGAAAATCCAAAATCCCAAAATCAAGAGTCAATAACAGTGAATATCGGCATAAAGCCCACAATATTGCATAACAGAATGAATATATAAATGCATGGGTATCTAAGTAATGCAATGTCTAAACTAGCATATGAGAGCAAGCATACTAATAATATGTTGAAACTACCAGCTAGCAGATTATACCAATGAAGTAACGTTTTCTAAAGTGTACGTAACATGGCAATTACCGATGATGATGTGTGTGAGCCGGCAAGCAAGTGTACGTGGAACATGCGCATCATCGGTAATGGTGCTGGTGTCCTAACAGACGGGATTCATAATAGCTAAAGAAATACATGTAATAAATATGCAATGCAATGAGAACAACATAAATATAACCGAAAAGCGAATATTAAACATAACATTATAAAATATACATATCTGTATACGAGTCATACGGTTTTAGTGTTTTGAAATAGCACGAATCGTGGTTTTTTTAGAAAAGTAGGGGCTACGGTGTTTTTGAGAGAAGATATGTCCTTTGAAAAATCCGTAGTATCTCTCGGGTTGTCCTTTGAAAATACTCATGATTCGTTAGTTTTGAAAATAGGTATGACTGGAGCCTAGTCTAGCATCTATTTAACAACTAAGAGACTAAACTAAGGAACTAGTCGGAAGGTTAAGAAAATCTACATATATTTCGAGTCGATATACCTAGTAGTCGACGATCCAGCCTCATAGAGTTTACGTACTGTATAATACATAGTACGGCATTCTCGAGTCAAGAGTGCGGATCAATCATCATATTTATACCTCGTACGGTAAGATCCATCGTACGGTATCCCGAAAATCGAGGGTACGGGTCAAATATCATATATACATCATCCTTTATACGGTATCATCATCGTACAATATCATGATCAGGGGTACGGCTCTAAAGTCTCGTACATTCAAATATTACTAACACACATATTATCGTATATATGAATACATATCGCCCAACGATCCATTATAATATCATATCATGTACCATATCACAACTCAATCACATATCAAAATCTCACTGCATCATGCCCAATCATATCGACTCATCTCCACATATCACATACTATCTTCATCATCCGTGTATATGTGTGTGTACACACACACACACACACACACACATATACACACATATACACACAAAATTAAGTGTGTGCGCGTGTGTGCGCGTGTGTGTGTGTCTACATATCACCTGCGATTCGCCACCAAGGTAATCATCCGATGGATAGGTCTTCCTAGATCAACCTAATCTAATCTAAGGTCTTCTAAATACCCTATTTGCTAAGTATCCAAATATCGCATCCAAACTTACTAATATAGTAATACCCTATTCTACTGTTGCGGGGGTGCTATACGCCATCCACCCGACTTCCCCCGTAGATATACATCTACTCACTTTGATCCTCGCTTGCCGAAGTCAATGACGCCATGCTCTCCCTCGTCGCCCCGAAGTCCACGCGGGGTACCTACAGTTTTCAATACGTTATATCGTAACACGAATCGAATACGAAATCAAAACGGCACATGAAACATATATAGGTTAGAACCTATGGTCTATGCGTGCAAGAATAACCAACAACTCTCTACATCGATATACAAACACCAATTGATCGAGATAAAACACAAATATATATACACATATACACACAAAATTAAGTGTGTGTGTGCGTGTGTGCGTGTGTGTGTCTACATATCACCTGCGATTCGCCCAACAAGGTAATCATCCTATGGATAGGTCTTCCTACATCAACCTAATCTAACCTAAGGTCTTCTAAATACCCTATTTGCTAAGTATCTAAATATCTAATACCCTATTCTACTGTTGCGAGGGTGCTATATGCCATCCACCCGACTTCCCCTGTAGATATACATCTACCCACTTTGATCCTCGTTTGCCGAAGTCAATGACGCCATGCTCTCCCTCGTCATCTCGAAGTCCACGCTGGGTACCTACAGTTTTCAATACGTTATATCGTAACACGAATCGAATACGAAATCAAAACGGCACACGAAACACACATAGGTTAAAACATATGGTCTATGCATACAAGAATAACCAACAGCTCTCGACATCGACGTACAAACACCAATCGATCGAGATAAAACACAAATATCAAAACTCAAGTTACTGAAAACCACAAAGCTCAAAACAGCAACTAAGGAAAATAGTTCCAGATTTTGCTTCAGGTTATTAAGGTCTAAACAAACAATACAGGGGATAGGTCATTAGGTAAGTGAGCTACAGCCAAAACCTCTACACCAGTACTTACACTAGGTCCGATGAGATTTCATCAAAACCCGACGCCGCCGGTCAAAAGTGAAAAGTTTGGTTTCGTCTTCTCATGGTGGTCTCCTATTGGTCTAATTAGGTTAATGTACTTGTTTGATTTTTCTACAAACACCTCAGGTTGCTCCAGGTTCCCTGTAGTCCCCAAAATATCCACAAAACCGACATTTGAAATATTTCAAACTCAAGTCTTGGGTTTTACTCTCTGTTTTGGTCCACGAAACTAACACTATAAAGGTTTATGGTCACTAATTACTCTCAAATACACCATCACAACATCAAAATTACTTAACCCTCAACTTGGAAATTTCTAACATCGCTAAATCATATTCAATACTCTCTAAACTACAAAATGATATGAGGAATACAAGATTCTAAACTAAAGGTGTAGGTTTTTACCTCATTTGGCAACTCAAAAATTTTCTTGAGTTGCTCAAAGCCTTCAAAGTCTAATCTTGATGCCTCTATAAGGTTGGTAGTGGGGTTAGGATCATTTTTAGTGAAGGAAGCATAAGGTTTTATTTGAGTTTTGGGGTTGAAGCATGGTGGTAGAGAAGATGGAGAATGAGGAGATGAGATGAAGAAGGAAGAAAAGAAATGAGCCATGTGTGTAGAAGAGTGTAGAATTTCACCCCTCTCCCCTCTCTTTCACCATGATACTTGTCCCATCACTCTCTCTCTCTCTCTCATCTATTATCTTTTTATTTCATAAAACAAAAACCACATATATATGTGCAAAAATGAGGAATTTAAACCATGGTTCATTTCAAAAAAAATTAACTAGTGTATGCAACATGTTATGTTGCATGACATGCACATAAACACGATTAATGCACGATTAGCAAATATTAATCAAGTTAGCACTAAATATGTATATAATCAATCGTATATGATTTTATAAATTGTCCAAATCAACTTAACACCTTCAAAATTAATAATTATATCAATTTTCCAAATTATCGGTATATAACTATACCATATTATTAAAACAATCTCCATACGTTAAAATATTCATAATACTTATTATTTAAATTTCCCAAAAATAATTATTTTATTTTCGGAAATGTTACACCATACCTGTTCTTTTCACATTACTTGCTATATTCTTTTCTTCTTTTGGACTTACCGAGTGTTAGTTCGCTGAAGACATTCCTTCTATTTCTTTTTTTGGAATGCTCGTCAGGAGGACCGAACTCTCAGGAGATCGAGCCTAACCAGGAGGACTTGGATCAGCTCACCGCTCAGCCGGACTACTAGCTCTTCTTGTACTTACTTTTATTTTGTTTGCCACTGTTTAGGCATTGCTTTATTCATTGTACCTTTCTTTTTCAAAACAGTTGTATGTAAAGATGAATATAAATAAAGTTGCTGTTATTTTATATCACTTGTCATTCTTGTACATTTTAT